>CAOLHI010000045.1:0-600000 GCA_948474755.1 Ctenosaura bakeri | reverse complement strand
GACATATGTGTAGGCAAGCCACAATTATGTGCACATCTCACTAACAGGATTCTGACCTCATGGTTTATTGTTTCAGGCTACTTCTTTTCTGCTATAGGACCACAGCACAGAAGTCAAAGGGGGAAAACCCTTCCCCCATCAACTGCGTGCCTCTTTTGTGGTACAAATTATATCTCCAGTCCCTTCTTTATATGCAAATAGGGCAGATACCTGAACAATGCCTTTGGCTGCTCTACTTGCATGTGGTTTATTCCTCATCTTCCCTGAATAGAGTCCTTCAATTGAGGTCCCTTAACCCTCTCTGTTCAACTGTACAGTACTAGTTAGTATTCACCATTGTTGTTCAGATTTTCAAGCAAGTCTAGTCTTTATAATGCAAAAATTGTAATCCTCTGAGGGCTGAAAGGAAATTCAACTGAGAAGCTGCTAGCAGCTGTAACATGTTGCATGCATTTTTTGAATATTTTGCTTGGCCCAGTTGTTAAAAGGTTTTATAAGGACAATGGTGGAATAGAATACGTGTGTCTGTTTCTCTTTCTAATTGTCAAAACTAACTTAGACTGCAGTTTTATGTGGGAATAAGTTCCATAATTTGTGAATAGACTTGCACAGAATTGTTTGTTCACTGATGTTTTATACTATTTATGATGGTTTAGTGAAGGAGTTATGAAATGTTAAGCACCAAAGGCTTCCAGGAAAAACAGAGGTAGTCCTGATTTGTATCAAAAGCCAGTAAACTCAGTAAAAGAGAAAGAAAAAAAAGTGAGGTATATCTGGACTAGAATGGTTAGATCTGGCCCTTGAACTAGTTACACAGTGATTGGACTACTGTAACACACCCTTCTTAGGACTGCCCTTGAGAAACTTCTGGACATGTCAATCAGTCCAGAATGCTGTTGCTAGAATTTGGATAAGGGCAACCTACTAGTGCCATGTGATTCTTTTATTGTATGAGCCTTTTTTCCCCTACCTGTCTGTTTCTGAGCACAGTTTTGAGTTACTAGTCCCTACTGTCTTTAAAGCTCTTAAATGGCTTGGTACTAATATGTTGTCTCCTCCCTGTGAGCCTGCCTGTCCCATTATTCTTCTCTGAGGCACAGTTGTTTAGAGTTTAGAGTTTTGAAAAATTACTTTTTGGACTACAGTTTCCACAGTTCCCAGCCAGCATCTAGCTTGGGAGGGTTTTAGTCCAAAAAATAACTTTTCCAAACTCTGGTTGCAATATATATGTGGAACTCCTTGCACTAAGTGTTCAGCAGTATTGTTGCTTATTTAATGTATTTATTATTCTTTCGCTCCTTGTGGTTTTATGCTTGCTGCCTCTAGTTTGATAACTGGGTTGTGATAGCTAATGATTTTCCTGTTTATGTTATCGTTTGCCAACATTTTCTTTTAGAGAGGAAGTGCAGGGCATAAATTCTTGTATAAATAATGAAACATACTATTTGTCATTAAAAACCTCAGAGCTTAAGTTTTATTGAAATAAGCTCTCTTACCTTCTGAGGTTTAGTGAAATGTATTTCTGAATTTTCCACTTGCTGAGAGATTTAAAAAGAAGCCATCAGCACACCAGCCCTTGGAACAGAATGGAAGGAGATGCTGTGGGCATCTGTGGGTCTGTAGTGTCCCCAGTGCTAAGATCTCAAACCAAAACCAGAGACCTAGGGACAACCTCTTAAGATTTCCCAGGGAGTAGGACCTCGTGATATCATTCAGCATATTGATTCAGATAAAAACAAAAAACAAATCACAAAGTCTAACAAATGAAACAAAGAAAGGAAGAGAGGAGATTTCTGGCAGGTTGCAGCAGAACACACTCAGAAAAAAACTCATTTTTTTTTTCCAGGGCAGTTTTCTTGCCCTGAGATTCCTTTTCTCACCTTGTGGCTTGGAACACAGGGATCTAAGATCTGGGAAACCTGGGCCATTTCCGCACTAGCCTGTTATAGCACGATGATTCTACTTTCAATATCCTCTGGAATCCTGGGGTTTGAAGTTTTGGGAGGGGCCAGCTGGCCCCTCCCGAAACTGCAAACCCCAGGATTCCAGAGGCTGTTGAAAGTGGGATCATCGCACTATAATAGGCTAGTGCAGAAATGGCCCTGGTTGTCCAAATGTTACAGTGATATGAAGTGTCTGCAAAAGGAGAAAAATAGAAGCAGGATATTAGGCCAGATTCATTTTTTATTGTATTTTTTTAAAAAAAAATGTTACAGTACATATAAATATGCAATAAAATTAATATTTTCAAACAACACATGACCAGTTAAAAGAGAATATAATTTTAAGACTAAAAAGGCAGAACAGATCAAATAATGCAAGATGGAATTCGGGGGGGATGTCTGTGTGCTGTTGGCACCTACTGCTGCAGTCTCCATTTTGCTGAAGGAACTGCTTCTGTCACCTACGGTAAACTGGGAGGGAGCAACCTTCTTTCCCCTTTCAGCCTGTGTGCCCCCGCCCCGCATCCACAAAACCTGTTCTGCAAGGAGGTGAGGAAGAAATTTCAGTGATGCTAATGGAAATTATTCTAGCACTGCATTAGATTTAGGCCATAAATTTACCACAGGTAAGTATACCCCAGCTACCACCCCCATTTCTTTGAAGCTGTGCAGGATCAGGCCTGGTTATGGGGAGGGGAGACCTCCAGGGAAGACCAGTTGCTGTATGCTGCTTTTAGAGAAAGATGATGAAAGTCCGGCTCTGAGTGGTTCTTGCCTAAGCACAGCCTATGGAATTCATGCAGTTGCCACAAGTCAACTGGCTAACTTAGAGATACATAACTTCACTACTACTTAGCAATTTTTTAAGGTAATATTTATTTGTACACTTTTAAAAAAAAGCCCATCCAGAAGATTTACAACCCCTTGAACTTTGTCATTTCAGTTTAGAGCAAATAAGAGTGATTTGTGTCTGCCTGAAAACAAATGGGGTGGCATCCTGTCTCACCTCATGTTATGTGAGTGACATGTGTGAACAGTATTTTTGTCAGAATATTCTGTGTGATTTATGGCAATGGTAAGAACTGTGTGAGGGAATGGAGAGAGAAAGGACCCACGATGCTACACATCAGCAAATCTGCATGTCTCTCTATCCTCCAGCGCAACAGATAACTGTGGAAGTTATCCACGGATAGAGAAAACTGGTGCTGTTCAGAAAGGGACAGAGTAATAATGATTAATGATTGTCTATCTATGGTCTCTTTAAGAGGCCAGCTCAGAAGGCCAGAGGGGCTGGCAGGCATTGTGAAAGGAACAGAAGGCAGGTTTTCAGTTTGGGGCAAGAGCTAACAGGAGTACTTGCATCATTTCTCAGAGGCCAGGACATGCCTTGAACTTATTGAGTTAAGGTTTATGTTCCTCTAAAGTCAGATGTTGCTCAATGCTTCAGGGGATTTTAATAAATGACTGTTAATTGAAGGCACATGTGTGTTGCTGTTGCCCATATTTTAAAAAAAATGCTAACTATATCTCATTTCAGACTTTGAAAGCACTTCATAACTATTTCCTTGGGTAACAGTGCCAGTGCGGTGTGGCAGACTGCTGCTGCTATATCTATATTAAAGTGTAGAGTGGTTTGAGGGTTGAGGCCCTAGTAAACAGTGGTTTGCCTTAAGGGTGTAGAGAAGTTGAGGTAGGCTGTGACCTCTTGACTTCCCAGCATAACACTCTTCCGTAACCGCTACTCTGCTGTGGGAGGAAAGAGTAACAACAGTATCTCTCATAGCGAGAGTACAGTGAGATTGATGAACCTGAAGCTATAAAATGAAAGTTAGCAAGTTTATGGGAAAAACAAGGCCTCGGATAAATGTGTGTTTCTTTAGTACAGCGACTTAAGAATAATGCAACCAAATGGGCATCCAGTGAAAAAAAGGGACAGTGTTCACTGTTAAGTTGGAATGTCTGCATATGACAGACTCTGCATTGTTGGTGTGGCTGTGGTGAACAAAAGCAAGTTTGTTCTTTTATGTTACACTCATTTACACAGTCTCCAGGAAAATTAGAAGCTGTTGTAGCAATGACCTTATAGCTTCAGGGCTCCATTGGTGGCAAACTGGGGGAGGAAAAAATAACACAGAATAGTGAAAAGTATTTTTCAGGATAAGATGGCCATTGCTCAAAAGCTGAAAGGAAGCCTTAAAAGCTTTGAAATGGTTTCACATTTCACTTCTGCAGTGGTAAGAAAATTTCAGGGCACCTTTTATTGTAACAGAGCAAAATAGCAAAGCTGGCTGGGGAAAATGGAATTTATTGCCCAACACATGCAAAGGATACTGTGTTGGGGAAGACTGGTTAACATTGCTATTCCAACTGGATCTGTTCGGAAATGTTAACTGTAGACATACAGGGCTTGAGGTATTTATGCATTTTTTCCTTTTTCATTTTTCTGAAAGAAATTCAAATAAACAAAAGTTATTTTTCCTTCTTTTCCATTTTACTTCCTGATGTTTTGCAAAATGGTGAAAACTTTTCCTTTAAAGATGTTGCATGCCCTCCAGCATTTTCTGGATCAATTGAGGACATGTGGTGGAGTAATATCAGGGCCTGGACAATATGGTCAAGTTATTCATAAGAAAGAACATACAAACTAGGCGAGTTGCCAAAGTTTGCTATTGCCTGAAGGTCTTGGAAAGGGCAAGATTCTGCCCTCCTTTCCTCTACCGCCTGCTGAGTTCATGGAGTACAAGCTGCTTCTGCACTTTGGACTCAATTTGTAGCAGCGGAGTAAGCTGAGGAAAAAGGAAGAAATTGAGAGGAAGAGAGAGAAATCGGAACGTTTAAAGGCAACTGAAAAAGTGGGAGGACAGAAGTTTAATTGTGACTGTCCCTGCCAGTTGGGGCAGTTGCCTTTTTGAATTGATCTGAGACATTTATTTATTTTTTTAAAAAAATAATTTGACTGCAATTTATTGCTATTTTTACATCTTAATATTAAGGGGCATGGTTGTGATGTCCTGCCCCTGCAGTTGTTCAGGCTCAAAGAAGGAAAAGCAGAGTTTTACTGTTCTGAACAACTGTGGGGGAGTAATTTAGATACCTAGATCTAAGACTCAGTACTGATGGTGGTAAACATGTGTTATTCCTTAGAATACTGTATTCTGTTGGATATTCAGGGATACAATCTCCCTTCACTCCCACGATGTGAAGTTTTCCTTGATTTTAATTTCTGCTCTGAGGCAATTTCTGCACTACACTGTTATAATGCTATTATTATTCCACTTTCAACATCCTGTGGAATTTTGTTGTTTCCTGAGTCCCAAGAGTTTTCTGGCAGAGAATTCTAACTCCTTACATTTCAAAGCCCAGAATTCCACAGGATGTTGAAAGTGGAATAATAGCACTATAACAGTATAGTGCGGAAGTGGCCTTAGTAACTCTCTCTTCTGAGTGGCATTAGAGATCTTTTGAATGGTTAAATTTACAGAGTCCCTCCCCCACAGTAAATCTCTGCCTATCCATATGTTTGTAACCTGGATTTCTCCTAGGATTCCTTGGCAAGGTTTCTGCCCAGTGCGCTAGCCAAAAAGCCACAGAGAGAGAGAGAGAGAAAGAGAGAGATCAAAGTTTTATTTCAGATTCTGCAGAATGGAACACAAGGCACACAGCAAATCAAGTGTTCCTCAAACACAATCCAAATTACATCTCATATAGTTGACAAGGATTACATGGTCCTCCCTGGGGAGAAGATAACTGCATAGGTATAGGAAACTATGTCAAGGATACATTATTATGTCAGCATTCAAGCATTGTGCATGTGCGTATAGGTGATCCCAAACTGTAATACCAAATCTCACCTTGGGGGTGCGAAAGTTAATATTATAATGAAGCTTAATGGAGCTATAGGTAACTGTAGCTCAGCTCTTGTGGTTGCTCCCCCTCCCATTGCCCCACTCTGGGGTGCTCCAGACATTGCAGGCCACAGAACTAACCACACTCCAGCATCTGCTTGCACTTCCTTCCCCATTTTACCTTGTTTCACTTAGTTAGTCTCGCTGTCTTGTAAGCTTTGCCTTCTTGCTCTTCTTTTAAGCCTTTAGTTGCTAGCTAAAACTACTGGCCAATTTCTGAACCCTGGGGTCTCACAGGGACTGTGGGGTCTCTCATGTCAGTTCGACCCACACATATTTCTAGACTGTGTCAGTTTGGGTGAGGTAAGCCAGATAACCAAATCAAAGCAGCCACACAGGGCCTTCCATCTGCTCTGGGGCTACACCTGTTCTGGCACTGCACAATTATAACAATTGTTGTAAGTTTTCTGTGTATCACTTCTAGCGTATCTCTCTGGCAGGCTGTGGGCTTGGAAGTGTTACTTTTCTCATTTTGTAGAACAATTTACAACTCTTCCAACCTCTGGCTGTGAGTGACTTCAGGGGGTTATTTTTCTTTGTTAGGTAATTGAGAACAGCAGTGCTTGCCCCTTCTGTCTAGCCATCCCTTGCAAGGTCTTAGCCTCAAGTGTTTGTTGTCTGCGACTATATATCATCTTGTGTCTCTGAGTCAGTTTGTGGCTCAGAGCCAGGCATAAATTTGGTGGGGCAGGAATTGGAGAGGCAGACTAATGCCATTAACAAACAGCCTGTTAAAGCAATGGCTTAGTCAAGATGCTGAGAGGGTGGCATTGGGAAAAAAAAGTACATCTCCAGCTGTGTCTCCTTCATCCAGATTATATTTTTCCATATTGCCATACTGGAACAGGCATCACTTCCTCAGCTTTTGCACCACAGTCTTACAACAAATATTTCTTACACCTGCATTGATCTATGTAGTCCCTCTAAGTGTAGGGATGCTATACACAACCTTTTCAGCTTGTGGCATTATAATCGAATCTTTCTGAGATTTAACTGTGCTACCCACAACCTTAGACTATTGGTTATAGGTCAACATTAACACATCATAGTTGGCACAGATTGACACTTACAGAGAGGGCTTTTAGGTTCAAAATATGGGACCTTGGAGCTTAAAGTTGGGATCTAGTCTGTTGAGTTAAGGTGTGAATTATTTGTGCTTAGGTTGGACACATTGCTATTCCAGATGAGAAGGCAGGAAACACAGCATTGCCCCATATCATTGGCAGGTAGTACAACTGGCTAGATCAATACTCTGCACGGCAATGATAGCTATAGTCCAGATAGTTAACTTTTCCAAGCTGTTATAAGAGCAAAACCTTCTGCTCATGGCTCTTTAGGATCCCACTGAAGCCTCAGCTCTTGACCCCAGGAATTGATCACAGAGACCCTGGAGTGTTGAGTATACTCCAGATCTGGGATTTGGCTTTGACTGGCCACAGCCTCTCTGCCTTGCTTGCAGCTGCTCTGCTAAATAGTTTGGTGGTATATATGTGATATATATGTTCAAGTTGCTAGGAGTTCATATCCTTTTGTGTCAGCTGGTAATCATGTCAAAATGATATGAATGGTGTTGCCCCACTGAATGCCATCCTCCATCACCTCAGCTGTGTATTTGCCAAGTCTGTAAATAGATACCTTGCTTTGCTAGGATAAGAAAGACATAGGATATATGAATGATTGTGTCAAAAAGGAGCAATGGCAAAAGACTTGGGAGGAGAGACAATTTGTTTTGCTGCTTCTGGAAATAAATAATGTTAGGAAAAAATGTTGCCATCTTTTCATCACTAGTGTTGAGATTGCGGAGCGAGTATAGTGTTAGGTTGCAGTGTAACTGTTTTGCTAGACTGTCCATGTGTTAAAGAGTAAAGAGGTGTTTGGAATTTGGATGACTCCCAAGTCAGTTAGGAAGCCCCAAGATTTGTCTGAAGTGAAACTGAAGTCCTCTCAATAGCAGCTTAAGGTGAAAGCCTGCCATGAAGGAGCCAGTGAAATGGAAAACCTGTTTCCCACCTGAAAGTGTGTAGTAAGAGGAGTTGGTGAGAGGACTTTGCAAGCAAGTAGGTTTTTATGGTTGCATCAAGCACTAAAAGATGTGATTTCATTTGATAGATCAGAATCAGAGGAAGGAACAGACCTCAATATGGTGCCACAGAATAACTTTTATCAGAGCACAGCATCTGTTTTGCAGCCAAAAATTCTAATTCAGGGTCAGTTCCTCCTCCAATATATCTATCAGCACAAATGTTATTATCCAATCACTCTTCTTGTCCTGCTAGTGTTTTTCACAACAACCTGAGATTAGAGGTGGACAATTGTTTTTTTAGGAGAGCTGAGAGTGGCACTGCTTCCCACAGTACATCTCCAGCCCTTCCTCAACTCACTGTTATCCAGGTGGATTGGATTCCTGCTCCCATAATGTCTAACAAACATTTGACATATTGTTTGAAAATACTGGGAGTTGCAGTCCAGTAATTCTTGGAGGTTCCAAGTTGAGGAAAGCTGGCAGTTCTAACCCAAAGCTGTTTTTGTGGCCCCTGACTCCATCTTCCAGACTTCCCTTTTTTCTGGCAAAAAAAAAAAGGGTAAATTATCTTTCCTGGAAACCTCCAGAGGAGTGATTCAGCTTTTGAATAGATCACAGCTCCCCTGCCACATAACTTTTCTTTAAAAAAATTGTTTTTCAAAACAAGAAATGGACCAGACCTCTGATTACTCTGGTGGTTGCGGGGGGGCATTTTTGGCAGTTTGTGCAGCCTTTGGAGAGTCCCAGGGCAGAGCCTCTTGCAGCATTCAAAACTTAAGAATGTAAAGAGGTAAAAGTGGAATGCATGACATATACTGGCAAAGAATCTTTTGTTGTAGGGGGGAGTCCCTTCGGTTGCAACTTCCATAGTCCTTTGTCATTGCTTATGCTGATTCATACTTCTGAAGTTATTTTTATTTATATATATTCTACCTTTTATCCTACAACTGGGACACAAAGCAGCTTACAAAAATTAAAAACAAATACAGATAAAGGTATATATAGGTGAAAGTATACAAAATGTTGTTGTTAACATGTAATTAAATTATCTGTACAGTTATCAATAACAAATAACAATATCCAGAATCTCTGGCGACGTCTTCCAATAGGATCACTCCTCCAATCTGCCTTTAAAATTTCTCTGCCTCCAATTAATACCTCTCCTATACGTAAGGCCTACGCTGTATCTGTCCTGACTGATTTTATAGCTCAGTTGAGGCCTCTTTGCTATCAGAACTTGCACACTGCCTGACTCAGCTTCTTCTCCTCTATTTTTTTTTTAAAAAGAAGTACTTCTTGCCAGGGATGTACCTTTATCTTCAGCTGTTAAACTTTATCATACTAAGAACACATGCTGAGTAACGCTGTTTGAGACTCTTCATCCAATAGTCTAGCTTTCAAGAAACAGAAACCAAGACCATTGCTTTCTGATCTCTGTGTAAGCACTATGAAAAGAGAGCCATCCACTCTCTGTCATAAGTTTTCATCCTCCCATTGTTTTAGTACAAAGATAGGGAACCTCTGGCTACACCAAATGTTTTTAGCTGTTCAGGAGCAAATCCCATTATTTCTGAATTCCAAACTGGCTGAGGCTGAAGGAATTGGAGTGCAACGTTTAAAGGAGCAAATGCTGCTCAGTCAGTGAATACATTTACATGCCATTTTTCATGTTGCAACCAGCAGAGTTCATTATAAACTGTTGAAAGTACTATCCTATAGAGCAGGGCTTTCCAAACAGTGTGCCATGACACATTAGTGTATCACCTGAAGTATGCAGGTGTGTCACTCACAATCTTGGAAATGTATGTTATTTATAAATCATATATTTTTAAAAATATATTTTTAAAAATATATGAAAAGTTTTCATGAGATATGTTGTGTCGCCATATATTTTGTTATTACAGTTTATGTATCTCTTATAAGGGGTTAGTTTAACCTCTGATTTGCTGGTAAAACTGAATTACTGTGTAGCGAAGTGATGCATGTCTAAAAAGTGTGTCAGCAACATGAAAAGTTTGGAAAGCTCTACTGTAGAGCATACTATGTTCTTAGGATACTCTTGTTATTCCTCCTTCGAACTCAAATCTCCTTTTGTTTGTCTCAGCTCAACAAAAGAAGGAAGGAGGATCTTAATGAAATCCCCAAACCTGCAATGTCATCTTTGTTCTAGTTTCAGTAAAATTCATCCTCAACCCTACCGTAGCCATCTTAAAAATAGTGAGGAGGGCACGACACAAGAAAAGAGCGGTATGATGGGCTCTCTCTAAGCTTCTCCATTAATTTCAGGAACATTTTAATCGCATGCCCATTACCAAAATGCAAATCAGTTGATTCTGTCTTGGTTGTCTAAACCAAAACTATTCAAAGTGGTGATCAGTGCCAGTCTGCAAACTGTTGGTCTGTGGCAAGTTTCTAGGAAAGAAAAAAATCATTGTAGGCAATGGGGACAAATACAATATCAGTCCCTGGCACGTTAGGGGAGAAGTGGCAGTTACCTGTGTCAGATAGCTTGAGAAGCACTGCTCTAAATGTAGTAACAACTAAAAAAAAAAAAGGTAATGGCTTCCTTTTTGTCTTCTGTGTGAACAACTTGCCAAGATAATTTTTTTGTAGATTTTTATAGATATTTTATAAAAATAAGCAGATCTTTTGGGAAAATCACCCTTTCTTAAAGAGTGTGTATGTATGTGAGTCTGTATTCATAGAAGGACACATACACATAAAGGGTCTTTCCACACTACACTGTTACAGTGCTATTATTCCACTTTCAGCATCCTTTGGAATCCTGGGGTTTGCAGTTTAGGAAGAAGTGTTTAGAATTTTCAGACAGAGAGCAATTTGGCCTCAGTAAACTGCAAACCCCAAATTCCACAGGATGTTGAAAGTGGAATAATAGCACTATAACTGTGTAGTGTGTAGACAGAGGGAGGGAGGGAGAAGTGTGTGTGTGTGTGTTGATGGAAAAGATACATAAAAGAATTTCCCTACAAAATCACCCTCTGTGCCACCTCATGGCATGGAGGTAACTCTGACTTTTGAAGACTATGCCAGGCTAGTAAGGTTTTTAATAGGATGCTAGCAGCAGACTGCATGTCTGCTTCCAAGGATCAGGCTACCTAAGTACAGAGAGGCATGCCTCCAGAAAGTTGTCTACCAGTTGGTTAATTGGCAAGAGCAACTATGAGCACGATGCTGATGGGGAACAGTTGCAGTCTGCATTGATAGAGGGATTGTCTGCTCCAATGGAAACAACGAATCATCAAAGTATATAAGAGAGATACTTGAGGTCAGTGTACTAGCACACAGTGCTTCAAAAGTTGGGTCAAGGAAGGGCCACTGTTTTTGCTGTGCTAAAGATGGGAAAAAATCCCCTAAAATCTTTAATTATAGCTGTGAGGGATACTCAGGCAATAATCAGTATTGCAAGAGAGGTGTCTCTCATTTTGCCTGTAAAAGTTTGTGAACTATGTATCTGCCCCCCTAGATTGAATTGTTGTATATATAAAAATACAAGCAGTGCCTCTGCAGAGAAAGCATTACTGGCCACCATGGTGTCCAGCAAATCTCACCATCACTTTAAGTTGCCTGGTGACCTCTATCATGGCAATCAAATGCCTAACCGAGATAAACAGCCCGCTTACAAAGCTTAATGAAGTGTGCGATTTCTGATTGCAAAAGCAGTGCCACTTTAATTTAGTATTGATTCCTAGAGTGAGCTATGTTGATAAATGATACTGATGTCTTTAGAGCCATCTTATTGAGGTTGATCTGTGCCATTCTCCGGCTGTGTATAAGGATGCCTCTACTAGCAGTGTCTTTTTCACTGCACTAATTTAGCACTGAAGAACACAGTTGGGAGCAGAAGAAGAACAGCAGTCACCATCCCTTTATATGGAATCCTCAAGCAAATTTAAGCTTGTTTTTGTATCAAGGCTAGGGAAGCTCAAGCCCTGGGGCTGAATCTGAACCACTAGGATTCTGAGCTTCTCTCAATGACCATGTCCCCATACCCCTTGTTTTTGGAGGTTTCCCACCCAGCTTTTGATAGCTTCCCTGTCCTGTTCCCTGTCTAAAAGGCTGAAATGTCTCTCCTAAGACTTGGGGTCATTTCACACTACACATTTATAGCATTATAGTTCCATTTTGATTACCATGGAAGCATCCAGTGGAATCCTGAGATGTGCAGTTTAGAGAGAGGGATTTAGAATTCTCAGCCAGAGGGCTCCAGGGCATCACTAGGCTGCCATAGGACCAAACCATGGCAGTTAAGGTGGAATCATAGTGCTATAATTGTGTACTGTGAATATGTATGGCATTAAGAAGATTGAACTAAAATACGTCAGTGTTTTTTGTCCTACCCTTTTGCTTCCCTCCAACCACTGAATTGCTTCCACATGAACTTTTCTAAAATTTAATTTGGCCATCAGGCTGAATGAGATTCTCTGCCCTTATTTTAGATTACCATGGGAATTGGAACTTTGATTTTATGCCTCTTGTGATGATGTTTTGTGGGGTTTTTTTAAATACTTCACCAAAGGGGCTAGCACACACATTTGAATTATGATGGATGGAGATTACATTGAAATGTTGACCCATTGGCTGCATTCAGACATCAGATGAATCCATCATTTCCCAGCTTGATATTCTCGAGATATTTTTAAATAAGCTCTCTGACATCTCCAGCCAGCCTGATCTGCTGGTTTGGACTGATGAAAGGTGTAGTCCTACATACCTGCAGGGGGAAGGCAGCACTGAAACAGTTTTAGTGTTACAAAGATGAGCTGGAGTGATTTATGAAATTGCTTATTTTTCTTTCCTTCCCAAACATGGCTGTTGGAAGGAATTTGCAAGCTTTCACTTGTGTTTTACATAAATGACAGAATGTCACATTGTCTAAATCTACCAAACTGTGCTTAATCTTAACTACAGTAGTCATTAGCCTACAACAAGTGTAAACTTGCTAATTTAAAAGTGTGGTTCATGAAGTTTGCTTGTTTCTACTGCCCATAAGAAAGATTAATCACAGTTTTATGTTTCAGACAGAATGCTAAACTATGGCTAATTGAAAGCAGAAGCTTTTGATCCTTTTCTAACCATATTAAAGGGAGGAAACAGACTGTCCAAAGGCATGTTTTTTCTCATCAAGGTAAACTATGGATTAATTAGATGTATAGTAGCTTTTGAAATACAGTAGGTCCCCTGTATACGTGTGAGATACGTTCCCAGACTTAACTGTGGATAATGAAAAATACAGATAAGAGTGAACGCCATATTTGACTATATTATGGTCAGACCATGAAAATATAGTTAAAATGTCTCCCCCTCCTCTGTTCTAGAGGATCCAGAGATGCCCACAAACAGAAGAGTTTGTGGCTCATGGTGCTGCAGGAACAGAAAGAAGGGCTGCTTGCCCTTGCAGGGAGATTTGATTGCAGCCTCAGCTCATTGTCCCAGCTGATCTCACTGCCGCAGATGAAGTGACAAAACATCATACTGGCTGATAAGGAGGAGGTGGCGGCGGCAAGGGCAGTGGCCACACAACTGCTGTCACCACCTCCCCTCCTCAGTGCCGTGGCTACCACACATTTGTCCACTCGGGATGCAATGGCAACCATGAGCCGCTACTTGCAGGAGGGATGGCTGCCTCCTTCTCTGTACACTCACTCATTTTGCCTTCACGTAGCCAGAGGCATCATTGTCATTGTTACTGCCTGGGAATGAGCAACAGCTGTGGGGCACTCCACAAAGCTGCTTGCTCATCCTGCAGGTACCAGGTGGCTGGACATGCTCATAGGAAATGGAGAGGCAGAAGAGAGCAGCCCACCACTGCTTCCACTGCAGTTTGACATTCTTAGGCCCTTTCCGCAACTTACCTGTTCCCGGTGCTGAAGCACAGGGATTGCGCGAGCAGCCTCTTGCGAGAGACTCTCACATCCCTGCTGCTTCGTCACCGCAGCTGCTTGCTGGTTGCACGAGTGCCACACCCGCGCCCTGCCCCTTCATACTGCAGCGCAGCCTGGGAGTTGAAGGCTAGCACTGAGGCAGGAAGTGCAACCGGTGTGGCTCAGGGGGCTGCGCACAGCAGGTAAGTGCGCTTGAGGCCCCTGAGCATTGCACGACCATGTGGCATTTTCGGCTTGAAGCCGAAAATAAGAAAATCCATTAGCGGTTCGCATCATGCTCTTGAGCGTGCGTCATGCAGACCGCTCCTCACATTTACGCAATGTTCAAGGGGCCCTTTCACTTAAGAAACGCGGTGCGAAAGGGGCTTAGTGTTCACTCTCCACTGCTACTCCCTCCCTTGTTTCAGTACTTATCTGATGGAGGTCTGAAATCAGCCTAGCATTTATCTCAGTATGTACTACACTACTTGTGTTGCAGATGAGTGGGGGTGGGATTTGAGGGGGCATGGGTAAGTGAAACTGTGGAAAGCGAGCCAGCAGATACGGGGAACCTGCTGTAAGCAGTAGCTTGGAATTTTTTATAGTAAAATTCATGTTTAATTAGGGCCAGCATCCCGTCATCTTTTTGTTATTTTCTTTCATTCTGTTCACAAACAAGATTAACTTTAGAATTAATCCACAGCTAGAATAACAAGAGTGATGCTTTTAGCAAGAGAAATACCATTAAGCCTTTACGCTGGTAGCCCCTTCCAAGAACGTAGAAGTGAGCCCTGCTATTGCATCACCTGGGATGCTTGATAGCTATATATCATGACACAGCGTCTGAAGCCTGTGCACCATGCCACATACTACCCAGCCTTGCTGCTTTGAACTGGGGCTGTTTGTGTCATACAGAGATGGCTCTTTATCGCTGACAAGCTCCCTTACTATTGTGATGTGCATTGCAGGCTAACTGCCAACTTCCAGACTGGCTACATGCCTGGTTAGTGTGTGCATGCGTGCATGTTTCTCTGTGTGGTTTAGTGTCAATTTTTGATTAACATGGAATATGCTGGCAGTGGAATATGCTGCCTCAAAGTGTGGTGGAGTCTCCTTCTTCAGAGGTTTTTAAGCAGAGGCTGGATGGCCATTTTTTGGGAGTGCTCTGATGTGGGTTCCTGCATGGCAGGGGGTTGGACTGGATGGCCTCTGTGGTCTCTTCCAACTCTGTGATTCTATTATCCACCGGTCATTGTTCCTAAGATGTCACAAATATATTGGCTTTCTGTAAAGTTACAAGACAGAAGGAAAGACACATAGAAATCTTCATTACAAGTCTGGGCAAGTCCTAAACCAGGCAACCAGAAAGACTTGGTTTGAAATACTCCCTAATAACAACCCCTTTCCTAATTGGTGGTGACTTCATGAAGTAATGATCCAGGCAATTATAAACATTCCAAATGAACATTCAACCATCTATATTTTATTTCTTCTACATGTTTCTTCTCTCCTTTGTATTCCCCTCCCCTCACTATTAGCCTGGCTGAAAATTAGACTTATAGCATAAAAGCACCTGCACTGAAAGAAACTTTAGGAATAGTGGTCTGAAAAGAATCAACAGAGAGAAGTTTAACTTCTTTCCCAGTTTCACTAAGAATAATTTAAAGCAAGACGTATATTGGATCAGAAAGCATTTAAAGGTTTTTATCATTGCTGATTCCAAGAAAAAGAAGAAAATTGGTGATGCCTGTGCTTCAGTACTTCATTCAGCTTCGACATCACTAGCTATATCAGATAATGTTTCAGTTGGGAGAGCAAAGAGATGTATTAAAAAACTACTTCCACCCCTTCCCCATCCCAAAATATGTAACAGCATGCAAAGAAGAATGTGTTAGTGTAGGAGAAATTACATTACATCTTGAGCCAGTTGGCTGCAGTTGTGGATCTCCCATCATTAATCTCCAAATAGTTCTGAGCTATTCATTTTCCTTTAGAGTAACAGAAGAAGATCAAGATATGGCAAATACATGCAGGTTGTGGCAAGAGTAACCTGTTAAAGTTTTCATTTAAATTTTTATGCAGGTTTGCTGCCCTTGGCATCCTTATCCCTTTGTAGGTAAAGATAAATTTCTTTGGCTGAAAAGAAAAGGTATATATTGCCCTTGACAGACAGATCACATATTCCATGGACAGTACTGCCATATTTTTTTTTCAAAAAGACATTTGCACTGATTGCAAACATAAATATTTTCAGTTATCATTGGGTAGATTGTGTATCCCTATGTTCCATAATGTTCCACAAGCTTGACAGAGTGAACCTTATCTCTGGCACAAAACCTGATAAATTTACTGTCTTTTGATCTACCTTTCTCTTCAAGCTTCTGAAGGTATTCAAATTAATGTATTATTACCTGTATTCAAAACAATGGGGATTGATTGTTTAAATCCAAGCTACTTTTTTCCAGTGCAGTCTCAGAGTGCTTTGCTGTGATCATGGTTTTCCACTCTAAACTTTCCAGATATTTCATGCTGATTTTTTTTTAAAACCAATTGTTCCATGGAAATCAGTACATGTTGATTGATTAGGCTTTGACCTAAAATTGATATCCAGCTGAACCTGTCCTTATACTGAGTGCTGTTCCTTGGTATGCCAATACAGATTATTTTGCTCCCAGTTTACCAAAATGAGTAGTCTATCAACCAAGTTCTCCTGTTATTAGAGAAAGCAATAAACAAGTACCTTCTAAATTGACCTTCTCCAACCTGATGTCTGTCTCCCAAAGGGACAGGACTATATGCTGTCCACGAGTGATGAGTGTTATAGTCTAACATGCCTAAAAAATATCAGAAGTTATTTTTCCAAATCTGTGGTCTGTTGCATGAATTCCCTTGTCAGATTTCATGAAAATTCAAAAAGGGACACTGTGATTATGTGTGAAGATTTCATAATAAAGATGTAACTGGAAGCTGTCAAGAGAGGGAAGAAGGGAGAGGAATATGTAATTCAAAATCAAATGGGACTCTAAAATCCTTTATTATTATTAACATCTGCCAGCTCTACCAATAAGTACTAATATACTAGTTAGAGCCCCTCACATTGGCTTTTGTTCATTTTCCAGCCTCTTTTCTTTGCTCTTTATATTTACTGTGGGTGAACTTTGACACTTGAAAGTACAAGAGTGAGCCAGTCATCTGGGTTAAGTTGTTTTCACTGTGTTACAAAACAAGCAGCTTTCTTAGTGACCGTTCTTCACAGCATGTTTTTTCTTTTAGAGATTCTGAACAATAACATGGAATGTTCTTTTCCACATAAAGATTTTGCAACTGACTGGATAAATGCTGCTTTTAAGTTCCAAGAATAATGTCTGTAAGAACACAGTCCACTAATCCACCATTTTATGCAGAAATCGCATTATAACCACATAACTAATTTACAATTTGTCTAGTGTTTCCCAATGTCTTTCTTTATACTTGTGTTTAAAAAAAAAAAGATACATTGGTTATTATCTTTGGTGCTGGAAATCTTTTCATTCCTGACAGGAGGGAGTGGGCTTGTTTTCTGCTGCTCCAGAGACCAGGACAAGGAGCAATGGGTTCAAGCTGCAGGAAAGGAGATTCCACCTGAACTTCAGGAAGAACTTCCTGACAGTCAGGGCTGTCCGGCAGTGGAATATGCTGCCTTGGAGTGTAGTGGGGTCTCCTTCTTTGGGGGTTTTTAAGCAGAGGCTGGGTGGCCATCTGTCAGGAGTGCTTTGAGGATGTTCCTGCATGGCAGGGCGTTGGATTGGATGGCCCGTGTGGTCTCTTCCAACTCTACATTTCTATGATTCGATGATTCTATGACAGAGTCTGTAGTGGTCTAGATTGGCTTTATCCATGATAGCACCTTTAGTTAGCAAATATCTGTGTGTCTCATACATGCTCCTTGCTTGCACAACCAGCCCATTCCACAACTAGCTGACTTGACCAATTCTATCACCTGTTCTAAAAGTGAGTCCTACAACACCTGTCCACTGATCGTGCTGATTGGTTTTTTTTTAATTGAAGTTGTCATCCAAATTATCTATTTCTTACACTAGGGAGGGGAGCTGTTGGCCCTCCAGTTGTTTTGGACTACAGTTCCCATACTTGCATACCATTGCCAACACTGAGTGAAGTTGAAGGGAGCTGGATGCTAAAATATCCGGAGGGTAAAATGTTTCACACCTCTCCCTAAATTGTTGGCCTTCATTCATTTTAGACCCATGACCCATGTTGCCATGTCACAACCACTTTTTTTTTGTCTTTTAAAAACTTCTTTCTCTCGCTTTCCGTTCTTGTAGTTATTCATTTGTCATGGGTCCAATGATGTACTAAATATACTTGGGGTAGAATTGCAACACACTTGTTAGATACATTGGCTAAACCCAGACTTCTCTGTCCCTGCTGCATCACTTCCTGAGACCTACATTTTCACAGCCTCTTCCCTCTTTTCTTCCTGGCCTGAGCGGCCTGGCTTCTCAGCCTGCAGTAGAGCCAGTGGCTTCCACTGCACTTCAGCTTTAATTGAGACTCTCTGGTGTCTCATTCCTTGATACCGACTGTCTGCTGCGTACTGTCAAGCTGTCGCTGCTGTTTGCCAATGTTTACTTGCTGCGAACACCTGAGCACAATTCAGTTTGTATAAAGGAGTGAGTTAGCCTTGCTTATAGTAGGTTGTAGAACATAATGAAAGCAGAAGAAGAGAACCACTGTGGAGCAGAGGTTAGAATGCTCGACTGACATTTGAACTATTCCAGATTCAAGTCCCTACTTAATCTTGAAAAATTATTGAGGGACCTTGTGCCAGATGGTCTCGACCTGTCTCATAGAGGGTAAAGCAAAAAGGAGGCAAACTGTGTATGTTGTTTTGAGTTGACTGTAGACCAGGAGGGCTAAAAATGTAACTAATAAATAAAGAATAAAAAATCCCTAAAGTGCCAAAGTCTGTATCTCCCCTTTGCTTCTGAAATGGTGTTGCTCACTTTGTTTCCACCAGATGACAGCCTTCATTCCCATACCTGCATAGGTTTGCCCATAAGACTGGAGACTCTTGCTATTCAGAAATAAAATCAGTATTTGCAGCTATTTACCTGCATGCTGCTTGAATACCTTACTACCCCATGGAGCATTGTGCCATGATAATGAGGGCTGCAAACATTTGGAATCAGCTTTTAATTCTGACAGCCATATTTTTTCTCTCTCTATTATGCTGGAAGAGGTTTTCATTTCTATTTGGCTCAGTTGACCTTTTTGTAAAATCTGAGCTATTATGCACACTTTGCGTGTCTTTCCTCTTCAGACCATAAGCCCTCTGAATCTTAACAATTGCACTATCAATTTATTCATTGTTTAGCGATAGATCCTGAACAGTGAATGTTAAACAGTGGAGCACGTGGCTCATCCTATCAATGTTGCCAAGTTTATTCATGGCTTTAAATTGCTTTTCTAGACTGGAGAGCACCCAAAGTAGCATTCTCCAGGGCTATTGTGATAACAATAAGTAGGATTGAGGTTCTCTTTGTGTGTGTGATCTTTTGAAATCCTCTGTAATCTGGGTATGCTTAGAGCCTATGATCAAAGCTGGTGTGGAGACAGAAGATTCCAAAAGCCAAGTGACTAAAAGAATAAACTTTCCTTAGTTCTCTAGCCAAGACAGTGTAGAAGTTTCCCTTCCACCCATCCCCCAAAAAGATTTTGCAAGAGAAACTTGCAGTGTGACAGGTTGTATAGGTCACAGAAATGTGCAAATATCTCCCAGACAAAGGGAGTTTGGCCACAGTTACCTGAATACAGTACCAGTTACATTTGAGGAGGATTACTGTTATATCATGTGTATGAGACTCCCTTTGATGACTATTCAGAAACTCCAGTTTTCTAAATACAGCTTCCAAGCTGCCAGCTTGGAGCAGTCAGTGAAAACATATCTTACCAGTACTAAGGGAATCCTGACCTTATTCTAAGTGTAGTTTGAAGTGCTAATGCTTATCTTCAAGCATAAGACTCAAATATCTGGTATAACATTCATTTCAGAGCCAACCTGCCCATGTAAATGTTATTTTTGGCGCCTAATCTCTAGGTTCTCTCCTCCATCTCCATCTTCAATGTAGGTGATGACTTGAGACAAGGCCTTTTCAATGGTTGTCTCCCATTTGTGGAATTCTATCCCCAGCGCAGCTCATATGACACAAATATTGTTGATTTTAGTGCTAGGTGAAGATCCTTTATTTTCCAGGCTTTTAAAATATACTTTAATGTAGTATTGCATTTGTGTTATGTATGTTTGTATTTTTAGGCTATTTTTGTAAATTGTTCTGAAGGGCAGCATAGATTTAAGTTAAACAAAATAACTAAATATGTGAATGAAAATTGCAAGCCTCGTTGTGAGTTATGGAATATCTTGTACATTTCCTTGTAAATATGTGCAAGTTTAGTCTTCCTTCATGCTTCAGTAGCTTTAATACTGTTTTGAGGAGAGTATCACAGAACCATTCCTTTGTTTAATTGGAATATCTCTGGGCCAAAGCAGAGAATACATTGAACATTTGTGGTAGATCACAATACTCTCTTGCTTATTTATTTATGCCATCTCTTGCTTCCATAAAACCCAGCCTGCGTGTGTATAGATTTGAACACTTGTGCTAGGTTAAGAGGGGTTACTTCCAACCCCCCCACACACACACATTATTTGCCAGTGTGAATCTTTACCCCTCTCCAGCTGCCTTTTGCTCTATTGGAGAAAACATGTGAGTATGGTGTCACATTAATAGGGTTGTCATAAGTCAAAGCCACCTTGACAGCATATAACAAAAGCAACAATGTGTAAGCTATCTCTGAAGGGGCAAACAGCAACTTTGGGTGGAAGGTTTTTTTGTGGGAGGAAATAACATTGGGGAATGAGTTGAATTCCCTTTCCTCACTGCTGAGTTCTAAACTAGAATTTATTTTTAGGAAATATTTGAAATGATGGGAGACCTGGTCATGGAAGTCATGGAATTCCAGCACTTTGTCTAGGTTGACTTTCTGTAAGACTTTGCAGAAACACTCAGAGCATGAGTGTTAATAGAGGCTGGGTCAGCTGATGCCAGTCAGAAATTTGCTATTATTGGAGGTTCTTCCCTGACTGACCAAAGGCTAGCAACTCCTACACCCATACCTTTGATGCTAATTTGAACAGAATGGAGAAAAAGCTACTACTGAGGCACAGATTAGCATCCACTGGTTCTTTTTACCTTCAGAAGGGCATTCTGATACCAACAAAGTAGGTTCTGTTTCTGTCCTGGCATATGTCCAGCCAAAACCCACATACCTGGGGGGAGATCCAACAGTAACTATCTGCTGCAGCAAAAAAAGCCTGGGGAATGAGAGTTCCACAAATCAGGCAGACAAAGAGAAGACACTGAACTTTTTACATTTCCCATTTTTTATTTAAAAAAAATATTTATTAAATTGCAGGATCTTCTAGCAGATTCAGTTGGGAATTGTAAGAAAATAATCATACAGATTGTATAGACTCTTCTAAATGCCTGGAGCCTTGCACTGCCAGAGTGCTAGATGAAAAGCAGTGGCCCTTCCATTATGTATTAAATCTTTTGGTCAGCAGCAATATTAGCACAGTCTTCTCGTTCGGGAGATCATTAGACTCCCTTCTTTTCAGATGAGATTTCTCCTCTGCATGTTCTTTATACATTCCTGCATGTTAATGAGAAAAGCATCTTCTACGTAAATCTGGTGGCGTCAGTCACCAGAACATGCCTGCTAAGCCAGTCACATACCCAACATCCCATAATAAACAGTGGGAGGCAATTAACATATTAAATTATCCTCTTTGGGCATGATTTTTACTATTTAAATGAGCGATAGGTTACTAAAGCTTGAACTTTGTTATCTACAATGCTGCGTTCCTTCTAACTAGCAAGCTGCTCCTCATTTGTCCTCAAGGTCATCTCTTGGGCCTCAGCTTCAGATAACAGAACAAAGCTGTTCTTTAAAGCATCCAAGCAAGCAGGCACCTTTAGGAAAAAGTGATTTTCTTGTTTTTACAGCATGACTCTATGCTCCATCATTCCAAGGTCTCTCCTTACAGTTTCTCAGAAGGCAATTCAGTTATTTGTGTGAGTTGCAATAAGTTTGCTCCAAAGGAAGGAAACTCCTGTCTTCTTGAGGCCCTTGGTTTAACAGCCTTGGTTTAACCACTGTGATGGCTCTGAATTCTTGTTTACTTTTTACCATTTCAGTAACAATATTGTTGTATGAAAAGCTATTAAGTCTTTACACTAAGAAAAACCATTGAGGTAGTCACTGTCATGTCCATTCTTGTAGCAAGGGAGTAAAGCCAAGTGACTTGCTCAAAGAGAACATGGCGGAGAACGCAGAAGAGGGGATTTTGGCAGGTATTCCGTTTCATGCACCCAGGTGACAAGCAACACCTGCTGAAATTCCTTCTTTCACCAAACCATCACAAGTACAGGAATCCTCTCCAATTTTGACTCTGGCAACTTTACACTTGAGGCAGCTGCCTCACTTTGCCTAATGGTAAGCCCAGCCCTGAGAACATGGCATTGAAGGATAACATGGTTGCTTTTTCCCCACAAAGTGGTGCTCAGTTTCTCTTCTCCACCTCTTTCATGACAAGATTGACTAAGTTTGCTGTTTAACATCCCTGAAAAGATTTCACCCTCAAGTAACCTGAGGTCAGCTCAAAGCCAGCTCAAGCGTTCCAGTGACAGAGATTATTTTGCTTGTAGAACAAAAAAGCTACCAAAAAAGCTACCAGGAACATGTAACTAGAGAACTGGGCTAGGGAGCATTGACCGACAGTAACCTCAGTGCCTCCGTGTTTGAGAGAAGAATAGGAAGTGCGTCTTTCTTCATAACTCTTTTGTCGAGACTGGTATCCTGCCAAGTCAGGTCTGAGTAACACACAAGTAATGCTGAAAGGCATAAATGAAGATCAGAGGAAGTTTGTTTCTTCACTGCATGCAATACCTCTGCTTTTTTTCTTTCTTCTCTCTCCCGTTCTCTGAAAAGATTTATAGAGTTCTCGTTCCAAACCTTCCTGGCACTCTGAGTGCTTCTTGTGTAAGCAGCCCAGTTAATTAACATTTTAAAACAATCTCAGCTTCTCGCAGGCCAGCATCTGCTGCCCTCTCTCTGGATCCCAGAGTACAAGGGAACGTGAGCAACTAAATAAAGCTATGTTGCTTTGTTGCCTCTTAAGCTTCAGCAGACGAAAGTGTGCCAGCCTTGTAGGTTTCACATCTCAACAACACCACCACAGAGAATGTGCCATTTATTTTAAAGTGCAGGGTTTGCCTTAGGCTAGCTTGTTTGCAGAAACAGGGGAAGGTACAGGGATGTGTGTCCCCCTCCCCATATGTATGAATTGAACATATAGTTTAGAATTAGGATGTAAATCCTCACTTGTTTTGTCCTTGAATTCAAGGATGAATGATTCTGGTAGTTTTCTTCTCGCTGTGAAGGAAAACAGCTATTCCCCCTCAGTGTTCTCTCTGACTTTGAATGTCCCAAAGTGTTGTGGAAGAATTATTGTGTGGAGAAAAATGTAAAGGATTTATTCTGTAGAGAATTATACTGTGGAAATAAATGTGCAGAAAATAGGTCTCCTGTGCAAGAAACAGTGTTTTCTGAACAGTAAACCCATTGTCTACACAGAAAACAAGTGTGTGTTTGTTTTTTCATGCAAAAACCCATGTGTTTTTCTCAGTAGAATAATTCCTTTGCAAGACTTCAGGATGTTTAAATAATGGAAGAAAATTTTGCAGAATTCTCATTTTTTTAATTTTTTCCCCCTGATATTGTGAGCCTGCTGACAGAAACTCTGTTTTTCAAACTGGGAATGAATAATAATCTTTCCATTCCTAGTTTTGAATGGTTAGTTGTCTTCTGGGGAACTTTCTGAAGGATCTCTTAGGGATTTCATTGGAGGTTCTTCAATACAATAATCAGTGACGTCAGATAAATTCCCATGTAAAACAGCTTGTCCATTGCTACTGACAATTGCTAGAATTATAAGGGGGAAGGTAGATAAACCCATCACAAACATTGTAAGCCCAAGCTGTGTTTCCCCAGGATACTTGCCAGACATTTGACCCTAAAGCTGTGTTTCTTCCAAATTCTCACAAAATTATTGGATCCCTACAAGACTTCTAAAAACATAGCTAACTGGGACATTGCAAAAGGTGAGGAGGCCTACCTGACCCCTTCTCTCCAGTAGTTTTCTTGCCCTGCCCTGGCTGTATTTCAGGAAGTGAACATGTGTGAATCTACACAGGCATGCAGAATGAGAGGCAAGACTACCTTCCTCAGACAGACACATAGCCACAATTGAATATCGTAGAAAAAGGCCAGGGAGCTGGGGTAGGCCCTTGTATGTTGATGAGGGGGTCAGAGCAGGGAGTCTTTCCCCTCTGCAGATCTTCTAAATCAGGAGATCAGGGAGCCCATCATAAAAGATAGAGCTGGGTGGCTAGAAACTACAGTGCTTGTAGTTCAAGCACCGGGCCAAACTGTTGATGCTACCCCAAACTGCAGAATTTTGGAGATGCTCTAGGACAATGGTTCTTAATGTGAGGTCCATGGAGCCTTCCTAGGGTGTCCGCAAAGCCTTATTGCTGGACACCAACAGCAATGACAGCAACAGGGATGCGACAGTGGGTGTGTATACATGCCCAAACTGCTCTCTTATTTGCAAACAAGGGAGCAGTTTGGGTGTATGCACATGCCTACCACTTTGTCTCAAACCACTTCTCTAGGACTTAATTCACTTATCCAAATAGGAATTTAGAGCAGCATCCATGCAACTGGAAGAAAACATCATGCCTTAGTGCCCATTCTTGTGATATGCAGAAACATTTTTTCCCTTGCATACTAGAGCATGGACTGGAAGTTAAAGCCAGTGAATACATCTCAGTGATGACAATTATAAACTCCCTCACCCTACTTTTAGTTGTTATAGTTTTAATTGTCATAGTCGATGATTAGTGGGGATTCTGGTGAATCTCACAGAACTATAATTCCCAGAGTTCTCTGAGGAAAGTGCGTTAACATGACCGTTAAATTGGTTTAGTAGTATAATACAGAATCGTCTTGTTGTTGTAATAAATATTTTTTAAGAATGTGATTTTTCTGTTTCCTGGCAGGGCTGAAAGTCCGGGATTTCCTGGTTGCCAATGAAACCTTCTCTGACTTCCTCTATCACAATGCCTCCATACCACAATTTGTTATAGATGAAATCCTGAATGCTGAGATCAACCTCCAACAGGTACTAAGCTTCCATCTTTATATATGATGTAAGTTGTATACTATCAGCTCATAAAGAGAGAATGTAGGGAGAGATTGTTGGACTGTACTTCCTCTGTTCCTAAGCAGCCTGGCCTGTGGCCAGGAATGGGAGATGTTATCAGTCCAGCAACATCTGAAGACCCAAGGTTAGGAAAAGGGGTTGTGGTTTTCATTTATATTTTCAAGAATTGTGTATGTGAAGCTTGAAAGATGATTTGAGTGCCCAGAGTGATTTATGGGCAACATTTGGTAATGTCTGGTAAATATTTATAGGTCATTAAGTCTGGCTACCGGATGAATCTGAAAGACCTTTGCAACTCCACTAAGCTGTCAGATTTTGTCGTCATCCAGAACCCATGGATAGATGTGGTCAGTAATGCTGTAGTTTGCTCCATGCCTAAAGAAAAACTGGCCTCAGCAGAGAGAGTGTTTCAGGATAATTTGGATGTCATGAAGCCATTTCTGGTGAGTATGTAGGCTTTAGCATTTTTTTGGTCCTTGCATTTGCCAGGGTATAGTCCCAGTTCTAAGTAGGGCAGAATATTATGATGTGGGGTGCGTGTAATATAGAGGTCAAGTGTTGTTGTTGCGTGCTTTCAAACCATTTCTGAATGTTGGCAACCCCAAGGCAACCTGATTGTGGGATTGTGGGATTTTCTTGGCAAGATTTGTTCAGAGGGGGGTTGCCTTTGCCTTCCTCTGAGGCTAAGAGAATGTGACTTGTCCAAGATTACCCAGTGGATGTCCATGGCTAAGTGGGAAATAATTCCCTGGTCTCCAGAGTCATAGTCCTATGTTCAAACCACTGTACCACACTGGCTTAGTAGTCAGTATACATATGTACTAACACACACGCATACCATGTCATACTTAATATATGCAAAAATGTTACATCACTGCCCTGAAGAGTCTTACAGGAACAGCCTACAAAATAGCTAGAGTTGCCCACCAACATGTTTCAGCCTCCCCATTCACATTGTCTTATTTGTCACTGAGTTTACACACTTGGAAGGAATGGCTACTTACCCCAGGAACTGTTACTTTACATAATTGTAAAGCTACTATCCAAAAAGCTAAAGTGGGAGATTGAAGTTAGAAATGAAAGCAGTGAGAAGAGGAAATCCTGTTGCAGGCTGCCACATAAATGCCTGGCTTTGTTTAGTTTTGATGTGTCTGTGGAGACACAGAATGGAACCTTAGTTGCTTCGTTCTTCTAGTCAAAGACAGAAGATGTCTGACAAAAATTTCGTATTGCTGTTGTGTCTCACTTATAAAAGTTGTTTTTTTCTTAATTATTTTTTATTATTTTTTACTTAACTTCTTGGACTCATTTATTATTTGTTTGTATGAAAACTTCCCCCCTTTCCCTCCCATTTAAGAGGCTCTGACAAATGCAAACAATGATACAGCAATGCATGTACAATTCCAGTATTAAACTTAAATTTACAGCCAATCAGTCTAAAAGTCTGGGTAGATTAAAAAAAAAAAGCCTTGCTGTGGCACTAAAAAGCAAACAGATGAGCCTTCTAAAGTTTTATAGATAGGGCCTTTCCTGTAGTAGTGCCCCATTATCAGTCACCATCTGCCTTATTTTTAAGTGGCATGGGAATTCAGGGAAGGGCTTGCAAGGATTATGTTAATACTTGGGCAGGTTCGTATAGCCATATATTCTTATTGAACCAGCTGCACTTAAGGGAAGAGAATTTCATGTACTTATCTTTATATCCATTTTAAAGAACTCCTATAACAGCAGTTTTCTTAGCATTTATGCCACAATTTGTGTTTGATCAGTCATGTAGCATTTAGAGCAAGCATGGGTAAAGGATCTTGTCTGAGATGTGTCTTCCAACATCTCATCCTGGACCTTTCTGCTAGCACAGCCACGCAAAAGGCCCTGGTGTGGAGGTAGTTCCTCCCCTCCCCTCCCCTCCCTCCCTCCTTTTTGGTTGCTTGTTTGCTGGGTAAGTGCATAAAATTTTGCTTAACCTATGCATGTGTTCCTACTGTTTAGAGGGAAAGGTTAAATTGTACTCAAAACCAGGTTTGATTAATAATTTTGCTATTAAAAATTGAGAGTGGTGTGACGATGTCCACTGCTTACAGAAGATGGGTTAACAATACAGTCCTTTCAAGGAAAATAAAACCTATAAGAAATAACTTAATTTTAAGTACTCACTAATTTAGAAAATTTGATAAGGAGGATGCAATATATATTTGAAGACATATTATGGAGCAGGTTATTATTCTAGAGACACTGTAGAATAAGGAGACAGGACAAAGAAAGATATTAAAGCAAGAAAATTGACCTTAGTGAGTCAGCCTTCGGGTCAAGCCATGAGGCATCTATGGCTGCTTATTACAGATTCCTAGCTTTGCAATGGTTGCACTTAACCAAATGCATTTCTGGTAAGGGAAAATGGAAAATTACTCTGAATTGTGAGTTGTTTGTAATCATTTCCTAATTGCTGGCATTTACGTTATAATTGGACAGAGCAATAATACTCAAAGTGGTGGTCCATGAGCCATTGACTTCTGGTCCCTGGCAAGTTTCCAGGAAAGAAGAAGAAAAATGCACAAATATGGTGCTGATCCCTGGCACATCATGAGGAGAGAGGATTGCCAGTACCCCGTATCAGATAACCTGAGGTGCACTGGAGTATAGGATACTGTTGGTGATTCTCGTATTGGCTTTAAATGATCTTGCTTCCTCATTCATCCCTTGCTTTTTAGATGATAGTATTTCCCAAAATAGTGGTCCAGTTAAAATATGTCATATGATGCCAAGCTCAAGCCCAGATATCTATCTCCTATTGGGGTGGAGTTTTCCCTTAGTCAAAGCTGGGTGGTTTTGTTCTTAGAAATGGTGGAAGAGATGGAATGAAATGAATGGTGATATCCCAGTGCCTTTTTTCATACTTGCTGTTCCATCCGCCACCATTGCTGCCACGCCTTGGTTTGCTTTCAGTCAGCAGCTAGAGGCCAAGTGTGACTTACAGTTGCTGATTTCAGATATACACATTTCCAAAAGCCAAAGATAAGATATTCCTCTATCTGCTCACATCTAGGTACTGCTAATTGCAGTATAAGCACAATCTCTAATTTGTGAACAGGATAAAATCTGCCATCTCCAGATACCAGTCTGATTATTCCAGAGAGGTTACACAGGTTTATAAACCAACAGAGTGAGCCACCTGGGTGTGTTGAACCATGAACAATTAGATAGGTTGTGTTAGATGTTTGTGGGACACCCCCATAAGAAATTCTGACCCAAGACCTTTTACTGTATTGTGTGGGTGGTGGACTGAATTGCAGCATTAGTTGTAATTCATAATTTATACAAAGGTCACAAAGGAACTTGGAACAGCTTTTAAAGCCTTTGTATGTGTTTGTATTGTTGCTGTAATATGGATGGAATACTGAACAATATCAGAACACGGAAGTGCTGTAGCTCAGTGGGAGAGCAGATATTTTGCATGGAGAAGATCCCAAATTCAATTGCTGGCATTTCCAGATAGGACAGGCATAGGCTACCATCTGAAACCTTGAAGAGCCACTGCTTATCAGCACAGACCTTAATGAGCTTGATGGCAGAGCTTAGTCTTTTTCAAGCTCTATTTGGGATTTGTTTTTGTTTGTTTTTGCTTCTTTGCATTCTAGTAAACATAGGCCATTTCTGCACCACACTGTTACAGTAATATTATTCCACTTTCAACATCCTGTAGAATTCTGAGGTTTATAGTTTACTGAGGCCAAAGAGCTGTCTAGCTGAGAATTCTAAATACCCCTCCCTAAACTGCAAAGCCCAGGATTCCATAGGATGTTGAAAGTGGAATAATAGCACTATAACAGCGTAGTGCGGAAATGGCCAAAATCTTAGCCTGGGCCCACACTCTATAATGTAAATGAAAGCACACAGGTGATGTGCAATTAAATCTATAGCTATAGTTATTATTATTTTTCTTTCCTAAAATGATAATGTGATGAGATAGATTTTCATGTAAAATACCCAAGTAAAAAATTCCAACTAAATGTCATAGAGCAGAGCAGCCTTTGCAGCTTGGTGTATTCCAGCACTGTGATACTTCAGCACAGCGAAGGAATCTGTTTCACGTGCCTTTGATGGGATGGGTCACGATTCTCTGAAATACAAAAATAAGGTCTTGGACACATTACACTCATACAGTGTATTTTACATTTATTTATTATAATCACATTCTTTTATATTTTTATATTTATAGATACTTACTTTATATTTATAGATACTTACTTTGTTATTCATACAGGACAAGCAGCTGCCTTTTCTGGAAATCTGTGGCTACTGTCTAGGTCCCAATTTAAGCAATGTAAAACTGCAATGAGATGGGCACTTGTGAGGAGGAGTGTGTGTGTGGATGGATGGCATTTGTCTATTGCCTCTTAAGTTCCCAAGGTGGATGATAGCATACTTTGAAGTAGATGGGGATGTGAACTCATTCTTCCCCCTGAAACAATAAGCCTTGAAATGTGGATGGTCATGTTAGTTTGTTTTCTTCATCTTGTAATTAAAATGATTTAAAACCAAATCCTCATTTGTCATTCCAGAAGGGGATCATCTCCAATTCAACTTTGCAAAATCTTAAGGGAACAGTGGAGACATTGATGGGGAGCCTTGGGAACCTTCTTAAAGAGGTAGGACTGATGGTGTTTCTGTCTCTTAGGCTTCAGTTACTGATTCAGTTTTGCTGTTAACTGAGGCACTGAAATTACTGCACTCTTGGGCAGCTCTGAAGTCAGTGGCCATGTTTACATGTCATACTAAGCAAACAACTAGTACCACCACAAAAATTTTAAAAAGGGGTAGTGGTAACATAAGAAGAAATTGTCAGGTCCACAGTTCTGTACAATAACACCAGATTTGACCTGACAGACTAGTAAATAAACCAGAATGCAAATATATACCACAATTTACACTTTGGAGAATTTCGCAGTCTGGTTCACACACACGGGCATGCATAGATACAAGCACACCCAAAAGCATGTTAAGACAAGGGTGCACCAAAATGCATCTGTTGGTGGAATTATGAACAAAAATGCATTTTATTTGAGGAAAACTACTTAAAAAAACTGTATTGGGGAAAAGTGTATGAAATACATATTGAAGGATGAAAAGCATATAAAATGTATACAAATTTTCACATGGAGTTTTCAAACATCCTTTTTACAAACTTATGCTAAGGTGTGCCAAAACTAACTTGTGTTTTGTGGAGAAGAGAAATTCAGTCAAGCAGAAATGCATAGATTTGCTCTTTCGTTCTGCATGTGTGTTCATGCACATGCATGAAGCCATGTGCACATACATCTAGGAATTAGGATTCAGAAATTATGTGATTTGCTGTGGAGGTGGCTTGAGCTGGAGAAATCAAGGATGGTAACAGGTGGTTGTTTTGGAAATGGAAGCTTATTAGTTTGGTTTGGGTGTCTGAAACCAGCTTTGCTTTTTGAATTTAAGGGAAGGGGTAAACAAAGTTGTGAAGTAGGTTCTTCCCTGAGCAAATGAGCTAACTCTCTTTGGCCCTTTTCGCACCTTACCTTTTAACGATGCTGGGTTGGGGTTTTCGCGTGAGAAGTCTTGGAAGGAATGCTCTCACAAGCCTCCTGCTTCAGCTCCGCAGCTGCTTCCTGCTCGTGCGAGCGCCCTGCTCGTGCGAGTGCCCCATCTGCGCCCTGCCCCTTCCACAGTGCAGCCTGGGAGTTGTAGGCTGCACTGGGGCAGGAAGTGTGACTGACGTGGCTCAGGAGGCTTCACACGGCAGGTGAGTATGCCCCAAGCCCCGAGCGATGCGTGAGCATGGAGCATTTTTGGCTTGAAGCCGAAAATGAAGAAATCCGTGCCCGCTTCGTGTCAGGCTCTTGAGTGTCGTGTAAATGTGAGTGCGTCATGCAGACCGCTCCTCACATTTACACAATGCTCAAGGGACCCTCTCGCTTCCAAAACGCCGTGCGGAAAGGGCCTTTGTTCTGGCTGACCTTTTGTGTAAAGTACTTTTTTTCCCCTTTTTTCCATGTTTAAAAACAATTTGTCCTAATTTAGAAACTAGATCTTTTAAACAAAAAAGGCAGAGGAGGAAGAGAAAACTCTAAGTATTCTCATTGTTCTTTGTTTCTTTTTCTTGTTTCCTTACTGTTCACAAGTGTTGCGCATTTAAGCCCTGAACTATAGTAACCTCTCAGCTGAGCTGCCTTGGAGTCACTTGAGGTGGTGGAGAATTTTAGTTCTGCAGACGAAGGAGGGAGGGAAAGGGAAACAGTGGAGGAGAGAGAGGAGCACATTTCTTCCCCCCAAACCCACATCTTCCCCTGTTGTTCCTGCAAGGAGATTGCTTTCTGTTGACTTTTAGAAGCTATCGTTCTCTTCTTGGCAGAAAATAGAAGTTAACAGAAACATCTATTTGAAATCAAGGTAGAATTTCAGCAAGTTAAACAACTCTAAAAGTTTGCCCGGGACTTTCTAGTTACAGCTGTTTCCTGTTACATCATGTGAACACTGACAGTCTTTTTTCTTTTCTTTTCTTTTTTCTTTTCTTTTCTTTATAAAAATAAAAAAGTCACATGACATTATCTTTGCTGATGTGGCTGCAAAAGAAACTTACTAAGGAATGTGACTTTTCTTTGGCACTTGTCCCAAGCCACAGCCAGTACCTTTCCTCTTTTCTGATGCAAGTTTAAAACAAAAACAGTTTTGCATTGTCTGCAACATGGAAACTACCCTTAAACACATGATCAACAGTCACTTTTCATGGCTTACTGAATTTTCTGTGGCAAAAACATAGAGGAATGGATGTCTAATTCCTTCATTTAATCTCCCTAGGTGGGTGTAGAGTTAGTTGGGCTGCCATCTGTCTGTGAGGGTGGGGTGGGGGAAATAATGTCTCCAGACATTACTAATGTGTGTATGCTAATCTATTTAAATATATGCACATTCTGAACTCCCCTGTTTCCAAAGGCAGAGGCTTAGCGTGGGACTATAAAAACGATTAAAAAAAACATGTCCAGGTGGCAACCTTAACTAGTGTATCACACTGGCCAAGCTGTTTAAAACTGGACAGCTGAGAAGAACAGATAGTTATTTAGATTGTATTTTGCCAGAAAATATTAAATACATCTCTAGGAAGTGCTGATATGTAGAAAGTCCTAAACTGAGCTGCAGCAGGCATGAGGGCCGCTTTTGGGGCAGTCCACTGTTCCTGGGTTTCACTACAGCCCCAAACAGTCTGCCAGGCCGCTTGCCAGCTGCAGCATTTGTCCTAGCTGGGAAGAAGCCAGGTGGGCTCCCTAGAACTCTGCATCTGCTGCCAAACCCAGAGTCTTACCACATTCCTGCTACAGGGAATGCCACAGCTGAAGGGAAGCAGACTGTCAAGTTCTCTATAGCCTGGCATGTTCCAAACACCTAACTCTGAGGAACACTGAATCCCACCATCACCACACTATGGGAAACTGCTTCTTATGATGGCCACTTCCCTCCGCCTAATGACAGAGTCAGCCCTGTGGCCAGCAGTGACATGGGTAAATCTGTAGCTCAACTGGGTTCATGTTGGTGTTAAATATTTGAAACTGTTTAGGATTTTAAAGGTTATCAGCAGCACTATGAATTAAGCTTGGAAGTGAATAGACAATAAAAGAAAGAAATGAAGAATTTTGGTATTTTTATTTTAATTCCAAACATGTGCTTTTGTCTTTAGCGGCATCCATGCCACTGTATTCTACACTAGGTGAATTTTCTGAACTGTCTTCAAAGGTAGTCCCATAAAAGGTTCAGGACAGTAGTCAAGCCTGGATGTAGGCAGCGCACTAACAAATGAGGCAAGACATACTGCCTATAGAGGGCTACAACTTAACCTATTTCCTTATCTCCATAAAGGAGACTGTGAGCCTTTTCTGTCATTCATGTGTCTACAAATTTCACAGAATACAAGAAAATTCCCTATACATTGCTATGATGTCCACTTTGCTAGGATGCCAAAAATCGTTTTTGGAGACCCTGAACAATATACGATAATATGTGACCTGAGCTTAGTCTTTCAGTCCATTCAGAACTGGTTAAAACATGTCTGTCCAGAACAATTGGCTTCCTTGTTCACAGTATACCTGCTTTGTTTGGATTAACAGGTATTGCTACAATTACTTAGAATCTTCCAGAGCCTGGTGCCAAGGCTGCCAGGGAAGGTTTATTGTATCACATGTCAAACATGTGGAATAATACCTGTTAAATCACTGTTGTGTCAGAAAAGATATACTAGCATCCTTTATGAACAGGTAAAACATGCTTACAGATTAATGAAGTGCTCCTAGATTCTTGCTGGACTCAGCTGTCCTATGGATAATTTGAGCTCCTTATTTAGAAAAAAAGTCTTTGAATGGCTTGTCCAATTACTGGCATGGTCTGAAGTTTGCTAGGAGACTGACGTGTTTCTAATGTAATTACCAGTTAATTGTTTTTCCAAACATAAGGCAGTTTCTAGGGTTGCAGAATACCTGGAAAAGTTTATTTAGAAGTACATCGTTCTGTGTATAATGGGACCTAAGGAAATTTGCATGGACAATCTGTGTCTGAATTAGTCAGTTAATCAGTTGATTAGTTGATTAAAATATATACAGTTAAGTGACTGTGATTTCTTGAAGTAGTAACTGCTCTTATTCTTTAAAAAGTATTTTTTTTTTCTAAGAAGGACAAACACTGGGATTAAAGAATAAGATGTTAGATTGGAGCCCAAGTTTTTGAAGTTAAATCCATGGTGCAGAAACTCATTGTGATGAGTGTTGTCATGCAAGGAAGGGACTTGGTGTGTTCTTTTCTTGAGCTGTTGTCAGCTCTTGTACATTCACGCTGACAATGTCTCTTCTCCCAAAAGACCTTGGGTATTTCACTTTTTTCTTTTAAATGAAAGTGGCAGATCAAGACAATCAGGATTCTGCTGACAGAACTATCAGAATGCCTGAATGCTCTTTGACTTTTGTCTTGTCCACATGATTTAAGCAGCCAACTGTAAGCCTTTGGGAGAAGAAAAAGAAACATGAACTTGGGACATTGAGAACCAGTGTGGTATCACTGCTGGTGTTGGATCTGACTTATCGGGGCCAGGTTAAAATCTCCAGCCTCAGCCGTAAAGCTTAGTCTGTGCCAACAGTGCTGTCTTTCATGCTGACCCACCTTGCAAAGATATTTTGAAGATACAATGGATTGGCCTAAAGGAGTCGGGATGAGAGACAAAAATGACAAAGGGAGTTGTGGCTTGTATACATCTGCCACAGTGTTTATACTCATTCCAATACTTCTTGGCCTTGATAACTATGCAAGATTTTTGTAATTATAAATTGTTCTGCTGCATTCTCATGAGCTTCAGGTCTTTGACTCCTCAGAAAGATTCATATGTAGATTTTGGGGCCTTTGCCATCCATTGGCAAGACACACTGTTCAGACATCAGACTGGAAAAGGCTACCTTAAAGATTGAAAAGAAATACATGAGTATTAGTTTGGTCTGTTAATTTTCTGGCTTCTGGCACATTCTGGCCCATTCTTCACCTGGAAAAGGAAGGAATACTCTGAGCAGGGAGCAGCGTGTGAGAGGAAATGTTATCAGGAATGAATGGAGTTTCCTTCTTCAGTAGAATGCATTCCATTCATGAAGCGAAATGGCAGAGAATGCCATGGAATGTAAACAATTTGCACGAACCAAAGTTAGTGGTCACATAGTTCCTGTTCTTTGTACAGAGCAGGAAAAGGCTAAAGTATGCTGTTGGGCATATTTAGAAGGATTTGCTTCTTAAGCCCTTTCCACATGGTATTTGCCATGCGAAAGGGCACCTGGAGTGTCGCGCGATTGTGAGGAGCGATCTGCACGATGCACTCACAATCGTGTGACGCTCCAGGGTCTGCCAGGTGCTGCTCGTGGACTTTTTCATTTTCAGCTTTCAGTCGAAAAGGGTGCACGATTGCGGATTGCTCAAGGGCCCCATGCGCACTTGCCATATGTGCGGAGCCTCCGGAGCCACAGCAGTCACTCTTCCTGCCCCAGCCTGGGAAAGTCCCAGGCTGCACTGCGGAAGGAAGAGGCAGGGCTTTGCGCTACCTGCTCGGGAGCAGGCAGCTCATGTGGAGCTGAAGCAGCGAGGATGCGAGAACCTCTCGCTGGAGGTTGCTCGTGCAATCCCCACACCCCAGCGCCGAAAAAGGTAAGGTGTAGAAAGGGCCTTGGATTGGGAACAGTCAGCACAAATTTCTTAGTCATAACCTGTGCAGAAATGAGCCTTTCACACTACGCTGTTACATGAACTTACCTCAGTCTTACCATTGTTGGAGGAGGACTTTCTCTTGGTCCCACCATTTTCTCAGGTTTGTTTTGGTGAGATCAAGGGAGAGAACCTTCTCAGTGGCTGCTCCTAGGGTATGAGACCCCCTCCCAAGTGAGGCTCATTTGGCCGCCACTCTGTTCTGTTTTCACCAGCAGACAAAAACCTTTTTATTTAAACAAGCCTTAAGCTTTTAACTGGCTGGGATAGAAGGATGGTTAATGAACATGCTGTATTTTTTTAATATGTGTCAATGTTTTAAATGTTTTTTAATTGTTATAAAATAATGTTTTATTTGGATTGGTTGCTCAATGATTTTTAACCTTTTGTACTATATATTGTTATAGCTGGTATGTTATCACTTACATTGTAAGACACTATATTAGGAAAAAGGTGGGATATAAATTAAATAAAACAAACATATAAATAACTAGCACTGAGTCGACTTTAACTGCCGTGGCAACATCCTATGAAATCCTGGGATTTGTAGAATTTAGAATTCTCAGTCATAGCATTAGAATTCCATAGGATGTATGCATGGCAGTTAAAGTGGGATTATAGTGCTGTATTGGATATTGTGAAGGAGACCAAAGATGGTTCCCGGCATTGTCTCATTTCTGATGGTATCAAGGAAGGATATATACATCAGAAGCATACTTAATCTTCAGGGGTTGACTTCCTCATCTCCCATTCGAATGGTGTTTATTGGCTAAATCCTGTTCGTTCTCAGCTAAAATAGACCCACTGAAATCAGTGGGAATTTGATAACAAAATCTCATTAATTTCAGTGGGTCTGTTTTTGTTGGGACTGACACTAGATTGAGTTTGTTGGCTTTAGCTGTTTATATCTCCCCACTTATTCCCTATGCAGGTATGGTTAATGTTTAGTCCTTTAAGGGCTTTAAAGGCTCTTAGTTTGAAAGAAAATCTCCTGCGCTACAGAGGAGGAAATATTAGTGTACAGGACTGAAATGAACAAAAATACACCAAAATTCATTTTATTTCCTCAGCTTGTATCCAAAGACCTTTCAGTATACTCTGTCTATCTACACAGGTAGTCTGTAGCCTTTTAGTGCTGTTATTGGCTGTTATATCTTTGTTATAGTCTAGTTCTGCTGTGAAATAGAGTTCAGGGTGAGGTTATTTTTCAGGAGTGAGTACCCAGCTTGTTGGGGGCATGTATAGAAATGTTTCGAAATACATGCTATTTGTAAGTTGTTCGCCGCCTCAATTCATATGGAGAGGCGGGATACAAATAAATAATTAAAATAAAATAAAAAATTCTTAGTAGCTCCTATTACGTTCTGTGCAACTGAGTAAATTCCCTATCTGTCACAGCAATGTCCATTTTGCTAGTATGCCACAAAAGCTTTCTGGAGTCCCTCAACAACATACAACTACTCATACATAACATTACTTCCCTTTCCCAGAGGACCAATTGTGGATGACTATATGTGCATTTCCCCCCTCTAAATCTACATAGGTCTTGCAGGCAAAAGTCTGTGAGCACAGTAATGGCTTCACGGCCTGCCTGTACATAGATCATTCCTGCAATATGACACATCGTGCATTAAAGTGGAGTGTTTTTATTGGTATTCCACATAAGTATTTCATTGAAAAGAAAATAATGATGCGTTGGATATAGCTCAAAGTTCACCTTGCCATGAGATGAACAATGAGTTTGTACTTGGCAACTTGTATATTCATGTGCATGTGTATATGCTGAAACATTCTCTGTTTTATACTGATATACACCTGTGCATGGTTGCCATGTTTAGTTACATTTTGCTCCAAATTAACTGATTGCTGTCTTCAAATCAAAACAGAAATGAAAAGAGCAGACTTCATTATGTTCTTGGTATGTTATTTGCCTTTAAGTCAACTCTGATCCTTTCCAGAACTCACCCATTTTCGGCGCTGAGGTGCAGTGCTCGTGCGAGCAGCCTCCAGAGGAAGGCGCTCGTTTCCCTTCTTCTTCGGCTCTGCACGAGCTTCCTGCTCGCGTGAGAGCCCCTCCTCTTCCTTTCGCAGCACAGCCTGGGACCTTCTCAGGCTGCACTGAGACAGGAAGCATGACCGGCCCAGCTCCCAAGCCTCCACACACAAGGTAAGTGTGTGCAGGGCCCCGGAACGATGTGTGACCACGCAGCATTTTCGGCTTCAAGCCAAAAATGAAAAAATGCGTGCGCGGTCTGTGTCAGGCCCTGGAGCATTGTGCAAATGTGAGCGCATCATGTGGACCACTCCTCACATTTGCATGATGCTCAAGGGGCCCTTTCGCATTGGAAATGCCATGCGAAAAGGGCCTCTGATTTGTAATGACCTTATTCTAGGGTTTTCTTGGCAAGATTTCTGCTGGTTCATTGTTGTGCTGCTCTAGGGCTGAGTCACTTGTCCAAAGTCACTCAGTGGGCTACCATGACTGAGTGGGATTCAAATCCATGTTTCTTGCAGTCTTAGAACATTTCTGCATGACACTCTTATAGCGCGATGATTCCACTTTCAACCTCCTATGGGATCCTGGGGTTTGCAGTTCCGGGAGGGGCCAGCCAGCCCCTTCCGGAACTGCAAACCCCAGGATTCCATAGGAGGTTGAAAGTGGAATCATCGCACTATAAGAGTGTCGTGCGGAAATAGTTCCAGTCTGACACTCAAACCATGCAGGTTCTTCATTCAATGAGATACAAAATTGCAAGTGCCAATCAGTGAGTGATCTGTATGCAACTAAGAAAATGGCAAATGGGATATGGAATAAGAAGCATAAAATTAAATCCTAATGAACTATTTGAGAAGGAGGAATAGAAGTCTGGCGCAATAAAATAAAATAAAATAAAATGCCTTCAGTACCTGTACCCAGAATAATACTGTAGAAATTCAGGGATTTAAAGAAGAATTAATATCAAGGAGTTGCAGGAACTGCAGTCAAGCTTGACATTATCTTAACATTATTATTGCTTTTCAGACCAAGAGACTTTGGTGTGTTATCTTCAGTCACTAGGGTGGATTTTGATTCCTCAACTGTTCTATTCTCTAGATTGGGTGGGCAACGTACAGCCCACGGTCCACATGTGGTCCCCCATGACTGTAATTTCCCTCCCCATGCTATCTAGGAAGTGTGTGGGGGGGAGCAGTTTTTAAAAAACTGGAAGTAAACCAGACATGACTTCTAGATACTTCCTGTTTTGAAAAAAGCCCTGTTTGGGGCCTAATGTGGTCCATGGGAGCCAAAAAGCATGGAGAAAATGGGTCCCAGGGCCTAGAGGGCATTTGGAGGCCAAACTGTTTGTTTGTTTTTTGTTTTTGGAGTGGAGGTGTAGTGAGTGGTGCAGCCCTCCACAGTCTCCTGGGCACTAATTCACCCCTCTACCTCACACAATTACCCACTCCTGCTGTAGATCAATCCTGAACGTGTGTTTCTCCTTTTTGCTTATGAACTGCAGCTAGTGAGCATGAGAAGCTGGAGTGACATGAGACAGGAGATAAAGTTCCTGACCAATGTGAACACCACCGATTCTTCTGCCGAAATTTACAAAGCAGTGTCTCGAATTGTATGCGGCCATCCTGAGGGAGGGGGATTGCAGATCAAGTCTCTCAACTGGTATGAAGACCACAATTACAAAGCAATCTTTGGAACCAACACTACTGATGCAGATGATTTCTATGATAATTATACCAGTAAGTAGAACTCACTGAAAATGTGCAGATGTTTTGTTTTAACGCATTGTCAAAATCCCTTTTATTGCCTAAAATGCAAGAAGCAGCAGGAAAGATGCAGGTGGATTGCCCAAACTGGGTAGACTGTTTGAAGTTGAGATGGAAGGATACTGCTTGTGTCCCATATTGGAAGAAAGCATGAGAGAAGGAAGGAAGGAAGGAAGGAAGGAAGGAAGGAAGGAAGGAAGGAAGGAAGGAAAGAAAGAGAGAAAGAAAATACTGTCTTCCTCTTGCAGATTTATTTTTAAAACATGTATTTCTTTTAAAGCACCCTACTGCAATGACCTAATGAAGAAACTGGAATCCAGCCCACTTTCCAAGATTATATGGAGGGCCCTGAAACCTTTGCTTGTTGGCAAAATTTTGTACACTCCAGACACACCAGCAACAAGGGCAGTCATGTCTGAGGTAAGAATGTAGAGCTGAGTTCAAGTTCAGTATCTTTTATCTAGCACAGATAAAAGCCACCTTTATACTTCTGCTGTTGGATGCTCCCTATGGACATGCAACTGAGAAGGTTTGTATATTTGGTGAAGAGAAGTCATAACTTATAGAAGCTTGGAAAAGTCACTTTTTGGTACTACAGCTTCCTCAATCAGCCTGGGTGACATTTCCATATCTAATGCTGCCTGGAGAATTCTAGGAGGTATAGCACAAAATATGTAACACCTTCAAGCTTTCCAAAGCAGAGATATTGAGTTTCATCAACAGAATCTCCAATTAAGAGTATCTGGCAGCATCATTGCTGGGACTTTTCTCCTGAAATGTTGTGTGTGTTTTCATGTGTGCAGAAATATGGAAGGGCCTGACAAGCTGAAATTTGCAAGATGAGGGAGGAGTTAAAATGATTGGGAGGCTTTGGTTGGTGTCCCCCTGCTCTCCTTTCTCCCACAAATTTTCTGTTTGTTTATGCAACACTGTTTGACATCCATAAGGTCCTGGGTCACATGTTAGATTTGCTGACCCAAGCAGATTCTTAAGAACAACCAGAGCTTTATCGTTTTTAGTAATACAACATTTTCAAATCAGTGTTTTTCTAGATACATCTCCCTCTCTCTCTCTCTCTCTCTGTATGTGTATTTTTCGTGGTGAGAATCTGAATGGAGTGTTCTGTGAGCAGAATAGATCAGAATTTCAAAATATTTCTTTTGGGGGACTAAAGCTCCCAGAATCCTTGAGATGGTGATTGAGGAATTCTAGTTGTTTTAATCCAAAAAAATAAAACTCTGCCAAAAATAATTTTCTTGATTGATTAAAGCAAAAGGAGAGAGAGAGAGAAGATGTTTGAATCGCTCTTTCGAGTTCTAACCTCTGGAATGAAATGCCTGGGCTGTGGTCTTGGAGGGATAAAACTATTGTCAATCCACAGGACAGAAAGAAATCCAGCTTATACCTGTCTGTTCCATGGTTTTGATAGCTACCTTTGTCCCTTTCACTAACCTGACAGGTAAACAAGACATTCCAGGAGCTTGGTGTCTTCCGTGATCTTGGAGGGATGTGGGAAGAGATAAGACCAAAGATAAAAGCTTTCATGGAGAAAAGCCAGGAAATGGATCTGGTCCGGGTCAGTATGCCATAACTTGTTGTTTCTCAGGTGACATGGGGTAGAACTGTGGAGGCTCTATTTACAAGAAGTGACTTAAGTCTGTTTATTTTAGTACTATGATTGGCACTTTGGCCTCAAGGGAGTACGTGCATATCTGTGCAGTAGCCCATTTTTTGTGACAAGTCTGCTTGTGTTGGAGATTTCTTGTCTGTGCAACGTGACAATGTCCTGGGATAGAGAAGGAAGGTCCTTCTCACTCCCTGTCTATAGACAACAGTTTTTCCATCTGTGATTTCTCTTCACCATTTCATGAAGTGCCAAGCAGGCTGACAATTGTGTGCAACACACAGATACTGGCCATGTATAAATCAGCCTGTCTCCCCTCCCACATGATACACTCTCTATAAGCTATTGTGACTGTACATCTGCCAAGGACATGGCCCAGATGAGTGTGAAACAAGGGAGATATTCAAGTTTAGGCAGGCTTCACATTCTATTATGTTGAGTGCTGCTCTAATCACATTACATGGGGCTCTGAACTAAGGAACAATGTGATTAAATATTACCTCACCAACTGTACTGCAGGAAAGAGATCTGGTCCCTCCCCACTTGTCACTACCCAACTTTTGTCAAAATGACTGGTAGATTTAATTAGATATTTAGGATAATAATGTTAGATGATCTTAATCCTATATTGCAGTACAGACTAAAAAGCATCCAACTCAGTATCAACTGTGACATTTGGTCTGTTTGGTATTTAGGGCGCCAGGGTTTTTGTAAAGGATAGCTTGCTACACTTTTGACTTGGGATTTCTGGGTTCATATTCTTTATCAGTTAAGACATTCACTGATAAGAAAAAAGGAAAAAAGTCCCCTCCTTCTGCAAAACTCATTAATCAAAGTTTCATTATATATACCTTTGGAAAGCCTAAGAACCTGTCTAGATCATGCTCACTCAGTTTCCCTAGGGAGAGGCCAGCTCACCCAGACTCAATGAGCAAGTGGAGAGAATGTGGAACTGGTCATGTGAGAAGAGCATCACATTTCTGGCTGTGAACCAGCCAGGAAACAACTTTCTGGCCAGTTACCTCAGTGGACACCTTTGGCAGCCATACAATTTTCATTTGTGACAGAGAGGGAAAAATGTTCAGGTTGTAACATTCTCAAAATACAGGCTGTTTGTTTGTTTGGAGATCACAGGAACACAAAATATAATGTGAAGCTCTGTTCCAGAGAGGATGCAAGCTGGTTCTCTGGCGAATGACCTTTTTTTTTTTCCTCAGCTAGACAGCATCGGTTGTTTATGTCTTCCTTCGCTTCCCATTCCTGGGCAGGTTTTTAGCAAGGAAGACAAATGGGTGTATCACATGTAATATTATAGTTTATTTCAAGGTTTAACAGAGCTGGTGCAAAATAAATCCGCCCTTCCTAGGCTGTATCTGAGGGTGTTAGGTGTGACAGTGCATCTAGCAACTGGTTCTACGTCCACATCAAATGAGAATATGTTCTTAAATGCAATAAAAATACAGAGACTGAAGCATTGCCGTTAATATTTAAATGATCAGATATTTAATATTTAAATGATCAGTTGATGTTAAATGATCAGTTGATGTTAAAAGGCCTGAGAAAACAAAAAAGTCTTTGGATGTAATCAGGCTCATATCATTCATTGGTGGAATCAGGCTTCTTCTCTTCAGCTTTGTGAGCATCTGACCTATTAAAGCAAGAGTGGAATTATGCAGCCCTCCAGATGTTCTTGGACTGCAACTCCCAGCATTCTTCACTGTTGGCCATAATGCTTATGGGTGACAGGTGTTGCAGCTCAGTGATGTCTAGGGGGCCATACTATTATTACTTTGCTCTGCCTTCATGCTTTCAAAATTCCATGGTAACACAAGGCCTTTTATTTTAAACTTTAAAAAATACCTGTTTTTTTTTCAACATACCTTGAATTTCCCCTGCATTGCAGAAATTCCTCTTGTCTGTGGGTGGTCTTGTTGGCATCGGGCAATCTTATTTCCTATTATAGAGAATGATAATATAATACAGAGCCAAGCTCATTTTTAGAGGTTCTTTGCAGTGGCTACCGTAAACGTCTACATATAGCCTGTAGTTTAAGTGCTTGAGCCAGCTGCATGATGCCTTGTGGTGTTAAAATTATGGTAGTAAGCTAGCTAATTGGCATTTGTCAATTGAGGTGGGCTGTCTCTCCCTTCCTAATGGTAGGGCCAGCCTGGCAGATGTGGCTTCTTAACCTACTAACTTTATCTTTAGAGACCTGTGCTTAGTTACTATGGCACCAGACTGTGCTCTCTGAACACTTATACAGTATATCTATATGTTACTTATGTACAGATTGCAGGGTTTTGGGTTTTTTTAATGCTCACATTCTGGTGTTTTTGTTTATTCATTTCGCCAGTGTAGCAGGACCTGTTCATAACAGGTGTAGCATGAGATTTAGGCTGAAATTCTATAGACAATTCTGTAAGAATAAATCCCATTGAACTCAGTGGGACTTACGTTAGAATAGATATGAATAAGAATACGCTGGTAGTGCTGTATGTGAGGAACCATCTTGGCCATCATGACATTATTGCATGATCCCTGAACTATAGTTTTAGTGCCCAGTTGCAGAGAATCTTTTGGACTGTGCTGCCCATAACAATGACCAAAGAGTTGAAACAGTTTCTTTCTTCCCATAAGCTCTCCAGTTTTCAGTAGTGTCTTGTTTGTTTGTTTTGCTAATACAGTATCAGGGTTTTCCAGAAATGTTTTGGGAGGCTGCCACCTGGTGGGCAAAAATGAAAATAGAGCCAAGTAAGGTTCTTTGAACAGGATGGGATAAACATACAGATTTTAAAAAAAACACAACAATCACCTCACCCAGTCCACATCTGCTCCATTTAGTAATACTGGGTATATCCACCCTGTGCAGGGATACCTGTTTCAACCCACTTTAATTGCCATGGTTCCTTCCTATCAAATTCTGGGATTTGTAGTTTGGTGAGGCACCACAGCTCTCTAGCAGAGGATTCTGAGTCCCTTGCCACAAAACTGCAAACTGCAGGATGTAACTGTGACAGGTAAAGTGGTATCAAAGCAGTATAATACTGCAGTGTAGAAACATCCTTTGTCACAGGACAATCCCTTCCTGTGAGCAGGGCCATAGCTAGAATGGTGCCACTGGGGCTTGTCCCCTCTAGAATATTTCAGTCCCCCTCCTTAAATATTCAGCTTTCATTTTAAAAAATGATCAGGCTTCATAGCCTTTCTTAATTGTGGAAATATAAAGAAATATTAGATTTATATAAATAGATATAAGGAATATAAATGCAAGGTTTATAAGTAGTCTGAATTGGTACAGTCATGGGAATACTGTACGAGATGTTATTTCTAAATGTGTGGCTTGACTTTTGCAAAAACAGATATAAAGTAGAAACAATAATTGCAAAATTGATATTCTCAGCCTGGCGAGTCTGAGGTGGTTTATGGCAGAGGCGGGAGATGGGGACAGGACGGGACGGGACGGAAGAATAAGATATTGTTAAAAGTGACCTGGATCAAGTTAACCAGAGTTCAGGTAGTGTAAGGCCCAACACTGACTGCCAAGAAGAGAGGAGGGGGACATATATAGAGACACAGTTTACTTTCCTGCTGATTATGATGAACTTTTCCCCCTACTTTATCAGCATCTTTCTCACCTGAGCTGGAAGTAGTCCTTCATTACAGTAATGTTACCTCTGACTGAGTCTGAAGATATCCTAGATTCTCCCAACCAAGCATTGGGAGAATGAGGCTGTATGCAGCTTGTTTGTATTGCGAAGAGAATATTTAATAATACATGGTTTCTTCCACTTCTTTTGGATTCTACTGGAAGAGCTGGGAAGAAGTCAGGAATGACATCCTTGTTCCACTTTGAAAATAAAAAGCAGCAGCATCTGTTGTAAAATGATCTTGATGGAAACACCATCCCTTTATTTTTTATAAATTCTCGTTTCTTTCTTAAATGAAAGCAGTTATTTCATAATGGTTTGCAGATGTTTAGATTTCTGACTTAGTTGTTCTGTATTGTTGTCAAGTAACAACACACTTGAGTTTGAGTTTGAAGAGGAAAACTTGGTAGCAACTCTAAGCTGCTTCTGATAACTCTTTCCCCGTTATTTCAGTGCAAATTTAACAAATCTTCTTCATCATGTTGATTTATGTTAGACTTTACTGCAGAATAAGCTCTATTGGAACCACCACTTGACTGGCTCAGACTGGACTATTGAGGAGGTCGCCTTGTTTTTGGCAAAGAACCCAGAAGATGTTCAGACAATGAATGCTTCTACCTATACTTGGCGAAAAGCTTTCAATGAAACTGACCATGCTGTTATGACTATCTCCCGCTTCATGGAAGTGAGTCTCTTATTGTTGCTTTAAGTTTGGATTACTCCTATTACCTTTAAAGGTGGTTTAAAGCATGTTTTAAATCCAAATTGATTCTGAAATTCACCAACTAATTCTTAGTCTTAGTTAGAGCAGACCCACTGAATCAATAGAAGTTTGATAAGTCAGTACTAATGTAAATTCCATTGACTTGAGAGATTTACTCTAACTGGGACTAAAAACTAAATTTAGTCCGTTGTAATTAAAACAATACAATAACAGCTTAGCGTAAGTGTGATGTCAAATTTCAGATCTTTATTTCCAAAAAACAAAACAAAACAAAAAACAGCCCATCTTCTGATTCAGTTATCTCTTGACATTGCAGTGTGTCAACCTAGACAAGCTTGAACCTGTGCCTAGTGAGGTCAGCCTTATCAACAAATCCATGGAATTGCTAGAACAGAGAAGATTTTGGGCAGGCATTGTGTTTCCTGAAGTTGCTCCTAGCAGTTCAAAATTGCCCCAGCATGTCAAGTACAAGATACGGATGGACATAGACAGTGTGGAACGGACAAACGCAATTTTGGACGTGTAAGCATTCATCAGAGAAACTTTTTTTAAAGAAGGCCATGATTACAGACACCAACATGAGGGTTTCTAATAGACATCAAATTATTATTCTCTTTTGGTGTAGGTACTGGGACCCAGGTCCTCGGGCTGATCCTTTTGATGACATGCGTTACTTCTGGGGAGGCTTTGTTTTCTTGCAGGATGTGATAGAGCAGGCAATCATCCGTTCTCTGACAGGCTCTGAGAAGAAAACAGGTGTCTATGTTCAGCAGATGCCCTACCCTTGTTACGTGGATGACATGTAAGTGACCGTGTAAATAAACAACCTGTTGGCATAGCTGGTTCCTCTCCAAGGCAGAATGAATCTGACTTTTAGGGATGACTACTTTAGGATAAATTTAATACAGTCTACAGAGGCAATAACAGGAAAGAGCCTCTGTGGTGAGGCTTAGGAATCTTCCTGGAGAATTGTTTCCTAACTGGTGCCATATTCTCAAAGATGATACTGTCTAGGACCATTTCCACACCAGTCTGTTATAGCACTATGATTCCACTTTTAGCATCCTATGGAATCCTGGGGTTTGCAGTTTAGGGAGGGGCCAGTTGGCTGCTATAACAGTCTTGTGTGGAAATGGCCTCGGAGAATAAAGTTGCTTTATATAGCCTCCTTAAGCCTTCTCAGGAGCAACGAGGGTGTTTAAAAAGTGGCAACTAATCTTGCCAGAGTAGCTCATACAGTGCTGAATAGGAAGGAGACAATGGTCAAGATTGTTTTCATCAGTGGCTGATGAGATACCAAGTGGAGATTTTTCCATGTTCTTCCCACTAGAGAGAGGCGTAATATCTCTGAACAGTGGCTTACTATTTAGCTATGATGGTAGCCATTGGTAGGCAAACCCACTAAGGATAGGCCTAGTCCTTTTGAAGATGCCATCCATTGTCACATCTTGGGGTAAGACATTGTAATAAATTGTATGATGAAGTACTTCCTTTTGTCTATCTTGATCCTACTGCTAATCCAAGAGTACAATTCCCAGCCCTTGCCTCACTCCCTTTTGCTTTGCCTTTCAGATATCTGCGTGTCACAAGCCAATCCATGCCACTTTTCATGACACTGGCTTGGATCTATTCTGTGGCAGTAATTGTCAAAGGGATTGTGTATGAGAAGGAAGCCCGGCTGAAAGAGACCATGAGGATCATGGGCCTGGACAATGGCATTCTCTGGCTAAGCTGGTTCATTAGCAGCTTCATCCCCCTTCTCATGAGTGCAGGGCTCTTGACAGTGATCCTCAAGGTGAGCATTTATGTAGTGCTTATTTCAGTAGTCTTTACGACACCATGGTAGATAGACTACTATTTTTAATCTTCATATTGCAAATATGAATTAGAGGCTGAGCGATTGTGTCCTCCATCAAGCTGTCTATATAATATGTGACATAGATGGGATTTGAACAAGGGCATGATTTTCCTGAAGCAAACAAATTTCTCACTGATTCATGGTGACAGCAAGGTGGCAGTTGTTAGACTTGTGCAGGTCCCATGTCAGCTTATGGGTCTGATAGTTTCAGGGTCAATTTGAACTGAATTTAGTGTCAGTGCCAGTTAGCTGCAGAGAGAGGCTACAATGAATTTCTCTTCCATTTTCATCATGGTATGGGTCAGAGAGAAGGACAGCCTCACCTGCAATTACATCATGCTAGCTCAGCAGTTGCCCATATAGTGCATTTTAAGAAATGGAGACGTGTTCTGTAGTTCATCCCTATCAGTTGGGAAATGGTTATCTTCTTGCATAGACAACTCATTTATTATATCCTTGACCAGGTAACTTAGGGTAATATACTGTTCAGCACAGAGACTAGAGTGCTGGTTTTTCACATGAGCTCTTTGAGAGTAAATGGAATGCAAGAATGCTTGAAGCACCTAGGGTTGATTGAGCTTGCTTTCAGAAAGAACACAGAGTATCCCTGGACACTGTTCCTTTACTGTAGGCATGTCCCAAGGATGGGGTGACAGTTTCAAACTCAGGCTTTGATGTTGAAAATAAACAGGGAGATGTAATCAGGCCTACCTGCTCCAATCAGTGAGTGTCTCTGCATGGTTCATGTGCTTTCCAATAACACGTGTTTGTCCTGACTTGTTCACTTTGAAGAATCTTAGGGGTGCTCATGAAGGTGGAGATGATGACAGTGATGATGATGAAGTATGAACTGGCTCATAACTACAAATGCATCATGACTGTATTACTGATCTTCTCTTTATCCAGAAAGGAAACTTGCTGCCCTACAGTGATCCCAGTGTGGTGTTCATCTTCCTGTCTATCTTTGGTGTAGTGACCATCATGCAGTGTTTCCTCATCAGCACCTTCTTCTCAAGGGCGAACTTGGCAGCAGCTTGTGGAGGGATCATCTACTTTACGTTTTACTTACCTTTTGTGTTGTGTGTTGCCTGGAAGGACTACATCAGCTTCTCTTTTAAAATATTTGCAGTAAGTAAACGGGAGATTGGCAGCAAGATTGTGTTGGTGACTTTCTTCCCATATTTATTGAGAGATGAGCAAAAGAACCCAAATGTTGTCTACTAATGTTACTGATGTGATTCCTTAAATTATTTACTTAGGCATACCAGATCTAAGCTATTTATCAACTGTTAGTCAGCTTCAGATCCCCAGTGTTATAGAGTTTCCACATAGACATAGTTTGGATTTTATGACCTGGGAACTGAAATACCACAGAGGTGTCATAGGAAGCACTTCCCTCTGGCTCATTCCCACACTGCCCCAGCCAGATTTGGCTACAAGATAGTATGAATAGGGCCAATTGCATGGCTCCTTACCATCTGCCTGGTCGCTTCAAAACTGAATGGGTAATGATAGATAGTAAAGACTCCCATAATTTGCTCCAATGAAGTCTAAAATTTCGTGGAGTGGCATGGGAAGTGTCACACCCACACAAATCAATTTTTACTTAGGATCTTTGTTAATTGGTGTTTGTAACAGTGGCTGCACAAACCTAGTGGTTTCCTCAGATTAGAAATATGATCAGTGAGTACACCAAAGATGTTAATTGAAACCTTTTCTCCCCAGAGCCTGCTTTCTCCTGTGGCCTTTGGATATGGCTACGAGTATGTTTCCCTTCTTGAAGAGCAGGGGATCGGGGTGCAGTGGGATAACATCTTTGAAAGCTCTCAGGAAAAAAACAGCTTCAACCTGTCCATTTCTGCGTCTATGATGCTGTTTGATAGTGTGCTGTATGGGATTATGACTTGGTATATCGAAGCTGTCTTTCCAGGTGAGAAATAATGCTTTTATCTCTCCTTATCTTGCGCTGCTTCTTCTATCTGCACTGCATCCTTCCATTGGTAAGTCCTCTGTGATCTTCCAAGCCTGAATAACTGGTGGCCCACTCAGTTTTTGCCAGCTGGGCATGCTGCTGCTCCCACTAGACTGCCCAGCCTTGGGACATGACAAGCACAGAATTTTCACAACAGCATCAGGTCCTTCTGCCCATTGGAGACAGAGGGCTTGGGAACATATTCTGTACCATCATTTTTACAAGTCATTTACATAGGTGATTGTAAGAGGTTGTGATCTTGTTGTAGAAGATCCAGGGCTGAGTGTCCTTGGCTGTAGTAGCAATTCCTTCTTCCCCAGTCTTCATTTCCAGCTGTGGCCAGTGACTAGTTAATCTCTACAGCTAAATTATATCCAGTGGATAGAAGCTCCTATATACACATGATCATTGGTCACATGGAGGCCGTGGAAAGAGAGTGTTGGACATGGTGATTGGTAGGCAGATTCCTTGCCTGACCGAGTTCCATCCCCACCACCACTGTGCATCTGAACACATAGGAGAAACAGAATTTTCTGGCTAAAATTTGAGTAAAGATGTATCCCTACACAAACTACCTTAGGAATAAATCCCATTGAAATTAAGGGGTTTAACCTTTGGGTAATCATGCATACATGTGACAGCATGAGGTAGTGGTTTGAGCATTGGACTATGATCCTGGAGACCAGGATTTGGTTCCCTGGTTCACCATGGAAACTCACTGGGTGTCCTTCGGCTCATCATACACACTCAGCCCCAGAAAACTCTGTGATAGGTTCGCCTTAGGATCACCATAAGTTAGAAATGTTTTGAAGGCACACAACAACAACAACAATCATGTGTGGGGTTTGCACTGTAAGTGGAGGATCTAATTTTCAAATTTTTCAATTTTTTTGATAAAAATGATCTTTCATCCCCATTTGAATTTATCCTCCTTCAGTCCTTTCAGTCTACTGCAGGTAAACATTTCTTCGAATAATTTCTTTAACTCTGCCGTTTGATGCTGCTTCAAACACTTCCTGCGTGGTATATTTCTGGATAAGTTGATTTGAAGCATTCTGAGTTTTGCTAAGTTGATTTGTGTCACTTCATTTCCCAAAAAGGAAAGGCAAGAACCCTGTTCCCTAAACCTAATTATGGTAAATCACTCCATGTAAGCCTTTATAAAGGCAGGCCAAATGGAGGTAAATTGAGCTGCAGATTTACAAATGGAAATTCTCAAAGGATGCAGGAAAGTATTTGAGTGCTGGTTAAAAGAAATGAGATTCTAAGTGAGAACTGAAAGAACTTTGTATTTCTTCTCCTTCACACATGTCACTGCTAATATATCCTCTTTAAGTCTTTAGGCTCAAATCTTACATAGTGGCTTCCAAATAGTTACTGGACTATCAGAGAGCAACATGTGACTCTTGACAGGCTCAAAATTCTGCCAGGATACTGTAGATACACTTCAATATCTGGCAGAATAGCCCAAATCTTATGTTTTGAGAATTTCTTTTTTTGCATATCAGAAATACTATAAATGGTTTTTCCAAAAACTTAAACAAGACCATTTTGTCTCCTGTTTAGGACAGTATGGCATTCCAAAGCCCTGGTATTTTCCCTTTATGAAGTCCTACTGGTGTGGGGAGGAATCAGAAGAACGTCAGCTCCCTGCTGTTCCTGTGGGATCTTCTGAAAGTAAGTGCTCAATCTGCAAACGTAGCTGTACACTGGGAAACAGTTAGTTCTGTTTCATGCAGTGCTGGAAGTCAGGATCATCTGGTCTAATTGACTAGTTCCAGGAAAAGGAGAAATCCTTCTGTATTATACGTTATATAATAATGGACTTCATAATTTCAAGATGACATGATTATCTCTAGCTTTCATGCCTTTAAACAGGAGTAGAACAGATTCATAAAGAACAGGTCTAACTATGTCTTTTAATCAGGATAGATGATAGGCCTCCCCGGTCAGGGACTTTTCCTCTACTTCCTAAACCCACTATAGATGTTCTGACTGTAGAGAAACAGCATAACTCTGAATGTTAAATATTGAGGCAGGAAGCAGCAAAAGGCCATCCATTCAAAGTCTTGCTTGCGAACACCTGTGGGTATATCTGTCCAGCCCCACAACTAGGGAAAGAACACATGGACACATGGAACTTGGTCTAACCAAACAAGGAATTGCTTGCGTTCTTATGTTCTTTTGTTGTTGCCAAGATAAACTTAAGCTAAGCTTACCCACAGGCTACAGGAAGTTTGACCTACCCTGACCAAATCTAGTATAGTCCATTCATCCTGGAGGCCCCTTCTTTAATAGAAACCTTTCTGACAGATCAGGCTTCCTGCAGAGCTCAAATTTCCAAGAACTACCCTTGCCTGCTGGATTCAGGAAATTGCTGCATTGTCCTCATATCACCTTCTGATCCCTATTCAGATGGTTTCCCAGCCTATTGCTGAAGTAACCTGCATGTATTGTAATCTGCTGTGCTTCACTAAGCAGAGTTGCTTGGCTTCTCTGTTCCTGCAGTCTGCATGGAAGAAGACCCAAGTCACCTTCACCTTGGGGTATCCATTCAGAACCTGGTGAAGGTCTACCGTGATGGCAAGAAGCTTGCTATAGATGGCCTTACACTGAATTTCTATGAAGGGCAGATTACCTCCTTCTTGGGACACAATGGAGCTGGGAAAACTACCACGATGTAAGTGGCAATGCCATCAATGTGGGGCAGACTTCTTCCATAGCTATGTTCCAGTCTGTTTTGTTGGATTCAGTGTCCCTTCTTCTTGTACTTAGGTCCATCTTGACAGGATTATTTCCCCCAACATCAGGCACAGCCTTCATCCTGGGCAAAGACATCCGTACTGAGATGAACACTATCCGGCAGAACCTGGGTGTTTGCCCCCAGCACAATGTTTTGTTTGATGAGTGAGTAACGATGTGAATAATATTGTTCTTTCATATCCCTTCATCCTTTTCAGAAATAGAAATAGAAATATATGAAAAAATATGATGGTGCATGTCTGTAGGAGCATGCCTGGTCATGTATATTCAGAAAACCCCTAAGTATAATGTCTCTCTCTCCCACTGTTGGTGCACTTAAAAGCCTTAATTCAAAATATCATTGAAAATTGCTTCTTGGCCAGCAGAGAAAATGACTTCCTGTTGGAGCTGAGGCCATTTCATGTGATACTTTTTCACTGTGATCAGTAATAAGAGTTGAGGGACTTCTGCCCCTCTTCCACTTTCAGCTCCCCTTGCTAGAAAGCAAGAGCAGGAGTGAAGATGGGAAACTATGAGCTGGAAGTCTTCTTCTGACCTGCTGTGCTAAATTATGCCTCAGTATGGGGTTCTCCTGAGAGCATGCTGTCTATAGTTTGCCAGCTCCAGGCTGTGAGGCTAAGTAAATATTTATGGCTCTCCCTAGATGAAATGTTGCTCACGGACAAATACTACCAGAATTTTACAAAACACACAGTTTTGTAGGAATCAGCAACAACTTTTCAGCCAGACTTTGTAATACAAAAATACATTTCAGTGCAAGTATGCAAGGACTACATATCAGTGTGAAAGTAACAAGATTACGGTTCAATGTAGAAACAGCCAAATATATTTAGGTATAAGTGTACCAACTGGGTCTGTTAGTGCAAGCTCAAGCACATATTTCTGGCAAGGAAAGTTATATCTCTGCTCTCAAGCTGACTCCTTATGAAGGATTTGGGTACTATTAAAATGTTTGCCTTTAAGAACTTCAAAAACCGAATGGCCCTCACCTTTTCACAGTCCTTGAAGTTATTAGCAATAATAGCTAATCAATCAATTAATAACTCCTTGTTTTCTGTAAAAAAAGATTTTTAAAGTATTTGTAGTCACAGTATGTCCCTTCACAGACATGGCTAGGCTTGTGATGTTTGTCCCCACCCAGCTGATGTTCCCTGACTGGCCTACTTGGTGAATATGCTGAGAAAAGAAACCATCTTTGCAGCATTAAGACTGTTGCCAGGCTTTGATCCACTTCTTATCTCATAGTAAGGAGGGTAGCCAATCACGTTTTTACTCTGTACTAAGCAGACTTTGCTGAGCTGCATTCAAATTAGGCAGCAGTTCCTCATCTCCCACCTCATTATTTCTTCAGATACAATCAGGAATCAGTGTTCCCTTCTGGCTGTCCTCCTCAGGAAGTGCTATTCATTAATATGTATCACTTGAATAAACCCTCTGTGGTGACCATTGTAAAATCTGGTGGCTGAAAACCAGTGCTAAACATGTTCTGAGAAAGACCTAGTCAAAGTCTCTGTTTTCATGTATAACATATGTCATTTTTCCTCCACGTGTTCATCATGAGGCAAAACCTGTTTTTTATGTAATTTATAAAATAGAGACCTTTTGTTCTCTTGCACTTGTTGTACAGCCAAAATAGATTGTCTCAAAACAAGTAACCTCAGATGACCAAGAATTCTGCTTCTTCCAGATGTTCAAAAACCATGAGTTAGGCCCCAATGTTACATATTTGCTTAGAAATTGTTTTCTCTTTAGGGGAACCCCTCCATGAAATTAATTTCCTTTTATTTGATTTTTGTTTCATTTTGTTCTAAACTATTTGAGTTTAAGTTTCCAGTACATTTTTGAGCTTTGTCCTGAAGCATCTTACATTAAAAAAAACTAGTTATCATCATAGTTTATCATGCATCCTTGGATAAAAAAAATTGCCTCATGGCCTATATGTAAGAATAGGATTGTTTGCTGTGATTTTTAAAATGAAGGCACAGATGTTGAACAGTCTTCCCCAACCTGGTGGCACTGCTATCTGAATATGATGGAAGTTGTAGTTTAGTATATCTGGAGGACACCAGACTAGGAGACGCTGGTATACTTGTGATCACCAGGCATGTTCAATGTGCGTTAGCCAGTCAGGCACTTGATAAACCTCCTATTTGGCTGCTTGTCTAGAAATGCAAAGGCATCAAGGCTGTCAAGCATCTATTCGGTGGTTGATAGTGCATGGCTTTTGATACATTACCAAGACTGCAGATCCAGAATAAGGTCAAGTGATATAGTCAAATGTGAGGGACCTCATCTGTGTGGGAACCTATCTTAAGCTTTCCACAGAGATCTGCTTTTCATCAACTGCTTGACTTCTGAAAATGCAATCCAATTTGAGATTCTAAATTGAGAGGTGGCAGAAATAAGAGGCACTGCTGAAATATATCCCCTATCTAAACTAAACATGACATGAAGTTTCCTGGAGCTTTCCCTTACCATTTAAAAAAACAAAAGTGTGGGGTGCTACAAGTAAATAGAGAAATGGCTGGGATGAAGAAGGAGCCCTTAGAGACTCATATTTGCTTGTACACATTTTTTTCAAAATTGCCCTTTTCCCTGGCTGCTTTGCCGCTTTAGCAGCTGATATTTGGATGGCAAAACAATTTGGTATAATGTTATTCCTTCACAAAGAAGCCTCATGGCTTCTGAGGTAATATTTTTTTCATTAAAGAAATAGTCTGCTGTTTTACATGCAGTAGGTTCTGGGTTCAGTCCAGTGGCATCTCCATTTAAAAGTCAGATGGCCACTGGCAGTAAAAATTTCTGCTTGACACCCTGATGAAGCACTGTCAGTCAGAGAAGACAGTACTGAGCTCAATCGACAAATTATCTGAATTAATATGAAGCAGCTTCCAATTAGAGACTCATCCTCAGAAAATGTATTTTTTTAAATCACATTTTCAATTTAAAAATAGATAATGGGAAAGAGGTGATATGTATGTGTTTATTTTCCTCACCCAAATTTTTCCCTGTACGTCCAGGTTGACGGTAGAGGAGCACATTTGGTTTTATGCACGCCTCAAGGGGCTTTCGGAAAAGTTGGTGAAAAAGGAAATGGAACAGATGGCTATTGATGTTGATTTGCCTCATAAACTCAAATCAAAGACAAGTAAACTCTCTGGTAAGTGTCATTTACGCAGCCATATGCTATTGCTTGACTTGCTTGCATAACCATGAGAGAATAAGAACAGCATTTCTGGATCAAACTGCCTTTCTTCTAGACAGGCTACTTCTGGCTCCAATAAATCAGGCTCTTCTGCTGTAAACTACAAGTAGAAGTGCAGCTGACTTTCCCCATTATTAGGACGTATTGTGTATTTTCTGTGTATCCATCTTATCATGTTCTGTGCACACTGGTACCCTCAGGGCTACACTTCTGTATTTCTGAGAAGCATTGTTTTGACTTGATGGCGGGCACTATTTTTACATCTGTTTATCTAGTTATTTATATCTGTCTTTTTTTGCAATGCTAAAACACTTTCCCAGCTATGGTATTCACCCACATTTTGACAAGGAGGTTAATACCAGTGAATGGAATTTTTTTTTTTAAAAAAAGGAAGAAACTACCATTATTCACATGTAACACACCACAATCAATTTTTCATTTACCATCTTTTTATCAAGTTGATTAGTGATAGTGCCTGCAAACCTTAAGCTTTTTTTTAAACACCCTAGTCATAATGGTTTTGGTTCAAATGTAATTCTGTTGAGAGAATGTGCCTTGGATTTGTGTATTCTTTAGAAGATTTGGATATATAGTGGTTTTGTTTTCAAACCCTTATCTAATAATCCCTTTCGTGGAATTTGTTGGTTCTCCTTTCTTTATTGTCATGACATACTGGTGTTTTCATTCAGCTATCCATCAGTAAAGACAATAGGCCAGTCCATATGTACACATTAATCAGTTCCTTACTGAAATCGTCATCATAGCAACATCAGATGACATCATTAGGCAGCGAGTAACCAAGTAGTCAGGACAGAAGACTATTAGATCAGGGCTGGAGAATATGCACCCCCCCAGCTGTTGTTGAACTGCAACTTCCATAAGGTATAGGCAGCACAGCAAAGGGTGAAAGGTGACAGGACCTGAATTCAGCAGCATCTGAAGGGTCACACATTGCCCAGCTTTCTCTTAGGCTTAAATATCTCCTTCCTGTCTCTGAATGTATTCACTCAAATGTACTGCAGCAGTGCTGCAGACCTCTTTATGTTAGGCTGTATTAAACCATCTATTAAATTAGATCAATTCTCTCTGGTTTTGCTTCATAGGTGGCATGCAGAGAAAGCTTTCAGTAGCTCTGGCCTTTGTGGGTGGCTCTAAAGTTGTCATTTTGGATGAGCCAACTGCTGGTGTTGATCCATATTCTCGCAGGGGGATCTGGGAACTTCTTTTGAAGTATCGCCAAGGTATTTACTCTTTCCTCTTATGATACAGTGAAAAGTTGTAGTATTGTATGTTTCCTATATATACAGAGGGGTAATTGTTCAGTGGATAGGGCACAGACATAAGAGGACTTTTGCTTACAGAAGTCCCGGGCATTTCCAGATAGGGCTGGGAAAGACTTGTGTCTGAAACTCTGGAGAACTGCTGCAAGCCTGTATATTGTGCTACAAAGACCAATGATCTGATTTGATGTAGGCCAGTTTCCTTCAGAGGCTGAAAAACATTAAGTTTTCCAAAGGTTTTCTATTGGTATATTTTTGCTTGCCTTTTCTGTGTGCATGAGTGAGATCCATAATTGGAAATGATGATAGAAAGACAATGACAGCTGTATTTCTACAATAACCTGCCATCTTTTTCTATAGTAGCTGAACTATAACTGAGCTCTCTAAACTATGCTTGCCATATGCTTTCTACACAAGTGGAAAGAAGCACATACAAAGCTGCCTCATTCCAAAACAGATCATTGGGCTTGTACTGTCTGCCCCAATTGGTATTCCAAGACCCTCAGGAAGAGATTTTTTTCCCATCCATGATTTCTGTTTAACTAGCAATGCCAGAAGTTGAACCTGAGACTTTCTGCATGTAGTGCTCAGTTGAAGTAGTGAAACACAGCACTGGGGGTTCTGGGTGTTATAGTTCAAACCCAACTTTTTTTTTTTTTGTCTAAAAAGAGCATGACAACAAGAATACCTCTATCATTTTCCAGCCTGTTGGAATGAGAATTTTTGACTATTCCCAATATGACCCTGTTGGCTCCATTCTGTTATTATTGGCCAGTCTTAAACTACATTCCCACTGCCACCACAGCCTTAAAACAAGTTAACTTTGTGGGATTTGCTTGGGATCAGGGTTTATGAAAATTTCATTACATACATTTCAGTATTTTAGAGAAACTATGCCTATATAAAGAATATGGTTTCAATACTTGCAGTTGTGGCTATTTCTGATAGTTCATCAACTGCTCGGAATATGAAGAAACTGAAAGGTTGAAGGTCAGATGGGGATCTCTTCATATTTTGCAAGCTCCAAAGATCTGCTATGAAACATTGATCATATCATGGGCTCTACCATGTTAAGCTAACATGTATGTGATTAGCAATAGCAATAGCAGTTATATTTCTATACCACTTATCAGTGTTAAACACTCCCTTAGCGGTTTACAATGTTTTTTTTTAGCTAATTGCACCCAACAAGCTGGGTACTCATTTTACCAACTATGGAAGGCTGAGTCAACCTGGAGCCAGGCAGGGTTGAACTCACAATGCTGTGGCTGCAGTATTGGCATTTAACCACTGCGCCACCAGATTAGAAAACAGAACCACAAATGGAATTAGAGAAGTTTGGCAAAGCATCTAGGAGAGCTGTCCAGTTTTTATTATTATTATTATTATTGTGTTCCAACATAAAAGAGGTATCCTATAAAAATCCTCACCAGATGGTACACAATCCCCTTCTGGCTAAACTGAAATCTGGGTGAGGGATTAAAATGTAATACAAAATATAGCCAAAATACAGCCTATTTTGTTGAGGGGACTAACATCACAGTCTGACCTTGTGTTTATTATTGACAGCAAAGCTAGAGTTGGCCAAAGAGCCAAATACCTCCCAGCCTCAATGACCCTATCTTTCATTAAACTAAACAGGAGCAGACCTAAACTTGGAGGCATTTAAAACTTGGGGACAAACTAGATGTGTCAGTGCACATCTGCAATTAGTTCCCTCTTTTCTCTAATTTTTTTTATTTTAAAAAAGCTGCAAATTGGATTGTGACCACAGCTCTGAACTCTTGCCTCCTACACTTTTTGAATGTTGTAAATTAGTGTATATAAATCTTTGCTTTGTTCCTGCAAACAGAAATTAAAATTTTAAAACTATTCTCTTTGCTGGGTGAGAATAAAAGAATTTCTACAGATTTTTCAATGGTTTTTTCCCCACAGTTTAGGATTCCTTTGTGAAAATTTTGTTTGTGCAAAACCCATTTTATATTTCATGTATTTGATTCAAAATTCTACTTTTTGTGGAAAAATGTTACATTTTGTGTAAATAAAACATACAGTTGTACAAAATTTTGTATTTCATGCAGCATTCAAGTTTTTACACAAAAGTTTTCACAAAAAAAAGTCATCAAAAATGCTCCTGGACTCTCATAACTTGCAGAGACACCCATTCTCATCAAGGACAAGTGAAAATAGCTCTTAAATCAGAGCTCCTTAAGTTGTCATTTGCCCTGAAGGGGAAAACATATGGATACACAATTGCTACACTGTCCACATGTACTTGATTTCTTGCTTTATTCTTGATTATCAGGCCGCACAATCATTCTGTCCACGCACCACATGGATGAGGCAGACATCCTTGGAGACCGAATTGCCATCATCTCTCATGGTAAACTCTGCTGTGTCGGCTCTTCTCTGTTCCTGAAGAACCAACTGGGAACAGGCTACTACTTGACCTTAGTCAAGAAGGATGTGGATTCCTCCCTGAGTTCTTGCAGAAACAGCAGCAGCACTGTCTCTTACCTGAAAAAGGTACCGCAATGCTCTGTATAGCTTCTAATCAATTTTTTTTTTCTAAAAACAACCTAAATGTGGAGACTGATGGGCCTCTTCAAGTCCTACATCTCTGTGCCCTCTCCATTTGGGCCACAGCTAGAAAAATAATATAATAGCACAGTTTAATAACAGAATTCAGTCACTGGAATCACTTCAATTTGAAGCTGTGAAGAAATGTTACCCAATTATATTCCTTTTCCAGGAGATGTACTGAAACCATTGAATGGGATGCTTGCATTCATTTTGTAACTCTAAAAATGCTGACAATTTCTATTGTCTTTACTATCTATTGTCTTTACTGCTTCAGTTTCATAAACACTTTTTTTTCCCTCTTTGGATGATGCTATCCTGTCCTGGGAATTTTAAGTGTGAGAAGCACAGATGTAAATCTTTGTAAATTTCATTAACATGGGCAAGAATGGGTCTTTTAACTGTTTTTCTCCCTAGTATGGGAAGGTCCTCAAAAACTGAGAAGTCTTCAAGAACTATTTTCAGTTTGGGATTTATTCTGACAAAAACCCAAAAAACGCATATGCTGTTCTCCATCTGAAAAACCCAAGTGTGTTTTCTACATAGAGTTATGTCCTGCACTGAAAGGATTCTCATCCATCCAGGATTCTCCTTGTTAGGATTTCCTGGTGCTCAGGACACTTTTTGTCTGAGGTTGTAATATTTATGAATACTCTTCCATCCCTTCTGAGAAAATGAGACCAGGTTTCAGGGCCATGGATGCCTTCCTCTCATTAATCTCATTGCAAACAGAGCCCAAACTGGAAGCTTCTCCATTAATGCAGGACCAGTGTCATTGCTGGGTACCTTGAGACCTCTGCCACTATTAAGGCTCACTTCCAGCCCTTGGAACCCCCTAGCCCAGCTGTTGCTCCTACCCATTGTTGCTCACTTGCACTCCCAAGTGAGTAGGGAGAGAAAGAAGAAAGAGCAGTAACTTCCTTTTGCCTTGTTCCTCCGTGCCTTGTCCTTATCATGGTAGATGATGTATTTTGGATTCAAAGACGCAAGTTAATGGACAGCAGTTACAATGAGGAAGAGAAAGAGTGGGCTCAGTTAGGGAACACTTTTTTCTTTTTAGAGAGTCTTGGCCACAGATCCCCCACATTTTAAAACTGGAACTGCATATGAACAGGATCTCTCTGAGCCTATGATCCAGACTTGAAAACAAGGATTAGGACATAGGATGTTATACTCTGTGTGCAAGGAAGGGTGAGGAGGGGATGGCCATGCCACATTCATCCAGAGATTGAAAAATATTCCTTTTGGGGCTACTTTTTGGATTCCCAGAATTCTGAGCTGGGGATTTCCAACACTTGTCACCCAAAAAGTAACATTTCTATATTCTGTATCCATTACATGTGACAGTAAGTCTGGGCAAGCAAAAGATCTGTGTGATTGGGGGGAAAAAGCACCCAGCTTTTCAACCATGTGCTTTAGCGCTTAGCTTGAGACAAAAAACAGTCTCAGTGATATAGTAGGATACTTTAAATTTCAGTGTCTTCCTTCCTTCCTGGTTTTTAAAATAGAAATTGTAATAGAGTATTTTTTTTCATATTCTTGTCCTGTCTTTGTTCAGATTGGAAGTAGTTGAATCATTCTTTCCTTTGTAACTAGGATGACAGTGTCTCTCAGAGTAGTTCTGATGCTGGACTCGGCAGTGACCATGAAAGTGACACCCTGACAATAGGTAATGGCTTAAAAGACAAACATGTTGTCCTCCAGTGTTTATATTTTATGTAACTAGACTTTCTAATCATCAGTGGATTTGATAATGGGTTTGATAGCATCATTGGGCAATTTGCCTTCCAGGAATCATGCCCTCCCCCAGTCATGTTGTCCTGATAGATAGCTGATTTGGTCTGAATACATTCGGTGAGATGTAGAGTTTACTTCTGCCATCTGTGTCATCCCTAAAGTGGTCTTCCATTCAGAGTGCTCCAGGTTGACAAAGGTGGAATGCAGTTTCATTTTCTTCCTCCTGTGTTGCCTCTTCTACTATTCCAGAAGTTCTCCAATTCTGCAGAGAAAATTTGGTGTGCTGGTGGTGATACTGGAGTCTTCTAGGAAAGGGAGAATTGGCAAAAAAATTCTCTTCCCTCCCCTGTTCCAGTAATCTCCACTGGATTTCCATAGGTGGAAGGAACTCTTCCCTTTGCAGAAAGTAAAGTCTTGATTATCTAGGCCTCCCTTCATAAGTGCAGTCAACTGAAATTAATGGTCAGTCCTTATTTTATTGTGGTACCTTGAGTAATAAATAGCTGCTTCACCAATTAAAAATATCAGATATTCATCATTTTGTCCTAAACGCCTTTGTTGGTTCTGGTTAGAGTAGACCTACTGAATCACTGGCATTTGCTTACTTATGGATTACTGTAGTTGGGATTCTGGTCTCGGTGTTCACTGTTTGCATGATGCAGAATTATCAAGAGAGGAGACATCTGAGTATCACTTGGTTCTTCCAGATGTGTCTGCCATTTCCAATCTCATTATGAAGCATGTGCCTGAAGCGAGGTTGGTAGAGGACATCGGCCATGAGTTAACTTATGTTTTGCCATATGAAGCAGCTAGAGAGGGAGCTTTTGTGGAGCTCTTCCATGAAATTGATGACCGCCTCTCTGACCTGGGGATTTCCAGCTATGGCATTTCTGAGACTACTCTGGAAGAGGTATGTGAACCACACTTTTATAAATGCAGAGGCAATGCTGGAAGCATGTACTTGCTGCATGATTAGGTACAGCTAGTGGATCATGTATTTGTGTCGCTTCTGCCACTGACATGTTCTGTGGAACCGTGGCTTGCCTCTGTGCTTTGGATCTTTTTTCAGTCATAGGTCTGCCACATAATCACATTGCCTTACACATGGAGAATTGTCTAACAAGTGACTTGCCATGTGGTATGAGGGGCTGAAACACAGATGTTCCTGCTGCACATGTGGATACAGCTGTAGAGCACTCAGTACAATCTCAATACTCACCCTCGGAAAATACAGAGGATATTTAAACAAGTTTACCTCTGTTTGCATCACTGCCATCCAGCAGACATAATCAAAAGAATCAAGTGCTTAATGTTTTCCCTAAGCTGTCCCACATCAGGCTGTTGTTCATGAAGTTAGGATTGCATAGTACAGAATCCATTTACCAGAAGAGAAAACACTGTTAGTGAATTGGATACCCCCTTTGTAGGCCTGGTCCTTAGTGTTGGGGAATCTTCTAGATCAGCGCATCATTGGGCAGATGCAATGAGGAGAAAAGAAACCTCACCTTACCTGAGCAGACTGCTCATATAACTTTGGGTTCAGCTCATAGGACCTATATCATGTAAAACAGTTGCTCCATCTAGTGATCTTGTTGGCTTATCTAGACTGCTAGTGGATCTCCAGGATTTTAGGTGGATTCCTTCACGGTCTTTTCTGGAGATACAGGAGACTGAAACTGAATCCTTTTGCATATATGTGCTATGGCACTCAGCTATGGTCCACCTGTCCTCTTCCTCTTCCTCTTACCCCAAATCTATGTCACACACAAAGATAAAATTTTCTCACATGAAAAAAAATGTCTTGAACACACATAGGAAGGAGAAAAGCTTCCTGGGGAACGTATCTGATAAACTTTTTTCCTTATCAATTAGATCTGGAGTTCTTTTGTTTTCTGATATTTTCTAATATTCTAATAATTTCTAATATTCAAAAAGCTATGTTATTTCTTTGCTTATCTTTCCTGTATATCTTTTTTTTTTTCATTTAAAAGCGGTCGAAAGCAGTTTCAACAACAGATATTGAATAACTTTGTAAAATATGTGGGAATGATTTCAAATTAAGGCCTTTTTTTAATGGCAAACTTGCTTTTGTTTGAGGTAGCCATTAACCAACCATGGCAACATCAACATTATAGGCCATTTCTGCACTAGAGTGTTATAGCACTATTATTTCACTTGCAAATTCCTATGGAATCCTGGGGTTTGCAGTTTTGGAAGGGGCCACCCGGCAAATTGCAAACCCCAGGATTCCATAGGATGTTGCAAATGGAACAATAGCGCTATAACACTCTAGTGCGGAAATGGCCATAGTGTGTCCTTTTTAAGCTGACAGGCTCCGTTAGAATATGTTTGGCATTTTTTTTAAAAGGAGAGTCCCATAAACTGGAAAATCCTTCTGAAAAAAACTGTTTCAGATCAGATTTTTTTTTTTTTTTATGGCAGATCACAAATACATTTGGATTGTCCTGCCTACAGCCTGCAGTGTCAGTGTTAAGTCTGGGAGAAAATTTACCGCTTAATTTTGCTGACTGTATAAACTGACAGTGCAGATATGTTTGCTGCAGTTTGGATGAACAGTGTATTCTGTGTTCTTTTGGGTATACTATGAAATTAGGGGAGTGTTACAGAACCTTGAAATTAAATGCTTCGGCAGTCTTCTGGCTGAGGATCATGGGAGCTGTAGACCAACATGACTGAAAGGCAAAGTCTGATGCCCTGCAGTGCAGTTGCTGTACAGAGTTGCTTGTTGTAATGCCAATATTTTTGTCTTTCAGATATTTCTTAAAGTGGCAGAAGATAATGGTGTGGATGCAGAGACCTCAGGTAGAACACAATATTATGAAATCTAATTGTATTGAATAATAGTGCCGTGTCATTTTGGGATCCAGACATTAGGAATCCTTTAATGGAGACAGACAAAAAGCTACATGGCAAGCACTTAATACATGGTGGCCATCCTGTGTGAAACTATTTTCCCACAGGGATTACCCCAAATCCAGAGAAAATCCATAGGATAGGATTGGCAGTTCCATCCTCCAGGGATGTGTGCCTGTGATTTGAGGGTCTCACTGTTTAGTGGACCTACATGTGTGTAAGTAACTCTTGAATGTTACGAGTTCCATTTGGAAAGATATTGGGGTTGCTTTGGGTTAAGGCCATATAATTTATTGGGCTTTTTTAATCGTCTGACTATTAACATCCTTTGATTTTCTTGTTAGTTTAATTATTTTTCTTAATTTTTATATATTAAATTTAAAACTGTATCTTTGTTTACCTTTGTAAGTCATCTTGACTCCCAGACTAGGAAAAAGTGGAATATAAATAATTGTGATAATATATGATAAAACTCTGTAATCTAGTTTGAGCTTTCCTTTCTAGATGGCACAATTCCTGCCAGAAGAAGCCGTGTCTTTGGAGACAGGCAAAGCTGCCTTCGTCCTTTCACAGAAGATGATGTTTTTGATCCTAATGATTCCAACATAGATCCAGGTAATAGATGAAAGGGATATATATGTCAATTTGTTTTCACTTTCACTGAATTATGATAGTTAAAAAGTATATTATTTTCAAAAACGAAATACGATTGCTGACTAAGTACTGATGCAAATCCGTGTTGTCATCATTTGAAGATCATGTTTCCCACACTCTAAAACTTCTCTTTCTCCTCATATTTTAAGATTTTTTAAATGAATTCCACACATTCAACTGTGAGTCTTCTAGCAGATGAAACTGATTTGTGTGTGAACCAGCTGTTAGTCCCAATGCAGCCCAAACAAGCAAATAATAATACACCAGGGAAAAAAAATCTAGCTGAATGTGAAAAGGAGCATTCCTCAAAATATTATCCCTGGAAGTTTATCACTTCAGTCTGAGTATTCAGGAGATGCAGATGCCAATGGCAACCCTTCTGTGGCTCTCTTTTTAACTATTGCCTCTCTAGTACCAGTGGAACATGAGGCATTCTTTCCCCAGCTTCTCCATGTATTGATAAGAAGGAGAAAAGGGTCACTTGCTTTGTGCTGGGAAGCAGAAGTAGATCCCCTCTTCCCTGAGTCTTTTGGCAGGAGCAAACTCTGTGTTGAGATTTGAGGATGTGTGGAATCACCAAGAATTCCACTTGGGTCTTCTAAGGTACTTCCAGATGCAGCTTGTATTGTATTGCCTTTTTTCATAAAACTTGAGGAGAGGGGCACTTCAGCAACATTGTTTTCCATTTATAATTTTCCCACCGACTTCCGGTGGTAGCGGCAAGGAGCGTGGTCGTCTCTCACCAGAGCTGGTGAAGAGCCGACCCCTAGGAGGTCGGGAACCCACTATTCTGAGTGCAGAGCAGAGGGGGAATACCCCCTTGGAAAAGGGGGTTCAGAGGCGCAAGCAGAAGATCGGAAACTGCGTCCAGTCCCGAAAGGTATCATCGTAAATTCAGGACTGCAGAACGCGGGAAGGGTCTGTGGAGCAGCCATTACCTCCAAAGGGCTCCGTTGGAGTTAATCCTTGCCACCACTTTTTAAAACAACAACAACCAAGGTTAATAGAAGACACGAAGGGAGAAGACCAGGAGGGAGAGACGAGGCTTCTTTCTTCAAATTGTCACCTAATTCCTTATGCTAGAAGGTGAATATACTCACAACAAAGACAACTCCGCTGGGACATTAAAAGACGAAGCTCCTTTAAGGGATACTCCCTACGAGGGAGCAAACGGAAGAACAGGTTCTCTAGGCTAAACTAGGAAGCCAGTAGGTGAGACTGTGAGTAAAAAAGGGCATAGCAAATAGGAAGCATTGCAGAAAAGCAGGAAGACGAACTAAGGGAGTGTCTGAAAATTCCAAGGAAAGACCAACGCTGTAAGTGAGACAGGAAAAGCAGGAAGACGAATTAAGGGAGTGTCTGAAAATTCCAAGAAAAGACCAACACTGCAAGTGAAACGGGAAAAGCAGGAAGACGAACTAAGGGAACATCTGAAAATTCCAAGAAAAGACCAACGCTGCAAGTGAGACAGGAAAAGCAGGAAGACGAACTAAGGGAACGTCTGAAAATTCCAAAAAAAGACCAATGCTGCAAGTGAGACGGATGGAATAGGGGAAAGGAGAAAGGCGGAGATGGAGACAAGGTTGGAAGCTTAAAGAGACCAGAAGAACAAGAGCTTCGGGGGGAAAGATGTGAACCTACGAAATAACAGGGCAATAATAGTAAACCCTTCTGCTCACCCAACATAGGAAAACCCAAAAGGTTTAGAGGGAAATTTAGCATTTAGAGAACTGAGCGTGGGAGCAAGAGGGGAAATTACAAGGTAGGAACGGCTGAATCGAAAGAAACACGTCCAGAGAGGATAACAATCATTAAACAAAATTAAAATAAAATAAGAAGTTGAGGTTGTGAAGGAAGCAGGGAAGGAAGAGAGAGCAAAACCTAACGAAGGGGCTAAAAGAGGCAAGCAACGGTTGAAGGAAAAAGGAAAGATTGAGGAAGAAAAAAGACTGTAGAACTGGCGCCGGACTGCTCCTCAAGAATAAAACAAGAAATAATATTGGTTAAAGAGGACTTGGGGGAGAGAGCTCCGGGAATGCGAAGATTTGATTTAAATCTATATATGGGTGAAATATAAATGTAATGATTAAGAGGATTATATTTATAACCAATTAGTAGTTAAATTATACGAAAGCCCCATTTTTGTCAGAGGTCCTGAAGTTCGAAGGTGGAGGGTTATATTATAAGTAGGGGATTATTAATCAGATGCTGAGCAGATATAGAAAGGTTTAGAGTATGTATAAAAAGGCATAGAAGGTCTAATAGTTATAACAGATATAGAAAAAGAACAAGCAGGGTTCATGTGTGTAAACTAAGTATAGTTAGGTATAGCTAAGTATTAATATTTAGGATCATATTGGACTTGTATTAACCTGAGGAAATAACCGGAGGAAATAAATACGAGTAGTTATCGGTAAAGGGAACAATAGAGAATCAAACGAAGCCTTATAAGTAACAACTTAAGATCAGGAGAAAGAAGGGAGAGAAAAGGGAGAAGAAGAAAAAGGAGAGAAAGAAAGAAAAATAAGAAAAGATAAGAAAAGAAAATCAATAAGTTTATACATTGGTAAATTTTACCTATTATAGAGATGGCTTCGGGTACAAGGAAGGCTGTTTTATCTCAGCAACAACAAAGAAGAGGTTCCATAGAAGGACAACCTAAATTTCTAGAATTCGGGAATACGATATTAGAGGAAATTAAGAAATTAAGAGATGAATTTAAGAAAGACATGCACAAAATTTCCTCAGATATGAAAGAGGTAAAACAAGAAATAAGATACATGGGCCAAGAAATGGAGAATATAACAAAAGAAATTCAGACAATACACCAGAAAATAGGTAACATAGAAGATAGAACAAACAAATTAGAAAAAGAGGCCCAGAAATTAGGAAACAGATAGGACGGGTTGAACTACAAGCTTTGAGTGCGGAAACTAAGATTAGAGATAAATGTGTGAAGATCAGAGGATTAGAGGAGAAGGGGGAGAAGATTTATGTAGCCGGATGATTCCAGCTTTAGCTCAGTATATTGGATGGAGCCCTGAACAGATTGATCTAGAAACTGATAAAATTTTCAGAATCAACTCCTTTGTTGCAAGGAAAAGAAGTCTCCCTAGGGACATTGTAATATACTTTTTACGTGAAAGAGTAAAGGAGTTGGTTATACGCAAAAGTTATACGAACAAACTAGTGGTAGAGGGAAAAGAGTTACAGATCTTTAAAGATATACCTTCCCTAGTGCTTAAAAAGAGGAAAGAATATGGTTTTTTAATACAGACGCTAAGGAGAAATGGTATTAAATATAGGTGGTGCAAAGGAGAGGGTGTGACATTTACCTTTTTACAGAGGAGATATGTGTTGAATTCTATTCTTAAAGCACAAGATTTCATGAGAAGACATAAGGATGATTTGAATCCTCCGGAAATGGGAGAAACAAGAGATTTAGTAACACCAGAAAGTGAGAGAGAAAAGGAGACAGTAAAGGAGACAAAGCGGATTATAAAAAGAGCAAATAAAGAATCGGCAAAGGATAGAGATTTAGAACTTGATACAGAGAAGGGAGAGAAAGATCAAAGGAGGGACTTAGATACGAGGGGAGCTTTAGGTGTTAAAATAGATGAGAAAGATAGTCATGTTAAGGACGTAATGGAAAAGGATGAAGAGGACGAGGACATTCAGGATGAAGGGCAGGAAGAGGAAGTGGAAGAAGAAGAAGAGGATCCAGAGGTAGATATAGATCAAGAAATAAACTAATAGAAATGGGGATTATGAAATTTCTTTCCTGGAATGTCCGTGGTTTGAATGCACCTATTAAAAGGAAAAGAATATTCTATTATTTGGAAAAGGTAAAAGCTGATGTGATTTGTCTTCAAGAAACACACATAAGAGGAAATGATATAAAGTATTTAAAAAATATTAAATTGGGTAACGAATTCTCATCAGTATGCAGTAAAAAGAAAAAAGGTGTTACAATCTATGTGAATAAAAAATATAAATCGGAAGAAGTATTTAGACATGAGGGTGGACTATTTGTAGGAGTAGAAGTAGAAACAAGGCAAGGAAAAATCCTCTGTGTTGGGGTCTATGGACCTCAACAGAATAAATCGGAATATTACACTAAATTGTCGGAAGTAATGGGAGATTACGATTTCGACAAAGTCATAATAATGGGTGACTGGAACGGGGTAATAGATCCTGATCAAGATAGGAAATCAGAAAAGAAAGTGGCCCAAAGGAAACTGCCAAAAACCTTTTTCGATTTCATGGAAAATAACGCACTCTTAGACGTATGGCGATATCTGTATGGGAACGCCCAAGATTTTACATATTATTCAGAAACATTTAGGTCATGGTCTAGGTTACATATGATCCTGGCATCTAAAGTATTAAGTAAGAATATTCAGAAGATGGAAATATTACCTAGGACATGGTCTGATCACTGTCCTATAATGATGTTCTTCAAAGAAAGGAAATCAGAGTACCGGTGGATACTTAGGGATGATTTATTAAGGGATGACAAAGTTGTAGATAAGGTTAAAACCGAATTGGAATATTACTTTAAAGAGAACTCTGGAAAGGGAACATCAGAATGTACAGTGTGGGAGGCCGGTAAAGCGGTAATAAGAGGAATCTTAATAGAACAGGAGAGCTATAGAAATAAGAAACGAAGAGAGATCCAACAAAAAATTATCGCGGAGCTTAAGAGTAAAGAGGATGAGTTAAAGAAAAATCCTCAAAATGGGAAGGTAAAAAATGAGATTAAGGTATTACAAAAACAATTTACGATGCAAAACACAATAGAAATAGAAAAGAAGCTGAAATTTATAAAGCAAAGATATTATGAACATTCTAATAAAGCGGGAAAGTGGCTCGCATATAAACTTAAAAAGGAAAAGGAGAAAAGAACAATTTTAGAAATCAGGGAAGGGGGCCAACTGTATAGACAACAAGATAAGATAAAATTGGCATTTTACAAATATTACCAGTCGCTTTACGAAGATAATGATTCTGCTGATATAGATAGAATTTTGAAGAATTATCTTGGAAAAGTAGAAATATTACAGATAAGAGAAGAAGCCAGAATTGAGTTGAATAAACCTATAACTAAAATGGAGATAACAAACGCAATACAAAAACTTAAAGTAGGAAAGGCCCCGGGGCCAGATGGTTTAACAGCTTTCTATTATAAAACTTTCCAAAATATATTAGTAGATCCCTTGTATCAGGTGTTAAAAGAAGTAGAAAAAGGAGAGCGTCCGGCTACTTGGGGAGAGGCTACAATCAGCCTTATCCCCAAGGAAGGCAAAGATCACTCTGATGTCAAAAACTACAGGCCAATTGCGCTGCTTAATATAGATTACAAGATATTTGCGATTATTCTGGCAGAAAGATTAAAGAAAGTATTGAAAGAATGGATTGATGAAGATCAGAGCGGTTTTCTTCCGGGAAGATCGATTAAGAATAATATGAGAATTGTTCTGAATATACTAGAATATTACCACAAACACAATGAGAAAAAGTTAGGAATGATATTTTTGGATGTAGAGAAAGCTTTCGACAAAATCAAATGGAGATTTATAGAAGAAACTTTGAAAAAAATAAATATAGGGGAGAGTTTTCTAAAGTGGACGAACATGATTTATAAGGATCAAGTAGCATTTGTTATAGTAAATGGCAAAAAAACACCTAAAGTTGATATCAGAAAGGAACGCGACAGGGATGTCCACTGTCTCCATTGATCTTCCTAATAATGATCGAAATTCTTAACTTACATATTAGACAAGATTCGGAAATAAGGGGTGTTCAGATTAAAAATCAGGTATTTAAACTTAGGGCATTCGCAGACGATTTGGTTGTTTTACTAGATAACCCGATACAAAGTGTAAAGCAGTTTAATAAGATCTTACATGAATTTGGAGTGGTGTCAGGCTTTAAAATAAATCCGGAAAAGACATCTATACTGACGAAAAATATGAATAAGCAAGAGGAAAGGGAGTTGGAGAGTGAATCACAATTTAAAATAAAGAATAAAGTTAAATACTTAGGAATATACTTAACTAAAAACAATACGGATTTATATGACAACAATTATAAGAAAATATGGCAATCAGTGAAAGGGGATTTAAAAAAATGGACAACATTGGATATATCTTTATTAGGGAGAATAGCAATAATTAAGATGAATATATTGCCAAGACTGATCTTTTTATTTCAAAATCTCCCCATTATAACTAATGACGGAGTTTTCAAACAATGGAAAAGCGATCTGTCCAAATTCATTTGGAATGGCAGAAAACCCCGAATAAAGTGGTGCGGTTTAATAGATGCTAAAGAGAGAGGAGGTTTAGGAACTCCGGAGTTGAGATTATACTATCATGCGTGCTGCATGGATTGGGCGACCACTTGGGTTCGATTAGATGATGAGAGATTGCTGACATTGGAAGGTGCGGAGTTACCTTTCGGCTGGCACGCATACTTGTGGTATGAGAAGGCAAAAATAAATAGGGAGTTTAATAATCATTTTATTAGAAAATCTATTTTGAGAGTGTGGATGTTGTATAAAAAGAAGATCTATAAGAGATTCCCACTGTGGGTATCCCCACACGAAGCCTTCTATAGGAGGGAGAAACCTCAGGTTGGCAGATGGATTATGTATAAGGATATAGTGAAAGTATATGGTGGAGAGATCCGGTTGAAGACAAAAGAAGAACTAGAAGATATTGGATTGGCTACTTACTGGCTCCTGCAAAGACAAATGGTAGAAAAATTTAAAGTAGATCAGAAAACAGTGGGGATAGAAAATAAAGAAAATGAATTAGATAAAGTATTAAAATCGGAAATGGATCATCGTATAGCAAAGTTATACAAAATTTTCTTAAATTTAGAACTGGAAAGAGAGGTAATAAAAGAGAATATGTTGAGATGGGCCCAGAATATAGGGAGACCGATACAATTAGAGTGTTGGGAAAGGTCCTGGTTTAGAATAAACAAAATGGTAAAGAGTGCAGCATTAAAAGAAAACTATTTTAAGATCATGTACAGATGGTACTATACGCCGGCTCAAATTGCGAAAATGACCAAAACAGACAAGGATAAGTGTTGGAAATGTGAGCGGAAAGGAACTCTGTTTCACCTGTGGTGGACCTGCAGTAAAGCGAAAAAATTCTGGGTACAAGTACATAACATTATAACAGAAATATTCCAAATTAAATTTCCGCTATACCCAGAAATATATTTGTTAAACATGTATGAAGCTATGGGTCCACTAAAGAAACAGTCTTATCAAAAAATGCTCACCTTAATGATAATTGCAGCGAGAATGTGTTTCGCGAGTAGGTGGAAACAGGCGGAACCTCCTGAAGTAGAAGACTGGTTACTAAAAATATATGATATTATGGAAATGGAAAAATTAACTTCATCTCTGTCATATAATTTAAAAGTCAAAACAGAGGTAGACTGGGATTTGATTTTTCCTATTTTAGAGTCGAAATGGGGGAATATGGCTACCAAAGGGTTAAAGGGGAGTTAAGCTAGGTATTAAGGGTGTTGAGGCTTATATATAGTTAAGAAAATCCTAGAGAAAGGGTAAAGGGAAATATTAGCGTAAGTATAATAAGGTAATTAAGTGGAGTATCAGTAAAAGGATTATAGGAGAAAAGTGAGACAGGAAAAGCTAAGTAAAAACCAACTCGCATAAGGAAAGGAAAATAAGGGAAGAGGTGTGGGGGGGTTATATTTATTTTATTATTTCTTGATTTGTATATGTGAATGTGAATGATATGGTTTGGTTGTATATCGAGATGAAAAGGTCTAATAAAAAGATTTGAAAACCATTTATAATTTTCCCACATTTTCCCATCACTTTCATCTTTTTTTCCATTAAGGAGGAAAGGATAAAATAGCTGCACAGTGGGCTGATTCCAGATGGGGGGTATGGGTGGCATTGGTACTGGAAATCAAAAGATTCTGTGCAGCTCTTCCATCTTTTATGTGGAAATTGAAAATATGGGACATGCAGCAGGGAAACATGGAAGATGATGACATGGGGATCACCTCTACAAACGTTCTGTGAACAAAACAGGACAGTGGCACAAAGAAAGCTGCATCTAGAAGTACCAAAAATGTCTGCCTAGCCGAACAAAACAAGTGGGAAGCTGTTTCTTCTCAATTCTTTTCTGCACATCCTCTGTTTGAGGCAGAAGGGCTTGATAAAGAAGGCTATCTCAAACTATGGCTGGACACCAAGGTTGGCCAGCATAGACAGATTGTTGTTCAAGCCTGATGGACTGGAGCCATCTGTAAGGGCTCTTTCTTGCACTGCTTGTAACCTTTCCTTCTCACATACACCACAGCAAGGTTGTAGGCTACAAGACTGTGCTTGGTCAATTGAGGTACATAATGAATGTTTTCCTGCTAGCTGATTTATATTCTTTTTTTGCATTTGCTGAAATATGTCAAACAAGAGAATATATCCTACCAAAGGGCGATTTCTTGGCTGAGGGGCGAGGGGTGAATGCTTCATAAAGTGCAACTCTTTTCCTACAGAGTCCCGAGAGACTGACCTACTGAGTGGGATAGACGGCAAAGGATCCACCCAGGTGAAGGGCTGGAAGTTGATTCAGCAGCAGTTTGTAGCCCTTCTCTGGAAGAGACTGCTTATTGCCAAGCGCAGCAGAAAGGGTTTTTTTGCTCAGGTGAGATGGGCTCCATCTGCAAGCAGTGCAGTGGTTGTGTTTTAGTGGCTTCTCAAAAGCTAGTTCTGTTTTCTCTTCCATCAATGTACTACTATAAGGCTGATGCCCAAATCAGAGGTTATTTTAAGCTATGTCCTCCCCTTCTGATTTTACTGTAAAGTAAGTGCAACCTCTCCCCGCAACCTTGATCAGGACCATTTCACAGGCAGTAGAGATGGCTTTATCCTTTTTCCTTTTTAATGCGATGCAATGAACGATGGTAGGGTTGCCACAAGTCAGTGCTGACCTGAAGGCCCCTAACAACAACAGACAAAGGAACAACATATATCCACAATATTGACAATTAACAAAATTACACTTACATGAACTCCGCCCACTGACGAAGCACCAGCTTGTTATCTGTTAATTACACTTAACCCTCCATTACCAATATGAGAAGAAATTGAAAAGTTTTAAAATGACATTTATTAAATCACAGAAGGTAAACTGTACATTAACCCAATTTAAAAATATCTTAAATATCTTAAATATCTTCATTTTTGATAGATTATTATTATTTATTTAACTTCTTAAATACAAAATAATCTTTTTTCAAAGTTAAAATCCAGAGACAGTTTGCACTCCACTCACATAGAAGGCACCAGCTGGAGTAGATTTTGACTCAAGTTTATATCACAAAATAGTGATCCATTAAAGCAAATCCATTCAAGGGGTATCCAGCACTTTTAGTAATTGATGCAAATAGCTGAGTAGATTTTTCATATTGCCATATCTGTCAACATTTGGCAGTGCCTGGTTGCAGTCCATGAACCTATTTGCTGATGTCACCACCAAAATCATGGCTACTGATAACACTGTGCTACCAAAACTTGCTGCTGATAGTATTGTGCTACTAAGAGTTTGTGCCACAATTTTTTAAAAAAAGAAATCTACAGTTGGCCCACGCTTCCTTTCCAGTTGGGAAGAAGATGCTTTGCCTAACCTGGCTGCAGGGCTATCTGGTACAGGAGGATGCTCTGGCACCCTGCTCCATTATAGGGAACTGATACAGTTCTTCATGGATTTCAGCAGCAACTGTAGTAGCAATGGTGGGAATCTCAGCAACAGTTTCCAAATTCTGGTCATGCCCTGAAAATTGGGGGCCATTTCAGGTTTAGCCATATAGGCAAGTTTCAGGTATTGATAATGAAATTTAACTTCAATGTCTAGCTTTCAGAATTTGAAACATGAGTGAATTCTGGTACTTTCTTCCAGCTGTTTGTATGATTGACCTCCAGTGCACTTTCACCACAAAATAGTCCAATCGCTTGCATTTTACTGGATGGTTTTGTTTTGTTTTTTCCCCATCAAGGTTCAGCCTGAGTGCCACTGGAGGGCAGTGTTGTTAAATGACTGTTTAGATTTTAGGAGTGGTGGGAACTGACTGAGGCAGGTGAGGGAGAAGGCATTGTTTTTTCTCAGAACATTTGAAGAGAATTCTTCCTTCCTTCCCTCCCTCCTTCCCTCTGGTGATTTCAGATTGTTCTGCCAGCTGTCTTTGTTTGCATCGCTCTCCTGTTCAGTTTGATTGTGCCTCCCTTTGGTAAATATCCGAGCCTGGAATTGCAGCCATGGATGTATGATGAACAATACACATTTATCAGGTACTTAGTAAACCAAGAAAGCATAAATAATATTTGAGGGGTAGGGCATCATGTGATCAGAGGGTAGAGTGCCATGTATATGTTTTGGGTACATGTGGAGGTGTGGTGCAGGATTGGGAGCATGGGGACTGTAGATGCATAATTCTGATATGTGTGTGGTGGAGGAGCATGTAAGAGATGTCATAGAAGCAGACTGATGGCACCTCGAAATGTTTTTTTTTTTCCAATAAATCGACAGCATGATGTACAACAATAAAAATTGCACTATTCCAGTAACAAAGAATCCGCAATATTAAAATACAAAATATCAGTAAACAGTACGCTGGAATAAACAATCCAGAAACAGTCCAGAAAGAAAAAATATGATGTCCTGAAGAGTCTGCTGACAGTGAGAAGACTTAACTTGATTCCTAAAGGCCAGGAAGAAACTTACCCTTTGGTCTTTAGGAGGTAGAGAACATGCCACAGATGAGATGCCCCTGCAGAAAAAGCTTGGCTACTAGTGGCTTCTAATCTTACTTCAGGAAAAAAAAATAGGGAGACTAAATGTGTTATCTGAATGAGGAAAGAAATGACAGCCAACTTTGGCAAGTTAAGGTAGATAAACTATATATCACAACTCTCACTAGGGAGACTGAGAGGAGCTCTTAGTAGGCTTCTCAAGAAAAAATTCAGTGATTGGGGCTATACTATGGTGAGTGCAGTTGATGTAGACAGGCCCGGTAGCAGGGGTACATGCACACATACCCTTGCTTGAGGCTAATGGCTTCATCTCCTTGAAACACATCCCTATTCATCTGCATTGACATGGCACCATTATCTCAACTTCCATGCTGGCTCAGGGCTCTGATGGTGTTTTCTTTTCTTTTTCTTTTTTCTTTTGGTCCATCCACAGCAATGATGCTCCAGAAGACACAGGGACACAGAAACTTTTGAACGCTCTCCTCAACAAACCTGGTTTTGGAACCCGTTGCATGAAAGGATACTCTATACCGTAAGTAGAAATGTAATGTGTTGACCTACCCGAATTCATGCTGCTTTCAGTTTCCACTGGACTGCTTAGAGCAGTGGTTCCCAACCTTCCTAAAGCTGCGACCCTTTAATACAGTTCCTCATGTTGTGGTGACCCCCAACCATAAAATTATTTATTTATTATTTACAATGCCTCCCCCACGGCAAAGGCCGCCTCGCCGGCCAGGAATCGGGGGACAGGCAGGGAGGGAAAGAGGAGCCGCGCATCTCTCCCGAGAAAAAACTCCAGAATCCCCCCCCCCGGGCTCTGCTTCTGCTTCACTCTCATTTCCGCTGGGGGGGCAGTGTGGGAAAAATTTCCAGAGTGTCGACCCTGGCCAGTGGGGGGAGGAATCCCAGCTCCTTTGTCTTTTGCGCCAGGCGCAGCTCACCCCCCCTGGAAAAGCACCGCCTTAAGGCCTCCCGACCCTTCCACAGCACCCCCCTGTGTGGCGAGTGGGGCAGGGGCTGTGGCAAGGAGGGGGCCTGCCCCCCGTGCTGCCGCCACCCCCCCAAGCTGGCCCGTCAGATGGGAGGTTCTTCCGGTAGTGGAGAAGGGGAGCGATTTCAGTCCCTTCTGAACAGGGGGCAGGAGGACGCGAGCACGTGGCTTGCGCTTGCGCACCACCGCTCCTGCTGTGGCGAAGCTGTGGCCGCACGTGCTCCCGCCAAAGGGGGCAGGAGGACATGAGTGTGTGGCTCGCGCTTGCGCACCACTCCTGGGCCTTTTCCGCACGTTACCTTATCGCGGAGGTGGGGGGTGCTGTTTGCGCAAGCAGGTTCTTGCGCGAGGCGCTCTCTTCATTGCTCCTTCGTCCCGCAGCTGGCTTCCTGATCATGCAATTGCCCCGCCCCTTCCTCCCCCAGCACAGCCTACAGCTCCCAGGCTGCACTGCGGAAGGAAGAGGCGGGGCAGTCGCACGACCAGGAAGCCAGCTGCGGTATGAAGGATCAGCAAAGAGAGCACCTCGCGCAAGAACCTGCTTGCGCGAATGGCACTCCTCACCTCCACGATAAGGTAACATGTGGAAAAGACCCAGGAGTGGTGGTGCACAAGTGCAAGTCATGCGCTCGCATCCTCCTGCCCCCTTTGGCGGGAGTGCGTGCGGCCACACGCGCTCCCGCCAAAGGGGGCAGGAGGACGCGAGCGTATGGCTCGCACTTGCGCAACACCACCGAGGAGGGAACGGAGCCTAAGACCATCGGAAATACGTATTTTCCAATGGTCTTAGGCAACCCCTGTGAAAGGGTCGTTCGACCCCCAAAGGGGTCGCGACCCACAGGTTGAGAAACACTGGCTTAGAGGGTTCTTCTTACTTGCAAGGCTGTGCATTTGCCACAATTCTGCAGGAGATGGACAAGGTGGGACAGTATTTACTTCAGAATATGACTTTTAAAAATCTCGGTTTGCAGCTTTTTCAAGAAAATGACTGGGTTGAAAATGATTCTATGGCCATTTCCGCACTACGCTGTCATAGTGCTGTTATTCCACTTTCAACATCCTATGGAATCCTGGGGTTTGAAGTTTAGGGAGGGGCATTTAGAATTCTCAACCAGAGAGCTCTTTGGCCTCAGTAAACTACAAATCCCAGAATTCCACAAGATGTTGAAAGTGGAATAATAGCACTGTAAGTCTACGTGTAGTGCAGAAATGGCCTATATTTGAAGATTCTTAAGTTTGGTGCACCATCTACCCCTTCACAACAGAAATCTGTTTTTCTTGCAACTTGTTGCAAATGCAACAGGTTCACTGACCATGTTGTTCACACGTGTATAGGATATGATGTGCCTTCACATTTACAGTTAGATGGGCAGTATGATTTCTGAACAATGTTCATGTTGTGCTGTCTTTGTTGCTTTCTCTTCATGCAGCGACACTCCTTGTTCTGTGGGGGAAGAGGAATGGACCACTCCTCCTGTTCCTAAGACAGTTATGGAAATCTTGGAGAAAGGCAACTGGACTATGGAAAACCCCTCTCCATCTTGTATATGTAGCAGTGAGAAGATCAAGAAGATTCTCCCTCTGTGCCCTGCAGGGGCTGGTGGCCTGCCTCCTCCACAGGTACAGGAGACTCTGGATACTTTGCGCTAGGCAGAAGGGTTAATTCAGACTGACTTTCTGCTATGCTTACAAAGTGAGCCAAGTGAGCCAAGCAATTCCAATGGCTTCTAGATAGATATATGGATTAAAGAGAAGGATAAAATAGAATGTGTAAATAAGCTTGAAATATAACATACATTTATATTTTAGAATGCAACAGATAATAATATATATAAAAGAGAGAAATGTTTAAACTCTAGAGTGTAGCTCAGAATTAGAGAAAACTGATTCCTGTCAGGTCCATTCAGACTGGTTCATGGTGAGAATGCTGGAAGAAGGGTTATACAAATTTGTCAGCTTGGGTTTTGTTGCTTTCCTCAGAGTCCCACCAGCATTCATGTGCTGTCAAGTTCCATATTGAGTTGCAAGACTTTTCTTCCTCCATATAAATCTGTTTCTTTTGGTACATGGTTTGAGTAATATGCACACTTTGCTTCATTCACGATTTTTTCCTGCATTTTCTGATTGACCAAAACCTTTTGTCTACATTTTTCAAATATTCTCATTTTTAATCATGCATATTTACTAGCATTTAATTTGAAAATGAAAATGACCCGCCACCCCAGAAAAAAGAAGCATCTGATACTTGTGACTTTTCCCCTTTTGGGTTTGTGTTAATAGTCCTTCAGACTGAAAGTAGGATAAATTTGTAATCAAACTTTTCTTGTTCCAGAATAAAATAAATAGTTTCCATTATTGCTACTTCTGTGAATCCATAACAGAAAATGATTTTTCCAAAGGATGTCAAAAATGCTTATTTTTTCCCCCAAATATACCATAGTGAATTTCTCCAGTGTCCCCATGATATGTTATGTTTTGTTTGTCAGTAGCTGACTGATAACATTCTGCTAGGTTTTCGACCTATGTTCGGTATTTCTTTATAATGTCAAATTTCAGGCAGCTTGTATGGATAACAAATTGTGCTACAGGTATTTCGTGGCCAACAGTGACTTCTCCTTGTTCTTCTCCCCTTCCCCAACTCATCACAGAGAGTGCAGAACACCACTGACATACTCCAGAACCTGACTGGACACAACATTTCCGATTACCTGGTGAAGACCTATGTTCAGATCATTGGGAAAAGGTATCTCAACTCCTGCCTAATGCTACCTCTCCTCATTACTCCTATATTTCATTGTGGGGGAGAGGATTCAGTCTTTAGTAACCAGAGCTTTGCATTAAAGTGGGATTCAACTTTCATTTATTTATTTTTGTATCCCACCTTTCCCCCTGAACTGGGATTCAGGGTGGCTACAACATTAAAAGAAACACAATATGTATACAATTATACACAAGATTATTGTTAAAATGTAATTAAGTCATTTATGACTTTAGAAAAACCTTACATTAAAATTATTTAATTGATCCAATTAAAAATAACAAAAATACAAATAAAATAAAATTTAAAAAATAGAAATAATTTAAAAATAGCAAGAGGTAAAAAGAAGTACGAAATATGATTCAAAGCCATGTCATAAAAACAGTTGTTTTCTCAAATCCTGCTGCAGTAGAAAAATAGTCTTTGCCTGATAACAGAAGTAGAAAACAAGGAAGGAAGGGCAGTCTCTTTATCCCAGAGAGGGAGGCCGAGAGCCTAGAAGCAGACTGTGGCAGACCTGGAAGGACTTCTCCCAAAGATTTCAGAAACTAAGCAGGCTCATATGGGAAAATACAGTTCTTTAGAGCAGTGCTACTCAAAGTGGTGGTCCATGGACCAGTGCCAATCCCTGAGCCATTGGCTGCCAGTCTCTGACAAGTTTCTAGGAAAGAAAAAAAAAATGGGCATGAATACGGTGCCAGTCCCTGGCACAATGGGAAGTGACAATTGCCAGTCCCCAGCATCATGTTGCCCAGGAAGAACTGTTTTAGATTTCCCATATCCAAGTTATGTGGAACTTTGTATAGGCCATAACTAGTGTTTTGAATTCTACCCAGAAACATATTGGTAGCTGGTAGAGCTGCTGTAACAAAGCAAATGCAGTTTGGTTTGGCATCTGAGAATTATTCGCAGATGTAGCAAGCCAGCATGGGATAGTGATTTGAGTGTTGAACTAGGATACTGGGAGACCAGAGTTTGAATGCCAACTTGGCCGTCGAAACCTACTGAGTGAGCTAGGGCAAGTCACACTCTCTCAGCCTCAGAGGAGGGCAGTGGCAACTCCCCTCTGAACTAATCATATAAAAAAAAAACCTATGATAGATTTATTGTTGGGTCAGCATTAGTTGAAAATGACTTGAAGGCACACAGCAGCAAACAGCAATAACATTAATACTGGGGAAAGGCATTTTTTGAAAAAAGAAAAATAATCCTTCTAGGAGCTCCTTCTGACACAGTGTTGATGTATGGGAGGTATTGCATCATGGTTCTCTGAATTTACAGTAAACACTGTATAATGTTAGAAGCTCCAGTTCATTTAAGAGGTAAAGTAACAAGAGCTGCTCTGTTTTTCTTCACCAACAGCCTGAAGAATAAGATATGGGTGAATGAGTTCAGGTAAATATACCTTCCTTTTCTTTTTTTTATGAGGCTTGTTCATCCTTACGCATCCCACCCATGCCTGAGGACAGATATTTTATAGTACTTTGCAGCTTATCTCCCGTTGTTAGATCATTGTTCACACAGTTATCCTTTCCTAGGTAATGTTATGTCAGTGTCTGAAAACGCTGACTTTGTGTACCTGTACAAGGTACTGCAAAAGATTCTGTCCTGTTGGCAGTACTGAAGTAAGATTTGGATCTAGCCCAGTAGGTTTCTGTATGTGATGTAAAGAGCAGCACCATTTTATCATTTGCTTTGGACAGCATATTGCCCCTGGCTGGCTTTGCTGTGTCCTTTTTTGGCAGTTCCACATTAAGAGACAGCAGAGTGAGCCATCAAAGGAGTATAAAAGCCTAACATCACATCAGACCATTCTTCTACACAGATATGACTTCAATGAAAGAAAGCAATCTGATGAACATTGTAATGGGTAGCTCATTTGTACTGGATAGCTTCACCATACACACATTTCTCATGGGAATCTGCCAGAGCTTAGATGTAATACACAACAGGTAACAGTGTTACTTGTAATGTGTTACTTGTGAGGAGAAAAGAGATCATAAGAACAGTTCTTTTGCACTGGTAATATCACTATTTTTGGTTGCATAATAAGTAAAGTTTCTATGTTACTTTGACCCATTATTTGGAATCAAAATGCATCAGGGAACATTCTGAGGGATTTCCCCCAAAATTTTAGGGCATTTTCTTACTGATCTGTATTCCTCTCTGGCCCAGACTCAAACTAGAAAGTAATATTCAATGCAAACACTTAATATATTGCCCTTAAAATTGCAGTTACTGAGAGTAATGAGTTATCTCCAAAAAATAAAAGGAAAAATTGTGATTTCTTATCTAGAATCTGTCTCCAAGCAGACTTCCCATTGTGTGCATTATCATTTTATTTTCTCACTCACTTTGAGATTCCAGATTGATGAGTAACTCAAAAATGCAATCCCTTTTCATTAGATAGCAGAGCAACAATTGCACATGTATGCACAAGCAAGCCCCTCACTTTCAGAGATGAGTGAGAACCATACATAAAAACCAGCGTCTGCTAATAGTGGTTTTAATGTGCTCCTAGGTATGGCGGTTTTTCCTTGGGAGCAAGCAGCTCCCTTGTGCTTCCTCGACGTGAAGAAGTGAATGAGGCCATCAAGCAAGTGAAGAAAATCTTGGAGATCACCAAGGTAAACAACTCAGAGAGCTCTTTCCTTGAGGAAATCATATACCACAAATTAGTTAAAATATTCAAGAATATTTTCTGGCTTTGCTTTGCTAATTTGTTTGGAATACTGGGAAACCAAATATGTGGTGGATGGAAAGACAGAGTAAGAAAGAACCCAAAATTTCATAGACAGTCTTATATCTCTGCTCACTAGTAAGTCCTACTGAATGGAGTTGAGCTTCAGTAAATGGGTGTGTCACACACTCCAGCCCCAGAAAACCCTGTGATAGGTTGACCTTAGTGTTGCCATAAGTCAGAAACAACTTGAAGGCACACAACAGCAACAACAAACGGGTATAGGGTTACAGCCTAAATGACCAAACACAGAGATATTTCAATTTGTGGCTTTCATTGTTTTAATTCTTTCTTTCTTTCTTTCTTTCTTTCTTTCTTTCTTTCTTTCTTTCTTTCTTTAGGGCAGCTCTGCAGAACGCTTTCTTAACAGTCTGGCAAGCTTCATGAAAGGCATGGACACAAAAGATAATGTGAAGGTAATACCTTTGCTGTGCTCAGGTAGCCAGATCCAAGATATTTAGAAGCCTTAAACTTTTGTTAACTGGAGCGTTTTTATGCAATTAAACTTGGAGACACACTTTCAATGTAACATCCAAGAGAGCATAATCTCAAATAAGATAGTTGTGTTTCTGCATGAACTGTTCCCCTGTTCTCTGGGGGTCCCGGGAGGGGCGCCTAAATAACTGAACACAAACACAAGTTGGGGAAATTAACTGGAGCACTCTCTCAAGCTAGCAAGAGGCAGGGTAACTTAGCAGGGATCTTGCAACCCAATGTCTATGGGGTCAGGTCAGTTAAGCAGTCAGACAGTTTTAAAATAGCAAAAATGATATCTTTATTAAAGGACAAACAAACAGTGAAGACACCACAAACACACAGCTAACTAGGAATCAGAAATAAGAGTTTTCGGGGGAAATGGGTGATACCATAGTAACAGTTCAGGCCTACCTGGTGATAGCACTAGATATCTCCTTTTGGTATCAAAATCATTCAGCCTTCCTCTGCCACCCCGCTCCACGTGTTTGCGAGGCTACCGGACAAGCACGTACACAGGCGCGGCCGGTAAGTATTGGACATTCCATTCTCCACCTAGGCAGGCAAAACAAAGCCACTCCGTTGCTTCAGGGACCTCTCATGCAGACACCCATTGCTTAAGTGCGACTCTAAACAAAGACGCCCAGCCTCGAGCTGATAGTCTGACAATGCCATTTGCATACTGGCTATGCTATTGTTAAATCTGCGCTAAGCCAATCGTGTAAAACTTGACCTTTCCCAAAGCTTTGTCCCGCTCCAAACTCACATTGTTCTCACCGAGTATGGCATGGCCTGTAGGCACAATTCACCCTATAAAAACTCCCCAATTCCGAGACCACCTCGGATCGCTCCCGAGTTCCAGACTGCCTTGCTGCCGTTTTGTCCGGCAAGCTCCCCTCAGTGAAACGCGCTGAGCTTTCTTTCCTGCAATCTTCAACCTCTCCAGGACTACGACAAAAGGTGTCATATCACCCATTTCCCCCGAAAACTCTTATTTCTGATTCCTAGTTAGCTGTGTGTTTGTGGTGTCTTTTCTGTTGTTTGTTCTTTAATAAAGGTATCATTTTTACTATTTTAAAACCTGTCTGACTGCTTAACTGACCTGACCCCGTAGACATTGGGTTACAAGATCCCTGCTAAGTTAACCTGCCTCTTGCTAGCTTAAGAGAGTGCTCCAGTTAATTTCCCCAACTTGTGTTTGTGTTCGGTTATTTGGGCGCCCCTCCCGGGACCCCCAGAGAACAGGGTAACAGAACCTTTGTGTGCTACCTGGCTGGGAGAAACCACACCTAGAGCAGTGATTTAGACAGAGCAACAGTGGATAGCACCACTGGGAACTGAAGAAATCATGTAGTTATTCCTACATCAGGATACTGGACTGATCCCCTAACACAAAGGCAGACTGACAGAAGAAGCAACTGTATTCATCAGTGATTGATTGGAGATAGGCAATGCCAGAACAGTCAACCATAAGCACACTAAGTAGAGAGAATGTCCCACTGAACACAGTGGGGCCTACTTCTGAGTAAATACATACTGCAGTGACAGACATGCTATGTCTAGTTGTGTGTTTTGGGATCATTGGTGCTTTTGATTCTTTGATTAATTTGTTCTTCATGGCAACTGAGGAACTGAGCCAGGATAGTCTGGTGGAAGCATTTGTTCATCAGTATTTTACTAGCTTTTGCATTATGTTTGAGATTTATTTGGTGAAAAAGAAATGGCCAGTCTCAGGCAATTTGATGCCCAGATTTAAGCACTCCTGCCAAGTGACTGCCATTTATTTTATCTGCCATTCATGCCTGTATGTCTCCCTTTTCAGGTATGGTTCAACAACAAAGGCTGGCATGCTGTGGGTGCCTTCCTCAATGTGATCAACAATGCCATCCTCCGTGCCAACCTGCAAGAAGGAGAAAATCCCAGCGCCTATGGCATCACAGCTTACAACCACCCACTAAATCTCACTAAGCAACAGCTCTCCGAAGTTGCCTTGTACGTCCTGGAGTGATTGTGCGAGGGAGGAGGGAGAAGGACAATGAACAGGGAATGTGGGGACAGACTGCAGATCTTGAAATCAAAGAGGAAAGAAGATAGCAGTTTCTCCTGCTATAGCTCCAGACAGATATATTTCATTTTTTTCATATAATCCCTCCAGGGAGCTCAAGATTGTCTTCTTCTCCTTCACTTTATCCTCACACATCATTGCGAGATAGGTTAGGCTGAGAGAGGATGTGATTGGCCCAAGGTCACCCAGTGAGCTCAGTGAGAACTGAAACCTAGATTTGCCTAGTACCTGGTTAACATTTGAGCCATCACACCCCACAGGCCCTCAGATGAACACCAGAGCTTAAAGTAAAATTGGCCTCCTTCTGGTGTTCTTGGTTGAGTATATAGTTGAGCAAAATATTTCTGTATTTCAAAGTGAAAGCCAGTTTGTCATCTTTCACATTTCTCTTTGTTCAGGATGACCACCTCCGTGGATGTTTTGGTCTCCATCTGCGTCATCTTTGCCATGTCTTTCGTTCCAGCCAGCTTTGTGGTTTTCTTGATCCAAGAGCGAGTCAGCAAGGCAAAGCACCTGCAGTTCATCAGTGGCGTGAGGCCAGTTATCTACTGGCTGGCTAACTTTGTATGGGATATGGTAAGATTGTATCTGTTTTTCCCTCTCCCCCCCCATTTTGACTTGAGAAATAGCATGTTTTGTAGCACGTGGTTCTTGTCTTTTGATCCTTCAGATGTTTTGGATTTCCAGCTCCCGGAACCCTTAACTATTGGCCATGCTGTCTGGGGCTTCTGGTAGCTGAAGTCCAAAACACATGGAGGTCTGAAGATTATTATTCTGCGCCTAACAGATAAGTGCAGATGAAGTGCATAATTTCTACTTCCAACTACAGTTTAGCTTGCTGAAAATCTTATGCAGGGCCCCATCAGAAATAGCAGAAGGTGGTTCAGGAATACAAACTCCCCTTGGAACAGAAGTTAGAGGGCAGATTGAACACTTCAGGGTGATTAGGCTTTGCTTCACATTTTTATTGATCCACCTAGCTTGTTGTGCCAAGGATGAGGACAAATTATGTCTTTGTCACATTGTAATTACACTTGAGAAAGCTCAGATTTATGTGTTTCTTGACTCAATGTTGCTTTCTTTAAAAACACCAAAGTATCCTGAGAAGTAATTTTACTACAATTGTCATTTGCATTTCTTCACATGAAGCTGTTCTGACTCTCCTCTCCCTTCTTTCACATCTTATAGTGCAACTATGTTGTTCCAGCCACCATGGTCATCATCATCTTCATCTGCTTCCAACAGAAATCTTACGTATCCTCCACCAACCTGCCAGTGTTGGCTCTTCTCCTCTTACTCTATGGGTAAGAAGGATCTTCTTGGTTCTGGTGCTGGGAGACCAGTCAAGATTAGGAATGAAACTCCTTAATGCCTCATATTTTATATTTTCCAGGTGGTCCATAACTCCTCTCATGTACCCAGCATCCTTTGTATTCAAGATCCCCAGTACGGCATACGTGGTTCTGACCAGTGTAAACCTCTTCATTGGGATCAATGGAAGCGTGGCTACTTTCGTCCTTGAACTTTTCACCAGTAATGTGAGTTCTCATTGGTCACATTGAACATGAACATACTACTTTCCATTTCTGCTTGATTTTTGGGGGTGGTACTATATGATTTGCATTGAATCTGGAGATTGGACAATACTCTGTGTACTTTTATATTTTAATACAGAAATACCAATTTTTGGTCAGGAACCAGACATGTTTGCATTGTTTGGCTCCACTTTCCTAATATATCCTTAGGGAGGTAAATCCTTGACTATTTTATCCTCATATGTCAGGAAAAATACCTAAAACAATGTTCCCCCTGCTATGAAAGAAAACAAATATCCGCCACAGTAGTCTCCTCCTATTCAATAGTCCCCAAATGTTGCCCAGGAATTACTTTGTGGAGAAAAACACATTCCTCCCCCCACCATTTTTGCTTCCTCAAATTAGACCCTGAATGGAAAGATACATTTGAAATTAAAACAAAGAAGGTAACTATATCCCTTTGCTGTAGTTATGTTACATTTCTAAACAAACAGCAAGCTGATTTGAGGAATGGATGATTAATTTTTAAAACTTTTATGTTTTAATCATTGCAATAGGGACGGCTTTGATTTTTCTCTGGATAGATAGGTTTGTTGGGGTGCAATTCTCCAGCATTTTGGTGTCTGTTCCTAAATACTCATGCAGCTGACTATTACTGTTTTTGTGTGCTTAGAAGCTGACCAACATCAATGACATCCTCAAGTCAGTGTTCCTCATTTTCCCGCACTTCTGTCTGGGTCGTGGCCTAATTGACATGGTGAAAAATCAAGCTATGGCAGATGCCCTGGAAAGGTTTGGTAAGTCAAATGTAGCTCCCACAGGAATAGATCTAGTTTTGAGGACATAGATGAAACTGAAGCTTTGTGAGGCACTTCGGGTAGGGTTCACAGCATTTCCTTCATGCTAAGCCAGTGAAAATTCTTCACTAAAGCAAGACAACTTTTCCTCCCCCCCCCCAAAAAAAGCTGGATTCTACAATTTGAATAAATTATGGATGTTTTAGTGTATTTGCATATTCATTTATGCTTCCTATTTTTTTCTTATACTAGATTTGCTAGTCATGGGAAGGGCAAAAGAACTATGCATTCTTCCAGCCTCAACCACTTCAAATCTTACTCTGCCAGTGATATGGCTTCTGAAATATCAGCAGGCATTTCCTACATAGTTTGAAGCATACTTTTGCCTAGGAACTAGAATCCTTCTGTAAAAACCCCAGGCGGCCCTCCATATCCATGAATTCTATACCTATGGATTCAACCAATCACTGCTTGAAAATATTCCCCTCTCTCACAAAAAACAACAACAACAACCCAAAAGCAACCTTTGATTTTGCCATTTTACATAAGAGATGCCATTTTACTACACCATTGTACATAATGGGACTTGAGCATCCACAAATTTTATATCCACAGAGGGTCCGGGAACCAAACCCTAGTGGATACTGATGGCCTACTGTAAGGCATATATTTTAAGCAATGAATGAACGGAATATGAGAATAAATTCACACAAATAATTTTTGGGTAGTCATTTAAGACATTTTAAATAAACATAGATGGAGCTAGAGTTAAAAGTTAGGTATACATTCTATAGAAATGTGCCTTTTCTCTTCATAATATGTGAAAGGATCCTAAATCTTTGGCAAGTTTCTGAAATAGGCACCAGAATATCTCTGATAAAGGATTATTTGTAATCAAGTTTGCTGATGGTTCAAATTGTGCACCTGTTGGGATGAACTTTTCACGTATATTAAAAATCAGTCTGCTCTTATATATAATAGCAGTAGCTTGTGGCATGCAGTTTTATGGTTGGAGAGCTTTCTCTTCTTTTCTAGCGGCTGACTGAGTGCCTCTACTTTTCCCAATTAGGTGAGAACCGCTTTGTCTCCCCTCTTTCCTGGGATCTTGTGGGCCGGAACCTTTTTGCCATGGCTGTGGAAGGTGCCGTCTTCTTCCTCATCACAGTGCTCATCCAGTATAGGTTCTTTATCAAACCCAGGTAAGATAATCTCCATAGCAATGGGCCTAGAAAGGGCACATGTAAATGAGGGGCAGTAACAGCTGTTGAGACCCATGTCAGTAGGGAGTTGAATCCATTCCAGATTTTGGATAGCTTTAAAGGAGCTAGCCAAGATGCTGAATCTACCGTATTTGGAATTTGGTCTCACATTTTAAAGAGCTAAACTAAAGCTTGGATTGAAAGCTGCCACCCCAGTAACAGGAGAGCCATCAGCTGCTACTGTTGAAGGAAGGAGAAGAGTCAAGATAAGGACGGACGGATGGACAGACACACACACACACACACACACTAAATGTGAAGTCAAAGAAGAGAGAAAATGATGGAGCATTGGTAGCATCTGAAGCCCACCCTTCATTTCTCAACTTCATCCTAATACTTGAACATTCTTCTAGAACAACGGTTCTCAACCTGTGGATCGCGACCCCTTTGGGGGTCGAACGACCCTTTCACAGGGGTTGCCTAAGACTATCGGAAAATACGTATTTCTGATGGTCTTAGGCTTCATTCCCTCTTCGGTGGTGGTGTGCAAGCACGAGCCACGCACTCACGTCCTCCTGCCGCCTGTTCAAAAGGGACTGAAATCGCTCCCCTTCTCCGCTACTGGGAGAACCTCCCATCTGACGGGCCAGCTTGCGGGGGGGGGGCGGTGGCAGCACGGGGGGAAGGCCCCCTCCTCGCCATGGCCCCGCCCCACTCGCCACGGAAGGGGGCGCTGCGGAAGGGCCACAGGGCTGCAAGGCAGCGCTTTTGCGGGGGGGCGAGCTGCGCCCGGTGCAAAAGACAAAGGCACTGGGATTCCTCCCCCCCCCGGCCAGGGTTGACACTCTGGAAACTTTCCCACCCTGCCCCCCCAGCGGAAACGAGAGCGAAGCAAAAGCAGAGCCTGGCGCGGTGGTTCTCAGAGTTTTTTCCCAGGGGAGACGTGCGGCTGCTCTTTCCCTCCCTGCCCGTCCCCCCATTCCTGGCCGGCGAGGTGGCCTTTGCCGGGGGGGGGGAGGCATTGTAAATAATAAATAATTTTATGGTTGGGGGTCACCACAACATGAGGAACTGTATCAAAGGGTCGTGGCATTAGGAAGGTTGAGAATCACTGTTCTAGAAGGAAGTAAGGCTTCCATCTCTGCTGTACTCCCAGGCACCTTCCCCTTCCTTCCACTATATCTCCATACATTCTGTTTCTCCTCTGTTCCTGCTCTTCATCATTACAGTCTGCTCTTCATTATCAATCAGTGGGTTGTTTCACACAATGTACATACAAGCCCAGGTTTGCCACCAGGTTTGCACTCATCAGGGAGCTGCCTCCAGTCATAAGTATGTTTTGTGTGGTGTGGGCATTTGTCACATATACACTTCTAATTTTCAGATGGAGGCTCTTAAAGCAACATGGCTCTAATATAAGGTTGGGAATCATGGGGCACCCCAGAAGTTGTTGGAGTGCAGCTTCTAGCATTCTTCACCATTGGTTATATTGACTAAAGCTGTTGGAATGTGCCGTCTGATAACATCTTGAGGACCCCATGATTCCCATCCTTGCATTAGGGAATGCGTAAATGGTTCAGTGTATAGTGCATTAGTTTCTGGAGGGTGTTTTGAGCCAGGCCTTAGCTTAAACTTTTGCAAATTGCAAAAGGAATGTTTAGGAATCTGTTTATTCAGTGCACTGTGGTGTTTAATGCACCAACATTCCATTCAATTTGTTGCTTTCCCTCATTTTCCAAAGACCTGTCTATGCAAAGCTTCCACCTGTGAATGAAGAGGATGAAGATGTGAACAGAGAAAGGCAGAGGATCATTGGTGGTGGTGGGCAAAGCGATATCTTAGAAATCAAAGAACTAACCAAGGTGAGTAGGAGAAACGTGCTCTTGGGGGCAAAGTGAGCATATAGGAGCATGAATTTTCATTCCTAATAATTACACAACTTTGTAAAGACTTCACTCCAAAGCTCATAATTGCTCCACAGCCTTCATCTGATGTATGGCTGAATTCACAGAGCAAGTATTAACAATGACCAATGTCTTCATTGAGGGATCTGTTACTGGGCTCTCAGATTTTCACAAGATATGGAAGGAACTGCAGTTTTTCATACACTCTGCATTTTAGACATTTGCTATAGCTCCTTTCAGAAGAAATGCTTCCCACTGACTTAGGCCCTGTTAGTGTTTATCCTGTCTTGCCTTGACCCTTGGTTGTCTGGCCATGATTCATGCATGAGTGGCAGGCAGGCTGGAAAAAAATACAAATATTTGAAGAACAGATGAAAAAGGGGTTCCCACCTATCAGAAAACCTCTATGAGGAGAAGTCCTCTATGGTGCAGCTTGAGCACCTGGAGCTTTTGAGTGGTCAATAACATTTTCATTGCAGGGATGTTATTTTCTGCAGGGAAAACATTATATTCTGTGTAAAAAAACAAAATTTCCACTCAGAAAAATGGTGATTTTTGTGCAAAATAAAATAAACCAACAAAAAGTGGGTGTTTTTTCATGGACAAACTGCAAATAGTATTCTGAAATTGCACTTTGATGGTTTTCTCACAGTGGGGAGAAAATTGACTTAACTTATTCATTCTTTACTATAAGGGGAAAAAATAACAAATATTTATATCCCTATCACCAAGGTGTGGGATAAGTCACTGTGTATGACTAGGAGGGTTAGTAAGTTCAGAAGTGGTCTCATGCATTGATTCAGTTCGTGCACTGTTGGTTTTAATGGGACATAGAATGTATGCACCTGTGCATGTTTTTGCAAGCAATACAAAAATCTGGAGGTTCTTGGAAAAACACCATTGCAGCCAGATGCCCTGTTGCTTTTTTTGCATGGGAAGAAAAGTAAAAGGATAGAACCTATAAAAGTTAGTTGTTGACTAAGATCAAATATCTGTTCCTCTTTCCAGATATATAGAATGAAAAGAAAGCCAGCTGTGGATAGGATCTGTGTTGGAATTCCACCTGGGGAGGTAATGTTTTCAAGTCTTTCTGTGTGTCTCTTTAGTAAAATATCATTCAATATAGGCAGAAAGTACAGAGTAGGAAAACTCGTAAAATATTTAACACTTCAGTGTAGTGGGCAAAAAAAGTTTAGCCATACTGCCTTCACACTGAGTTTTTAAAAGAAATTGACTCCATGGCATAAGTCAATGGTACATCTCACTACTGGGTGGATGTTCCTATAATCCCAAGCGTGGGCCATTATTGGAGGCTGTTAGCTCCTTTAGTCCCTCGGGAGAATATGAAGAGCCCAGGAAAGGCCTTTTTTTATAACAGGAAGTGACCCAGAAATCATTTCCTGATTTTTAAAAATGTCTCGTGTAGCCTAAAATGGCCAGAGAGAGAAGTGGCAAAAATGCCCCCAGAGGATGTTGGGGGGCATGTTGGAGTAGAAAAAATATTGAACCTTTAGTGGCTAGAAAAACAGGCCTGGGACAGACTTTGCCCACTCCTGTTATAAACAGTATCAAGAATTAACCTTAAGAGTATTTTGTGCTTTGGTATCCTGGATTTGAATGGTGCTGGCATTTATAACACAGAGCATTTATACAGTGTGTCTGTGGTTTTTTCAGAACATTTTTACTTGTTTTATTGTCATATTTACAAAAAGGGATGTAGAGCTAGTGTCAAGTAGAGGCCTACATTCCCCCTCTTGCAACCTTCTAGGGACTAGATGGTACGAGGGTGTGTGTTCACACACATCCTGGCATCATTTGGTCCACTGAAGAAGTTCTGTTGGCCAGTGCTTGCAGAGAGTGAAAGCTGACACACCTCTGTGGGCCAAACAAGAAATCTCTGCTGATTAGATTAGGCTACCTGGCAGCAGGTTCCCCATCTCTGCTTTATAACAAACCAGTAAGGTAGGCCAGCATTATCTTCATATTTTATACAATGTTCACAGAGGCTGAAAGAGGCCCCTAAGGCTATCTAATGAGATTATGGCAGAGGGAAAAGACTTGACGTAAGGAATTTTCAGTTTTGTAGCTCAGTCTCTTGGCCTTCACACTACAGAAGAGTGTTTCAATCCATCTTAGGGCAGAGTGACAGTACTTGTGATGTTTCAATGCATGAACTGATCCAGAACTTCAGGGGAGATTAAATGGCTTTTGGCTGCATGGATCATTGCAGGGATTGTATGTGATCTGTGGTGATGGGATGGGACACACATGTATTGATCTGGTTTTTTTTAATGTTTGCAGTGCTTTGGTCTTCTGGGTGTGAATGGTGCTGGCAAATCCTCCACTTTTAAGATGTTGACTGGAGATACTGATGTTACAGGAGGAGATGCTTTTCTGAAAGGAAACAGGTATGGAGAAAATGGTAGCTTTATTTATACCATGTTTGCTTCTTTCATTAGCACTTCCATCAGCTTATGTATTTATTTATACAGCAGATGAAATTTCACTGATAATTATGGCAAGATTCCTTTTGACCTTCTCTAAAACCAGAGTTAGGTAATATCAGGGTGAAGGATGTATTTCTCTGATACAATTTGATACTAGACATGCAATATGACTTCCTGAGAAATGTCCATTTTCCTTTTGCTATATAATTCTCTTGGTTGATAAGAACGTGGGAATGGGTAAGATTTCCAATGATCAGGTTCACAGATTTCCAGTGATCAGGTTCACAGATTCACAGATACACAGTCACAGATTCAAAAAGACTGTGGGAAAAATTACCTGTTAAAGACTTAACATTTTAAAGAAGACTTAATGCTTTAAAACAATTGTTGTTGTAATGTGCCTTCATAAGATTTTCTGGGCAAGTTTGATTTAGAGATGGTTTGCGATTGCCTTCCTCTAAGGCTGAGAAAATGAGCCTTTTCTAAGGTTGCCCAGTGGGTTTTCATGGTAAGTGTGGATTTGAACTCTGGTCTCTCACAGTCCTAGTTCAACACACAAACTAGTGCAGCCTGCTGGCTCTCTACAATTATCTGAACCTAATGAGTCTCACATCTGAGTAAAAATGTATGAAGTAACTGTGCACAAGACAAACCTGCATTTCAGTAAAATAAAACAGGAGCTTCTAGTCCTCATGATTCTGAAGATATGTTTGATCATGTGGACAATGACTTTTGACGTTCCAGAAGCCCTGAGGAGACAAGGAAATCACATTTTCAGTAGTTTTGGAGTAAGGGGAGATTTACATAAATCCTTCCCCCTCTCCCACAGCTAGCAAAGCTAGGATTTTGAAATAAATAAATATCCAAATGTGTTTTTGCTTCTCAAAATGCATTTTCAGAATGTGTGGTAGCTCTGTTCCTTAAGATTATCCAGGGAATTTTAAAATGCTAGAATATTTCACTCCATACCCATCTGCTGGAGATTATAACATTTCCAAAAGTTGTCCAATACATTTCCAAATGTCCTCAATGACATTTGAAAGTTTACTTAGTAGTTGTGTTTTATTTCACAGCCTATTAAATACTTTTTAAAATAAATAATTATACTTTCCAAATCATAACCAAGAATACAGATGTCATCATATTTCTGTCAGCAAGTGACATTTCCAAAACAGTTGGTCCATCCTGTCTTCTGTGCTGCAACACTGAAAAACCTTTTAAAAATTGTATTTTATCTCTCTGCAGTATTTTATCTAACATCCAAGAAGTCCATCAGAATATGGGGTACTGTCCACAGTTTGATGCCATTAATGAGCTGCTGACCGGAAGGGAGCACCTGGAATTCTTTGCACTCTTAAGAGGGGTTCCAGTAAAGGAAGTCTGCAAGGTAAAATCACCTGAATTAGTTACAACCATTTTTGGACTGTAACTTCCAGAATCCCACAGCCAACATGGCCAGTGCTAACAACTGCAAACTCCATATGGTTGATGATAAAGGGAAGCATGTATTTATTTGCTTTAAATATTTTATCACAGTTCCCCAGATGCCTGAGGTAGGCTTAAATCGGTAATTTAAAACCATACCTAAAACATATTCAACATGGGATCAAAATAATATTCCATATCAAAATACCATATAGTAGATATTAGTTTAATATTCATGAATGTTGAATGGCTTCAGGCATATAATAGACTGATGAAAATTAGCAAAGGGGATAAAAATCCATATGAGCAGAAACCTTTTATGGAGACTGAGCTTCTCTATTCATGTTGTCTACCTTTCCTGCAGGTTGGCGAATGGGCTGTTCGTAAATTAGGCCTCGTAAAGTATGCAGAGAAATATGCAGGCACCTACAGTGGTGGAAACAAGCGCAAACTCTCCACTGCAATGGCCCTCATTGGTGGGCCTCCTGTGGTCTTTCTGGTAGGTGTGGACAGATTCATAATATATCTGAGTAGGGTACATACAATTAGATACCTTAAACAGTTCTAAAACAATTTGAAACAGATCTGAAATAATCTGGAAAAAATCAGCAGGATAAAACAGATTGGCATCCATAGCCCAATAGGATAAGAGCCAAACTATAGTCACAGCATCCCCAAAGCTTGGGTAAAGAGTGAAATTTTGACCTGGTGCTGAAATTAGACCAGCATAGGCACCAGTCAGGCCTCCAAGGGGAAGGCATTCCATAACAAGGACATCAAAACAGAGAAGGCCCTTCTCTGTTTATTCTGCCAAAATTACAGTTCTTTTTCTTTTAAATGTGAAGTGGTGGAATAGTTGTCATTTGATTTGGAAAATAGCCACTGAAGATACATTTTTTTCTTTGCACATGAGCACAAAGACCTGATTACATGCCCCGCTGAATAATTCTCAAAGGCATTAGCTATGTAACTATTCTTTGTATAGATCTACCACTTTGAGCTGAAAAAATGTCACTTTAAATTTGCTACTGGTTAGAGCTATTTTACACAAGACATAGGGCCAGGTGGTGGGCAGAAGAGGAAGAGTTCTATACTCCATTTCTGCATGAATATTTTATTTTTGACTGCTTGTTCACATTACTCACTTTTTAAAATGCTCCTAGAAACTAGCACATAAGAGAAAGAAACGATGCTATAAATCTATTCTTGGCTTGCTAAAAACAGGGAAGTTTTCCATATAGGACAGGGGTGGGCATGTGTCACGGGTTGCAGGGCTGCATTGCTTCCTGTGGGAATGGGGGCACACCTCCCCCCACCTCTACTCTGCCACTTATCCTAGAATGTTAAAAAAATGGGGGGGGGAATCAGAATACACCCTGGGGGATATGAAGAACCATTTCAATTTGTATTGTATTGTATTGTATTGTATTGTGTTGTATTATATTGTAATGTATTGTATTGCTCCTCATGTTTTTGGTTCAACTTCCCGGTGAAATAGAGACTACTTCTGGGTGTAAAGCAGCCCAATAGAAGTCCAGGACATAACAAAATTGCCCTCACTCTATAGGAATTATGGGAAGGTGTTTTCAGTTTTAAAATATTTTGCAAAAGGAAGGGTGGAATTGTGGGGCAGGAGACTAAGGAGAGTACAAAAATGGTCCTGGGACCCACAGAGGATCTGCGGGCCATATTTTCCCACACCAGTATGCTTCAAATTTTTAAGACTGCAAAACAAATTTTTAAGACTGCTGCACTCTGAAATGTTCAGTGCAAATTTCTCCCTCCTCTGTCCATAAGGGTCATCCCTTGGGGTGCTTCTAAGCAAGATTACAGGCAGGACCTGGGCAATGCCATTTTCCTTATTGACCCCTCCTGTGTTTTCTCACTGTATCTATTAAGGAATACTTGCACAATGTCTGTTGACTGGTACCTTCAGGAGATCTCTGGAAGCAGCCTTAGTATCAGAAAACAGCTGCTGTCATTGCCACTTGTGGCCAGCATATCAGAGTTGGCATTAGGAGTCACAAATTTTCTGGCAGTCATGGTGGAATCAGTGATTTCTTGTTTGTAAATTGCAGGATGAGCCAACCACAGGAATGGATCCTAAGGCACGCCGTTTCCTTTGGAACTGTGCCTTGAGTGTCATCAAGGAGGGAAGATCTGTGGTTCTTACATCTCACAGGTATGTACTATGGATTTTTAAGTCCTTTTCCGCAACACAGAGTTAATTGTTGTGTTCCCATTTGTTTTTTTTTCCCATTATAAATTATAATGTCCAAAAAAGGAAGAGCTTTGATCTAGTTAAAAATTTTTTGAAGTAGTACTGATTCCCTTTGATCCTTAAAATCTCTCTCATTAAAAAACAGTGGTATTTGCATTTAATTTTGGGTTGAATGTGCTTCTAAAATATACAGAAGTGTGGATTGCACACTCATGGCACATAACACATGTAACACAACCGAAGTACATAAAAGGAAACATAGAAGAATATTACAACAATGCTGCCGTCGCTTAAAATGTACTTATTTCTTGTAATAACACTTGCAACAGCAAGGGTTTATCTATTACTGGTAGAATGTAAGATCTGCATACACTAGATTACATTCTTGAGATCTTTTTATCCCATGTGGCAGGATTGGTAAATGCCTTAGGTTGAGACCTTAAAGGAGTGTTCTCCAATCAGGTGTCCTTTAGATGTGCTGGAGTACAACTCTCAGCCTGCCCAGCAGCACAGCACAGTTGCAGCAGGCACATCAAGGGGTCTGGATTGGGGAAAGGCTGCCTTATAGAGAGTGCCATCAAAAGAGGCAGTACTGGGCTAGAAAGGCCAGTGCACTCATATCCTATGAGGCAGCTTCCTTTCTGAAAGTCTCTAAAGCCTGTGTATCAAAAAGCAGAATTTGAGTTCAGAAAATAGCTGAATATTTTTTTAAAGTAATCATTTCTTTCTTTTGTTTCCCACAGTATGGAAGAATGTGAAGCCCTGTGTACTCGGATGGCAATCATGGTCAATGGGCGATTCAGGTGTCTTGGGAGTGTCCAACACCTGAAGAACAGGTAAGACTACTTTATGCCTGCTCTTCTTATGCACAAGTGCCAGGAGGTGGGCTAAATGAGACACTGCCTTCCCCCAAAGAGAATTCTGTCCCTCCAAATAGGATTAACCTTCATTTCCTAGCATTGCAAAGAGTGAAGGTCAGTTATTCATTCACAACTAGTACTCTTACATTTGCTGTGTTTGCATTTACTGTACTTGGTAACTTTGCTTGTCCCTTTTCCTTGGATGCCTAAACTCAATTTTGAAAGGCTCAGTTGAAGTTTTAAGTTACTTGACAGATAGTACATTTCCACACTAGCCTGTCATAGCACTATGATTCCACTTTCAACATCCTATGGAATCCTGGGGATTGCAGTTTAGGGAGGGGCAAACCCCAGGATTCCATAGGATGTTGGAAGTGGAATCATAGCACTACACTAGGCTAGTGCAGAAATTTGAGGTAAGGAGGAACATTTAATTTAGAGGGGCAGAATTCTTACTGAAGGGATAATGTCCTCATTCCCCCATTTCCCCCATAGCTATACCCCTGCAGAGGTGGATACACTTCTCTATTTGTACTCAAAGAAGTCATGGAATCAATAGAATACATACACATGTAAATTTACTTTTAACAGCTTTTATCAAATATATCTTTTAAGCAGTTAACTGATTAAAATTATGTATATTTACATACTGAGATGCTGGAATGTTTTGCAAGTTACAGCTTAACAAGCTGTTAAAAGGAAATGGCAGTTGTAATCCTAATACCATCCCCTTCCCTGCAAAACTGGTCCACAGATGTCTTTGACTGCAGCTCCCATTATCTCAGCCACCACAATGGTGACTACAGGATGACAGGGGTTGTAGTCCATCCAACTTAAGAGTGCCAGGTGTGGGAAGCAGCTTTATAGTAACACAATAGAACCAGAATAATCTCAAAAAATACACAAATGCGCCTTTTCCTCACTGCCCTCACTATTTAAGCAATTGGTCTCCACAGATGAATCAATTTAAGCTTGATTCATCAATCCTTTACCCAGCTGTATGAGGGTAAGCCCAGTTGAGATCAGTGGAGCTTACTCGTGTGTTTCTGGATATGTAGGAGTGTGTTTGTCCATCCATCTATCTGAGTATACACACACATATGTATACACATACATTTTATATACACATAGATGTAATTTTTGTGTGTATATGTGATGGGGAGGGCAGGGGAGAGATATGTACAGTGCCTCCCCACTTCCTGGATTAAAATATTTTCCTGGTGATGAAGAGCCACAAGTCTGGCATAATGCTGAAGCAATGACAATCATTAGTTTGGGGAAATGCACTCAAAATGAAGTTCCACTTCAGAAGCCAATCAGTTCTAGATCGAGCCAGTTCTGGATTGAAAGACTCTGAGGATTTCAGCTATGAAGTTCTGAGTTCCATGGAAACAGGATGGAATTCAAATTTTAAAAAATGATGAGGTGCCACTTCAACATCCTGGTTGTTATCAATAAACAAAAACAGTTACGTTAGGTCACCCTGATTGGGGGGTCACTAGTCAGTGTAACAACATTTGCACACATTTTCTATCCACCATGAAGGGCAGAAAGTTGTTATTTTAGAATTAAACTAAATATTAGGATGCCAAAAGTACTCTTCACTGATAAATAGCAAATCTGCAACATAATGCAGTCCTGGCCTGGTCAGCTTTTTCCAAACAATTCTCTCTCTTTTTTTCAGCTGGAGGAAAATAGATGCTCCATGTTTTGCATGCTGCTTCACTGAAAGTCACACTCTTTCCTTCCTGTTTTTCAGGTTTGGAGATGGCTACACAATAGTAGTACGAATAGCTGGGGCAAACCCTGACCTGAAACCTGTTCAAGATTTCTTTCAGCTGGCCTTTCCAGGCAGTGTGCTGAAGGAGAAGCATCGTAACATGCTGCAGTATCAGCTCCCATCCTCTCCCTCTTCTCTGGCTAGAATATTTAGTATCCTCTCCCAGAACAAAAAAAGACTCCACATAGAAGACTACTCCGTTTCCCAGACTACACTTGACCAAGTAAGTATATTGTGTTTACATCCCAAAAGCAGAACTCATATTTGATGGACTACAAAACTCCAGAGCTGCCTCTGGGTTGTTCTTTTTGCATAGAGTTATGGATACAGCCTATTCAGCCATCTTGTGGTAGAGTTTACTCTATTCAACAACCAACATCTGATTTTAACAAGCCCTCAGTAACAAAAGCTGGAGGACAAATTATGCTCACCATTGAGATGCCATCAAAAATGGCCATTCCTTCGTGAACCAATATGCCTTTTCTGTATTTCTGACCAAGTGTAGACTATAGTTGGGGAAGGAATTAGATGCAATCCCCTTTACCGGACTGTAGGACCCAACTGTCTGGCAACTATTTTGAGCAGGATGGAAGTGAGTTCACGCAAGGCTTTGGTTAAATGCCACAGTCAATCTGATATCACTTCAAAGGAAATAATTTATATATGCAGCTGCAAATGCTTTAAAATGCTGAGTAATCAGCTGACGGGGAGAGATCAGTGTATGCATGAATTAATTGGGCTTTAACTAGAAGGCTGCAAGCAACAATCCAGTTAGATGTTTTTGATCAATGAGGGAACTTCATTCTTCCTTGATAGTTTCTGGTCAGGTAGAGGTCTCCTCTTTCATACCCCTACCAATTTTTCTCCACAAATTTCTTCCTAGGCTATCTTCCTGATCTCCCCTTTGTCCAGTCATGGTTACTCTTCTCCTGCTGCTTCTCATGACCCACTACTGTCTCAGGCCTTTTTCCTTTGGTTCTTCTGCTTACCCTTTTTCCAGGAGGCCATATGTCTGTCCTAGTGCTTTGTGGTATTAAGATAGTCTTCCCCTTGCAGTGAGTCCAGTCATTTTGGCCTGCAGTCCCCATGCCGATTGGGGTTGACAAGTATTGTAGCTGAAAGCCTCTTCAGAGCCCTAGAATGAAGAATGCTACATTTGGGCATCTCAGACAGCCATCCCTATCATCATTATCACCACGAAATACTTTGATGCTTCGATGCTTTTATTAATTGTACTTGTACTTTGAAAGAGATATGATCAGAAACAAAACTCAAGAGAGGGAAGCAGCTTTCATTGTGATGCTGTTGTAGCTCTGGATTGTCTTCCCAATTGACATCCACTACCCATGCTCTTCCTCCAAGTGTCTTCTGCCAGAAAGTGTAGACACTCCTGCATCAGGAGGCTGTTCAATGCAGTGTTGTTAATTGCTGCTTGTTTTATGCCACTGCTGTTCTGAGGCTGATTTTTTTTTTGTACTATGCCCAGTTGTAACTGTTTTTTCTTTTGCATATTTGTTTGTTCTCAGCTACCCTGCGTCCAACAACCAACTAAAGACGAATACTACTATTATTACTATTAGATTTTTAACTGACTGTCTCCCACTTTTCTTTGCTGTCTTTCCCAGGTATTTGTTAACTTTGCAAAGGACCAAAGTGATGACGATCACACAAAGGACGTGTCATTGCACAAAAACCAGACTGTTGTAGATGTTGCAATGCTGACTTCTTTTTTGCAAGATGAGAAGGTGAAAGAAAGCTATTTATGAGCAACCATTTTGAGAAGGGTGCTACATCAGTACTGAACAGAAGGGAGGCATTCATCCTTTCTATTGCATAGGGGGTTCTTCCCAAGAGCAAGGAGCCAGAGGATACAGAGAGATGGAGAATAAACTGGATATTCTACTATTCAATGCAATGCAACTCAATGCAAAGAAAACAATATTCCATTACAGAGGCAGTGCCTCTTGGAGATGTTGCCTTGTTGTACTGTTCTCTAGTGAAAGACTTGAATCTAGTTGTTCTTACGTTATAACTCTGTGAAATTTTAGTATGGCGGCACGTGCCATACTTCCACTTGTTTCTACTTATGTTTTTGATTAGGGGTCATGTGACAATATTTGAGCAGATTCTTGGCCAGTGATTATTTATTTGCCACGTTCAGGTGTGCAAAGCCCTTCCATGGGATGAGTGGGGTTGCCTGGGTGCTACATCCGTTGCTGGCAATGAATGCACCAATGTAACCAGAGTCAAGCAATTATCACACGCAACACATTGCTATGGCCTTATTTAAGTGTTAGCTGTTGGCCCAGTTAACCAAAACAAGCTGAAGGGGACTTGCATTGGTGGTTTTAACTGTGGGCCAGGAGGGATATCACCTCAAAACATGCATCCACTTAACTCAGTGTTACTTATGGTGGTGTAGCAGAATCAACTATCAACTGTACAAACAGTTGAGAGGAGTTCTGTCCCAACAGTATGGTGACCAATTTGCTTTTTCCTACACTATGCTTTTGTTAAGCTATCGTTGTTTTCAGTTTTTGTTACTTGAGACTCGTTTTTGATATGTCTCTTTTGTTTGCAACAGTGTTACTTCTAGAAATGAATCAGCAGTGTGTACGGTGATCTGGACCTGTTGACTCATTTCAGCAGCTCCAGCTATCAAACGCTTTTCATATCATGTCTGAGTTGCCACTCTTATTACTCTAAAAATCTAAATATACTTAGTATCATTTGTGTAACTTAGATTTTTGTAATCTTGCAGTCACCATTACCCTGTTTTTTGTGAACACAAACTTCATAATGTAAGGTTTTCCTACCCAAGATGTCCACCTCATACTACACATAACAGACACTGTCCTTTCAGCCTCTAGTTGAAGAGGGAGAATAATGCCCTGTTCCCTGCATTCTTTTTACCGTCCTCTCCTTTCACTTGCTGTGCAGCACTCCTCTTGCTCTCCCACTTCCAAGGGGAGAAACACTCAAGAGTTGGAAGTCAAGATGGGCAACCCCAGGCAAGACATTAATACAATGTATTAATTTAAAAATATTAGGTAGGCTAATTTGTTTTTCTTTGAGATGACTTGTGGTAATTTGGAACAGAGCCCCTTTTAAAACTACGCACAAATAGCTGACCAGAGCTGGGAGAAACAATGGCTTTGAGTGCCTCTTCGTGACAATGGATGAGTACCTTAACAGCAACAGAAATGCTTTTTATCAGGAGAAACTACATTTGTGGCACTTCTCACGCAAAGAAGGAATGATCCTGAAGAGTTTAGCTGCCACTCTTCTGAGGGCAGTGGGACAGGACTCTGGATCCTATGTACTCTTATTTCCCTTTCTCTCTCCCTAATCTCTCCTTAGCATCAAGTGCCTAAAAGCTGGCACCTCAACGATATGGAGAAGCTTCCCCTTCTCCACAGCAGATACAATAGCTGGTAATTGGTCATCACTGAGCACTGTTGATACACAGAACATGTAAATCTTTTTGCAGTGATCAGTAGGTCAGGCTTTAAGATAAAGCAAGTGACTAGTCCTCCTAAAAAAATATATCAGGAGTACTCTTTTTAGCATACAGTTGATGATACTAGTGCAATTCTATGCAAACGCACAGTCCAAAGCAAAATTAAACAATTTGTTGTTTAACAGTGCCATCTGCTATGTGCCTAATCAAAGGTAGGCCCTATGCTTCTTTCTCCTATGCAAGGTTGGAATCATGTTTGTGACTGTGACCACTCAATTTTTCCAGGATAAGCCACTCGAGGCAATAGCAAAAACTGCCTCCAGCAGAGCAGGTTGGGAGCCAGCAGAGCAGCTTTATCTCCTGACAGATATGGCTTTTACCATCCTTACAGTGCTCTCAGCCACTATACCTCTGCTACCATGCTGCCTTCTCCTAGTTTGGTGTAGTTTTTGCTGGCCAACTTGAACTAAGGCTGAGCTGGTCTTACAGAACACAGGAGACTTGCATGTGCATAGATAAAATGAGCAGCTTCCAATGGGCCAAAGGCCAATTTTGAACTCCTAGTTCCAACTCAAACTGCTAGGCCTCAAAACCAAGAGGGGTGCTTTACCCAGACGTGGCCAGAAGTCCAGTTGCAGTTGGGGCCTATAGCTCTTGGATCAAATCAACTTTTTCCAGCAAATTTTTTTTTACCACAAGGGACAATATGGCAGGAATAGGCTTGGGGAAAAGGTCATGGGGGATGCCTCAGGCCAGACTTTGCCTATCTAGTATAGAGGATTGGGTTGCAGATCCCAGATGTTTTCAGTGGGAAAGATTTAAATTCATATTTGACACTTTCATTTGAAACAATGGTTCTTAGAATAGCTTCTTGGTTGGACTAGGATTCGAGTCCATCCAATCCCACAGTGAACACTAGTGCTGGGTATATACAGTAATTTCCTCAAAATCTATAATGCCATTGTATGAAAGGTTTCATGTGTGGTGGATATGGGTTAGCCAAAATTATCTTCAATGCTACAGGTATACTATAGTAAGATAAAACCACTGATCAAGGAGATATGTTGACATCTACCATTTTAATACACATGGGGTGAAGTTGCTCCATCCATCTACAGTTGTGTTGGTTGCTTGTTTTTAACTGCTATAGAGGCTCTTTTCCTATGAATACTTTTCTTATAGAATACTACATGGAAAACCTGTGTTACCATACTCTTCCTTCTACCCATTTTTGTCTCCCCTCCCTTCAATATGATCGATCCTTCATTCCAAGCACTTTATGCTAGCTGTAATGGGATCTATTTTTGCACTGGAATAGCCTATTAACTTTGCAAAACCTGGAGCAATTTCACACACACAGGATTTTTTAAGTTAAAAATCTTTTCAATGGACATTTTCATGAAAAACAAGTATATATTTGTATTGCTAATAAACTATTTGTGAAATCTTAATAGGCATTTGTTAATTGCCCTGTATCAAGTAAAGAAAAAATAAAGTGTTGCTGGTCTACAAATGTTTATGCATTTATTTTAAGACTGCTGTATGAATCCGTTATCAAATTAGAGACTGTTTTCATGCTTACAGGTCAGTGGTGCAAGCTTGAATCATGTTGGTGTCTTACACATGTTGCAGCTCCCTTTGGTGAGGTACGTGTGGGGGGGATATTTGTGTGATGTGAAACATCTGCATCCAGTTCAAAGTTTTGGATGCAGGGCTACACTTGTGATGATGTTGCATACATGGAGGCAGACTGTGTTGTGCAGACTTAGTAATGCAACACTGCCATTCAACACAAGATTTGCGTACCACAATTGACGCATAACTCCCCTTGTAGAGATTTAAGCTACACAGCCCTAGTGTAGGAGCTCGGCTACAGTATTCTTTGTGGTCCCCAAAATGCTTTAGATTTCTTATGGCCTGTAATCTAACCTTAGCCTAGATACCCTAAAGGTGCCAGATCCTGTTTGCTCTTGGAGAGAAAACAGGGTCAGCCATGGTTACTACTTGGATGGGAGACCACAATGAATACTGGGTGCTGTAAGCTACATTTCAGAGGAGGGAACTGCCAAAAGCACTTTTGAGTATCTTTGCCTGAGAAAACCCTACACACACAGTGTCTTTGTTGTGGTTTGCCACTATACAATGAAAAAATCATATGACATCCTGCGCATTTTATTCAAGTAAACCACTGCATCCAATGTGACTTACCATTTTCAGCTTAACAGTGCAATCCTATGACTACACTGAAGTAAGACCTACTAAACTCAATGGGACTTACTGTCAAGTAACTATAAGACAGGACTGTGGCCTCAGACAGGGAACCAGCTGGGAGAGTATGCTACCTGATAAAACTTAATATTCTGTATCTACAAGTTAGGTTCGTGTTTCCTGGAGCAAAGCTAATATAGATTAGATATTATTGAAGATTACTGAAGACTTTTAAAGATCAGTGAAGAACAGTGACATTTATTTGTATTAATATAAGCACTATCATCCCAGATCACGGACAGAAAAGGCAAATAATTTTTGTTAGCTATAAAGAATAGATCTCACTTTCTATTGAACTCAGTTAAGCATGGACCATTTCCGCACTACAGTGTTAAAGTCCTGCTATTCTACTACCAACCTCCTACAGAATTCTGGGGTTTGTAGTTTAGGGAAGGGCACTTCCAATTCTCAGCCAAAGAGCTCTTTGGTCTCAGTAAACTACAAACCCCAGAATTCCACAGGCGTTGAAAGTGGAATAGCAGCACTTTAGTGCAGAAATGGCCTTAGTTCTCATTAGACGTGCACAGAGCAGTATTTGCTGCTGCATAAACTTTCGCTATGAGTTCCCTCCTTATCCACTCATTGGAATATCTGAATAGGGACAAAAACACAGTGGTATTCTTTGGAGTCATCAACCCATGGATATATCTTACTGCTGTATGTTAGTTGGCTTCTTGATCCCCAATCCATTTTTTTGGTTTACTTTGTGCTTTCTTTGTCCCTCTGGCTAGCCATTGTTTTTCACCCAAGTTCCTTAAGGCCTCTGCACCTACTACCTTTGCAGGCTAGTGTTACCTTGAGAAGTCCCACATCCTATAAGGACAGCTATGATGTGTCTCTGTCATCGCCATCCAAGCATGGAGGGAATTGTGTAATGAGCTCCCATGATGGGAATCATAAATGAAAAGGAATCTTCCTAAAAACATGGGATCACCATAAGTCAACAAGCAACTTGAAGACACACAAGTTACAACAGAATCCTATGCTGCTACCTTGCTCATTGAGTGTACATAGTTCACCAACTTATTCAAAACAGTACCTGCATGTAGAGCAGGAAGGGGATGAGGAAGGGGAAATACACTGAACTCCCTCCTGCTATGTATTAGGTTAGTCTGGTGAAGGAACTGTGTTTACATTGGTAGAGCATTCATGAATCTGCTATTTAAAATAGCCTAGTCCAGTAAGTCACTGATCTGCAGTGTTAAAATAGACTGATCTAGATTCTCTGGGCACTAGTCTTCTTGATGAGTGTATGGATGAACTCTTCTCTGCCTCTCCCACTCTGAGCTTAAAAACATTTACCACCCTGATTTACATTATAATTGCTCCAGTAAAGGTGTTTTGTCTGCAACTGAAATGGCAGAAGTAACTGGAATCAAAACAACAGTAATATAAATAAACTTGAGAAGTTTGAAAAAATTTTAATGCACATATTTTAACAGTACATTCAAGGAACTGCCTTTCTTTGTTGCTGTTCGAAATACACAAGGACATGCATGCTCCTTAATATGCAATGTGCAGCAGTTTCTCAGAAGCAATCAATCTATTCACAGGTTCAGCACTGTAATAAGCCAGTGTTGGATCTTTGTTGCTGGAAAGATTTGCCTGGACCATGTACTGAAAAAGAAAGAAAGCCAGCCTGGACCCTAAACAAAACTGGTACTTCAGTTCCCATACAGGAAGAAACATATTCTTGGAAAGGAAAAACAGGCTATCTTCATGATTTTTCAAGCGATGTTTACTGAACCACCACCTAAATTGTACTGCAAGGATGCCTTTGATGCAGTTTTAGTCGCATCATTGCCAGATACTTCACAGAAAATTTAAAAAGCTATGGCTTAAGCTGGTGATGGAACTGTTCAACTTTTAAGTGTCACTCTTAAGCTGAAGGAGCTTTTTTTGGGCTTTAGAACCCTTTTACACAAAGTCTGAAAAGTGTTTTTTAGAATACTTAAGATCCTCTGAAAAACAAATCATTGCTCAGGATGTGTATCCCATTTTGCCTGCTTGTAACATTTCAGATCCCTTTGGAGAGTTTGACAAGACAGTCATGCAAGAGAAACACGTGTACAGCATGGGAAATAATCTTTCTCTCAAATCACATTTGGCTTTTTTCAGCCTTTGAGTGCTTTATAGCATTATGAAATCTTAAATCTTCACAGGCACCTAGGACAACAGAGGTATTGAAGCCAACTTATACATCATTGAATAAACTCTGTATACTCAATTAGTGGGTGGGTCCTGCCCCCGTCACCATGCAATCAATGTCCAACATTCAAAAACATAGGATGCAGGTTGCCCTTGTAGTAAATTATTTTGTAAACAGGAAGAAATACAGCTGGCTTATGATAGCACTTGGATTCACTTAACAGTACAATAGAAAAGTACTTTTCAAAATTCCCTGTTACTATGTACAAAAAACTATTTCAATGGTGAGAATGCTGTAGGCACCAGGAGACAGTTCTGCTGAGATTCTAGGAACTGAACACTTTCGCGAACTGAAAATAAATTACATAGATAGGTAAGAGGTAGCTTAAGCAGTTTTGGGATTTTGACAAAAAGACAGAAAAGAAAGACAGTTTTCACTTACCAGCAGCAACTACTCTTGGATCCTCATGTGCATAGTGTCTTCCAGATGCCCGACTATCTGGGCTCTCATTCCACCAAAGCACATGAACTACAAGAACAGAAAACTGCATAACTAACCTTATTAATTGTTTAGCTTACTAGTCAATATCAATCCCTGTTTGTTTTATCTGGAAATGTTCCACATGAGATGTGTAAATTTTGTGCTTCACGAGTCAAGAATGATACTAAAAAGGGCTTTTACTGCATGGGCTTCCTTTAGGAAACTTTGCCTGTTCATTGTTTGCTATATTTCAGTTTTAGCTGAAATATAAAGACATCCTTTTCAAAAGCTACTTTACGCATTGGCACACCAAGAGCTGTCATGGTAAATACACACAAGTAGACACAGAGTCATTCACTGTTTTAGCTTCAGCTATTAACAGCTGCAAAGATACAATCCATGAAACAAAAAGGATAAATTAGACTTGGGCCTAGTTCAAATAATGAAGATAATTTTTCAGCACCCATCTTTATTCCTGTAGTCATACCAGTCACCCCTAGATTCAAGGGTAGGAATCAGCTGTGTAACTGTAGGTCCACCTAAAAAACTAAAGAGCCCAATCATTCCTCTGACAGAAGAGCAGGAGATTCCATGGCAGGTTTGTACTGAAAGCTAACACAAATTGTACCTCTGTTCAGTAATCCATATTCTGTATGGAAGACACCAATCAGCTTAGTGTATCCAGTCTTCACATGAGTATTAAGTGCTGTTTTAAAGGACTGTCCCCATACTGCTGGTCCACCAGGTTTCATGTGGAAGGTAACCAACTCATAGACTCCTAGAATAAGGGCAGAGATAGGTAGCACTGTGAGAGATAGGTTTGGAATTAGTAATGATCCTCCAACAGATCTTAATCATGCTACAAATGAACAAGGACAGAATTCAACACTAAAAACACTTTGGCCTTCTGTATAAAAACCTTTCTCTTTCTTACAGCTAAAAAGCTACAACTGGAAATTTGGGGAAATTTTTTAATGAGTTCTCTAAACCATAGAAGGAGCAGAGATGGGTTTCAGCAGCCAGGGGCTAGAAATTCTGTGCTTTGCATTAATTCCATGTCTTGACTCCTATCAAGCAAAGTAAAAGAATGAAAAATGAAAAAAACAGACTAATTTACTCAACCAGCAAAACCCACATGATTTAGATCATCTCTGTGCAAGAAAACAAAAAGATCAGTAAAATGCAAACAGCCCTAGGAAACAAAATACAACAATAAGTACTGGGGAATATATAAATATTGGCTAACCTAAACCACTGCTGTCACTTTTGACAGAAAGTGGTAGTTTTCTACCTTCAAGGAATTCTTGATACTTGTATATTGTTCTGTCCTCTAAGGAACTACCATGGAGCTACTGTAAGTCGCAGAGGATTCCTAGACAGGTTTTAAGGGTCACATTCAGTTCATACATGGGGCTGAACAGGCAACCTGGACTCCACTGTCTCTCTCTATAAGGAGAATATGCTTACAAGACCACACCAATCACTCCTTGCAATTGAACAATACAGAAGATCAGCAACGGTGGGAAAACATATCTTTTAGGTTGCCTGCCATTACTTGGCTTCTAATGAGCACTGGGACTTTTAAAATGTAGTTTCAAGTCTTTATGGCAGAGCATACCGTAATTGAAAAACCTACTTCATTGTAGAGTTTACCTCTGCAGAAAACAAATACTCTACACAGTGAGGATGACTATATATTCACAGTCCCAAATTAAATGCTGAAAAGCAAACTATTTAACAGTACTAAGCCAACAATTTCAAAGCAAAGCACCACAAAAGAAACATACCATTCTTTTCAGAGGTGCCAAGTTCACACCAGGGCACTAGGTATGCAATCTCACTCTCTTGTTTGTCTAACAAGGGCAACATTTGAGACATATATTTTTCTTGCCAGGCTTGGTCTTTGGCCAATGCTGTTCGGACAGCACTTCTTTGTGCAAAGCTTTCTGCAAACAAAGGGATATGTAAGGTAGTAACACACAAATGTCTGAAGTATTTTGTGAGTACCTTCATAGGGCTAACACCTATCAAGATGATAGGAGTGCAGTGAATGGATCTGCTGTTATGAGAGTTATGAACATCTACCACCATCATCCACCCTTATCCTGACACCATTACCATTTCAGTAGGCCTACCTACCAAGCCATTTGAACTATGGTTTGCTAGCCTAGGGCAGATATTGTAGACAATTTGAAATAGCTGAATTTGGCTCCACCTCAAAATGGAAGAACAGGAGAATGGAGATAATCAGCTAGACAACTGCCTGCCTGAGCAACAACTGAGCCACAAGGCTCCAAGTTCAGACATACCATATCATGCCATAATGTGGTTCAGGAAGCCACTACAGCTGAGAATCATGTCTGAACTGACAAAGCCATCTGCAATTGGCCAGCCAACCAGAACCAGAAGACATAGTTTTGTTGTTCCAGCATTCTCTCTCCCTCACCTCTTGTTCTAGGGCAAGTGGGGGTCAGGTAGCATAGTTTCTTTTCCCTTTATATAACAAAGCCTTTTCCTTTCTCACCTAAAGTCTCACCATTTGCTCCTGTGTTATTTTAAATGCATGACTATAAATACCAGTATCGGTATCTGGCAAATACCAATACCGGTATCCAGGCAACCTGATCATGTGACCCATGTGATCCAGGAGTTAATATGAACTTTTATCAAAAAAGGAACTATCCCCTTCTCTGAGTAAAGAAGCAAGAGCTTAGTCTGTCCCAGGAGAACCTAAAAGAAGCACCAACCTCTTCTACTCTCTCAGTACTCCTTTGAGGAGAAGCACCAAAGAGCTGCCTCCATCATTGCTATTTTCCTGCCCAGGCAGGCATTCAAAAAGGCCAGAAGCAGCACTGTGGTGAAAAGAGTAGAGGAGGCTGATGCTTCTTTTAGGTTCTCATGGGATGGACTCTTGCGTTTCTCCGCTCTACTCAGAGAAGCGGATAGTTCCTTTTCTTTTTTTGCTAAGACCCACAGATAAGTCAACCTAGGTGTTTTGGGTCAATTTTTTGACTAAAATTTCTAGACTTATACACGAGTATATACAGTACTTCATGTCAGCAACAGGCAGCCTCAAATCATAAAAAAGTAATATCTTCATCCAGAGTTCCACCAGTAAAAATGTGCTCTTCCAGTTCATCAGCTAAAACAGGATTGGGGAACTGTGACCCTTTAGTTGTTTTTGGACTGCCACAATCACTCAGCACCAAATAGGATGGCTACAGCTGATGGGAGTTGCAGGCTAAAAATACCTGAAGGGTTCCATGAAACTAATGGCTTTTAAAGGCTTGGGACACTTTTGAGAGTTTCTGTACTCTCTAGTGCAGTGGTTCTCAACCTTCCTAATGCCTAATGCGACCCCTTAATACAGTTCCTCACGTTGTGGTGACCCCCAACCATAAAATCATTTTCGTTATTATTTATTTATTTATTTATTTATTAGTTGGTTAGTTAGTTAGTTAGTTAGTTATTTCCAACATCAAATGGATTGGAAACACTGCCCTAAATCACTGCTCTGGATAGACTTCTAATGCCTAAAAACTGGTAACCCTCCCCCCCTTTTTTAAGCACAGAAAGCATCCGTCAATGCCAGAATTAAGGCAGTAGTTCTAGTTCTGAATGTTGGGTTTCCACAGTTCAAAAAGCCAGTCACTCCCAAAGGCAATGCCAAAACAGCCCACATTTTACACGAGGCACAGGGAGGAAAGGACAGGGAGAGAGGAAAGATGGCGGCGTCATAAGCAGACGCGTTTTGTTTCACTCCTTCCCTCCCTTCCTTAAAGGGAGCGCGGACACTGAACATACAAAAAGCGAGGAATGCAAGACAGTCAGGGCGAAGAACACAACACGTGCGTGTGGCAAGCGCCAAGGGTCCACAAACAACAAAAGTGAGAGGAGTAAGTCATCCTGGCTATTTCTGCACTAGACTGTTATAGCGCTATTATTCCACTTTCACCATCCTATGGAATCCTGGGGTTTGCAGGTCTCCTCTCCTTACCTCCACCTTAATGCTCCGGCTCCAGCTCTCTCCTCTCAGTGTCCTCACCCCTGCCTTAACATTCAGGCTCCAGCTCTCTCCTCCCACTCTCCACACCTCCAGCTCCACCTCAGGCTCCTCCAGTGCTTTCCCACCAGGCAGGGAAAGACGGGGAAACGCCCAGCATGGCTCCTCTCCCCTCCTCCCAGCGCAGGGGTCTCAGAAGCACTGCTCCCATTGGCTGTGAGGCCACCTTCTTTTAAAGGGGGGCAGGATTGAGGAGCGGTGACCCCTGTGAAATGGTCGTTCGACCCCCAAAGGGGTCCCGACCCCCAGGTTGAGAACCACTGCTCTAGTGTCTATTAAACAGCTATCAGCACCCTTAGCCAAAAATAGTCTGCAGAATTATCATTTTTCCTTCAGAAGTACTACTATTTTTACTTCTGTCAGAATACTCTATGCTAATTACAGAACCAGAGGACAAGATGAAAAAAACAAAGAAAGGATGGCAGGTGAAGGATTTGTAGGCTGTGTAGAAAAGGAAAATAAAGTCAGGCCTACTAGCACTCTGAACAGCTTTGACTCCTAAACCGTGTGTACACACACATACATATACATACATACACACAGTTCTATATTACCGCTGAATCAGTGTGATGTAATGATCTGAGTGCTGGACTAGGATTCCAGGAGTCCAGAGTCTGAATCTTTGCTCAGCCATGGGAACCTAGCTACTGGGGTAACCTTGGGCATATCACTCCCCCAGTCTTCAAGGAAGGCAAATACCTCTTACAATACTTGTCAAGGAAATGCTATGATAGGGTTGTCATAAATCAGAGTCAACTTGAAGGGACATAACAACAACAAACATTAAGGCATTGTTTGCCATTTCAAAATAATTAAATTGGTACAGAACATAGCAGTACTTCAATTAGATTAAACTAAAAGGACAGCAACTGCAGGTCCTTGGGTGAAATCCAGCCCCAATGGGCTGCTACTTGGCCACTCACCAGTTGCCATTTTATTAAATTACATTGTTGCTACAATGCCAGCTCCCTCCCACACTGCTTCAGTAACAGGAAAAGATCTATGCCCATAGGAGCCCCCCCCCCAAAAAAAACCAATTATCTGTGCATATACATACAAGGTACTATGACATGCACATACCATACTTCCAAATATGGAACACTTTATTCAGTTCTCCAAATTCTAAGGTCCAATAGCCAATCATGGGAGAATGAGCTGTGCGGAGGTGAATGGTTTCACTAGTCAACTCCAGAAACTCTTTCATCTTGTTTGGCTTAACAGTATATGTACGAAACTCATAGAATGTGCCATCACGCTGTCTGGGTCCTGTGGCAAAAGGTGATGAAGGCTGAAATGAAAACATTTCAGGTGGAAAAAACATGTAAGAAAACAACCAACAATTTCATATTCTTTTATACTGCATAAGTGACATGAACTCCAAGACAGAAATGGAAGGAGGCAGATCGAGAGAATGAAACAGACAGAAGGGGGAGACTGGCTATCACAAGCCCATTCACACTACAAAGTGATAGTGCCGTTATTCCAGTTTAACTGCTGCAAATCCATCCTAAGGAATCCTAGGACTTTCACTATAGGGAGGGGCATATATATTTCTCAGCCAGAGCACTCCATTGCCACACAAAACTATAAACCCAAGGATTCCACAGAATGGAACCAAGATAGTTAAAGTGGAATAATAACGCTATAATTTTGCATTGTGAATTGGACCCTGGTCAACAGACAACATGACTTAAAAAGGGAATAAGACAAATTCAAAATGGATAACGTTACCAATAGCTATTAATCATGATGGCTGGATATTATTTTCAGCATCAGAAGCAGCAATGCCAGTTGCTGGGGGCTTCCCATAATCACCTCATTGGCATCTGTGGGGACATGTACTAGACTGCAGACTACTTGGGAGAGTGGAAAAGAAGTGAGACCTCCTGCTACTTTATGAGGAGCTGAGGCTTTAGGGTAATTGGATGAGTTCTCACCTCTTTCTTCAACTGTTGAGAAGTTCCCCAGCTGATCTGATTCTTGAGCTCAGGGTAACATCAGAAAGCCCCATCCCTGCTCTGGGAGTGTGTATAGGGTCATCACAGCAAAAATTTGTTTTGGCTGGCTATATGTTTTTAATTGATTTATACTATTTTTAATCGATCATTTTAATATGATGGTTTTAATCGTCTTTTTAAAATGTGTTCTTTTTAGCTGATTCCTTATGTGACCCTTGGCTTCCATTCCAGAAGAAAGGTGGCATATAAATGAAATAAATAAAACAAGCCTCATAAACACAGCATCAAGAGAATATAAATGGAGGTGGGCAGCCTGTATTTAATGCAGCCTGATCCTATATATTAAGGTAAATCATGCTGAGTTAAATGGACTTCACTTCCCAGTGTTTGTACCTTGGACTGCAGGCATGAGTGCACAATGGTCACATTTTAGAACTGCACTTTGTTCTCTCCTTATCTCACAGAGGTCACTTGTGACACAAATCCCAGAAAGTATGCTACACAAATGCAACCAAGCTTTGTTGGTTTTCCAGCTAAAACTTGTATAGCATTATGGTCACTTTTATTCTCATCAAGTTAGCCTCTTCTCAGTTCAAGCTGTTTGCACTACACTAGCTATCATTTCATACAAAGCATTGACAGCTAACAGCAAGATCAGTTAAAAGACACATGAAAACGAGACATGGCAGGGAAGGAATTACTCACTGCTTCTGCATTGTTTTTGGACCGCACCGCCTGACAAATGTGTCTGTTGCATGCCAGCTGTATTATTTGCAATGGTTCCAGCAGGGAAAGGTCTTTGTTATTCTATCTTTCATTCTGCCAATAGAAGCCCCTAGGAGCCACGTATTGCCACAGGGCTCTAGAGATTTCTCTTAGCTCACAGCATTTTAAACCAGCTGTACTTTTAAAAGAAGTAAAAGAAGAGAGAGAGAGGAAAAGAAAGAAAGAGAGAGAGATGGATAATTCACTGGAATAAAGCACACTACACCCACAAATTGTCCTGGATTACTCAGTCTACACGCTTATTACCACCATGATGCAATGTCCCAAACGTCATGAGGGAGGGAGCTGAAGAAGCATTTTATTTTCTCCAGTTTAAAGATACCTCCAACCTTTAAAATCAACATTTTCAGCACATAAGTGTTTTCCCATGCTAGTACTAGAGAACCACTATCTTATAATAGTTATTATAATGGATTGGTCACTGGGCTGAACTAAGATCAAAGAGATATACAGTGGTCCAGAATCCCACTAACACACTATACTGGTGTAACAGTATAGCACACAGAGGTGATGAGAGGAGCAGCCCTGCCACCTTTGGAGCAGTAAGAGAGCCAAGGCACCTTGCTCTCCTGACAGTGATGGCTTTCTCCCCATCACTGTCACAAGCCATGTTTCTGCCATGCTGCTGCAACCTACACTGGTGTTAATTATGTCAGCCAACAGGATCTCAAACACGGTTCCAAATTTCAGACTCAAAACATATTGGGTATTCTTGCATCAATCCATTATTTTCACTCTCTCACAGTATGATCTACATGACAGTTACTTGAGGATAAGTGAGAGTCAGAGAGAGAGAGTTCTTATATGCCATGAACTGCCTAAAGCAAAGTGGAATGATAACCAGATTACAATTAAGTGCGCATCACTGGTCTCATTTCAGAACATATTAAAATAGCAACACAGAGGCAGAAGCCAAGAAAGAAAGATAAGCTTGGGGAATGTTATCTTTTGAAGAAATGAAATTATTCAAACTGTATGTACTGAGGAGGAAGAAACTAATACTTTCATCAATAAGCATGGAGACCAGGGGCTGAGATGTGTGGGAAATCAGTTCTCACAATGCAAATAAAACTAGAAATCCAGTTTTCTAGCAGATTGGCCCTTCCTGGATTGGATCTTGAATAAGCTACCTCTCACCACAGGGGCAGTCAACTGGTGCCCTCCAGGTGTTAATGGAATGCAACTCCCATAATTCCCCACAGTTGCCTAAGTGATGATGGAAAGTGCAAGCCAATAACAAGAGTCACAGTCCACTCCCCATTTAAGCAAATCGTTTCTTTTCAGAACAGGGTTTCCCTCTGCCCTATATACATATTAGGGTGGGCAGGGGCAGAAGTGGGTGGGGCTCCTACACCTTTTTCAGATGTGTGGAAGAGGGAATTTCAGTCTGCAGACTCATGCAGATATCTCATCCTCTCTCACATCTGACCCCTTACCACTCCAGACATAAGCTTTTCAATACAACAAGGGAAAAAAGAGAAGTGTATACAAAATCCAAGGGTGGCAAATTATGTGTATGTGTGAGTGTTTTTTACCAGTTTGTGTGTTATGGAATTAATTTCAAGCAGGTTGGGCAACAGTGACCCTCCACTGCTGTTGGACTGCAAATCACATCAGCCCAAGTTAGCTGGTGAGGGATTATGATAGCTTCAGTCTAAAAACACCTGTACAGCAACACCTTCTTCACCCAATTTTGATTTACATGCCATGGATGTGTTTGTCTGCAGTATGTGGGAAACTAGGTATACTTGTGGAAGAATGGACAGGAGATATGGGAATAAAACAGGAAAAAAACAGAAAAGTGGTGCATTTCTCTTCTTAGAGTTTCAAAAGAAGATTCCTCTTCAGTCTAACAATACCCATTGCTCTCCATAAGAATAACCCTTAATAACACAGGCCCAGGATATCCAAGTACATGTCCTAGCTCAGGTATGGAGGTTTGTCAATCAGTTCTAGACAGGATCACACTTCCCCTGAAAGACTGTGTCCGCAGCTTGGGGGTGCTCCTGGACTCGCCACTTCAGATGACAGCTCAAATTGATGTGGCGGCCAGGACCGCCTGCTATCAGCTTCAGCTGCGCCCCTTCCTAGACCTGGAACACCTAAAAACAGTGGTATAAGCGCTGGTAACTTCACGGCTTGGCTTCTGCAATGAGCTCTACATAGGGCTACCCATGTGCTTAGTCCGGAAACTTCAATTAATTTAGAATATGGCAGCCAGGTTGGTCACCAGAAGATCTAAAACTGACCACATAACACGAATTCTGAAGTCTTTGCATTGGCTGCCTATTAGTTTCCGGGCACAGTACAAGGTGTTGGTTTTTACCTTTAAAGCCCTTCACGGCTTGGGACCAGCCTACCTGCGGGATCGCCTATCGCTCCCAAGTTATGGAATGGCCTGCTGGAGGAGACCCGACACATTACCAGTCTTGATTGCTTTAAAAAAGCAATCAAGACTGTTCTCTTCCGACAGGCCTTCCCAGACTAGTACTCCACCGCCTCCCACCAACTGTTCTTTGTTTTTAATAGTTAATGTGTTTTAGGGAGTTTTAGATGGGTTGGTGGGTGGGGAGGATGGGTTATGTTTTAATGCTTTTAATGTATTTGATGTATTGCTGTAGTACTATCTCAATCTGTTGGGAGAGGCGGGATATAAATAATAATAATAATAATAATAATAATAATAATAATAATAATAATAATAATAATTATTATTATTATTATTATTATTATTATTATTATTATTATGTTATTATTATCATTCTCTCTGTTGAGGCACCACCACCACTATAGCCATCTGAAGAGGTGCCCCTCATGGTTCCAAGTGTTTTTCAGAAGCCTCAAGAGTGAAGACATTTTATTTGGCATAAGCTTCAATGATGTGGAATGAGCCCACCTCATACTACCATGGCTATCTCCCTGCAATGTTTATCAATGTATATCTAATTCTTTTTTTAAAAAAAATCCTAGTTTTGTTTGTATACCACTCAGGGGCTCCCCTCCTTAAAAGTACAGCAAATAAATATAATAGGTAAACAATATTTTGCTCAATACAAGGGAGAGATACAGCTACTTTGACCTTTGGAGCTTTCTAACCGGTGCAGAAACATTCAACAAAATTTCTACCAGGTCTGGGAGGCTTTAAAACATTGACACTCAGCCTCTGGTCCTCCAGATGCTTTGGACTTCAATTCTGAGAAGCCCCAGACACCACAGCCAAGAGTCAGGGATGATGGGAGCTGCAGGTCCAAAGATTCAGAAAATCCAATTCCAAGCCCCATTCTGGACGGGCGAATCTCTGAATTTGATGAGATTTAGGCCATTTCCACACCACACTGTTAGGGTGCTATTATTATCATTCCACTTCCAACATCCTATGGAATCCCGGGGTTTGCAGTTTAGGGAAGAGGCCTTTAGAATTCTCAGCCAGGGAGCTCTTTGGGCTCAGTTAAAAAAAGACAAGACTGTGGAATGTTGAATGTGGGATAATAGCGCTACAACTGTGCAGTGTGGAACCGGCCTTAGGCCATTTCTGCATTACACTGTTATGGTGCCATTATTCCACTTTCAACCTCCTGTGGAATTCTGGGGTTTGTAGTTTCTGAGGCCAAAGAGCTCTTTGGCTGAGAATTCTAAATGGCCTTCCCTAAACTGCAAACCCCAGGATTCCACAGGATGTTGGAAGTGGAATAATAGCGCTACAACTGTGCAGTGTGGAAACGGTCTCAGTTTCACGCACCTCCGGCTCTCTTAGCCGCCGCCGCTCCCCTCCCGCCTGAAGGCGGCTCCCATTTGTTCTCTCAGAGAGGCTCCTTTCCTCTTTCTCTCCCCCAGCTTAATTCAACCGAGGCAACGTCTATCAGGTACGGTAGGCGACGACGCCCCCTCATCCTCAGCGCCCTCTTTCCTCCTCCTCCTCTTTGCACGGGCGCCCGCCCTTCCGCCCGCTCGCTTCCCGCCTTTACCTGGGCAGGGAGCCGCCGGGCCGCCCTGAGGAGAGCCCTGGAGGCCAGCATGGTCCTTCCACGGGAGGTGGGCGCGGACGTGGAACCCCTGCCGGCCGCACTGCAGCCCTGCCTCCGGCCACGGAGAGGCCCTGCCTATTGCGGCCGGGTCCGCCCCCTGGCCAGTCTCAAAAGCAAAGCATTGGCCTGCACGGGCCCCGTGGCCGCCTCCATGACAACACGCCGGAAAGCGGCCCTGGCTGCGTCGGCTGCTTCCCCGCCCGCCAAAAGCGGGCCGCTCCGTGCAGGACGTGCCGCCTCGACCGGCTAGGAAGTCGGAGCCTCTTAGAACAGGAAACCACAGAGTTAATGTTGGGCCCTAAGCCCAGCGTACGGTCCAAAACATCCTCGAAGAATTGGAGAGTCAGGGGCCATTTCCGCACTAGCCTGTTATAGCGCGATGATTCCACTTTCAACATCGTCTGGAATCCTGGGGTTTGCAGTTTCGGGAGGGGCCGGCCGGCCCCTCCCGAAACTGCAAACCCCAGGATTCCAGACGATGTTGAAAGTGGAATCATCGCGCTATAACAGGCTAGTGCGGAAATGGCCAGAGGCTCCCTGCCCGGTGGCAGCTTTGCCCAACCTTGGCCATTTCTGCACTAGGCTGTTAAAGTGCTATGATGCCACTTTCAACATCCTATGGAAGTCGGGCTGAGAATTCTAAAGGCCCCGCCCGAAACTGCAAAGCCTAGCACCATTTCCGCACTACAGTGTTAAAGTGCTGCTATTCCACTATCAACCTCCTATGGAATTCTGGGGTTTGTAGTTTAGGGGAGGGTACTTCAAATTCTCAACCAAAGAGCTCTTTGGTCTCAGTAAACTACAAACCCCAGAATTCCACAGGGCATTGAAAGTGGAATAGCAGCACTTTAACACTTCAGTGCGGAAATGGCCTTGGATTCCATAGGACGTTGGAAGTGGAATAATAGCGCTATAACAGTCTAGTGCGGAAATGGGCTTTGTCCCTTTCATGCTACGCTATCATAGCGTTATGGTTACACTTTAGTTGCCACAACAACACCCTGTGGAAACCCCTGGCTTTGCAGTTTGGTTGGAGGCGCTAAAGCTTTCAGGCTGAGGAAATTCTACAGAAGCCTTTCCTAAACTGCAAATCCCAAGATATTATAGGATGTTGCTGTGACAGTTATAATTAAATGGCACTGTAATTGCATAGTGTGAAGATGCAACTTATATCCCTTCTGACTGTTTCCACGCTATCCTGTTACAGTGCTATTATTCCACTTTCAACATCCTGTGGAATTCTGGGGTTTGTAGTTTACTGAGGCCAAAGAGCTCCTTGGATGAGAATTCTAAATGCCCCTCCCTAAATTGCAGACCCCAGGATTCCACAGGATGTTGAAAGTGGAATAATAGCACTATAAGTGTAGTGCGGAAATGGCCTTAGCATCTGAGCATTGTTTATAGCTGCCAAGTCGACTTCAACTTATGGCAGCCCTATGGGAGCCCTCCACATCATCCTCTCATCAACACTGCAGACGTTGCAGACTCAGCACTGTGGCTTCTGTCAGTCTATCCACCCGCAATGCAGTCTTCTTTTCCTACTGCCTTCTTTCTACCTTAAGCATTATTGTCTTTTCTTCTCGTGATATGTCCAAAGTAGGACAATCTCAGTTTTGTCAACTTGGCTTCTAGGAAGAGTTTGGGTTTGATTTATTCTAGGATGGATTTACAGTGGGCTCTCTTTACCTGCTGTTTCCAGATGTGTGGATTTGAGTGACCGCAACCGCATTACATCCTGTACTTAAAATGGGGGAAACACATGTGGAGGCACTGAAACATCCAGATGCACATTGCTGCCATTTAGTATTGTGAAACACCAGCATTCGTGGCGGGTTTTTTTCTTTTATGCCGGGAGTCCTGAAACAGAATCCCTGCAGATATGGAGGTCCACTGTATTTGTCATTTTAGCAGTCCACAGTATCCATAGAGCTCTTCTCCAGCTTTTCCCTAGCACTACATTTCAAATGACTTGATTTTCTTCCTATCAGCTTTCTTCACTGTCCACCTTTCACTACCAACTATAAAAGTTGGAAATAAGATGACATGGACAGTCCGAACTTTAGCAGCCAATGATATATCTTTACACTTCAGGATATTGGCTACTTCTTTCATAGCTGCTGTTCCGAGGCTTGATCTCTTCTGACTTCTTCACTGCAGTCTCCATTCTGATTATTGACATATGGAAAATCTTGAACTATTTCAATATCTTCATTGTCTACTTTAAGGTTATGTAAATCATCTGTGGTGATTATTTTATTTTCTTAATATTAAATGGTAGACCTGCTTATGCACTTTCTTCCTTGGCTTTCTTCAGTAATTGTTCTGAGTCTTTCGTGCTTTCTGCTAATAGTATGGTGTTATCTGCACATCTTAAATTGTTGCTGTCCCTTCTTCCAAATTGCACACCTCCTTCTCACAAGTCTAATATTGCTTTACATGTGATATGTTCAGCACATAAGTTAAACAGGGTGATAAAATGTATCTTTGCCAATTAGAATCATTCAGTTTCTCTATATTCTGTCCTGACAGTAGCCTCTTGTCCTGAGTACTGGTTATGTACCAGGACAATCAAATGTGGTGCCACATTCATTCATGAAATAGAAAAAAATAACTAAAAAACAACACTTTTGCAGGCACTGGATTTACTGTCTTTGTTTCTAGAAGAAAACAAAAATATTACTAGTAAAAAAAACTAGTTTGTTTGTTTGTGTTGTCTAGCAGCAGAATCTAGATTGCCACCTGGTTCTTTGGGATGATATCTTAACTTGAAGGCTAGAAAAAGAAATGTATGTGTATACATTTATTACACATTTTGTTAAGGAATGATGACAGTCTATAAATTTTATTTTGTCCTGTTTAAGTTATATTTCCTTCCATAAAAAGGTGGGGAGTGACTTAACCTAGCCATCTTTTCTGTCCATGAGATCTCCACATAGAGTACTGTCTGTATAGTGTTTAAATCAAAATGTTGGGAGATTACCAAAGGAGATTTCTCTTTTATCCAGTCTCAGATTTTAGTGCCAGTTCCATGATTGCATCAGTTCCTAAAAAAAACCCCAGAATTGTCCCTATACGTTTTTCACATGGGCATACAATATATGTGAGTATAAAAACATGTATATTTATAATTTAATGTTTCCTCAGCAACAGTTGAGACTGCAAACACATTCTTTGTGGATGAGACTATGTTGTCACAGTTCATTTACTTGCTCTATCGCTGAGCAATCTTCTGTGCCTGTTAACTATTTTCACTCACCCTTCTCAACCTTTTTTATAGCTTTGTGGTCACTTTTTGGGTTCCCCAAATGCTGCCAAACCTATAGTGTTAATAAAAGTGAAGCCTTTTAGAAAAGACTAAAAGTGAGTTCCTGAGTTGGACTCTCACTATCTCAGAAAAGATAGTGTCTGTTTCAGTCAATCTGCTGCTGTCACTTTGTGGGCCATAAAAATCATACTGTGACACAGCAGACTTTGGGAAAACTTACAAGCTCAGTTATTATCTGCACTACCATCTCTACAAACCCTGGTGGCACAGAAGACACATGTAACAGCATCTTCCAGAGGAAGAAACTACTGGATCTGAGTGAGAGAGGCCATGGAGGTTAGGCAGCCTGATGTGTACATTTGCAGTCTCGATAGCCTTTTTTCTTGCTGCCCTTTGATTGACAGCAAAACAGATGAAAGCAAAGCACAAATCTCTTGAATTGTGAGTGAGTGGGTTGCAGTTCCCTGCACTTGTTGGCTTATCTGGCTGAGGAACGGGTCTGTCAGTATCCAGAATCTGTATTCAGGATTCAGTTAAGTGCTGTAAGGTATGAGAAAGGCTTAGAGTAATGCTTGATGGAGAGCCAGCGTGGTGTAGTAATCTGAGCATTGGACTGCAATCATGGAGACCAGGGTTTGATTCACTGTTTACACTGTGGAAACCCATTGAATGACCTATGTGCATCATACACTCTCAGCTCCAGAAAACCCTGTGATAGGTTCGCCTTAGGGTTGCCATAAGTGGGAAACAATTTGAAGGCACACAACAACAATAACAATAACAAATGCTTGATTATTTCCCTCCCTAAAAAGAGAAATGCCATCTCTCTTAGAATCCTAAGTGTGTGGGCATAGGCTGCAATTATTGATATAGAAGTTTAGGCACTATCCTAAATTATCTCTGTATATAGTCAGCCCCCTGCATCCATGGAATCTGGATCCATGGATTCAACCTATCACGGCTTGAGAATATTAAAAAAAAATTCCAAAAAGCAAACCTTTTGTGGTGTTCATCTTTCTATACAAGGTACACCATTTTACTACACCATTGTATAAAATGGGACTTGAGCATCCACATTTTGATATCCCCAGAAACAAGCCCCCAGCAGATATCGAGCCCCCCGTATGTATTTCAGAGCATACTGCTCTGTGTACTTGCAAATGTTATCTGCCTCTGTGTGTGAGCACATAGTGTACCTGTTTCTGTGTAGCATTTTGCTGTATTTTCAGATGGCAGGACTGGAATGGCTCTCTAGATGTTGTTAAATTTCAATTCTCATTAGTCCTTGCCTGCCTGGCCAGTAATGAGGCAAGATGGTAGTGGCAGTAGTAATAGTAGTAGCATGCCCTCCAGCGTTTGTCCAATGAAAACCAGGATGCATGTAGCTGAGTCCAATTAGAGTACGGACAAAAGGCGTGGCCAGTCAATAAGAAGTATTAATAAGGAATAACATGAAAATAACATGAAAAACTACTGTTTTAAGCAGAGAAACCCTAAAATTTATGTACTGAGTTTATGAAGACCAAGCGTCCACTCCTTCCTCTCCTCTCCCTCTTGCTGAGTTGAGTGCAAACTTATTTTGCACTTTCAACTCAGTTTGCAGCAGCCAAGGCTGGAAAAAAAATTCTGGAGAACATCACAAAGAATTAAGATCAAGTCAAAATTCTCAGCCAAATTAGAACAGTGCCGATTTGTTACCATCATAAATAAAAATAAAATTTGGCGTATTTGTGAAGCTTTTAAAATCCTTAATTGAAAAGAAAAATTCTACAGTGCAATCTGTGAAAATATGCTTGAATTAAAATGTACAGAAATATTTTATAATAAAAATGGATCTGTAACTGAAACCAGAGGAATTCTTGTATTTGATGTAAACGATGCATTATAGGGTATACATTATCTTGTCTTTAGATTTTAAAACTGAGGTGGGGAAACTGGGGGGTCAAGTATATAAGAAGCCCTTAGCCAAATTTAATGCAGTTTGCAGAGATGGAGAGGGTTGGCGGGGGGAGAGAGAGAGATTGAGATGTGATTACATGGGGACTCTGTATATTTGTGGCAGGGGAGAAAAACAGAGAGAGAGAGAGAGAATGAGTAATAAACATTATATACATGTTGGAAGTAATAAAATAAATATTTGATCAATATTTGATCACATTAATAACTTTGATCCTCACATCTTGCAACAATAAATTCCAATTGGGGTGTTCACACATTACATCAAGCACAGGTAGATTGCATGTGAATGCAAACTTGACTTGGGTTACATATATGCACATACTGTTGATTTCTACACTGGTAGTTTTTCACTCATAACATTCAGCATGTGTGCACTGTTCACTCATCTGTATGTTAATACAGACATTCACAGGTAATAAAAAATACATGTGTTCATACAGGAGTCTCTGGAGTTAACACAGTGGATCAAATATTATTCAAGCCTGTTGATTAGCACACACTAGAAAGAAGGAAATTTGAGGACTTATGTACATTTATTGTTTTTAAGTAGCCAATCATTCCTAAAGGTGCTTTTAAAAGTGCTTAAAGTGCTATATGGAGATATGTTCCAATAATCTGATGGGACTTGGCTAGAATTGTTATCTCAGGAAAATTATGAATTCTCAATCATTACAAATTCTAAACTATGAAAAATATAAGTAGTTCAATAGTGTGTGTTGTATTGTTTAATTTTGCCTACCTATAAAAACAGCATCATGAAATTCTGAAGATGAAATAAAAGTGCTAATCAAAGTAAAAAATATTTGCCAACAAGAATTTATTTAATAAAAGGAAGAGACAAAAGCATTAGAATTAATTCCGCAACTATACAATTTTAGACTTAACAGAAAGAAAACAGGATGGAGTCCGATGAATTAGATATATATTTAAACTCTCTGGTCTGTTTCCTGCTACACATCTTAGGCTAAACTGCAATTCTAGGTCTTACTCTGCTACTGTCTGTCCTCCTGGCTGCTCTTGGACCACTGCTGTGTTGGGGCTATGAGCTGCAATTCTGTCCTCCTATCTTGCCCAGTGGGTGATTCACAGACATCTGGATCTCAAGAGAAATTACTTCTCTGTTACTTTTCCTATTATTCAAGAGAAGTTTCTTTTCTGTCACTAATGGAGTTGAAATTTTATTATCTGTCTTACTGCTCTTTGTCTGTAGCCCTCACATGGTCAATAAAGAGAGTGGCCTCTTCCTGCACTGAAATCCTCAATACCATCTTAAATGACAATTCAGACAGAATGTAGGCCTGTGACTCTTAACATCATCACTATTTTTCACCTGTACAATTTTTAACATCTTCTTCTGATGAAGAAGCCAGTGAAGCTTTGAAAGCTTGCATAATGTATTTTATCCTTTGGAGTTGGTCCAAAAAGGGTATCGCTACTTGTGAATTTTGTGTTCTTGTCATGTGTTGTTGCTGCTGTTGTTGTTGTGTGCCTTCAAGTAATTTCTATCTTAATGGCAACTCTAAGGTGAATTGATCACAGGGTCTTTCCTTTCTTTTCTTTTTTTGGCGGGGGAGCAAGATTTGTTCAGAAGTATTGCCTTCTGAAGCTGAGAATGTGTGATTTGCCTAAAGTATCCAGTGGGTTTCCATGGCTGAATGGGGAAGAGCCCTAGTGGCACAGTGGTTAAATGACAGTACTGCAGCCACAAGGTTGTGAGTTTGATCCTGCCAGGCTCCAGGTTGACTCAGTCTTCCATCCTTCCATAGGTCGGTAAAATGAATACCTAGCTTGTTGGGGGCAATTAGCTAACACATTGTAAAATGCTTAGAGAGCACTTAGCTGATAAGTGGTATTGAAATACATACGCTATTGCCGTTCAAACCCTGGTCTCCTGGAATTTGTGTTCAATACATTGTTCTGCTATGTCATGGTAGCTCTACTTCTTTTCAGACCACACTGTAACCTGCATAGTTAAAGTTAATCTGTAAATAGAAATTGTCAGTGTAGGTTAATGCATGGAATATTCCTAACTAAGCCCAACAACCTACTGAGAGACCTGCTTTTTAGTATTTACCTTCTAGCTTTGCACAGTCTGGGGATATAAGAGTTGACATGATATATCATCTCACTGTAATGTATCTGCCAGTGGAGTTACACTATACTAGCACTACCCAGTCCCTGTACTGAATCCCATCATATGCAATACATGAGAAATGGTGAATGGGCATAGATGTCACATTGCACGGCACAGAGGCAGTATGCAATCTGAAATGTGCATCGATATATTATTGGTGCATTATTTCACATCTGCAGTGGTTCTACATGGGGAACTCCTCTCAGCTGCATTGTCCAAAAAAGTTGTTCCACATGCATAGCACAATTTACTCTTTACAAAATGTCACCAACAGGATTCTGGACAATATTTCACAGTTTTTAATATATTTAGTCGCAAAACTAACAGTTTTCAAAATATGGGGGTGTAAAACTGAAATCATCCATTTAGATACATTCTGCATATTTGACTCCTCTATTGGCTCCAAAAATATAAGAACTAAGATTCTGTTTTAATTTCATTTAGATGTTCACATAATTTGATTCTAGATTGCTGCAAGTACTAAAGGAAACCTATTCTTGTTTAGAGTCTACATAATCAAGTTCTGCACACAATTAAACTTAAGACAACATTCATGATAAATCACTGCAATGGAGGATCAAAGTGCTGTCCTTCCAATGGTCACAAAGGTCACAAACTACTTCAAAGGCGAAAACGGTGCAGGAATGAGGAGCATGTTTTGCTGAGAATCCAAGAACTGAACATTCTCCCTTACTGTAAGTAAACACAGCATCAGACAAAACTGGATTAGAACAGCAACTAAGAAATGTTGATCAAAACAGTGAGACATGTGCAATCACTACTTACCAGCAGCTACTACCCTGGCATCCTCATGCGCAATATGTCTGCCAGCTGCACGGCTGTCTGGGTTCTCAAACCACCAAAGCACATGAACTGTCAAAGCAGAAGCAAAACAAAGGTGAGCTCTGAAAGGCATATGCCCAGATTTGAAAAGAGGGAGAGAAGCTGTTATATGTCAATTTCCAGAGAAGGACCAAGAGTAAGTATAGATATGCAGCTCCTATAATAGACATTTAAAGGCATGTTTTGCATACAAAAGTCCTAGATTCAGTTTCTGGCATGAAGGGCTGTCTCTGAAACCTCAGAAAGTTGTTGCCCCCCAGCATAGACAGTCATTTGCTTTATATCCCACATTTCTTCCAATAAGGGACTCAAAGCAACTTAACAATATAATTAAAATAGCTAAAACAATACGTGGTATAAAAGTCTAAAAAGCATTAAATGATCAATCCAATGAAACCATTAATTCGAAAACAACTACAAACACATTAATTATATATTATGCATTAAACAGCAGATCGCACACAGCACATCCTTCTTTCCAGTCAGTTAAAAGGCTGAACACCTGTTTAACTAATATCATTTTTGCATGCTGGTGAAAAGAAAGCAAAGAGGGATCCAATAATGAGCTAGATGGACCTTGGGTCTGATTCACTTATAAGGCAGTTTTCTGTTCCTATTCCTAAAAGTTTTGCAAAATTTGTTAAGACAGTGTTCTGAAAACACTGAAGGTAGAGACAGTACTTCATTTCTAAACAGCAGAACACTAAGGCCAGTATGAAAAAAATCAACAGTGGAGAGAATTCGTTTAAAGAACAAAACCAGCCATAAAAAGGAATACAGAACAAGAATTTACTGCCAAAATTGGCTGCCCTGGGTTGCATTCCCCTCTCTACTTCTGCCGCAAGGTTGAGTTCAATGTATTCTGTGTTTGCCCTGATGTTGGAGATTTGCCCACTTCGCTAACATGACCTCAGGATACAGTACGGGAATGACAAAATACACAAGGCACAGCGTGAGTTGAACTAGGAATTCTATAGAATGGAATGAGATGAGTGTGGAACTTAATACTGAGCTCCCTTTTTCAGTTGAAGCCCTTTCTTTCTTTTAACACCATATTCCACCCTTAATGTGAAATGTCTGGTCCTTTACCTGTATTAAGTAATCCATATTCCGTGTGAAAGGCACCAATCAGTTTAGCATAGCCTTTACTGATATGTGCATCAATCACTGCTTTGAAAGACTTCCCCCACACCGCTGGCCCTCCTGGTTTCAGCTGATAAGTAACCAACTCGTAAACTCCTAGCAGGAAGGAAAATGATCAGCATGTTATAAACAGCAAAATGAAAAATAAGTGGCCAGCTACTCAGACCATGCTTGTATCTTGACAAATGCTCCTATCAGATTTAAATTTCATTTCACTTTCAGTTCCTTGATGGCGGATGAATCATCTTATTGCCCTTCACTGAGGTATTTGCTTCCCTCTCCGGAAGTAGTATGGTTGGCTTTCCTTCACACCCCACAGGTATGAACACTGAACTGTTACATTTATTCTTTCACTTCTCTCCTTCAAACTGCTTTTATTTCCATGTGCAATTTACCTATTGACTGGTATCTTGTTTTTAAACCTGTCTTTTAAGGCTTGGAACAGATAAAACAATTGTATAAGGTAAGTTGCTGCTATAGAAAGATTTCTAGGGTGAGGGAACATCTACTCCACGCGTTGGGAATGAGGGAGAGACACACACATGCCTTTAGAAGACATGACAGTTTTAAATGAAGTACAAAACATTAATGTTTTCAATGATCATTTGCTTAGGTCAAGAGAGGTGAACACACTTCTTGCAGGAATGTCTTCATAGGAACTAAGTAAAACCAATACAGAGGAAAGCAGGGGCTTTTAACCTGTGGTCCATGGCCCCGCGGGGAGCTGTGACAGTCTCACAGGAGGTCTTTGAAGGCTTGAAGAAAGGCTATTACAGTAAATATAGAACCATTTGGAAAACATAGTCAGAACTCAGAATTGCAGCTGTTACGCTCAATATAACAACACTTGTAAGTGAAATAAAGCACCAACCTTCTCAATTAATTAATTAAAATTAACAAGTTATATTTGACCATGGTTCCATGTTCTGGTATTGTTTTTGTTGTTGTTACTGCTGCTACTACTACTAATTTGTATGTAATCATTCCAATAAATATATTGTAATAGGAATGTGTACATTTACTTATTTCTCCCTTCTCTCCAAATCGAAAGACCCTTGATGAGTAATTTTAACTAAATTTTTGACAAACTGTAGAGTTTTAAACCTTGAGCTAAGTCTTGGTGGTCTATAGCAACAAAAGCTATTTACAGGGGGTCCGTGGTTAAAAAAAAAGATTAACAATTGCTGTAGGGGAGTATTGCACTGAGTATGGACCTAAGTTACATATTTCTGGAAAATGTGAACTGTGTACTATAACTATTAAAGGGTAACTTGTCAGAAACTGAAGAAAACCAAATTAAGAGCAGAGTATCAAAGAAACCAAATGTGGCAAATAACAGTTCTAATTCATTGTCTGCTCTCTGCAGTGGCATTCCCCCGACACTTAGGAAGCCCGAACAGCGGCGTCTTTTAAAAATTTGTCTTTTTTTCTGGTCATTTTCACACTATTAATGTTGCCCTATAACCTGATAATCTGCCCAATGAGAGTAGGCTTGTTTTTCATATTTAAGTGATTTTACTGTTGACTTTTGATCTTTGTGAGTCAAATTACATTTGTGACTCAAATTACATTAAATAAAAAATGCTTAAAAGAGAGTGAGGAAGGAGTAAGGAAATGAACAATTCCATCTTTGTCTCTCCTCACCTATCTCCTTTGAACATATTATTCTGTTTTGTTAAGAAGACTATCTCAAGCCCAGTGTCAAATAAAAGAAAGCTTAAGAGAAAAAGACAGCAGCAAGGTTTGACAACTGTGTAGTGGGAGCAAACAATCATTTTAGGGTGATACTGTACTATAATTATAAAATATTTCTAATAGGCAACAAGTAACAATATGGATAATACCACTCTATTGCTCTATTCTGCTTTGGTCATACCCTATCTGGAATACTGTGTCCAGTTTTGGGCATCACAGTTCAAGAAGGATATTGACAATCTGGAACATGTCCAGAGGAGGGCGACCAAAATGGTAGAAGGCTTGGAGACCATGCCACATGAGAAGAGGTGTAGGGAGCTTGATATGTTTAGCCTGGGGAGAACGTTAAAAGGTGACATGTTAGCCATATTTAAATATTTGAAAGGATGTCATATGGAGGATGGAGCAAGCCTGTTTTCTGCTGCTCTAGGGATTAGGACTCGGAGCAATGCCTTCAGGAAAACACATTCCATCTAAACATTAGGAAGAACTTCCTGTGGTAAGAGCAGTTTGACTGTGGTATGCACTGCCTTGGAGTGTGGTGGAGTTTCTTTCTTTGGAAGTCTTTAAACAGTGGCTGGATGGCCATCTGTCAGGGATGTTTTGATGGTATATTCCTGCATGGCAGGGGTTGAACTCAATGGCTCTTGTGGTCTCTTCCAATTCTATTATTCTATTATAAGTAGTAAAGATAGCAAATAAGTGGTCTTCAGTGTTTTTCAGCTGTTTGGTGTATAAAGGTTCTTTTACACTAATGGGAGAAAATCTGACTCCCAGATTGCAAGAATAATTGATGAGGGTTCCTTGAAGGCTTGGCTGAGGACAAGAAGTGGGGAATATTTAACGGGAAAAAGAACTCTTAAACCCAGTATCTCCAAAGAGGAGGCAAGAAATCCAACCAATCAGTTTGTCGCTGGCTCTGAAGTCTATGTACTTCCTCTGAATAATTTTGGGGAAGAAGCATCTTCAGGAAATTAGGACACTGCATGGTACCACAGTTCTGGACAACTTTATGGGTTCCAGAGGAGCATCTTTCACCCATGGCCCAGCTACCAAAAAGGGCTGCAGCAAGCTCTAATTGTTTTAGTAAGGCCTGCCTTGACTTGATGACCAGAACTGCTACCACCTTCTTATACACTCTCTTCAGAATCCTTTTCTGCGACGCTCAACTCAGTAAATACTAAATCAGTATCACAAACCATTTGAACAGTAAGATAACACACCTGGTTGTGGAGAAATCCCAAGCTCACACCAAGGAACCAAGTAAGCAATTTCCATGTGCTGTTTACGCAGAAGTGAAAAAATCATGGACACTTTTTCCTGCCATTCTTTATCATTGGCTATAGCTTTTCTCACAGCTGCTCTGTGAGCAAAATTATCTATATTAAAAAAAAGGAAAAGAAATACTATAAACTCTGTAGCCAGGTGAGATAGAAATATATCCTTCCACAATAATTACTACAAAGCTTCAGTGAAATAAAAGTCCAAATAAATATTTGACAAGACTATATTATGCTTTTTGCAATATTCTTTGATTTTTTTTTAAAAAAAAGAACTCTCCTACTCACTGCCACTGAATCAAAGAAGAAGTCATGAGCATTTTTCAGATGGTAAAAGTGTAAATATTTTACATGGCTTTAAATCTTTCATTTTGCATTTGTTTTAACTGTATGTGCTTTATCTAGTTTTATTGTAAACCATCTTCCTTCCCATTATTAGGAGAAACTTGGGACAGAAACTGCATAAAATAAATAAATAAAAGGTATACCCTCTGGCAAGAAAGGCTATGCCTCTTCTCCTCTTTTCTCCTGTTCAATGTTCTATTTTGGCCCATCCGACAACTTCTACATCTGCTGGTCCTAGCAATGTGGTATAAATCCAGTACTCCATGCAACATGAAAAATGTGTGGATTGTGCTCAGAATTCTTTCTGCAAATGTTTTGTTGTGCAGCTCTTAAACCTGAAACTTCATGTTTTGAGGCTGTGACCTAGCTTATGAGTTATGAGTGGTCATAGCTACTCAGGCTTCTGAGGCTCTTCCAGGCAGGATGTAGACAACAGAGGTATGGAACATCATCTCCTGAGACTGGCAAGCAGTTTGAACCCTCTGCTTTGGGTAGAACTGATACAGAATTTAAGAGCCTTTTGCTATCCTCTGATCAACAAAGCAGGGCTTCTCTTGGTTTAAGCCCTGAAAACTAGGTAAGCTCAGGTCTAGATTTAGAGACAGCTGCCTATAACATCAGCCTAGCTGGGATAGCCATGAAGCATATAACTCAGAAGTAAATGTCACTGAAGCATCCATAGTCATGTGAAAGGAAACAACCTACTTTATCTGCTTAGCACAAAGATGCCAGGTGGTTGAAGCCTTACTATTCCGTGCATACCATATTTCCAAATATGAAAAGTCTTATTCATCGACCCAAACTCCACTATCCAGTATCCAACCAGCTCTGAATGAGCTGTACGGAGGTGAATGGCTTTATTGACCAACTCATGGAACTCTTTTGTTTTGGCTGGCTTGATATCGTAAGTACGAAGTTCGTAGAACGTCCCAACATCTTGCCGAGGGCCTGTGGCAAAAGATGAACAAACCTGATGCAGGCTTGGCTTTAGAGAGACAAAAAGGAGGGGAAATAGTAAGAAAATGATGTAGAATGTTAGGTTGGCAGCCATGTTGGTAATTATTTTGATCCCTAAAATGCTCTAACATGATTTAGTGAGTGAAACTGCAAATTCTTCATTCATTTTTAAAGCTATTTGGTAATCAGACCCAAGTACAAAATCACACTTTTTAAAAGGTGAAGGGTATATAGGTTTAAAATTTATAGCTTAGCTTGAACACTCAGGGTAGCAAAAGTGGAGGAAGGAGAAATGCCAAAAAAAAAAAAAATCATGCTTTATCAAATAATGTCCTCATATTTTCTTGATTTAAATATGAATTCCAGCACAAACAGGTCTGACAGTACAACCAGAATATAATCTGGCAAGTATGAAGATAGAAGTTCTGTAACCATATTCAGAGGAAGGCCATGACAGCTTCTCTTTAAATAATAAAGCATTTATTTGAGCCATGCAAAAACACTCCTAGTAGACATCAGAGAGTTATAGGATAGGAGGGAGCAAGGGATCTTAGGCCATTTCCGCACTACACTGTTATAGTGCTATTCCACTTTCAACATCCTATGGGATCCTGGGGTTTGCAGTTCAGAGAGGGGCATTTAGAATTCTCAGTCAGAGAGTTCTTTGGCCTCAGGAAACTACAAACCCCAGAATTCCACAGGATGTTGAAAGTGGAATAATAGCACTATAACAGTGTAGTGCAGAAATGGCGTTAGACAAGCCAGAATACGGAAGGGGAAGTTGTGACCTAACAGCATAGGGACAGTCACAACTCCTATCATGTGTTATCACTAGCTATACTGACTAGCACCATTTCCGCACTACAGTGTTAAAGTGCTGCTATTCCACTATCAACCTCCTATGGAATTCTGGGGTTTGTAGTTTAGGGAAGACCACTTTGAATTCTCAACCAAAGAGCTCTTTGGTCTCAGTAAACTCCAAACCCCAGAATTCCACAGGGCGTTGAAAGTGGAATAGCAGCAGTTTAACACTGTAGTGCGGAAATGGCCTAGGACCTGCAGTGGTTACAGCCCAGCACACCAAGGCCCCAGTGAAGTTTCTGCCTACTGCTTTAGAAGCATGAGTTTATTGCATAAAAAGCCAGGGCCCTTTCATACCACACAATTATAGCAATAGGATTCCACTTTAACTGGCATGGCTGCATCCTACGGAATCCTGTCTTTTGTTTTGTTGAAGCATCAGTTGAGAATTCCAAACACCCCTCCCTAAACTGCAGAGACCCCACAATTCCATAGGATGCAGCCATACAGCTAAAGTGGAATAACAGCACCGTAACTGGGTAGTGTAACAGGGTCCCCAGACCTGATAATCAGTATTGTCACCTGCTGATGTTTGCGCATCAGGCACCTACTGGTACAGGCTGGTTAATAAACTGGCAATGCAAATGAAGTGAGGAAACCATTGTAGCAGCATGAGAATCAGGCCATTTCCGCACGAGCCTGTTATAGCGGGATGATTCCACTTTCAACACCCTCTGGAATCCTGGGGTTTGCAGTTCCGGGAGGGGCCTGCCGGCCCCTCCCGAAACTGCAAACCCCAGGATTCCAGAGGGTGTTGAAAGTGGAATCATCCCGCTATAACAGGCTAGTGCGGAAATAGTTGAAGTGAGGAAACCATTGTAACAGCATGGAAATCAGACTCATATATACAGTGGGGGGATATTCTCCTTCCAGAGTTTCCCTCTCTCCCTTTCGATTAGCAGGATCCTCCGCTTTTAAGATCCATTACCAGCACAGCAATACCTTATGCAAAACCTCTCCTCCTTTGGAAATCTATTGATGGGGCAACCACGCCATGCGGGAACTAGGAACTTTCCCTATTAAGTCGGCCAAGGGGCAGGAGAGGAAAAGGAAAAGCCTCGCCTCCTCCTGGGCTTTGGAACAGCCGCTGGGGCTTGCTTAAAATCAGCATTTCCCACGAGACGGGCGACAAGCGGGGAGGACTATTCGAGGCTGCAAAGCGAGGCGCAGCGAAGGGAACCCGGTTACAGAAAGGACGCCTGGGCCAAAAGGGAAAGGGGGAAGCCGCCTGCGGGTCCTTCTTTCCCGGCAATACCTGGGTGCGGATTTTGCGCACAGCCGCCGCTCGGCGAAGGAAGGGAAAGACGAAGCCCGACATGGCGGCGGAGGGCGGACAGCTTGGCCGGAGACAAAAATATCCGCCCCGCTCCCTCCCCCCGCTTGCCTGGAGGAGGCCCGAGTGGGACGGTGCCGCCCGGGAAGAGTCTCGCGTGGCTGATAAGACTAGGACGGTGGGCGTGGAGTTCTGGCGCTGATCACCAAGTACTGGAGCCGCCTTGCTCTCTTGCTGCGTAAAAAGGAGGAGCGGACGGAGGGTCCGAAGAAGCAAGGCCGTTTCCGCACCGGGCTGTTATAGCGCTATGATTCCACTTGCAACATCCTCTGGAATCCTGGGGTTTGCAGTTTCCGGCCCCTCCCGAAACTGCAAACCTCAGGATTCCATAGGATGTTGCAAGTGGAATCATAGCGCTCTAACAGCCTGGTGCGGAAATGGCCTGAGGGCCTTTGCGCACTGTAGTGTTATAGCGCTATTATTCCACTTTCTTTTTTATTTTTTAAACTTTATTTTGATAAAATCAAGAAAGTAACTAATAATAACAGTTATAATGTAACACAATATATTAAGCACAAACTATGAATAACATAAATAAGTGTTATACCCTAATCTGAATTCATTATGTCTTCCACTCACATATTCCCTTCTGACTATTCCACTTAATATCGTTTGGATTAGTTTTCCTAGGTGTAAATGAAATAACCTACACAGTATAGTTAAATTAACTTCCTTCTTACCCATCAATGGAGAAAAAGCATTTATCTATATGTTTCATACACTTCCCTACCATGCCTTTTTTTTAAACTTCTTTTTGTTCTTCTGCCCACAACACTCCTATTCCTCCTATTATTCCACTTTTCAACCTTCTGCAGAATGCTGGGGTTTGTAGTTTACTGAGGCCCAAGAGCTCTCTGGCTGAGAATTCTAAAAGTGCCCCCCCCCAAACTGCAAACTCCAGGATTCCATAGGATGCTGAAAGTGGAATGATAGCGCTATAACAGTGTAGTGTGGAAAGTGCAGGATTCCATAGGATGTTGAAAGTGGAATAATAGCACTGTAACAGTGTAGTGCAGGAAGGCCCTGATGTTTGCACCCTCCCTCTGCGCTAGCCAAATGCCCCCAGACTTAATGTAGAATCTATGCTTTAGGAGAGGAGTGGGGGATCAGAGAAGCATCCGGCTGTGTCCCTGTAGCCACACACAAAATGATCTCATCATCTGCTCAGACTTCAGAAGGGCCCCAGAGAACCTCAGTGGAGGATGTAATCATTTTGCATCTGGCTATGGGGAGAAGGTCAGATGCTTCTCTAGACTCCCACCTCTTTCCATTGGCCACAGAATGGATGGAGGGGCTTGAGCAACACTGTGGTACATCTGGGGGTCAGTGAACAGCCAGCTGCAGCATAGTTCTGCAATGATATGCTGGACCGTATAGGATTGTGGCCCCAGTGAGTATCATGGCTCAATGAGGACAAACTGGGATCCTGCAAGTCTTATTCTGATCCTCTAACCACTACACAACAGTGACTCTTAATGAAACATGTACTTAATAAAGTTTACCATGTGACCCTCTTGGCTGTTAGAATAAGCAAGAAGGGTAACAAAAGAAAAACACATTAAGTACATACAACTATACAACAAGGTATGTTGTTAATGGTGCGTACTTTCAAGTTGGCTTCAACTTATGGCAACTCTATCCTAGGGTTTTCTTGGCAAGTTTTATTCAGAAAAGGTTCACCGTTGCCTTTCTTTAACAATGAGAGAATGCAACTTGCTCAAGGTCATTCAGTGGGTTTTCATGGGTGAGTGGAGATGCATGCCTGGGTTAGGAGTTGGAGTCCTAAACCAGTTTACTCTTGTGGCTGTCTAATAAAGGATTGCATGCAGTTGGCCCTTCATATTCACTAGGGTTAGAGGCCCAGGATCCTTGTATAAGTGGAAAAATTGCAGATATCAAAATGTGCATCTTTTGTCAGAAAAAGGTTGAGGCATGGTGGAGAGAGCAGGCACCCAGGATCCAAACCAGGTCGGGAAAAGGAAGGGAGATTGGCATGGTAGCCTTATACTTCCTCCCTCTCACCCATCTCCTTCCTTGGGTGTTTGTGGAGCACTGGGAGAGGATTTGTGGGTGCTGAAAAATTGGGCTTAGCTGGCCAGATAGTGACTGGAGGAGGACCAGAGGTAGGTTTTTGAAGGGCTGCATGGCCTGATCGGAGCCACCAAGAGAAAAGGTGCCCCCAGAAAAGAGGCATCTGAGGTGAGGGGCAGGGATTGGAGAACCCCACAAATAATCAGATCCATGAAAGACAAACCCACAAATGTGGAGAGCTGACTGTTTACAGGCCAGAATAGATCATCCAATGACATTTGACTCCTTTCATCTGTGTTACAGAAATAGTGTTTGAAATTCCTCTGGTTGTGTGTTCTAGAGGGATTGCTATTTTGTCTGATGAAGTACTCATTCTGTCCTTCAAGGTTTTTATGCAGTGATAACAAAATGAGGTCCAGTCAGGCAGCACCCTCTCCCTCAAATCCAATGCTACCTGTTTTATAAGTGAAACAGTTAAAAACACAACATAAATAACAGGAACACATGCCCTGTTTTTCTGGCCATTATATATTTTTCCTTTAGACACAGCTAATAGCTGTACTGAAACAATATCAAAGAGAATCTTCTGATCTGCTGGGCAAACTCCAGACTTGCAATGTTGGATGTTAAATGTTGTACCACCATTGCTGCCTTCTGCCTTTACCTCACTGTTTGGACTTAATAGCCTTTTTCAATCTTATATGTTGTTGGATTGCAGTTCCCAGCATTCCAGATGGCTGGTAATTCTAGACAACCTGTGTGGCATAGTGGTTTGAGTACCGGACTAGGACTTGGGTTAGGTGAGTTCAAAGGCATTGTTTAGCTGTGCAATTCAGTGGATGACTGTATCTCTCTGCCTAGCCGATTTCACAGGATTGTTGTGAGGAGAAAAATGAGGAGGCAGACTATATATATTGCCTATAGATCCCTTGAGAAAAGGAGAAATATTAGTGTAACAAATAAGTAAAATATATTTAGTAGCTAAAAAATGCCTTGGAGGCCCAAGCAAAGGTTGTAAAAAGCTATTAGAACAACTGAGGGAAAACTTATATTCCTTAAGAATAAACAAATTCATCTATTTCTTTTTACTATAGGCATGATCCAAGGGCACTGTTATTCTTAATTGATGCTTTGGCCATTTCCACACTAGACTGTTATAGCGCTATTATTCCACTTGCAACATCCTATGGAATCCTGGGGTTTGCAGTTTCGGGAGGGCCCAGGATTCCATAGGATGTTGCAAGTGGAATAATAGTGCTATAACAGTCTAGTGTGGAAATGGCCTTTGTGTAGTACAAGTGTTACAAGATTTACACTTGGATACAATGGAATTCACTAATGTGTAAAATATTTGATCCTTGCTCTGCCACTGAATTATAAGCACTCATGAATATTGATTGCCAGTGCTTCAAACTTTACTGCAATGTCACAATGTCACTGATATCTGCTCTGACTTGGACGCTGTAGATGATACAAAGGTTATACCCACTGGATCTGTATTTGCTTGTCATGTATCATTGGATGCATTTTAACCTGTGGAGCCTGAGAATATGAATATGATCCTTGAAGAGATGAGAACCAACATATGTTTAATGGATCCTTGTCCTTCCTGTCAGTGGGTAATGGGTGGGATGAATGCCTCACTGAAGCAAGGAGTGTTTCCATCCTGTCTAAAAGAGGCTGTGGTGAGGCCATTACAAAAAAACAGAACACCCTCCCCGCCAATGAAACATCCCTGAATCCAACTATGCTCAAGATTGGTAGGCCAGTCTCAAATATTCCTTTCCCAAGCAGAATGTTAGAACATGTGGTGGCTTCCCAGCTCCAGGGATTCCTGGATGAAATAGATTTCCATTTCAATCTGGCTTCAGGCCTGGTTATAATATGGGCACAGCTTTGTCTATTTCCATTTCAGTCTGGCTTCAGGCCTGGTTATAATATGGACACAGCTTTGTTTACCTTGATAGATGACCTACACTGGGGACAGGACAAGAGGAGTATGCTGTTTTGATTCTGTTGAATTTCTTGGTGGCTTTTGATACCATTGACCATGGTATCCTTCTGGGATGCCTTTCTGGGATGGGACCTGGGACACTATTCTGTAGTGGTTCTGGACCTTTCCTGGAGGAAAGAAGTAAAAATGTCCTGCTGCAGAACTCCTGATTGACATCCTGACCATTGTACTTTTGGATCCCTCAGGGCTCAGTTTTGTCCCCCTTGCTGTTTAACATATACATGAAACCACTGAGGGAGGTCATCTGGAGATTTGGCGTTCCATGTCACCAGTATGTTGATGACATCCAACTCTATCTCTCTTTTCCATCTGGTTCCAAATAAGTCATCTCAGTACTGAACCAATGTCTGCTGTCAGTAATGGATGAAGGCAAACAAATTGAAATTTAATCCATTCAAGACAGAGATGGTCCTAGTGAGTTGAAAAGCAGATCAGAGAATAAGGATTCAGCCTGTGCTGAACAGAGTTACTCCTGAAATCACGGACTTGCAGCTTGGATAATCTGGACTAAAACCTAAGGCTAGATCTCCAGGTTTCAGTGGTGGCCAAGAGTATACCTGTACGGGTAAGACTAGGTTACCAGCTGTTCCCATTCCTCAAGAAACCAGATCTGGCTATGGTACACATGCCTTGATTGCATCCCATTTGGACTGTTGTAATGCACTCTAGGTGATTTTTGGAAACTGTTCAGAAACTTCAGCAAGTCCAAAATGTTGTGGCCAGTAACAGAAAACATATAATTTCCTTGTTAAAACAGTTTCACTGGCTAGCATTACTTTTCCAGACAGAATTCAAAATGCTGGTCGTGACCAATAAAGCCCTATATGACTAAAAGACCGTATCTGTCATGCCCTGCCATGGGGACTGTGGCAGCGAGGAGGAGGATTCTGACTCTGAGGCAGAGGCTTCCCTACAGGCTGAAGTGTCCCCAAAAGCTGGTCCAGAGGGAGTTAATACACAACAACAACAAGGGCCTGAGCTAGTGGAACAAATAGAGGAAGACATAACTGACACACCTACCTTGCAGCAGAGACACCGTGAAAGGGGGGCTTGCGTTGCTCGGCCCGTTTAAATAGTAAACGAGCCTTAATGAGGGAACACCTGTGGTGACAGCAGCCATAGATAAAAGAGGGCTCCAGCTGGCCTTTCCTCCCAGGGTTAGCAACTGGTCTCTTTTGCCCTGAAACCCTGTGTTGTGCCCTTGGATCTGGTTGTCTTAGAACTCTGCCTGTTTGGACTATGGTTTGGATTTGCTCTTTTGGGTTTGTTTGCTCTCAGCTGCCTTTCTGTTTGGACATTCTCTGATTCTCACCTTGTGTGTAGGCTGTTTGTGAGTAACTGCTTGCACTGCTGCTGACACGATGGTATCTCCCTATATAAATCTGGCAGAGTTTTAGGATCCACAGAAAAAGGTTTTCTTTTTGTCCTGCCACTTTCACAAGCTCATTTGGTGGGGACACAGCTGGCTTATTCCTTGCTATCCTTTTGCAAGCATGCAAAGACATTTTTGTTCAAGCAGGCTTTTAATATATAATTATTTATGGGAAGGCTTCTTATCGGGGTGGTTCTTTTTTAAAAATTTTGTATATTTTTAATGATTTTATGCTGTTTAAAATTATTTGTTTTAATGGGATGGTTTTAACTATGCTTTAAAAAAATTATTGTTTTTTTTATTGTGATTCTTTTTGTAAGCTGCCTTGGGTCCCACTTCCTCTGGGAGAAAGTCATCATATTAATGAAATCAATAATGAATGAATGAAATGACTGAAATTAATAAGTGCTCCTCATTTTCTGAAATGAATAAATAAATGATCCTCTTTTTCTGTTCTTTGTATATAAAAACTGCCCTGTAATACTGATTCTAATTGTATGCTCCAAGATTAGAAAAATTTGTTGTTGTTACCATGCTGTTGATTTTAAATGACTGATAAAGGGCTTAGTTTAATAAAAACAAATCTTTCACCTCTCTTCTACATGGACTGTCTTCTACAAATATAATTAAATTCTGGGAAAGGAATATTGTACATACTCGGACTGAAATATTAGATTAAACCAACTCCTTTGTCCTGGCTCCAATATACACAAAGCAAATTGATAGACCATCCACTACACGTACACAACCAAGGCAAACTGACAATGATAAAGGCATAATAGTGGTGTTATTATTTCATTGACCATGGATCTAGTTCCACAGAAATGAATCAAAGTAAATAATCCCACTTGTCAGTGAATCCTTCTGCTTGGTGTTGACAACAATTAATTTAACATAGTTTTCTGCACTGCTTTTCATTGGGTATAAAGCAAATACAGATCCAATCAACATGGTTGGCTTCTTCAGATAAATGTTGGCCTTACTGCTCCTTTGTCCCAGAATAAGACTGGCAGAATCAAAACTGCTCCTGCCAAGTGTTTTTGTGGATATGAGTTAGTGCAGTATAGTGGCTTGAGTGCTGGACTAGGACTCTGAGAGACCAGAGTTCAAACGCCTGCTCTTCCATGAAAACCCGCTGGGGAACCCTAAGCAAGTCATGTAACGTCTGTGAAAAAGACAATGGCAAACCTTCTCTGACAAAAATCCTGTAGAGTTGGAATAAGTCACAGGCAACTTGAAGGCACATAACAAGAGCAATATACAGCTCTCCCTGCACCAGTGTGCATGCAGTCTTCTGTTCAAGATGTCTAAATCTAAATTGTGTATGGTGGTAAAAATAATAATAATGTGCTGCTCTTCAGTGCTACCACACATTCTTCTACCTAAGGCAAGATACACTAGACTGTTTGTCTGCAGAGCTTACTTTGCTTGTCCAGCACTCCTACAACTTTGCATGTGGTGTTTCTGAGGCGACACTCAACAGTTCAATTCAGGGGTAGGCAGTTTGTGGTCCTCCAGATGTCTGATGGCATTTTCCAGCAGCCCTAGATAGCATAGCAAACAATGTTTGGAGGGCCACAAACTTGTCCACCTGCTTTAACGAGAGGTGGAAAATATCCATTAACTATTGCAAAAAAATCTGGCCATATATTTCATACAGCACAATAGCTGCACCTATTTTTGTCTCTTGCATGCTGGGAGATTTGCTGCTTGATCAGTAAAGAAGTTTTAATGCCAAGAAAAGCATTAGCTTAATTTCATAAGCTACCATTTTCTTTCAGGAAAAAGCACAGAAGGGTGCTTTTCTATGGAGGCTTTCTTTTTTACATTTCTGATATTTTTTTGTATATACAACAATAGGATTGTCATAGGTGTTTGGCTGAGCAGTGCAGGGCAACAGGATGTTGGACTAGGCAGGCTTTAGACTCGATCCAAAAGATATGCTCTTATGTTCTTCTTATTTAAAATGGAATGTTCTTGCATCCAGAGATAGATTGTGTGATTTGGTATGTCCAATTAAAATTTGTAGTAGTGTTCAAATTTGCATTCCTTTGAACAATATGCTGCAGACTAAGTGATAAAAAAGTAGCAAAGAATCTTACCTGTCTCCAACTATGTCTTTGTTTTCTTAATTTTTGCATCTTCTCTGTGTTCAGTATTTTCTCCAGCTCGCTTGTGTTTTGTATAATTCAGTTTGTGGTGAAATGGGATAACCTACCAGAATGAATGTGAGCTCTGCAGTTACTGCAGGTGTAACCAAGGTTATTCTCTGCATTGCTTGCCCTCCCCACCTTCACCTCGCCCTATCCCATAACTTTTATCTTTATCAAAGTAGCTGCGCTAGCAGATTGAACTGTTTCTGGTGCTTTGGCAGATAGCCTGATAACTAAGGGCAACGTCGGCAAGAAATGCCAGCAGCAAGAAGCTTTTGTAGGGGGGAAAGGATGAGAAGCAGTAGCATTTCTTGAACACAAGAATAGGAGGAGTGATAGACATAGCAGACTTAAACCAAACAAGATATGAGCATGATTGATTGAGATTCTGACAATCTTTAGTGAGGCATGTGGTTTATTTGGGGTAGTTTTGCACTCTAATTTACTGCTTAGCAGCGGCAGCTCATGACTTCTGTATCAGTGGTTGTCCATTCCAGTTTTTGGCTAGGAGCTATCCAAAACCTCTGGATTTATTTAGGAATAGGGTTCAGCACCTTGGAGAGTTATTTTGAAGAGTGGATGAAAACCTGGAGTGTATTCACCAATCGACTGATATGGGAACCATCAGCTACCACTACTGCTTAGAGATTTGTCTGGAATAGTTCTACTTTGCTTCTGGAGGGACAGGGATGCTTTTGATCAGTGCAGTTTGGAATAAGAGTAAGAATTGTGCAGCTTCCAGACATTGCTGAACTGAAACTTCTAACATTCTTTCGTCATAGTGAATGCCGGCTATGGCTGCTGAGAGTTGCATCTGGGTATCTGCACAATTCATATCCCTTCTGTAGGGAATTACAGTCCATCTCTCCTGAGTCCTGAATGAAAACCAGAGATAGTAAAGTAAGTGGTGAAAATGCCACTACATTCCACTGACACAACAAAGCTGTAATTGTGTTAATAATATTTGCGTTGCAAGAGGGACGTTTGTTTTCATTCCTACAATTCTAACCTGGTTTGTATATTTACAAAACAAAACAAAAAATCTTTAATGGGACGTAGGCCAAAAAGAAAAACAAACCACCCCCCACTCCCTGTTTTACTTAGTGAGAGAAGAAACAACTGCGTGAATTTTGGAAAAACCCTTTTCTTGCCCATCCTCTTAAAGGGAATGAGTGAGGTTAGAAAGGAAAATAGGCACATAGACACACAGGAGCGTGCAGAACACAAAACCATTTATTTGCAAAAATATGAACTGAAAGCAAGACCCATTCCATCACTATCTGTAGTACCCTGCAATAAAAATCAGAATCTTACAAATGTGATTAATATTTTTGAGGTACAAGACAATTCAACAGTGATACTTACACTCTTTGGTCTAAAATAAACTGCAAGAGCTTGGAATGAAAAACTAAATGAGATGCTAATCAAAGAAGGCTTTACACAAGGGAAAACTGATTTTTGCCTCTACGTACGATATAAATGGTCTTGTATATTGACTTATATTGATGACTAGCGTATATACCCGGCGTTGCCCAGAATTTTATTAGAATACTTGTTAGAAAGATTTAAGATCTTGTGTCTCTAATTCCCCAAGTTGTCTTGTCCAGTACCTGTAATTTTCCCCCATATTCCCCAATCCAATCTGTGTTCAGAGTTACTAACATACACAGGTTGGGTTCCTAAGGTAATGCGCTGCCTTCCTCCTTGCTGCTAGGCCTTGTCTCCATAGCAATTAGCCTATTCAAGACAGACATAGTTGACTGAGGCCCAAGAGCTCTCTGGCTGAGAATTCTAAAGGCCCCTCCCTAAACTGCAAACCCCAGGATCCCATAGAATTTTCTTAGGCAGCCAATCATATGAGGTCTTCGCCTGACACAGACAAACAAACTTTGACTTTTGTATATTAGATTTGATGATGGCTTATCAAGTTGTAGCTGATTGTGAATAAATCATAAGCCATCTAAATAAAGGCCCTTTTCACACGTTACCTGTTTGCGTGGCTGGGGGGGGCGTCTTGCGCGAAAAGCCTCAGCAGGAACGCTGCCGCTTCCCTGCTGCTTTGTCCTGCAGCTCGCTTCCTGGTTGCGCGACCGTCGCATGAGCACCCCGCCCCTTCCTTCTGCAGCACAGCCTGGGAGCTGTAGGCTGCACTGGGGGAGGAAGCACAACCGGCCCGGCTCGTCCGACACACTGCACAGCAGGTAAGTGCGCAAAGGCCCCGGGAGCATTGCGCGACCATGCAGTATTTTCGGCTCTCAGCTGAAAATAAAAAAATGCATGCGTGGCCCACTTTAGGCTTGTGAGCGTCACATGAATGGGAGTGCGCCGTAAGGACCGCCACTCCCATTTATGCGACACTCAAGGGGCCCTCTCGCAACAGAAACTGCGTGTGAAAAGGGCCAAAGAAACTGAAGTGCAACATTACTTATTATTTAGGAATACAAATAGAGAGGAAGATGGAAGCTATCTCCTCAGCCAAGAACAAAAGAGCCATAAGCTCTTTGAATACCTGGAGCTCATGGATGCCAACCCAGTGACCACACTATGGACGTAGACTATTTAGCAGACGCTATTATTTGCTATAGCAAAAGTGCTATAGGAAATGTACTATACATAGCCATTATATTTTCTTGATTTAAATATGAATTCCAGCACAAACAAACAGGTCTGACAGTACAACCAGAATATAATCTGGCAAGTATGAAGATAGAAGTTCTGTAACCATATTCAGAGGAAGGCCATGACAGCTTCTCTTTAAATAATAAAGCATTTATTTGAGCCATGCAAAAACACCCCTAGTAGACATCAGAGAGTTATAGGATAGGAGGGAGCAAGGGATCTCTTAGGCAATTTCCACACGACACTGTTATAGTGCTATTATTCCACTTTCAACCTCCTATACCTAGCCATTACACAAGACCAGATATTGCCTCATCAGTTAGAATTCCTTGTAGGAAAAAAACAACAACTCGCCAAGTGAAAGGGACTGGAATATATCGAAAAGAGTGGACAGATATTTAAAGGGTACTGCACATTTAAAATTAAAGCTACAAGCCACCAGTAGTCCCAGACTAGTGGCCTAGGCAGATACAGATTGGGCTGAACATCCTACAGATTGCAAATCTACCAGTGGGAACCTGTTCCTCTATGGAGGTGGAGCGGTTAGCTGGACAAGCAAAAACATGATGCCATAGCAGTTTCATCTACTGAAACAGAATATGCATCAGCTACTCAAGCATGCAAGGAAATTTAGGTGACTATGCCAACTGCTATGGGAACTGGGAATAGCTGAACCAGAGCCATATAGTTTCTGGGGGAAAACCAAAGCTGCATAAAACTCTCACAGACTGGAAGAGACAATTCAAACACCAAGTAGATTGATGTGAAATATCTTGTGTTGAGAGATGTACAAGAGAAGAAATGTATTAAGATGAAGTATTGTCCATCAAAAAAGATGATTGCAGACATTCTCATCAAGCTGCTTTCTAAGACCACTTTCCATTTCCTGAGAGAAAAGACGAATTGTGTGGACTTAGACAAGAGTTGCTAAGAAGGGCTGTAGGAAGAAAATTGGAATCAACACTTGCAAAGTTATTAGTGAGAAAGGGGACTCTAGAGAAAGTGCCCACCCTTTTGTTTCACTTGTTTCTTCCTAAAGTCTACATACTCAAGCTTTTTTGTTTCCTTTCTACCCGAAGAAGTCACTCCCCCTACATTCTCCCAACAAGTTAGTCCCTTGTCTCCCTTTGTCTGGGAAGGGAGCATTGGTGAAGCTCCAGCCACATAATGAATGTTGCCTGACACCCACAGATGAAAGCCAGCCTTTAGGGGCTTTTGTGTTGAAGTGTAGGCTCATTTCTTTTGTCCATCATCCTTCCTATCCGAAGATGGATTTCCTGAAACAGTAAGTGCAAGCTTTCTTTTTCTTTTCTTACCTTCAAAGAGCATCCTGAGTACTTTCTCTTGTTTCCCTACCAAAAGCTCATATTGTGTTTGCCCTGCTGCATTCTACTTATAATAGAAATACCAAATATTCCTACATTCACCAGTGTTGAAATAGCTTTCAGTTGCCCGTCTGGTCTGATTTTAAACATGGAACTGAGCAGGAAGAGGAGCCACCATCTTGTCTTTTACTTCAGCCAGCTTAATGCTTGCACTGGCTCTGCCCCAGAGCAGTCCCCTTGTGTACTTTCTACTGTGTGTGAGTGTAAGTGTAATCCATAATGAAGGGAAACACACCACTACCTTCAATGCTGTTGATCAGTGTTTTATTCGCTTACACAAAGATGCCACGGAGCTTATTTGTACCTACAGATTTTAACACAGTGGTTGTAGCAGTCAGCAACAGCAACCAGCCCATGGTCCATCATGGAGAGACCGCTTGGACCTTGCAAGCCCTCGCTGACCACAACAGCACTGAGGGAAGAGTCGGGATTAAACATCACAATGCAGTTTTGTCCTTCGTCAGACACAAAGACGTTCCCATGACAGTCCACACAGACTCCAGAAGGGTTTTCAAATGTGAATTTTTTCCCATAGTGAGGCCCAATAGTCTTCTTCACACTTCGTTCCTTTTCGATCACTTTGATACAGCAGCCCTGAAATCTTCCAAAAAGCTGCCCTTCTGTAACTAACATCTCATCATTCTGGGGGCAAGAACAATACAAATTGATTATAGTAAAATGTTTTGTGTTATATAAGAAAGTCATCTCATTTTTGTTTTATTTCCCACTTTTCTGTCCCACGTTGTTTCCAAAGAATTCAGGACAACATAATGTTTTTTCCTTGCCCTCACTCCCCTGCTGTTCCATCTCCTCCAGCAACAAGGAATGCACATTAAAATTAGTGCATAGATGGCAGTGGACTCCGGACAAAATTGAAGAGACCGTGCCTGATATTTCTCCCTTGTGTTGGATGTGATGTGGCCAAATAGGCACTTTAAAACACTTTTGGCCTAAGTGCCTTAAAGTTAACAAATTTTGGAATGAGGTCCAATGTAACAAATCAAAGAGGCACTTTAAAACACTTTTGGCTTGAGTGCCTTAAAGTTAACAAATTTTAGAACGAGGTCTAATATAACAAATCAAAATGGTAAGCGGTGTAGTGCCTTGCTCCTCTTATCCATCTTCTAGAGTGAAAATGTGAACTTGAACCAGAGGAAGTTAATATACGTTCTGCTCTTGGTGGCACACTTGAATACATCCAAACACTGCAAGATGCTAAATAATTTGTCCATGTGTTCTTGGTTGGACAAAGTCTGGCCGATGGCAGTGACTGAGAAACTCACTCATAAGTTAAGGTGAGCCAAAAGACTGGAGACGAAAGGCAATTTTGAACAAATATAGTTTAATTTTATTTTATATGCCAACAAGGAGGTCTGTCCATGAGTTCCTCCACCCTCCCTCATGAGATTTTGGACAAATCATGTCACTGATGGTTTTTCTGATTGTTTTCTTTGTTTCATTGAGATTCTATTGTTAAATGGAAATGACTATTTTCTATAATGTAAACCAAAAGAGAGAATTTAATAAATAAAAGATAAAAAAAATTATTGCAAAAGTCAGCCCTGTTAAATAACAGTGATGGGCCCAGATTAACTGTGACCATTTATTTCCTATTTGTTAGCAACATTTATATCTTGCCATTCTTTCAATGAGTTCATGGCAGTTTTCAAAACTTTCATCCTTCTTACTTTATCCTCACAACAGGGCTATGAGGTAGGTTAGGCTGAGAGAAAATTACTCTCCCAGTGAGTGTCACAGCGGAATGAGAACTTAAACCTGCACCTCCCAAATCCCAGTCCAGCACTTCAACAGTGTATGATAATGGCTGGATCCCACAGCAAGTCTACACTTGGGAATTTGAAGGCCTTGTTAGGCAATAATTAAATGTCTTGATTTGACCATCAGGCTGGAAATTGTGACTTGCAAGGGAAGCTGCTAAACACACTATGAGTCTTCAGTCTTCTAGTGAAGCCAGAGAAATAATCTAGGCTTTGTTCTATGTTTAATTCTTTGGGTTGTCAGGAGGGAAACATGCAGAAACCCAGCAGTTCCATGACCATCATGATCATGAACATAATCTGTAACAAACAAGTAAACCCCATTGGTGTGGTCTTGTACTCAATATATTCAATATAGTTCTTCTTCTCTCTGTTAATTGCTTAGCTGGATCAGCAAAGATGCAGCTAGGGTATACTGGCCTCAATCCTGTTGTTAGTCTCAACTATAATAAGCCGTTGAATCAATCAACTTTTGTAACTGTTGACTTACCAATTTATCATTGTTTCAGTAGGTAGGTCTACTCTAGTTGGGACTAATAATATGACTGAAGTCTCTCATACCAAGACTCAAATGCCTCCATTTGGCTGGGGCCAAAAGCAGCTATAGGAAGAGAGTTCGCAACATCTGGATGGTGGTGTCCCAAAGGGGGCTTTCTTTTTGGGCTCTACCCATGATAGTGTCAAAAAATCCCTTAGACCAGTGGTGGCTGGTGGCTCTCATGTCAAAAGAGCAGTCAATGCACTCAGGCTTTTAATCCAGAGTTGAAAGGAGCCTTCTGAATAAGTTCAGAGCCAAGCCAAAATGTGGAATGGACTCACCACCCCACTAACATGGGAGACACCAGTCACCACTGCCTTAGGCAAAAGATGTCAGATAAAACAATTGAAGATATGGTGTGGATGCCACCCTCCTTTTCAGAATTCCCAGATGTCACCATTTTTAACCCTGCTTACTACTATCTTTGCTATATCCCTTTTTGTAAGGATCCAATACGCTCTGTACTATCAACCCACTAAGGAGATTTCTTAAGAAAAATTTCCCTCTTCTGGGTGTCTTACTGTACCTTACTGACAGCCACTCGCACCGGCCGGTGGAATCCCTCTATGGAGTGGGTCTTCAAGATGGTGTTCATCCTCCAGTCCACCCCAATGATGTTAATTTTTCCTCCATTGGACCAGTCTGACACAGCAATTCTATTGGGTTTCAGGACTTCTATTCCATATGAATAAGGCCAGGTTACTTTTGGAGATTTCAACTCATGGATCAATTCACCATCTTTGGTGAAGAGCTGGATGGTTTTGGTTCCATTGGTCACAAGTAGCACACCGTTCTTCATGCAGGTGATGTCCCCTAGACCTTTTATTGGTTCAGGTCCATAAGGAAACCTAAGCTTAGGGCGACCATCAGCAGTGTAGACCTGGATGTGTCCAGTGCCGCTGTCTTTCACTGCCAAGTCACCCTCTGGAGTAGTGGTAAGACTGGTGGGCCAGATCATTTTACCTGGGATTGCACCAAACCCTCCCAGTATTTTTTCTACTGCATTGTAATGGATCTTCTGGATCCCGGAAAGTTTCCATTTGTTATTAAATCTGAGAGTTTCTTCTATCTAACAAGCAGGGAGAAAAAAAAATAAATGAAAGCAAAAAACAACAAAATGTCTCATGGCACATAATTGGGGCCATTTCCACATGGGGTTAAAAAAACGGTGTAGAGTGACCTCCACGGAGGTCGTCTACACCGTAACGTGGATTGGGGCGGACTACGTTTGTGTAGTTCCACACCCCAATCCACGCAGGGGTGACCGGAAGTGGCGCCGCCCGTGCCTTTTGAAAACCACTTGGTATGGATCTGCAGGCGTGGGCAAGGGTGTGCCTGCAGATCGCGCGGGGGGTGGGATTTCCGGCTGGCTAGCTTCTCTGACTGGCGGAGAGCCTCTGCCAGTTGAAAGCCGCCATTTTGGGCACTGCTGGATGCCGCGGACGCCACTGAGTGTGGAGCGGCGAAACGGGCTGCTCCACTCGGCGACAGAATAAGGTAAGCCCCGTTTCCGCATGGAGCAGCCCATTTCTCCGCCTGCATGTGGAAAGGGCCTGGCTTGATATATATATGGCATGATATAACTTCTCCCATCTGGAACTGTTTTGCTTAGGAAGAAATGAAGGTAGAGCACTTGACAGAGTTGCATAACATTATGCTTTTTAGTTCCTCTCCAATAATAAATGTATTTCGTAATACTGTGGTCATTCATTGTAGCTAAATGGATGGAAGGTTCAAGGCAAAAATTGGAAATATTTCTACGACCACTAGATATTGAAGGGGAAACTGGACAAATTCATTGCAGATTAGACTTGAATAGATACTACCATTTTTTCTGTATATTACCTCCAGTACCAGAGGTATACACCTCTCAATGCCAGTTGCTGGGGAACATAATGCTAATGCATTCATATACTACATTCAAGAACTTTATGGATGACAGACTGGGTTAGACAGAACTTTCGTTCAATCCAAACAGATTCTTAGGGCTAGAGAGCCCACTATATTGGATACTCATAGTTAGGCTGTGTTCATGGTTTCGTACTCTAGTGCTACTGTTGTTCTTATGTGGTAATTTCAATGGTATGTATTTCTGTTCTAGTTCCCTTTCAGATTTACAATGCAAGTATGCACACTGGACCTTTTCACAGTTAAAGTGCAGCCAACATCATTCCATGCTTGAGGAGGAGAAGGTGTGGTCCTCTGGTTGAAGTTGGACAGCAATTCCCATCAGCCCTAGCCAGCATAGTATAGTGAGGGATGATGGGAATTGAAGCCCAGCCACATCTGGAAAGCCACATATTGTTACTGTATGTAAACAGGAAAGGAGCAAGGGATGGCATAGATCATGTAGGAAAATGTTTAGGGGAAATGATGAGACTTTTGACAGATTGACCAGCAAAAGGAATTGAGGTTTTGATATACAGTAGCAAAGCAGGAGCTCTACATGTAGAACAGCCCAGGTGCCGGATAACAGATTGATGGGACAGATCCTTTTCACTGGTCGTAGCCCTGGCTAGTCAGAGAGGACAATAGTGGGCTACATGGGCAAATGGTCTGGCTGCACATAAGCCAGCTTGCTATTTTGTTTTATGTTGTGAGCTGTCTTGGGTCCCAAACTAGGAGAAATGCAGAGTATTATACAAATAAATAAATGCATAGGCCTAGGTCAGAACTTGGAAAGTTCATTTCTTTGACTATAGTTCCCAGAATCCCCTATCCAGAAGGGCATGCTGACCAGAGGATTCTGTGAGATGTAGTATTGAGATGGAACTTCCGTATGCTCTGTCAACAACATGGAAACATTAGATAAATAGGAAGAAACCAGCTTGACCAGGTCCAACTAGTTAGGCATTTGATTTCTTGTGAGAGCATCTGGGAAACTGACAGGGCAGGCACAATGGCAACCATCATTATATGATGGGGCTTCTCTAAAATAATCCCAGACTGTTTTCAAAGTGTGAGTGTGTGGGGGGGGATCCGCTGTACTTTCCTAGGTGTGACCTGATTCCTGCAGCACCCTGCAGTGTACCTACGTTCTCATTTTTGACTAAAAAATGCAGACCTCCTAACTGTCCTAGTTTTGGGGCTTCGTTTGTTTTTCTTCTTCTTCCTTTGTTCTTTCCTCCTTTTTTCCTTCTTTCCTTCCCTTCCTCACTTCAGTACCACCTAGCTTGATGAATTCTAAATGCACACTATTTAGGAAGCTCCTTAATAGAGGTGGACCAAAGTGTAGATATTGGACCCCCCTCCCCTGACCTTATATGAACTAATGTGACTTTCTTTGCTTTTCTACCTCTTTCCTTATTTTCTTCAGCCATGGGACTCAGGACCATGTTCTGTACCACAGGATCTAGGAACTAGGTGGTGGAGCTGAAACTGGAGCTAGTGAGAAATCTGCTGAGCTACAGAGCTGTGAAGTGAATTTACCTCTTTGTGCATGGCGTGGGTAGAACCACGAAGGTGCCCCACACCTTGGACATCAGGAATCCAAGTTCATCCAAATTCTGGCAGACTGTCCATTGGCTTGGTACTCTCTTTCTCTCCCATGAAACTTCCATCATGGCTCCCTGTATTTCCCTTTCCTCTGTTATCTCTCTCCCTGCCCTCTCCCTTAACCCCTATTGTTACATCAGTGCTACCAAATGCTGAAGAGGGATGAGGTGTCGTGGGGCAGGATTCAAATAAGGCACAAAACAGGCAAGGCAGATACTATTACCTGTTCATCATCCAGTTCCTTCAAAAAATAAGAATCTAACATCACTCCTCAGACACAGATGGGGTTCCTCCCTAGAACAGTAAATGAGGTAGGGGAAATAGCAAAACTATGCAGAATTTTAAAGGTAACAATAAACTATATACTGAATATAATGGTGGAGGTTATAATTTAGTGACATTCCCATACTGTTAGGGAGCATGCAGTTTGAAGATTGAGAGCTAGTGAGGTGTATAAGTTTGAGCGTTGGACTAATATTGTGGGAAACCAGAGTTCAAATCCCTGCTCAGCCACAGAAACCTCCTGGGCAATGGCAAACCTCCTAAGAACAAAATATGTCAAGGAAACCTTATGACAGACTTGCCATAAGTCAGAGTCTATTCAGAGGCACTTAAGAAGAAGTAATATGAGGACTGGCCCTAAAGAGAATTAATGGAAGATTACTCCCATTGGTGTACAGGGAGAAACAGAAGGCTCTTTAGAATAAAGTGTATATTTTAAGCCACTCCTCATTCATCTGACATGTTTTGGGGCCTGAAAACATCACCAGAGGCCAAACTAGGATTTTGGTAAACGAAAAACCGCAGAATTTGCCTGCCCATCACCCGCCAACCTTTCCTTCTTTCTGAGCATGCAGGAGACAGGCAAACGTTTACCTCTCCCATTTGCTTGCCTTCTGTGGGGGCACAGAGAAGGAAGGCTGCGTGCCTGGCCAAAAGACCAGGGAATGGAAGGAGGAGAATTGTGTGGGGAGGCAAGCAAGCACCTCACAAATAATCAAATTTGCGAAGGTCAAACCTGTGCATTTGAAGGGAGAACTGTATTTCATTCTTCCTCCGAGTAGCTGAGGGAACACATACAGTCAGCCCTTCATGTCCTTGGATTCTGTATCCATGGATTCAAACAATCACAACTTGAAAATATTTTTTAAAAATCTTCAAAAAGCAAATTTTGATTTTGCCATTTTATATAAGGAATACCATTTTACTGCCCCATTGTACGTAATGGGACTTGAGTATCCACCAATTTTGGTATCCACAGGAGGTGCTGGAACCAAACCCTTGAAGATACCAAGAGTCCAGTGTATTGTGGAAATATATATCAGCTTCCCTTTTATCATCAGGGTTATTCTGTCAGATGAGTTAAGATGAGCAATTGTGACAGAACCATGATTTGAACCAATTTCTTAAAGATGGTTTGTTGATTATGGCAGCAAGTACTTCTGAAAGCCAGCAAAGATTTGTAAAAATCCTAAAAATAAAAGGAAGATACATGCTTGTCAGTCCTAATTGTGAACCAGGAAATGTAAAGTCACATGCAAGAGATAATCTGTTCCCAAGAAGTGCTTGGGAAAAACCAGAATTTGGAAACATTACTTGTTGTATTGTAACTCCCAGAATCCATGGCTGACATATTCTAGGAACTGTTCTTCAGAAAATGAATGTCTCCAGACCCTAAACAGTATCAAATTTTTGTGTAATGTATGGGCCTGGTCAATATTATTCATGTTTGCTGACTTTAACAACTTATTTTTTTAAAAGCATCTTTTTTACCTGACTTTTCATGGCCACCAGTAGTTATGTTGGCTGCTTTACGCTGAAGCCTACTGTGGATCTGTTGCATTTCTGTGGCTAGATAGCACTGCAATCTGAGACTTCTTACCAGGTAAACTTGGCTATAGGATTGTAATTTAAGAGTACAAAGATAAGCTTTTTAACATACAAGCATAGCTCAATTAACAAAGCCTCAGATAAAGAAGCTCCTTTTTACAAAGTCTTTTTATGCCTACCAAGCCCTCATTTTCCTCCTTGCCCTCTGTCTTGCTGAATCTTTTTAGCAGCATCATCACTGAGAAGATGATAAAGGAGAGCTGGAAAAAAGTTGAGTTGCAGTAGCCTTAATGTAGGAAACAGTATAATAAAGCTTGGGCTGGGAAAGAATGGGATTCTGCTCTAGCCAATCTGACTGTAGCCATACGTACCTATCTGCAGCAGGCAAGGTAAATAGCAGCTGCCTCCAGAATCTCTTACTGAGCATTTGTGAACAGCAGAACAGAGAGAACGTGAGGAGAATAGATAAGCCTGCCTCGTCAGTTCCCTCTCAACATGTTTACAAAAAAAAAAAGCATAGATCTATAAATTTGGTCAGCAAAATAGAAATTATGAGAAAGGTGGAGACTAGTGAAAGAAAAATTAATCCCTGGATGCTTTTCAAAAGAAAGCTTCATGTAGTATCTAGAAAGTTCAAAATGTTTCATTTTTTTAATCTTAGGCTTACTTGACTCAGTTGTTTCATTTCCCATGCGCAGATCGTTAATTTTGAGTAAACTGCTTTTTTTTTTTTGGTGGTATAGGAACATACCTCTGTTCTTCCCATGTTATTTCTGCTTCTGGTATCGTATTTTCTGGTAAAGAAGTAATGCCCAGGTGCACATCTACTTTGTTAATTGACTTACACCTGTATGGCCTCTCAAAATAATTCAAAGTGTATTCATTTGGATTTATTTTATTGCCCAAATGTCTATGCTGCATTTCCAGGTTATGTGCCAGTGGATATACTTAACTCTCCCTGCAAGCAAAGGACAAATAGCAGAGAACACTTCATTCATCGTGCATGAAAATAAAAGCTGCAGTGATATCTTATACAGGCCATTTACACGCATAAATACCAACCAAAACTGTTCTTTCTCCCTTTTAGCCACTGCCACTGCCTGTCACCAAAGACCCATTCAAAGAACATTAATCTATTCAGAACGCCTTGTTCCGTAGCTAGTCCCATATTATTGAATAGTGCCTCAAGAATTATTTTTGAGTCACCTCAGCACAACGGAATAATTATCATAAACTTACCCAGTGCTTTGGTGTGGAATAAGTGTCACGGAGATCCAACCACAGTGTCTGTTCCCATAGCATTGTACCCAAACAGCCATCTCCGGTATCATGGTGCAATAGGATACCTCACCCGTTTGGCGTAATGCTTCCTTCTGGTTTTCTCTTTTTAGCCAGCATTGTTCCATTCCAGCAAATAGCTGAGAAAACATCCCTTTGCCAGTTTCTGTATGTAACTGGAGTATTATACAAGTTAAAAGAATAAATTAAGAAGTCTTTAGTTTAGTGCTTATCTCAGGCAGAAAAGTAATTTGGTTTATGCTATAATTCTTATGATCCTGAAGAAAGTCAAGGCCGTGGCTCTTCTGGCTTGGGAGTTCAAACAGTAACTTTTTCCGATGCTGATAAGAGCTGTGAACATGCTGAATGACTTTAAGCTAGGCACTGGCTTGCAGTTTTAGCTCCAAGTGTGTACAGTAGCCCTTCCACATTTGCGAGGGTTTGGGGTGCAGAACCCTCACAAAAGCAGAAAAACTGTGAATAACTCCCCCTTCCCTGCGATCCCACTCCCACTCCCTTCTGGGGCTCTGGCATAGCAGCTTTCCTTTTCTGTGCTGGGACCAAAGGCAAGGAAGTGAGGAGGGAGCTCCGGAAGATAGAAGGAAGGTGTGTGCCCCTTTCCAGCCATTGCCTTACCTTTTCCCTTGGCTTGAGTTCTCAGCACTGGCGCAGAGGCAAAGGAATGGGAGAGGAGAGCTCTGGAGGAGGGAAGGAAAATGTATATGTGTGTCTCCCTCCCTTGCCTTACTTTTTGCCTCAGTACACTTGCTTTCTTCCTCTGTGTCGACAAAGTGAAGGGAATGGGGGAAGAGAATAGGGGTCATGGGTGCCTTGAGAATAATCAAACTCATGAGATTCAAACCTGCAATGCAGAGCGATGTTGTATAATTATTGGTCTACTTTACATGATGATTGTGAAGTTTAGAGAGATCAGGTGTATAGGTTTGATCTTTCTTGAGCTGGGTAAGGAAATGTCATAGTTTCCATTGTTGTGTCTGTATTTTTCCACATTTTTTCCCCTGGTGGTAAGGACCATATGAAAGCTAGAGAGTGAGGAATGCTGACAGGAAGAGAAATGAGGTGCTGGAGGAGAGTTCTACAGTCACTATGGAGTGCCAAAAAGACAAATAAATGGATCTGAGAGCAAAACAAGCCTGAACTTACACTAGGTGCCAACAAGGATGAAACTGAGACTATCACACTTTGGACACATCTGGAGATGACATGACTTGCTGGAAAAGAAGATAATACTGGAAACAGAGGAAGAGTACATTACAGTACATCCTCCACTTTTGCAAGGTTTTGGGTACAGAACCCTAACAAAAGTGGGAAAAATCCACAATCCCCCTCCTATTCCCTTCTGGGGCTCCCCCCTCCCAATACCTTGACTTTTGTGCACCAGGGCCAGAGGAAAGGTAATAGGAAGGAGCTCCAGAGGGGAGAAGAACCAGTTGTGCAAACCTCCCCCCCCACGGAATTCCCTTGCCTGTTACCTTGGCACAAGTTCTGAGAGCTGGGGCCAGAGGCAAGGGAATAAGAGGGGGAAATCTGGAGGGGAGAAGGAAGACAGACACAAACCTCTCCCACATTTCCATCCCTTTTGTCTGGGTGCTTGCCTTCCTTCTCCATGCCTGGCAAAACAAAAGGGAGTGGAGAGAGAGGAACGTGCATGTCTCACAAATAATGAAGTTCAGGAAGGTCAAACCTGTGAATGAGGAAGAAATACTGTGCATAAGAACTGATTTCACCCAGGAAGCCAATGCCCTGAGTTGGCAAGACCTAAGCAGAGCACAGATGACTGGAGTGCTTAGAGATACCTCTTTCATGGATTGCCAAATGTTAGAGCAATGTGATGGCAAATCACAACAGCAAAGGACTCTAAGTATGTTGGTGCAGATTAATTTGTTCACCTTTATGATCAATGTCACTGCTAGGGAAGAGGAAATCTTTCCATTTATCTTTGTTCCTCATTTCAGTTTAAAAACTCTTCCCATCTAAATGTGATGAAACTTGAAGGTTTTGATAAATTCTTTAAAAAAAGACCCTGAAATGAAACTCTCTTATTTGCAGTGGCCAAATTCATTATGCACATCTGTCTCCAGCAGGGAAAGGAACCTTGTGCTAGACAGCTGTTGAATAAAATGTAAAATATAAAACACTTGGCTCAGCTGTACTTCAGCAATAACATGGTTGCATGCATAGGGACTGAAACTCAGACTTGGAAGTAGTCAGTATTTTGGGTTTGGATGGACAAATTTGTTTGTTTCATTTTTCTTTGTTTCTCAACTGCCCTTTCTGAATATGAAGAAATGTGCAAACTGAAGTAAATTCCTGTCAAAAAGGAGCAGAAACAAAATTCTCACCTGTCACTAAAATGGCTATGTTGGCTCTTCAGTGCGTAGGCAGCACCCTCTGTTGTTTACTGCCTGTAAGTGGCACCGTTTCATAAACGGTAGTGAGAACAAAAGGGGGAACATGAAGTCAGGCTGAAAGGTTTTTACACAGTAGGTCTTTTCCATAATCCTGGCTTTGAACAGCTTGATTTGAACTGTGGTGTAGTCTAATCTCTCTCCCTCATCCCCTCCTCCTCTTTTTTTTTCTTCATTGTAAGGTAAAGACTAAGTAAAATAAATATTTAAGAAGGATAGATACTCATGATTTTTTTAGATGGCCAATCACAGGGAAACATCCTTCTGTGAAAATAATCAGTTCTCAGTCCTTTTTATTTGGAACAGGCACAACAGGGCAAAATTTTATTGCAACTCTCACTGCATTGTCTTATTTTTGTGAGAATTGTCAACTTTTCTGTTAAGGAAGGGACGTTTAGATCCCCAGCAGTTCCTTGTCTTCATTCAATGAGTCTTATATTCATTCCTACAGATAATTATGCCTCCACTTCTTTACAGAGCATACCAGCTCCTGGTGTTTTATGCTTTAAGACATGTGTATCATGGGAGTTGTAATAAAATCCTGAACTAGCAGTTGAATTCCAGAAGAATGTGCTAACTTCTGGTATTCATAAAACTTAACCAAACCTGATGATCAGAAAGTTCTACTGGATTGACATGTGGAATGTGTTGCTCTCCTTGCTGAAATAGAGGAATTAAGAAAAGATGAGTTTCCCCATACAGTGGTTGTAGAAAGCCAGTAGTTTTTTACGTTATAGTTTCTATTGAACAAGTTTTTCTACTTCCAGGGAGTTTTGTACACAGAGTAAACTGCCCCACCCCCTCTGCGATGTGTGAAGTGGTATAGTCCATTTTGCCACATCAAGCATTGTAGAGCCTCATTCTGTTGCACGGATGGAGCTTTGGAATGGAAACAGGATGAAGCGAACAGCTTGCTAGCTGCTTCAAAGCTGGTGCCAATGCACACATTATTTGAGTTACCATATTTTGGGGAACAACAACAACAACAACGCACATTTACCATCTGACTACTTTGACCACCAATTGCTACGATGACTCTTGCTTTAAATACTCTACGATATAAGCTGTGATAATTGCTACCAGAAATATTCCTCACCTTCACTGTATTTAAATAACACTTTTGACTGATTATTTAGCAATATTTAATAATACCAACACTTGATCTGGTTATCTCAGAAAGATCCCAGCACAGTTGAGATTAGAAGCCCATCTCTCAAGCCTGCCCATCCACTCCTCCAGCACTGCAGGTTCCCACAACAACCCTGTGGGATAGGGCGGCAGCAGAGAAAACTGTCAAGCTAAGAAGAAGAGTTATGGATGGTAAAATGGACAGCGGACAGAGGACCTTGAACAAGGGAATAGTGGGGGTGATGAACACCTGAGTATTCTGGAGGAGATGGAAGAAGCCCATAACCACTCCATGTCATTGTAGCTGCTTCCTCACCAGAGCCCCCGTTGCTGTCATTCTCCTTACCCCATCCCACCTCTCTCCATGCGTCCCATAGGAACAGATTGATGACATTAAATTCACAAGCTATAATCTTGGCCATTTGTAGTCATAAGATATTCTCTACATGACCTTTTGTTTTGTCCCGTAGATTTGCAATAATTAAACTTACACATACATTTCAGAGGCAGAGAGGATCTTGTTAGAAAACCTGAATATTTTAAGAAGCCCTTCAGACAGAAATTGTAGCTCTGAAAATAAGGACATGTCCAAGAATAGGAGGATGTATGGTAACCCCAGACACTATAATAGCTTCTTTCTTTGTTGTTGTTTTTGTGTGTCTTCAAGTCATTTCTGACTTACGGTGACCCTAGGGTGACCCTCCCACTTGGTTTTCTGGGGCTAAAAGTGTGTGATGCGCCCAAGGTCACCCAATGGGTTTCCATGGCTGAGCAGGGAATTGAACCCTGACCTCTAGGATCATAGTCTGGCACTCATATCAACAGACCATCCTGGCTCTCTAGCTTCTATCTACATATCTCAAAAGGGACGGTTGAGACAAATCCAGCAGTGATGTGCTGGTAAATTTTGAAGTGCAGACATTTCAGAGTTCACATAGCCATTGTGTTCAAAGAGAAGAACAAAGGAAAAAACAACAAAACAATAATAATAAAAAAGCACAAGCAGTAGTGTTGCTCCATATCTACACACCAACTGTAGCAGTTTTCATCTCTACCATGGGCAAGTCTCTTGAAACACTAACAGATCTTAATTGTGAATTTGAAATCAAGTCAGCCCACAGCTATTTTCATGATAACATGGAGAGCTCACAATAAAATATTGTTGCTTTGAAAATTTGCTTCCTCCCCAGCTATCATGAGAGGTGCAGGTAATATGATGCCTGTGGTGGCTGTGGTAAAGATAGATGTTGCTGTGCCCCTATTCATCAAAAAGTCTTGGTACTCTGACCTTGTAAGCCATAGCTCAGCTATACAACCAAAAGATGGATTACATATGTAAGAAGCACCATTTCTCTGAATTAGCAGCTCCAGTCCACATTGATAATGTCTGTACAGGGCTGGACTGTTAATAGTTCAATTTGTGCAATTATTTCAGGCTTTTCACAGACTAGGGGCCCAGTGGTGAGGGAAAAAGGAGAAGCATGAGTTTAATTCTTCCTCAGTCACTTCCTGAATCTTGTGTTGTTTCTGTTATCATCAACATGTGTTTCTGGAGTAAATAGGTAAAAATGCATGGGAACAGGTAGTGAGTCTCATCATAGTTGCAGTGTTGAAAGGAGGTTCACACACAAAGACTTTTGCATTTTTTGTTTATTCTCCTGCTCAGTTTTTATACTGCTGCCCCTAGAGTAGCTCACATATACACGCTAGGGGACCTCATCATCTTAATCTGATCACGTGTATGAAACACAACTATGATGAAGACCAGCCCTGCAATTATGCAGAGTAGGCTTAGGAACCAAGTGGTTCTCCAGGTATTGTTGAACAGTAGTTCCCGGCATTCCTTATTGTCTTCTATGCTGGCTAGAGCTGCTGGGAGTTGTAGTCTAGCAAAAGCTGGGGACCTATATGATTCCTACCCCTAATGCAACGTGAAGTGGCCACCTCACCTGGCAAATGCGGGTTGCCAATGGCAGGTTTTCTTTCTCTCCACTGAGCTATTTTCTCTTAGCCCACTGGCCTATTCCCATTCTCCTCAACCAGAACCCTCAAAGTGGCAATAATTGCTTGTTGTCTCACAGTGCCAAATGCAAAGGTGGACTGCATGTCAAGTGCTAGTTTTCATTCTCATGGCAGGTTCCACTGCCATAAATATGGCCACAAATCACTCCTGGAAGTGAGCAGAAGCTTACTTCCTCTTTTCCCTTATGTGTGTTTTTTTTTAAAGAACTTTATTTTAAGGAGATTTGTTCAGTTTTTAAATTTGGGGTGCATGTACTTTAGATGGAAAGTGCTGCTCCAAGTGGTGTTTGGGGGCATTTGGGGGTTGATTCCTACTAATTAATTTTAGAAGATCTGGATTTGGGGATTAATAGAGCTTTGGGGGAACAAAGGGGGTTGAGATAGGGTTCCCAGATGTCAGAGACTAGATTTTCTTCTCCAATCCTCAGGGAAAAGGAGGGGAATCTCAGGGCCACAGCAAAATAAAAGTAGGTGTGTATGTGTGTGTGCGTGTGTGCCTGTGTACTCCTCATTTGTTAGACATGATTGTTTTTATTTGAATTGCACACTTTGTGCGACCATGGCAGATGCTTATGGCATCATGCTTAATAACATCACGAGGGACTGCCCCTTGTGATACCACCCCTGTAACCTCCCCAGTATCCTCTTCCCATGATGTCACTATGAGTCATCCCCCAGTCTCAGATTTTGGCACTTAAGTTTCAGGGTTGGGATAGACCTGACCTGGCATTTCTGGTCAGAGGACTATGCATTCCCTACTCCTGGCCTAATGGTAGACACAGGTCCTAGACACAGTGTTTCTCCAGGGTCCTTGCTTTCCCTTCTTTCGGTTCTCTAGTTCTTCGTCTTTAAGCAGGACTTAAATTGGACAGCCCTTCAGTCAGAGAACAACTTCCAAACGTTGGACTGTCCTTTGTAACTCTTTGAAAGGCCTGTTCTCTGAAAAGCAGGACACATTGCTACCTTACCCTATTGATTTGTTCTGGGGAAAGTGGCTGTGTTTATCTGTTGCAGTACCAGGGAGAAATTTGCAAGGGTGGGGCACCTTAAGAGCCAGTGTAGCATAGTGGTTTGAGCATTGGACTATGAACCTGGAGACCAGGGTTCAATTCCTTGCTCAGCCATGGAAACCCACTGGGTGACCTTGGGTGCATCACACACTCTCAGCCCCAGAAAGCTCAGTGACAGATTCATCTTAGGGTCACCATAAGTCAGAAATGATTTGACGGCACTCAACAACAACAATGGGGCACCTAAGCTCTCTATGGCATGAGTGTTCATAGACTGCAGCCCACATTTACAGCTGATGAAGTGAGCTGAAATCTGTGAATGCACGTGAAATAATCTTTGTTAGTATTGAAGGTGCCACACCGCTTTCCCTCCTTAACACTGACTCAATTCGTGTTCTAGATGAGTCTGCAGTTGTCTGGGAAAGTTTGGCTGCAATTCAAGAAGGCAGCCTTAAACATGCAGAGAATGGTGATAGGAAAGTCTGTGTACCTGGACTACCTGCACCTCCCTTAGAGCATTTTAATTGAATGTGCTTAAGGTCAGGGTGTTCCTCTGATAGGAGAATCTTTCCTCTGAATCTGTCAATAAGCACACCCTACATTAGCCTAATTGGCTTCCTTTTCTGACAATTGACAACTTGTCAAATCATGTTGTAGTTAATCAGAGTTCGATAGGTTAGAAGGAATCAGGAAACGATGCCAGACACCTCAGTGACTTTTCTAGGGTTGTGCTTAAGTTTCCTCCCGTTTGGGAGACTTAGAAGAGGTACATTTGGATTACAATTCCCAAAACTCTTCAGCCAGCATGGCCACTGGGATTCTGGGAGTTGTCATCCAACAATAACCTCTCTACTCTTCCTGCAAAATTTCTATGGGACAGGTGTCATGTTGTGTGGTACAGTGACAGGCTCTGAGTCTAGAATTCCCTGCTGTCTTTGAATCTCTCTTTTGCTATAAGCTTCCTAGGTGGCCGTAGGCAAGCAATTCTCTTCTAACCCTAATCCTCCTTCCCATCAGCAGTCTCACTTCTTCTGAATCTATCATTGGCTGTTGAGCAGCAAGGATACTATAGTTTAATGTGGGTATTGGGAAACATGAGGGAGATATCAGCATGGTCAATGGGGACCGAGAATGCTCAGTAGCCACAGAATGTAGAGTGATCATTGGAAATGGCACTAAAGAACAATGAAATGAAACGAAGGCCCTTTTTGCACCTTACCTTCATCGCGGCGGTGGGGGGCAGTGCTCGCGCGAGCAGCACTTTGCGCGAGCCACTCATGGCAGCCCTTCTGCCTCCCGCAGCTGTTTGCCGGTCGCGCGAACGCCCCGCCCCGCCCCTTCCTTCTGCAGCACAGCCTGGGAGCTGTAGGCTGCGCTGGGGGAGGAAGCGCGACCTGCCCGCTCATCTGACGCACCGCACAGCAGGTAAGTGCGCAAGGGCCCCGGGAGCATTGCGCAACCACGCAGTATTTTTGGCTCCCAGCCAAAAATAATAAAATGCGCGTGCATCCCACTTTAGGCTCATGAGCGTCGCGTGAATGGGAGTGCGTTGTACAGACTGACACTCCCATTCATGCAATGCTCAAGGGGCCCTCTCGCAACAGAAACTGCATGCAAAAAGGGCCAAAGAAATACCCTGCTTGGGAGAATGACAGCATGTAACCCTGCACAGAAACACTCTTAATGGGAATGAAATGAGATTTTACTGTTGGAGATAATATAGAACTACCTTGTAGGGTTGTTGTAATCATTACAACAAGACTTACAAAACCCAATCAGTATTTAGATAGTATTTCATGTCCGTGGTCTGACATGGTAATATTAGTGTTGTTATAATTTGGTTTCTGAGTAATATAAAGCAAGCCAAATGTTCCCTTCTCCTCTTCCTGCCGACTCCCCTGCACTATAGCCCCAATACTCCCCCCTGCTGCATATTGCTCATTTATCTGGCAAATAAACCAATCAAGGTTTTTCACGTGCCATGATATTCTACAACACCCTGTCGCCAGCCAAATTACAACCAGATGTTTTGGTGTACAGTAAGTTTTCCAGATCAGCTTGTCACATAACTCACTGCACAGCTGGCGAACTTACAGCTGGAGGCTACGCAGCAAGATATATGAACCAAGGTACTGGAAAGCTCCACCCTAGGCTTGAAAACTTTGCCCCAGAGGCATGGATGGTGCACAGATTTGCTTCGTCTGAGCTTCTCTCTCCCTCGGTCCCTCTCTCTCTTTCTGTCTCTCTCTCTCTCTCTCTGTACTCTACCCAAAGACATCTGATAGCCCTTCAGACTTTTGCAGAAAAAAAGTTCCAACAAAATTAAATCAACCAGTCTGCTAGTTTAGTAATCAGGAGTGAAAAAGTGATGTTTCAGCCTCTGCTGGTGGACTGCAGGCTATTTTTGGGTAGAGCCCTGGGGTATTGGTGATACCATTCTTTTCTCCTAGGGTTTCCTTTTCAATTGCAAAATAATCAAATATCTTTTCTCATTGAGACTAGTATTTATTGCATTTTAAACATTGCCTTTCCTCCAAATAGTTCAAGGCAGCATACATGGTGTCGTCATCCCTTTGTTATCTGCACAATGACACTGCAAGGTAGTTTATGCTGAGAAGCCCCAGATTGCCAGTCAACCTTGGAGCTGGGAAGGGATTTAAATTCAGGTATCTCTGGTCAGTAACCCCTATATGGCACTGTCTCTCCCTGTTGTGCATTTTTAGACTGATACAATGAGGGTAAGAGAAGCTAACAATTTCCCTAGTCTATAAGGATGCGGGGGGCGGGGGGAGGAAATCAAAGTGAAAATCAAAGTCTGTAAGAAAAAGACTATGAATGTTACTTATGATGGCATCCTTGTCCAGGTTGGCCCCAGAGTTCCAACCCTTGGGTTACCATTGCTCAGCTTGTTTGTTTAATCTTATGCTTACAGAAACCAGCAGCCACCTTTTCTCTCAGGAGCTTTATTATGAGGTAGCTGCCAGTTGCTGTAGGTTTTCCTCTAATAAAAGGCTAATTTTGGTTTTGAGACTGGTTTCTTCTTCCCTCCAACTCTTATGAGTACTAATGAATCCATTATCTCTGCTGCTTTTGCCACAGTTTTCGGTTGTTTGCCCTGCACTAGCCATCTGAAATTTTGATAAGACATTATAAAATTGTCCCAGGACAACCATATATACAGTTAGCCCTCCACTTTTGCAAGGTTTACAGGTGCAAGACCCTCACAAAAGTGGTAAAAAGGTGAATATCTTCCTCCTGCCTGCCTGATCGAGTGAGAGAGGGAACACACAGGCAGGCTTTTCCTCCTCCTGCTTCCCATTCCATCTGGTTTTCCCTCGCCCACCTGAGTGTGAGGGAATGCATGCCTCCTTTTGTTCCTTACCTCCTCTTGTTCCATCCAATTCTCCTCTACACAAGCATGAGGGAAGGCATGTGTATGCCTTCCCCCTTCCCACTCAGCCATCCTATCACTTGTCCCTGCCCACCTGCCCAAGTGTGAGGAAACACACACACACAGGTGTTACCCTGTTTTCTGGGGGTCCCCGGAGGGACACCTAAATGCGCTCTCAATTATATAAGTTGGGGAAATTAGCAAAGAGCACGAGCTAGCAATACGAGAGGCAGGGCAACGGAGTGAGACCTTTCACCCCATGTCTACGGGGTCAGGCCAAGTCAAGGAGCCAACAGAATTGAAATAATAATTGTGATGTTTATTAAAATACAATCAAACAGTGTATGCAGCACACTCACACAGATAACTAGGGAAATAAGGGTTGGAGTGAGAGGGATTTTTAGAGGAATTGTTGGTTTGGGTAATACTACACCTGTCCTGAAGCCTGGGTAGTCTGCAGCAGAAGTTTGGAGGTATGGAGTCTCAGTACGTGGGACTGAGGGGAAGGCTCGCCAAGCAAAGCGGCAGCAAGGCAGGATGGAAGTCGGGAGCAATCTGAAGAAGCTCTCAAAGTCGGGGTTTATATAGGGGAAAATGTGGCTGCAGGCTAATCCGTACTTGGGGAAAACAATGAGTTTTGGGTTGGAGACAAAGCCTCTGAAAGGTCAGAATTTAGCATGATTAAGTCCAAATTGACAAAGGAGTAGACAGTATGCAAATGCAGAGTGCTTAACAGATGAGGATTCGTCTAATCAAGCTGCCTGCTCGGGGCAGGGAGTTATTTGTAAGTAGCATGCATACATAATAGAGTACTTGCTTTGAGGTCTCCTGAAACGGCAGGAGCTATTTCTGGCCAGCTTGTATTGTTTGGAATATTACAGCAATTAGTGGCCGTGCCTGTCTGAGAGCTTGTCTGGGGGACCTCACAGCACGTGGAGAGGAATAGGTAAAGGAAGCCAAATTATTGATATCAAAGTGATATCTAATATCCTTCCAGTCCGGGCTAGAAACTGCAGTAACACGGGCCCTCCCTCTTCCTGATCCCCTTATTCCCTGCCCACCCAACTGAGGAAGCAAGTGAGTGAGGGGATGCATGCGTGCACCTTCTGTCCTCCCACTCCCCTACCTGCGTGTGTGAGTGAGCACACAACGGAAGCACAGGCAGCAGCAAACAATCTACGAATAATCAAATTTGCAAAGGTCAAACTGGCAAGTGTGGATGGACAATGGTATTACATTCTTCTTCGTTTCAACCTTGGGCCCACCAAATTTACAACTTGTCCAATTGACAACTTAACTGTGTACACATTTCCTCATGTTTCTTTTTTTCTAACTCCTAAAGTCTTTTCCATCGTGTTCTGGCATTTGGACAATTTTTTTTAAAACTCTTTTCTTAAATAATCTATAATTTTTGCTTCTTCCAGTCTCATCTCCCCATTAATTTCTGTCAGACCTCCACAAATTTGAGACCTTAAATATCTCATTCTCCCTTCATTTTTCACTTACATGTCAGCACATGCTCTTTCAAAAAATAAATCTCTGTTGTCTCTTTTATAGTACAATTGCTAAGAATGTTAATTTTCTGAAACTACATTACTCCTGTTTTTGAATATTATCAGCATGAATCTTACTGGCATTTATTTATTCCAATACAAAACTATTCTGTCTTCCCCAGGTTTAGAGAAGTTTACATAAAATGGACCTATAGCCACTTTTAGTGGTTGCTAACAACTTAAGTAACAAATGAAGGATTTCACTTAGGTGTGGATCTCACTATAGTTTGTATTCATCTCAGACAAGTGCATCCAAATTTTGTCCTGCACTAGCTATCTGAAATTTTGATAAGACATTATAAAATTGTCCCAAGCCAACTAAATATACAGTTAGCCCTCCCAACTCCTCCCAAGAAGTGGGGGGCTGGACCATTAAGCTCTCTGTCCTCTATCATGATAGCTTGAGATGATCTCCTCAGCAATAGTGAATATTCAACATCTCTTGGGTTCTTTTTGTTAAAAAAGGAAAAGTAAAGAGGAGGGAAACTTTTGCTCCCCATGCAAAGCATGTCTCTTAAAATGTCAGAGTCCACAAGGAGAGTAAAGGAAATGTGACATTCATTTAAAAATACATCATTTTCAGTCTGGTCTCATGATCCCATGGGTTGATTTCATAAGCTGTGGACAACATGGGTAGTCACCAAGGCTCTTCATGATGAGTTCATTTGTTTTCTCAGAATATGTGATTACATTGGAGGTAAAAAAAAAAAAAGGAACAGATCATCTCCACTGGAGAAAAAGAAATCACTGGAGAATAAGAAAAAGGTGTATGGTAGACAGGGAACAGAAGGGCCTTAGCAGAGATCTCTGTCTAGCAGTTTGTTTCCCACAGGGGCCAATAGAGAAGTTCAAAATCAGGACAGGAGTAAAATAGCTCTCTTCTCCTGCTGCCTCCAGCTGCTCTTTATTGAGAGACAGGATGGGGTGGGGTGGGGGGAGAAAAGAGAGAGTGCACATAGCAGCAAAGCTGTGCAGAACTTTTGTACACATGTGGCATGGATTAATTTTTGTTTCACTTAGAAGCTGGCTCTCTGTGAGGGTGAGTCATGCTTGTTTCAACAATCTGACGACTCTCCTGGTGTATGGCGTGCTGCTAGACACAGGCGTGCTCACTGAAGTGTGTGTAGTAAATCTGCCCCCCCCACTTTAACATCGGAAGGCACTCAACATAATGGAGAAGGGGGAAGGGGAGACATAGCTTTACAAGATGGAAAACATGTTCCTTCCTAAACAGCCCAAGACGTTTTGGTGCTTGAGAAAAATGTTAAAATAGTAGTTTAAAACTGTAATAAACTGAGCAATGTAGTTAGGATTTTTTACTTAAAAAATCAATTATTATTCTACTGAAAGAAAAACTTGTTACTTTATTCAAAAGAGTAATTATGTGTCACCAAATGTTTACAGGTCATGTGTTGGATTTTGGAAAAAAAAAAGCCAAACAACCAGAGTTTTTTCTCCATCATATTTATTCAGAACTTTTATACAGAACCAACGCCCTTGACCCCCAAGAAAAACATCTAAGAACAAAGCACAAAAATGTTTTAAATCTTTGTACAGTTACACTATAAAGGCAGTCGTTAATTAAACTGTCTTGTAAATTTTAAACTTTGCATTTCCTAAGTTAAGTTTTGTGGTGCAGCTGATGGTGGATCAAGACAAGACAAATATTGCTGAAGGTTGTGGTATTTGTATCTGTAGTTTTTTTATTTTGTTTTGAAGAACCAGATGGCATTCCTCTCATCCTGGGAAATTCCTAGGGGAATGTTAGAAAGAAACTACATCTTTTTGTTCCCACTTTTTGCAAGGCTTTTTTCCTATTCTGCTGTGCTCTGGAACAGTCTGGGGTAAATCCACCCACTTCTGCTTCAACCAGCATTTAAAAAGGAGTGTGAAGCAATGGTCTTTGTCTAGATGCAGAAGTTGTACCATCAGTGACTGCCTGGATGCTCTGTCCTGTCCTGGTGTTTAAAGATAGCCATGTGAATATCCTAGAAAATTCTGCAGAAGATGTGGAATGATGTATAAAGATGATAACTATAATCTTCCTATTGGGAGTCGTGAAAAACCTCTGTACTTTCTCCAGAGCAATATCCACTTCTGACCTCTTTTTTAGAGGCTAGATATCAGAAGAGGCACATAAAACACTCTCATATTCCTGTTCTTTTTTTGGAGCGGCCATCACTGATGTCACTCAATTATCTCCTTTACTTCCATCTTCAACAAGGCTTCCTTTGTAGGTCTGTGTGAGGGAGGGGATGAGGTAACTTAAGAAACAAAAGATGTTTTCTCACCTGTTCATTTTCTTTCATTCTAGTGCTGCTCCTGGGATGCTTGAGAGGATGGCAGACACTATCTAAAAAGTTATGGTGATTCCTTGATGCATCTGGATGGGCTGTACTTGGGAAGAAACAGAATGCTGGATTATATTCACCCACTCCCACTTTGGTCTGAGGCAGCCCAAGGACTCCCCTTGTTTTCTAGTCTTATATTACCAGTTTGTACTGGACCTGGCAATGGTAACCAGTTCAGTTTGAAGAGAGAGTGTAGAGAGTCTGCCAAAAGAAGCTTCTTCTCTTCCCAAAGAGCTTCATATGTATATTTTGACAACCTAACACCATGTATATACTTCAACAACCTAGCTCCTCAAAGGAGTTATCCAAGGTGCTGAAAGTTATCTCTAAAATAGGTTCCTCCTCTTGGCAGTTCCTTTAAAGTTCAGACTTAAACTTGGAGCAGATTAACTGCCTTGCTAACACTGGAGCTACCATGGGTCACTGAAGTTCAGATTGGTTTTCCAGCTTCAGTAACTTGTGGTTCAGATTGCACAGGATGGGCAGCAGATACCCCATGAATATGCTGTCTTCCCATTGCAGGATGTGAAGGGACATGGGGAGTGGCTCCATGATTTCCACGTGTTCTTGCACCATCAGGCTCTCAGCTTCTGTGATCATCTCCAACAGGTGCTGATCCATCATGGTCTCCACTTTTTGTAATCCAGCAGACAGGGGCTCATTTAGTTGCCTTGGAGGTAGAATTCTGCCCAGTTTTGTTTGGCATCTTCAGATACACCTGACACTACTCAGAGATTTACTCTGTACTGATGGGTTCTACTTGGATCACAGCTTGCTATATTTCTCAATCAAAGAACAAAAGAGTTTTCTCAAAGGAACCCTTGTACTTTTTTTTGCAGGACATAGATTATGTTTTGTATGTCTTGTGGTGTTGTCTGGGACTGGTGGGAGTTGCACTACAAACCCAAAAGTCTTTTAGTAGTTTGAGGAAATTTATTATCACCCAAGGCCAACATTTTTTTCATATGTGAGATCCCAGTCTGTTGAGAACATGGGAGAGGACCTTTTCGGTGGCTACCTCCAGGCGCTGGAAGTCCCTTCTTTGTGATACCACCCTTCTTGCTATCCTTCCATAAGCAGGTGAATACTTTTTTCATTTTAGCAGACCTCTGAGCCCTGGTTACTCAGCAGGAAAGGGCTTTTCACAATGTGCTGCACTGTCTATATTTTCTGTTTATCTTTTCAATGGTCATATTTTTAATTCTAATGATAGTTTAACTGTATTTTAAACTTCTGAATAGTGTGTGAACTTAGCTGTTATCTGTTTTAATTTTTGTAAATTGGTTCGAGTCTTGGACTGAGAAAAGGGTGGAAATCAACTGACTGACCGACCGACCAACCAACCAACCAATAATATTTATGACTGCCCCCTCAATTCTGTGCCAATGGAAGACTCCATGTGACCTTTCCTAATTTCACTGAAATGAATAAGATGCAAAAAGTTTACAGTAATTCTTTATTCAAGACAGATATAACACATTCCTATGCATGTCTGCTTAGAAGCAGTATTTGCATCTACTTGAGACTAGAAGTTCATCAGACATAGACATAGCAGGACAGCTCTGAGCAAACATTTTAGTAACATATTATTTTATTGTGGGAACTTCTACCTTTTTCCATTCAAATTTGCAGAGTGGCTTCTACAGAGCAAATTTGCCTTGGATCAGGTACCACTGTTGGCTTCTTTTTTTAACCTGTTAGGGTTGGGGGTGCCACCAGCAATAGAAGTCATAACCTTGACCATCTGACTCAGAAGTTATGAAAAACAGAAAGTAACAAGTATATTACTTGCATATCAACTCATTTGGAATGGAAGGAAGTTCTGCGAATACTAGGGGGTGCTAAAAGGAAAAATAAATGGGTCCAAAACACATCAAGCCTCAACTTCTCCTAGACTCCAAAGTCACTCAACCAAGGCTATGGTACTTTGGATGGATTATGGGATGGCATGACTCCTAGGGGAAGATGATAATGCTCAATAAAGCTGAAGGCTGTTGGAGAAAGGGAAAAATCCCATTAGAGATGTTTTGATTCAATCAGTGGAGCCACAGCCCCAAATTTCACGACCTGAATGGTGCTGTAGAGGACTGGAGGGGTTCTTGGCCATCTTCTCATTCATTGCCAATAGCTGAAGTTAACCCTGCCCTGGTGGCGCAGTGGTTAAATGCCAGTACTGCAAGCCACAAGGCTGTGAGTTCGATCCTGCTGGGCTCCAAGGTTGACTCAGCCTTCCATCCTTTTGCAGGTCGGTAAAATGAGTACCCAGCTTGTTGGGGGCATGAATAGAAATACATGCTATTTGTAAGTTGTTCGCTGCCTCGATCCATATGGAGAGGCGGGATACAAATAAAAAAATAAAAAAATAAATAAAGTTAACCTGATAGCAAATAACAAGCAATCATATTTTACTCTATTATTTTACTACATGATATGAATGATAACAATTAAACATTTAAATATTTGAATCTCTGATGCTAAGATGGTGATGATGCTACTAGGAATAACAGCAACCCGTCTGCAGGTTCTCTGGAGATGTGTGGCTAAAAGTTTGGGGCAGCCACTAACTGGGCAGGAGAAACAGCACATCAGCCTTGGCTTCCTTACCTGCTTCCCATCCCAAGGCCGGAAAAGGACCACGTGCAGGGACCTCCTCTCCATAGCCTTCCCTGGTGCTCATTGCTCACTCTCTCTCTCTTTTTTTCCCTTCCACTTTCACTATGACTCAACCCGTCCTCCCAGCCTAGCTAGGTAAGGGCAGGAGACGTTTCCTGACGGCTTCACCGGCTCTGATTGCCCATGTGCAGACACTCCAAGGGACGAAGCCGCGCGGAGGCTTCTGCACATGCCCAGACGCGTCGAATTACCTTCCCATTGAGAGCCCGCGCCCAGCCAGCGTGAAGTTGGGCGGGAGCCCGCGGCGGCCCCCCTCGTGTTGTCATGCCGACCCCTCGCCGCGGCCCTCCTCCCCGCGCCCTCGCCTGAGCAGGCAGGCGTGCTGGCGTGCTGGCGGGCAGCGGCAACTCCAGCAGCAGCGGCGGCGAGAAGGAGGCGCCCCTGCTCGCCTTGCCGCCGCCGCCGGTGCCCACCTCGCTCCCTCGGTCTGCGGCCACCGCGCGGGGGACGGCTTGGCTTCGCCGGCGTTTGCGTGTAACAAAGGGCTCGGCGGCGGGGAAAGGGGGCCGGAGGAGAAGCCGGGAAGGGAGAGCGAGGCGGGAGCGAGGAAGAGCAGCCGGCAGCCCTCCCTCCGCGGGCCATTGTTGGCGCTGAAGGGCGGCCAGAGAGAAGGAAAAGGGCCAGGAGATGGAAGATGGAAGGAAGCGACGGTGGGGTAAGAGCAGGGCTTCCCCTCTTTCCCACTGGGCTCTCCAGGGCTTCCCCTCTTTCCTCCTGAGCTCCCCATGGCTTCCCCTCTTTCCCCCTGGGCTCTCCAGGGGTTCCCCTCTTTCCCCCTGAGCTCTCCAGGGTCTCCCCTCTTTCCCCCTGAGCTCTCCAGGGTCTCCCCTCTTCCCCCTGAGCTCTCCATGGCTTCCCCTCTTTCCCCCTGAGCTCTCCAGGGTCTCCCCTCTTTTCCCCTGGGCTCTCCAGCGTCTCCCCTCTTTCCTCCTGAGCTCTCTATGGTTTCCCCTCTTTCCCCTTGAGCTCTCCAGGGTCTCCCATCTTTCCCCCTGAGCTCTCCAGCGTCTCCCCTCTTCCCCCTGAGCTCTCCAGGGCTTCCCCTCTTTCCCCCTGAGCTCTCCAGGGTCTCCCCTCTTCCCCCTGAGCTCTCCAGCATCTCCCCTCTTTCCCACTGGGCTCTCCAGGGCTTCCCCTCTTTCCCCCTGGACTCTCCAGGGCTTCCCCTCTTTCCCCCTGGGCTCTCCAGGGCTTCCCCTCTTTCCCCCTGAGCTCTCCAGGGTCTCCCCTCTTCCCCCTGAGCTCTCCAGCATCTCCCCTCTTTCCCACTGGGCTCTCCAGGGCTTCCCCTCTTTCCCCCTGGGCTCTCCAGGGCTTCCCCTCTTTCCCCCTGAGCTCTCCAGGGCTTCCCCTCTTTCCCCCTGAGCTCTCCAGGGTCTCCCCTCTTCCCCCTGAGCTCTCCAGCATCTCCCCTCTTTCCCACTGGGCTCTCCAGGGCTTCCCCTCTTTCCCCCTGGACTCTCCAGGGCTTCCCCTCTTTCCCCCTGAGCTCTCCAGGGTCTCCCCTCTTTCCCCCTGAGCTCTCCAGCATCTCCCCTCTTTCCCACTGGGCTCTCCAGGGCTTCCCCTCTTTCCCCCTGGGCTCTCCAGGGCTTCCCCTCTTTCCCCCTGAGCTCTCCAGGGTCTCCCCCTTTCCCCCTGAGCTCTCCAGCATCTCCCCTCTTTCCCACTGGGCTCTCCAGGGCTTCCCCTCTTCCCCCTGGGCTCTCCAGGGCTTCCCCTCTTTCCCCCTGAGCTCTCCAGGGCTTCCCCTCTTCCCCCTGAGCTCTCCAGGGTCTCCCCTCTTTCCCCCTGAGCTCTCCAGCATCTCCCCTCTTTCCCACTGGGCTCTCCAGGGCTTCCCCTCTTTCCCCCTGGGCTCTCCAGAGCTTCCCCTCTTCCCCCTGAGCTCTCCAGGGCTTCCCCTCTTTCCCCTTGAGCTCTCCAGGGTCTCCCCTCTTTCCCCCTGAGCTCTCCAGCGTCTCCCCTCTTCCCACTGGGCTCTCCAGGGCTTCCCCTCTTCCCCCTGGACTCTCCAGGGCTTCCCCTCTTTCCCCCTGGGCTCTCCAGGGTCTCCCCTCTTTCCCCCTGAGCTCTCCAGCCCTTCTGCTCCTTGCGCAGTCGCCTCTGGAACACGAGAATGCCCCGTGGCTTCCTTTGGCTTTCTTATATAAACGCTGCCTGGGAAACAGTTTGTCTTTTATGCTCAGTTTGGGAGCCACAGCGGCGGCCCCCCGCTCTGCCTCCTGCGCCGGAGGGGGGAAAGAATAACTGTGTGTGTGTGTGAGAGAGAGAGAGAGAGAGAGAGAGAAGGAGGGAGGGAAGGAATGAATGAATGAGTGAATGAATGAATGGATGCATGGATGGTGCGGGGAGAAGACGGATGGAGATGCAGGGGGTGCCCTTTCAGGCTTCCCGCCTTTGCTGTTGGATGGGTCTGACAACTTTTTAGTGGCACCGTGTTGGTGAGAGGGGAGCTTGTTGCGCTGAGGTGCGGTGGGGAAAAGTGGCCGACAGAGGATAGAGAGACACAGAGATAAATCTCGCCCTGGCTGAGATGATCATGAACTTAGCCCTAACCTACCTCCCAGGTTTGCTGTGAGATCAGGGAAGCGCACCATGACTTCCGCTCCCGAGATCCCCATAGAAAAGGTGATATACTTTTTTTTTTTTAAAGTCAGAATAGTGTTGGGGCTGTGGGTGTGAACTCAGAAGTTTCCTGCAATGCAAGCTTCAGATTTTTTCATTTCATGAGAAGTGTGTTGAACTAAGTTAGCTTCTTTCTTTCTTTTTTTCTTTCTTTCCTATGCTAAATAAGTGTAGGATTTAGAGTACCCTTGTGTGAATGTAGTTAAGCAGAGCTATAGGACTGATTTCTCCGCCTCCCTAACTGTCTAGGACCTCTGGAGAAGAATTGCTCCCACTTCCAAATTTACACAGAAACTGCTGCAGCAGTGAAAACGAAGTTGCTAGTTGCCATATTTTTGCATCTCATTTGCTGTGGTTGTAGTACCTCTGACTTTTTTTCCCTCCAGGTTGTAGTAGTTTTGCAACTTCGTCTCTAGTCAGATACTCACTTGCCAGGGAGTAAATGCTTCTGAACTCGATTGGACTGATTGACTTTTACTTAGACTTATATAAGATTTTACTCTCAACAAAACTAGAAAAGACTGTGGGCAGTGGCTGTCTCTTTATGTGTCTTGCATAACACCTAGACTGTTAGCCCCTTATTTTCTGTCACAGTAGTTTATAGCTTTAATGCACTGAGGTCAAAAAGGCCTACAGTCTGGCATCCTGATGTTTATGTACATTTGGACTGCACAGCTGATTTATTTATTTATTAACTTTTTTTGTGTACCATTGTTTCTCCAAGATAAGGACTCAAGTGTCTTTTCTTCCAGGGATTTGTCCCATATGGTCTCCCTCCCCCACCTTTCCCCCTATTTGGTTGTGGACATCCATCTGTCTCCATCCATACCCTCTATAAGCAAAAGAGGATGAGTGTTTAAGAGAGGCTTCCATTCTGTTCCATCTAATTGCTTGGATTCTTTGTTTTGTTAATGCACCAAAGAAATAGCAATAGCATGTATATTTCTATACTGCTTGTCAGCTAAGTGCTCTCTAAGCGGTTCACAATATGTTAGCTAATTGCCCCCAACAAGCTGTGTACTCATTTTACCAACCTGTGGAAGGATGGAAGACGAGTCAAACTGGAGCCCAGCAAAAGGAAAAAGAAGGAGACAATAGGGTCGCTATACAGAGAAGATGGTGAATTACTCACAGGGGGAAGAGAAAAGGCAGAACTTCTTAACACCTTCTTTGCCTCAGTTTTTTCCCAGAAGGATACAAGCACTCAACCTGGCGGCTGGGGAGCAGGTAAGGAGGAAGCAGGGGAAATGAGGCACATAATAGGTAGAGAGGTGGTACAGGAATACCTGGCCACATTGGATGAATTCAAGTCTCCAGGGCCAGATGAATTGCATCCTAGGATATTAAAAAAGCTGGCAGAGGTCATTTCAGAACCGCTTGCTATAATCTTTGAGAAATCTTGGAGGACAGGAGAAGTTCCAGCAGACTGGAAGAGAGCAAATGTTGTCCCCATCTTCAAGAAGGGAAAAAAGAGGACCCAAATAATTATCGCCCAGTCAGGCTGACATCAGTGCCCGGAAAGATCCTGGAGCAGATCATTAAGCAGTGAGTTTCTAATCACTTAGAAAGCAACGCGGTAATCACGAGAAGTCAACATGGATTTCTCAAAAATAAGTCACGCCAGACTAATCTTATCTCTTTTTATGATAGAGTTACTAGCTGGGTAGATGAAGGAGATGTTGTGGATGTAGCATATCTCGATTTCAGTAAGGCCTTTGACAGAGTTCCACATGACCTTCTTGCAATGAAGCTGATAAAATGCGGGCTGGACAGGGCTACTGTTAGTTGGATTTGTAAATGGTTGACCGACCGAACCCAAAGGGTGATCACGAATGGCTGCTTTTCATCCTGGAGAGAAGTGACTAGTGGGGTGCCACAGGATTCTGTCCTGGGCCCAGTGCTGTTCAGTATTTTTATCAATGACTTGGATGAAGGAATAGAGGGCATGCTCATCAAATTTGCAGATGACACCGAATTGGGAGGAGTTGCTAATACGCCAGAGGACAGGATCAAAATTCAAAATGACCTGGATAGATTGGAGAGCTGGGCCAAGGCTAACAAAATGAAATTCAACAGAGAGAAATGTAAGGTCCTACACTTAGGTAGAAAAAATGGAATACAGAAATATAGGATGGGGGACACGTGGCTGGATAGCAGTACATGTGAAAGGGATCTAGGAGTCTTCATAGGCCACAAGCTGAACATGAGTCAGCAGTGTGATGCGGCAGCCAAGAAAGCCAATGCAATTCTCGGCTGCATCAGTAGGAGTATGGTGTCTAGATCGATGGAGGTACTGGTACCAATCTACTTTGCTTTGGTTAGACCTCATCTTGAATGTCCAGTTCTGGGCACCCCAATTCAAGAAGGACATGGTCAAGCTGGAGCAAGTCCAGAGGAGGGCGACGAAAATGGTGAGAGGCCTGGAAGCCATGCCCTATGAGGATAGACTTAGAGAGCTGGGTATGTTTAGTCTGCAGAAGAGAAGGTTAAGAGGGGACATGATAGCCATGTTTAAATATTTGAAGGGATGCCACGTAGAGGAAGGAGAGGGCTTGTTTTCTGCTGCTCCAGAGACCAGGACGAGGAGCAATGGATTCAAGCTGCAGGAAAGGAGATTTCACCTGAACCTCAGGAAGAACTTCCTGACAGTCAGGGCTGTCTGGCAGTGGAATATGCTGTGTTGGAGTGTAGTGGAGTCTCCTTCCTTGGAGGTTTTTAAGCAGAGGCTAGATGGCCATCTGTCAGGAGTGCTTTGAGGGTGTTCTTGCATGGCAGGTGTTGGACTGGATGGCCCGTGTGGTCTCTTCCAACTCTACATTTCTATGATTCTATGATTCTAAGATCGAATTCACAACCTTGTGGCTGCAGTACTGGCATTTAACCACTGTGCCACCAAATGAAGCAAAGTAGTCCTTGTGATAAGGTCTGGAATGCCTTCAAATGTAGTTCTTTCATTTCTGAAAATGAAGGAAAACTTTGAAAGAAAATGAAAGAAAACTTTGTTTGGTTTGACCAATAGCAAATCAGATAGTGAAGCTGATACAAAACAACTCTTCAAGAACCCTTGGACGGTTGAAACACTTGTCTAGCACAGAAGGTTAAGAGATGACTTGGAATGATTTCTTAACTCAGGGGTGCAATGATGTTGTCAGGCCAGGATTCTGGCATAGAAGTCTAGAGTCCCACTCAGCAGAATAAGCAGGCTGTCCCCAGGTTCAAGGAAGGCTCCTTAGAGAATTTGGAAATTTGAGTGAAATAATACGTAGAGAACCATTATGGTGTAGTGGTTTGACAGTTGGACTATGTCTCTGGAAACCAGGGTTTGAATTCTCAGTCAGCCATGGAAACTCACTGAGTGACTCTGGACAAGTTACACTCAGCCTTACAGGAAGGCAAAGGCAAACCCCCTCTGAACAAATCTTATCAAGAAAGCTATGTGATAGGTTTGCTTAGGGTAGTCATAAGTCAGAAATGATTTGAAGGTGCACAGCAACAAATAATATATTTGGAAAACCAGCTTGAGGCAGTGATTTGAGTGTTGGATTGTGACGCTGGAGACGAGGGTTCAGATCTCTTCTTGGCCATGGAAACCCACTGGGAGACTTTGGTTAAGTCATACTCTCAGTCTCAGAGGAAGGCAAAGGCAAACCCTGTCTGAAGAAATCTTGCCAAGAAAAGCCCATGATTGGGTTGCCTTAGGGTCACTATAAATTGGAAATGACTTACAGGCATGCAGTACCACAAACAACTAAGTAATACATATCCCCACCAAAAGCAGAGGTGGGCAGATTTAGTGGATTCAGAGGCCAGTTCACTCTGAACCCAACTTATGGTAGTCTGCACAGACCTCTGAAAGGAAAATGCTACTGGACAGAAGTCTACTTCTGGCTCACAGAAAAGCTCTTTTTTGTCAAAACAATGAGTGTGTGTGGTGGTAGGAGGAACATGCCGTGTGTTGTGCTTCCTGGGTCTTCCAGGAATGCAAGCTGCTCACTTTTAATAAAAAATCGAGGACTGGTTTGGAAGCCATAAAATCACATGTAAGGATGAGTGTAGCCCACTGGCCATTTGCTATCCACCCTTGATGTAAACCACCCCCACTCCCATGTTAAGACTATTAAACCCAGAATCTAAAATTATTTAACAGTTACCATCTGCTCCCATGAATAATGCAGGTCTGTAAGCCAGGGCCTGGGAGAATACTGCCCATTCCAGTGGGATTCCATGACCCTTTTTGCAGTTGAGCACTTTGATAATTTTTCCCTTTAGGAAGAAAGAAAGGGGAAAACTCATAGACAGCTTTCTGTCCTCTTGGTCAGCAAGATTGTTGTGCCTGGAATTACCCATTATTTATTGTACCAAACAGACATATGTTTTGGCCAGCCAATGCTTGCTCAAATACTGATCTTGTTTTAGCAGTATGTGGCTCTCTGATGCATATGTGTATCATATAAATGCAGGGAAGTGCAGTGAGGATAAGTGCTGTGAAACATGACAGCTACATAAAGGCTGAAATGGCTTGATTTGCATGCATTGTGGCTACTGTGTTCTGGTTTCAGTTTTGTTCCTAACTGCATGTTTCTGCCTACTGAAGTTAGCTACCTTCTTGATGTACTTGTGGCAGAAGGAGTGCATAAGTAATAATAGTTGGAAGAGCATGTTGAGTTTCTGAGGGAAGAGTATTCCACATAGTCCTTATCAACATACTGAGTGCCCTGTTCTGAGTGACTGCAGGTCAGACCTCCAGATCATGTGACACTAACAAGAGTGCCTCTCCAGATTACTTCAATGACTGAAAGAGAGAAAGCAGTCTCTCTGGTAACCAGCTACTGTTATCCTCGCCAATGGGATCTGCTGTGTCTTCTTCTCTCAAAATACGTCTGTGCCATGTTTTCTGAGATACGCTGATCCATGACTTTTCCTGTTTTTCTTTTCCAGCTAGTCCTCAATATTTTCTGGCTATTCACTATGTTTCTCATTATTGGAGGTGGGGGTAATTGTCACCTCTTGATTTTTTTTTATCATTCTTTTTTGTAATTCTACCATCTCTGGGTTTTCCCTTGACTGTGCTGATCAAAAGGAACTCAAAAATAAATTAGCAATAATAATTGAAACACCTCTTTTCCCCCTGGTGGCCTAGTTTTGGCTCCGATCTTGTTGCTGCTCATCACCTGAGATCCCTGTTAGAAGTAATACCGCAGATCCGAGGCTGATCAAAAGTTGTTTGCAAAGGCGAGCTAGCAAGTTTATGGTGGACCTTTAGATTTCCTGGTTGGCTGCTCAGTCTCGTGCAGAGCAATCATATGCATGTTTACTCAGCAGGATCTTCCACCAGCTAGCAATGCATAACGTTGGAGTGACATCACCATCGTGAATTGATAATACTTTGGGGCTGTATTTTGTGCATGATCTCATCTGAGCACAAAAATCAAATGGTTTTGATGTTTGAGGTAAGCACATTTAACAGAGGGAAGGATTGCAACCTTTAAGCATAATTCCTGTGAAATCAATGGTCTGGGAAGTGACTCCCATGTAAAGTGAAAAGTTTATGCTGTTCACAGTTAGTAATCCTGTCTCACTGATTTATGAGTGATGCTTACACTCGTATACACTTGGATCTAAATGGCTAGGCAATCAGAGGAATGACTTTTGCCTACGTCAATGGCAGAAGTAAAAACCGCAACCAACCACCCCTGTCTTTCCCACACTTTTTCTTTCTGAGATCACATTGTCTTCTATATATTCCTTCCCACTTTTGGGTAGAAGATCTTCATAAAACTGTTTGACAGCACAGGAAGTTGCAAAACAGAGCTGCCAGAACAGAGTGTGTTGAGGTTTTGAATGACTTCAGAGTTCCATTAACTTTTAAGTGAAAAGCCAGATTCCAGTCATGTCCAGATTGTTGCTAATACTGAGTGTGGCTGCTGATGCTCTGGTGGAAGGAAAGGGTACAACAAAGGCTCTTACTTTAAACACTGTAACAAAACAATAGAATAAGATTGCATAAGACTTGTCTGCTTTGTGAGCAGGCAAATCAATTCAAAAATAGCCTGGGCATCTTCTGTGCTACAATAAACTTCCTTTTTTCAGCATCGGAAATCTTGTCTCATTCTTGTTTGTTTTTGTTTTTAACCTCTACTGTTTGTGCACCAACACTAATGTTTGAAGTGATGCCCATGGTTAAGGTGGCCATGTTACACATTATTGAAACAAGGGAAACATGTCGCAAGAAAAGAGAACAGAGGAGGGCTTAGCTATGTATGAAGTTTGCATATGTTGATTTATTCAAATTCAGAATTACTATACTTTAATAGAAATAGAAGATACCTTACCATATTGAGAAAGGTTCTGACTGATAACGGCTGAAGGGCAACTACTCTTCTCTTCTTTTGTTTTAGGGTTTATCTTTAACCTAGACTTGGATAATTGGCAACTTTCTTCAAATAAATGATTGTCTTCTGTGGCTACAACACATGCCCAATGTACCAGCATTGTGGGAGGAACATTGATTGATCTAGTGCATTGGTTCTCAATGTTTGATGGTCCAGATGCTTTGGATTTGAACTCCTAGAATTCTTGACCATTGACCATGCTGGCTGGAACTTCTAGGAGCTGAAGTCCAAAACTAGGCCATTGCTTCTTCCCACATCACTGGTGGGGTGGACATGTCACCTACTTGAGTTGTTCTCAAAATTTGACCTTCCAGTTGTTTGGGACTTCACCTTCCAGAAGTCCTGACTATTGGCTGAGCTGTTTGGGATTTCCAGGAATTGAATTCTAAAACACCTGGAGGCCAAAGACTGAGAAGCGTTTCTTGCAGAAAACAGTCTTTTATTTGAAAGCATCCTTCGTTTGACATCTAGACAGCCGAAAGTTGAGGATCAATGGTCTAGTATAGGGCTGGGGAATATGTGGCTCTCCCAGTGTGGTTGGAATGTCATTCTTAACTGCCCTGGCCAGCATAGACAATGGTGACGGGTTATGATGAATTGTGGGCAGAGAACATGTAGAGGACCACAGGTTCTCCATTCCTGTTTTGGTGGCTCTCAGCAGTGATGCAGACTTGAGTCAATTGAGTCAGACTCAAGTTGCTTCAAGGACTTGACTTGGACTCAACTTGGCAATAAATGACACACTGACTCGACTCGACTCGACTTGTGACTTGTATATTTTAGTGACTGACTTGCGTCCCTCAGTTCAGTAGCGTAATACATTCATCCAGAAACCTAACGACTTTAAACAACACTTTCAACGCTTTTTGCCTGTTGATTACATGACAATCTGTTTCAAGCCCAAAGCTTGGGCCAGTTCTCAGACAGGAACCGCTAATGTGTTAGGCAGTGGGTTTGAGGTGGGGTTGAGTTCTGCTCAGCAGGCTGTCCCTGCTGCATATCGGAAGAGACTTCTAAAACTTTTCCTAACTGCAGAAGGCAAGACTCATCCCCAGAGCACAGGGAAGGAGCCATCCTTCTAAAGTTTTTGAAGCTTCAAGTAATGGAGAGTACGAAGAATCTTATTCCCCATTTCAGAAACTGGCTTCCAGACTTGAGCCTTGACTTGAAAGTATCTTGCAAGGACTTGAGACTTGGAGTAAAAGACTTAAATACATCACTGGTTGTCAGGGTAACATAACAAGGGACCCTCATCATGCAGTCAGAAAACTCATAAATCCCATTGAGTTCAGTATGGAAGTAAATGTAAGATTCGAGAATAAGTCTGGAATCTTGTGGGTTAGTTCTAGCTAGAGTAGATTCATTAGGTCAGTTGAATGATAGAACCAGCCCTTACATAAATCCCACTAATTCCATGTGTCTACCCTAGTTGGAGTTCCCAATAGGATCCAGGCCCATGTCTGATATAAAGATTAAATGGCAGGTGCTAATAAGATACATGAAATTCTTGAAATATGAGGATTTCCTAATAGCTGCAGGTATGTACACACTGATGCCTTTTTCTCACATTGTATAAAAGTAAAAACAGACAGTCTGTATTCTTCTTCTAACGGGATTATCCTTTATGATTTTACATAGATTGTCCCCATTTTCTCTCAGCTGATCTCAGACACCCAAATCAATCTTGTTGCACTGGTTCATCTGCTGCTGTGGTGAGAAACCACTTCCTAGCTAATAAGCACTGAAACAGCAAGTAACTTGGGTTTGAAGCAGGATGAGGGGAAGGTGTCAAAAGTATCAGTATGTCTAGGCAGAGAAGCATGGTATTCATAGACATTTGCTGATTTGAGTAGAAGACTCCTTAAAAATAAGTCTCTAAAATGTTTCATGTATAGTGTAGTGTGTATGTTCATTTACAACACATATTTATTTATTGAAGCCTAAATTGCCATGGTCTCACACACACTCTAAACAACAGTATATGTGAAAAGGATCTAGGAGTCCTATTAGACCACAAACTGAACATGAATCGGCAGTGTGACGCAGCAGTCAAGAAAGCCAACACAATTCTTGGTTGCATCAGTAGGAGTATGATGTTTAGATTGAGGAAAGTAATAGTACCACTCTATTCTGCTTTGGTCAGACCTCATCTGGAATACTGTGCCCAGCTCTGGGCATCTCATTTCAAGAAGGATATTGAGAAGCTGAAGCATGTCCAGAGGAGGGCAACCAAAATGGTGGAGGGTCTGGAAGTCATGTCCTATGAGGAGTGGCTTAGGGAGCTGGGTATGTTTAGTCTGCAGAAGAGAAGGTTAAGAGGGGACATGATAGCCATGTTCAAATATTTGAAAGGTGGTCACATCGAAGAGGGAACAGGCTTGTTTTCCACTGCTTGAATTCAGCTAAAGGAAAAGAGATTCCACCTGAACCTCAGGAAGAACTTCCTGATGGTCAGAGTTGTCCAACCATGGAATATGCTGTCTCAGAGTGTGGTGGAGTCTCCTTCTTTGGAAGTTTTTAAGTAGAGGCTGGATGGCCATCTGTTGGGAGTGCTTTGATGTGTGTTCCTGTATGGCAGGGGGTTGGACTCGATGGCCCCTGTGGTCTCTTCCAACTCTATGATTATATGATTCTATAAACCAGAGATGGTATAGCTATGTGAATGGATCTAGAGTGTGTTCTGCTCTCTACTTCCCCTTTGCTTTCGTGGCCTGATTCTTCTTTCACTGTGTTGATGTATCACAGTTCTACTGCTGCAGTTGCAGCTACTGACATGGCTGCTGCCACTACCATCAGATATGTGGAAGGGAGAGAGTCTGTACATTGAGGGCTTGAGGGGATATGGTGAGCTGGAGCATCTCCCCTTGGTAACGTGTAAAATTGTCCAGAATTCCCTCATTCAGTCACTCTCTGTTCTGATTTAGGAAGGAACTTTCATCCCCCCACCCCCACCCCAGATGCAAAAATGGGATCCCTTTTTCAGGCTGAGGGCTGAATTCAGTGTCGAAGAAAGCATTTTGTGTGTTTGGTGGTCATCTTCCATTGGTAATGGAGGGTGGAGGCAAAAGGGTGAGACCAACACTATATGCATATTGTAGTTTACAGTTCTTCCTGCTAGTCATGAGTCTAGGGTTCTAGCTGATAGGGGAAGGAATGAGGACATTGCTCTCCAGATAAGAATTCAGCCCTCTAATGAATTTTTCCTACAATCTCCAAATTTCTAGCATTGTAGAGACACTGAAAAATTGTTCCTACCTAGAACTTCTATGTTGATGTGTTTCCTTCATAACATTGTCTGCTCAAATTATATTTCCACTTGCTCAAGTTTTAAGTAACTGCAAATCTAGAAATTTGGGGGCCTCATTTTGGCTGCCAGTTATATACCTCCTCTCAATTGTTAAGAGAAAGAGAGGGACAGTTGGACTTTTCAGAATTCAGGGAGGCAGATGAGGGACCTATACAAAAGCTAGAAATCACCAAATGTTGGATGTGGTCCTCTGGGAAATTTAGAGGGCCACATTGAGACCCTAGGAGGGCTGGATTTGTCCCTAGTTCTTGAGGCTTCCTACCCCTTCCGTAATGTATCATCTAACATAGTTCTCCCTTTCACTTCTACAAGCTTGTATCTGTGTCACTTTTGCACAACCCAGTTGTGTTGATTTGATTCCACTTCACCTTCCAAAGCTACACCCTGTGGAATCCTGGGATCAGTAGTCTGGCAAGGCTCTGGAGTTTTCTGCAAGAGCATTCTACATACCTCATGAAACTACATATCTCATATTTCCATACTAGTTAAAGTGGGACCCAAGTGTTATAATTGTGTAGTGTGAAGGAAATTCTTGGATCTGCTCTTTTGGTATTTAGTGTTGCAACAGTGGTACAGAAACAATGTTTACTAACTCTTTGTCATATCATGGTGGTTGCAGAGGCAAAAGGACTCTTGCCTGCCTGACACTGGGGCAGTCTGGCATGAGAAACATCTCTTCTGCTCCCATTGTCATGAGAGATAGCTTTCGTGTATGTAACACAGCAGTGGCTATGTATTATTTCCACATATGAATATGGTTGTCATCATTTATTTATTTATTGCATTGAGAGCAAAATACCTGCAGCTTTGCGACGTGATTGAATGTGCAAGCAAAGCTGGGCCAGCAGTAAGAGTCAGGCACATACTTTGAGTTGATTTAAGACTCTTGAGCAAGACAGAGAGAGGGCAGAGGTGCTTCTTTTGCTACAGAAGCAGGGCTCACCTAAGACATTTTGCTGCCTGTGGCAGAGCAGTGAAGGGTACCTCCCACTGATTCAGGTCAACATACGCAGTGCACAGGGTCAGCCAATTTATTTTGGCACATGCAACAGAAAATCAAACAAGGACCTCTCCCTATTTTGGTTTAAAAATTCAGTAACAACACATTAAAATAACTAACAGTTTGCTACCTTTTTGTGACATCCAACATTGGCTGCTGGAGGTGGCTGCATTGTTCTGTCTAATTGATGCCGTTGGCATCACACAGAGGGTACTAGGGGACAGGAGACACAGCTTGAGATGGCTGGAAGCTGAAAATTTTAGTGGCTTTCCTGTGTAAGCAGGAGCCTAGCAAAGTTTGCATAGACCTTACATTTGCACTGATATGCATGAGCTAGAAGCCACCAATGACAAACCAAGTCTCTTTTCAGCCTCACCACAGCAATGTGTGTATTATAGGGCGTGAAATAGTCATGCAAGGGCCTTGCTAAGTGTTTGCGTGTTGATAATGGTAGATTTTATCAGCTGCAAGCTTCTGGGAAGATGGCAGTCTAACATTATAACTTCAAAACTCAAATAGATTAGTTCAATAGAATGACTATACTTATTGGCTGGTTTATAGTTTTTTCCTCAAATGTGTTAACATTGGAATTTGAAAAAAAATCAGTTTGACTTGTTTTAGTCATGTGTATTCAGGATTACAGTTGTTATGTGCCTTCAGATCAACTCAGACTTAGGGCAATCATAGATTTTTCTTGTTCATAGGGGGTTTGCTATTATAGTTGGTCCTCCACATTTGCTGGGGTTAGGGGCACAGGATCCTCATAAAAATGGAAAAATCACAAATATCAAAATGTGTGGATATGTATGTGAGAAAGGAGCTAAGGCATGGTGGGCAGAGCATGCACCCAGGGCCCAAACCAGATCAGGGAAAGGAGAGGAAAGGGGGGGGCATTCAGTATGGTGGACCTATACCTCCTCTCTCTTTCACATCTCCTTCCTTGGGTGTGTGTGGGGCCTCAGGAGAGCGTTTGTGGTGCTGAGAAATCAGGCTGTGAGCCGTCCTTAGCTGACCTGGTGGCAGCTGCTGGAGAAGAGAGATGACTAGGGTGGGTTTTTAAAGGGCTGTGTGGCTGATCAGAACTGTCGAGAGGGGAAGTTCCGCTGGAAAAGAAGTGCCTAAGGTAGATGGGTGGGGGGCATGGTATGAAGCAACTCACAAATAATCAAATCTGTGAAAATCAAACTCACAAATGTGGAGGGCTGACTGTACCTTTCTCTAAGGCTCCAAGAGTGTGACTTGCCTAAAGTTAGCTGGTGGGATTCCATGGCTGAACCTTGCTCTTCTAGAAACCTAGTTGAGCCCTCAGATTGCTACACAATATTGGCTCTCAGTTACAGCCACATGCACATGTGTTTCAGAGTTAAGTCCTGTTAAAGTTATTTAGATGTAGATAGGATCAAAATGTAGGATTGATCCAAATTACTAATTCTAGGTGATTAATATTACCTTACTGTGGGGCTGTTTTGATTTGAAGTTCATTTTGTGTCTTCACTGTCAGCCACACCTTGGTTATGTCATGCTTAGACTTCTGTGATGTGCTACCCTTCAAGAATCTCTGGAAGTTTCAGTTGGTGCAAAATGTGGCAGGCTGCTAACCAGTGCACTGCATTCATGTTGTTGTTGTTGTTGTTGTTGCTGCTGCTGCTGCTGCTGTTGTTTTTGTCTACCTCCAAGCCATGTCCAACTTATGGCAACCTTAAGGTGAACCTGACCCTTTTTGCATGGCATTTTCCATGTGAAAGGGCCCCTTGAGCATCGTGGTCCACACGACGCACTCACAATTGCATGATGCTCCAGGGCCTGGCAGGCACCACTCACACACTTTGTCATTTTCAGCTTTAAGCTGAAAATGGTGCGTGGTCACGCATTGCTCCGGGGCTCCGCGCACACTTGCCGTGCGTGCGGAGCCTTGGAAGCTGGACCGGTCACACTTCCTGTCTCAGTGCAGCCTGGGAAGGTCCCAGGCTGCACTGCGAAAGGAAGAGGCAGGGCTCTCGTGCGAGCAGGCAGCTCGTGCGGAGCTGAAGGACCCCGGACATGAGACCCTCTCTCCAGAGGCTGCTTGCGCAAGCACTGCACCCCAGCGCTGAGTAAAGGTGAGTTGTGGAAAGGGCCCCTGTCAGGGAATTTTCTGGGGCTGAGAGTGTATGACATTCCTACAGTCACCTAGTGGGTTTCCATGGCTGAGTGGGGAATCTCACCTTGATATCCAGGGTTGTAGTCCAAAACTTAAATCAGTACACCACATATCATACTAATTCCATATTGAAAGATCTACACTGGTTGCCAGTTGCTTTCCAGGCTTAATTCAAGGTATTGGTTTCACACTTGAACCTTCAATGCCTAAGGAAATGGCTGTTGAAGAGAACTTATATCTATGAATCTGTCCAGTTATTATAATCTGTCTTTCTGACAACACAAATCCTTGCAGAGACTTGTTTGTTGGGCACACATGTTACAAGTTTAGGGGTGTGCTCTAGTACATTGTGGAATGTTCTGCCTTCAGAGTTACTGATTTCCTACCCTCTGCTTTTTTTTTAAATGTTCAAACACAGTTTCTTTGGTCATTTGAAATTGCTTTTCGTAGCTATTATCCTCCATCTTTGACTGGAGTTTTAAATGGTTTTAATTCTGTAGATCAATTGCATTTAAAAATAACTTCTATATGTCTTTACTGATATTTTTGTGTGTAGTTTATCTGTATTTGGTTTAAATTTGTAAGCCACCTTGGGTTCCCATGTTGAGGAAAGGATGGGATATAAATGAATGAATAAATGATTATTATGATTTTGGTGTTTTAATCTTAGAGCATGGTTTTATTGTTCATTTAAAAGTTTTCTATGGTTTTATTGTTGTACAAGAAGCAGTGTGGTATAGTGTTTTGTGTATTGCATTAGGACACTGGGAGACCAGAATTGGAATCAGCATTGGAAACCTACTGGGTCACCTTGGGCAAATCGCACTTTCTGAGCCTTAGAGGAAGACAAGGGCAAATTTTCTCTGAACAAATTCTGCCCCAAAATGCCATGATAGAGTTTCCCTTAGGATTGCCATAACTCAGAAATAACTTGAAGGTACACAACAGCAACAGTTGGTGTACATCTCCTAGATTACCTCTGTGGAAAAACAGTTTAAACATTTTAGCAATAAATAAAAAAGAAGCACACAGTTTCAATTTGGAGGCTGCAATCCAAAATTCATTTGTAGAAAATAGGTTCCACTAAACTCCATGGTGTTTATTTCTGGGTAAACATGTACAAGATTGTATGGCAGATATTTAATTAGTTGATCTATCAATTAAAAAATGGGAAATTAACAACTCTGTTCAGAAAGTTAATACTGGCTAAATAGGATCTCATTCATGCTTGTTCTCTACAGCTGCTGAATTCTGTTCATAGCAGCAGCCCTTAATATATACATGGATGAAAAGCCTAACATTGCATATTTTGAAGCTAGACTGAGTCATAAAATCTTGTATGGTCATGTTGTGAATTGTACTTGTATCTGTCGAACATCCAGTAAGAAATGTACTATTGCACAGGATTCTCTATGTCCCCAGCATTAAGTAGACTACAAAAGGTGCCTCATTGCTAGTTCAAATGAAACCCAGGGACACATGGTTCCATTTTATCCATGTTATCTCTGCCTTCTTCCCTTACATCCCCTCTGTTGCTTCCCAGTACAATGCCATCTGAATTATTTGTCCTGGGATTACTCTTGTCTTCTTGTTTTTGTTCTTGTCATATTATCATTTGTATATATTCCTGTGGGTCATCTTTTTCTGAAAGGTGGGACATGCATCTTAGGCCCTTTCCACACGCGGGTGAAGAAACAAGGGAAACCACTCTGAAACGGAGCTTACCTGAGTCCGTCGCCACGTGGAGCAGTGCGTTTTCGCTGCTCCACACTCGTCAGCATCCCGCGGCATCCTGCGGGGCCCAAAATGGCGGCTCACGACTGGCGGAAGCTCTCCACCAACCGGAGAAGCTCGCCAGCCGGAAAGCCCGCCCCTGGCAGATCTGCAGGCACGCCCTTGCGTGCGCCTGCAAATCCACACCGAGCGCTGCGACGGGGCTGCACGGTCGTCCTTTTTAAAGACCACATGAAGAGTGGTTTTCAAAAAGCATGCGGCGCCGCCACTTCCGGGCGCCCTAGCATGGATTGGGGTGTGGAACTATGCAAAAGTAGTCTACCCCAATCCACTTTATGGTGTAGACGACCTCCGTCAGAGGTCGCTCTACACCGTTTTTAAAACCCCATGTGGAAAGGGCCTTAGAATAGAATAGAATTGTAGAGTTGGAAGAGACCACACGGGCCATCCAGTCCAATCCCCTGCCATGCAGGAACACTCTCAAAGCACTCCCGACAGATGGCCATCCAGCCTCTGCTTAAAAACCTCCAAAGAAGGAGACTCCACTACACTCTGAGGCAGCATATTCCACTGCCGGACAGCCCTGACCATCAGGAAGTTCTTCCTGAGGTTCAGGTGGAACTCTCTTTTTACAGCATAACAAATATTCTTTCCATCTGCATTTTAGATGCTGCTTGTTTTACTTATATCATGCTGTATAGTTGGAATGGGGAGTATTTTTTTTTCCTGGTAAGGGGGACATTTCCCACATGTTGAGGTAGGGAACGTATATGAAGATAGTTGTCTGGGCCAAGGTCATCAGAAGGTGAGGCCACTAGCTAAAGTGAATAGTGAACATTCTTCGTTCCTGCTCAGTGAGTTGCTGTGGAAGGGCAGATTACTTTTGCTAGAAGTTTGAACTAATTGTTTGCCAACAGCATTTGAAATTATGCCAAGGGCTACTGCTGTTCATATAGAACATCATCTATATTTATCACATTGTATAAAGTGGCAAAATGTGAGGAGATCAGGGGCCCCTGCACCCTACACAATTGTAGTGCCCCATTCCACCTAAACACCCTAAAGGCACCAGATCCTGTCTAATCTTGGAAGCTAAGTAGCCCTGGTTAGTACCTGGATGGGGAGACTGCCAACAGACACCGGGTGCTGTAGACTATATTTCAGAGGAGGCAAAACTACCTCTGTATATTCCTTACCTAAGAACACCCTATGAAATTCATAGGGTCACCATAAATCAGCTGGCAACTTGAAGCCACACAGACACATATACTCTACTTTAACTGTCATGGCAAGATCTATGGAATCCTGGGATTTTTAATTTTGTAAGATATTTAGAATTCTCAGCCAGAGAACTTGTCTTGTGTCTCCCCAGAATACAAATCCCAAGATCCCATGGGATGTAGCCATGGCAGTTAAACAAATCGGAGGCAGGACTCTTGTTCTACTGACACAAATGTATCTGTCAGCAGAACAGAGGAAAGCAATTCAGCCTCTCTCTCATGAACCCACCAAGTGCGATTTGAAGAGCTGGTAGCCGCCTTTGGATAGTGTGGATATGGGAAGGAAAGGGAAGAAAGTCCTATTGTGATCGTAGGCATCTGTTGGAGTGGTCTATGTATTCTTAATTTTGTCAGTGTATAGTGGGGAGTAGGGAAGTGCTAAGCAATGTTAACAAAACACAGATGACTGTGAGAAGCCACCACATATTTCTTCATGGTTACGATTAGTAAATTCCTGAATAAAACCACACTGAACCAATACAGTTAGCTAGTGGTGTGATGCTAAGTAAATTCCATTAATGGTATAAGCATAGTTGAAGATAGAGAAACTAGAGTAGCTTTATTAGTGCAAAGCCTGTGATTACTTCTGGTTGGGCAAATCTTTAAATCCCCAGTAGCTGTTGGTTTTGTGCAGCTCAGATCCATGAAGTCTGCTGTTCTGATTAGGCTTAACAGATTCTGTGGGGACCAAACGTATCTTTTAAATGTCCAGTTATTCTGTTGGTCACACTGGGCTTGTCTTTTGTAGTTCATAATGTTTTTATCAAGCAACCTCAAGAAGAGGAGAAAAAGGGTGTTCCCCCCCCCAATTCATCCTTAGAGGAATTAACTAGTATATATGCTGTTGCACTTAGACCTGGGAACTAGCTTCAAAACCTTGGTGATGCTTATCTCAAAGAAGAGGCGACTTTTAGAAGAGGGATAGAAAATGTGGGCTTTGCAGGTATTGGTAAAATGGAACTCTCAACATTTTTATACATGTGTATGTATGTGTGCACACACGTGTGTGTATGTGTGTACTTATTTATTAAGAACATCACTGCAAATTAGATAGTTTATGCTCAATAAACATAAATGCATATCATTGCCTAAAAGCTGTTTATACCTATTGGAGATCATAGTATGAATACAAGGGAAAGTTTCTCACCAGAAGAGTCTGTGAGAGAAAGACCTTTTCGTTTCATCTAATCAGACCTCTTCAGAAGTCCCAGAGAGATGCTGGTGAAACAACTGTCTGTTCTTATAATTCATAAAACTAATAAAAAAAAAATCAAGTACTCCAAAAGTAGCACTGTTTTTCTCCACTTGTATGCTTGATCCGAAATGTTAATTTTTCTACTAAGGCTAAATTCCATGTTTTGCAGTACTGTAAATCTGTGTTTAGTTTCTTAACCTCCTTCCAGTTGCTGGCAAGCACCTCTCTAACTGCTAGGAAAAGATCATGTTCTTGTGTACTGGGTCTGGTGTGACTGTTTAATTTGTAATTCTCTCACTGTCATTCTGTATATTCTGCCCAAATAGTTGTAATACTCAGCGAGACTACCAAGCAAGGAAGTAAGTGCCCAGAAAACCACAGGCTCTCTGGCAAAGTGGGGATTTATTTCCTGTTATTTGAGTCAGTTTTGTGGGTGTCAGATAGCAGTAAATTACTTTTACTTTTTTAACTTGACCAGTAAATTAGTTTTATAGAACTTTCCCCTATGTGGGTGGAAACTGATCTTATGGCTTTGGCAGACAAACTTGATTCTATTTTTCATCTGCAAATGGGTACCTTAGATTCTGTTCCCAGGTTGATCTTAAACCTGTTAAATTGTTACATGTAATTGCTAGTAGTTAGCCATATATAATAGATGTTATTGCCTTGCATTTAGAACTATATTGCTAACATCTTTGTTTCATACTGTGTCAGTGACCTTGTAACACTGGTGTAACACTGCTTTAATATTTAATACACATTGTTCCTCACCATTGGCTGTCCTGCTTTCTAGTGTTTCTGGATGTTGCAGTTCAATAATATTGATGGTGGTGGTGGTGGTGGTGGTGGTGATGATGATAAGAATAATAATAATAATTTTGTTACCTGCTTCTTTCCAAGCCTCAAGGGAAGGCGCAACATAAATTAAAATACAATTGAAAACACATCATGGTTAAAATACACTAAAAACACGTAAAACCATTTAAAATACAAATATATAATAATTAAAATACATCATAATTTAAAATACATCATAATTAAAAATAGACTGGGTAAGCCTGCTGGAAAAGATAGGTCTTTATTACTTTTTTGAATTTGGACAGCATACTTTGCTGTCGAATCTCTTTCAGCAGGTCATTCCACAGTCTGGGGGTGGCTGATGAGAAGGTCTTCTGGGTGACCGTTGCCAGTCTAGTCTTGGCCGGTTTAAGTAAATGGCTCCCTGAGGACCTGAGTATACAGAGCTGATTGTATTGGAGGAATTGATCCTGCAGGCAGCTAGAGAGGTATCTACCCAGTTCTTACTCCTCCTTTAGAAATTTCTAGCTTCTTATCTGATTTGGATTAAAATCCAAGCCTGAACATCATATGCCCTGTGTCACACAGCTGCTCCCGCGGAAATCACTATGGGGCATCAGAAGATGAAAAATATAGGAATCTCTTGCTTCAAGAACCCCTCACCAGAATGTGTTTCTGCTTTACTGCAATCTTTTCTATCTGATGTCTAAAAGACAGCTCCCAAAGCAAAACAACAGGGGTTTTTTTCTATATTCCTTTGTCCAACAGGTTTTTGAAGCCTTGTTCCTGGGAAAACTGGGACTGGGGGCCAAAATCCTTGGGGTAAGAGGAGCTTCCTGTAGGCAGTGGGTTTTTGTTCTTCAGAAGCAGTCTTATTTGGGCAGTCCTTCAAAACGGCCTCTTCATGTGAAGTAACAGAAACGAGTTAGCAAACCTGGATTTGTTCTGAAGTTAACAGAACTGTATCCTGATATGTGGGATAATTGCTTGACTGTTTCCAAGCCTAACTGGCATGACCCAGGAGTACGGAGCTCACTTATCTCTTCTTAGCATTCTGGTTCCATTATTTTTGAAGGGAAAACCCTCTCTGTTAGAAGGATCACATTGCCTCTTTTAATATGTGGCAGGGTGTTACTTCCTTCAGGTTGTCATGTTTCTGATTGTGGCTTGGGCGGAATGCTTAAAAAATGTATTTGTAAGCACAAAAGTAATTCAGAGACTTGTAAAACAACTCAGTGTTTACTGTGAACTAGCGGGTCTTGCTGAATTCATTGGGAATAAACTGTCAAGAAAGTGTGAATAGGATTGTTATGCGATTTGTACACAGAATAATTACGGAACAATATACAGAACAACATTTTGATGAATAGGAGAGGTTGGCCATTTCCGCACTAAACTGTTATAGTGGTATTATTCCACTTTCAACATCCTATGGAATCCTGGGCTTTGCAGTTTAGGGAGGGGCATTTAGAATTCTCAGCCAGAGAGCTCTTTGGCTTCAATAAAATATAAACCCCAGAATTCCACAGGATGTTGTAAGTGGAATAATAGCCCTATAACAGTGTAGGGCGGAAATGGCTGTTAAATAAAGAGGGGTTATTTGCTGTTGAAAAAATGTTCTGAAAACACTTATGTGCATGTGTGTGTTGTGTGAGGAGCAATTGTCTTGCTTTTTTGTACTCTTCTCAAGGCTAGTGTGCTTTTGAGGAAGTCCTGCTTCTGATATTTTGAGAAAAGAATTGCCAGCAGAATGTGTCTCAATGAGCTGAACATGTTTTTCTTCTATTTTTGTTTGCAGGGAGAAGAATTTGTTTGGGTTAACGGTGCATCGGCTCACTCCCAGAGTGTTGCCAAGGCCAAATATGAGTTTTTATTTGGTGGACCAGAAAATGAAAATACTTCAGAATCTGGTGAGTGTGGATCCTTTTCTCCACCTCTGTCTCAACTTAAATTGGATAAGGTTCTATTTGAAAGTATAGTCACCATGGTCTATGATTCTGAGAGGCAGAATCATGCAATCCTTTGGTGATTATTTAGAATTCCATTCAAATTTGGAATCTCTTCTGCATCCTTTACCTAAAATTACTAATGCATTTCATAATGACAGGAGTGATGGAAAGGAACTCCTGGTCTTTTAACTGTGATTTTAACTTTTAACTGTAATTATGAATGTTATTCTTCTTTTATCTGCGCTGGTCCCTGATGAACTGTTTTTAGCAATTCAGATCAGTGTTTTAGCAAGGTAAGGTGGTATCCTGTGATGTAGAGTGAGGTGGGATCCAGTGATGTGAACTCAAGTCGATTGATTTGGACTCAAGCTGAACTCAGGTTGCTTCAATGACTTGACTTGGAAATAAATTATGCACTGACTCGACTCAACTTGTGACTTGTATATTTTTAGTGACTGACTTGCTGCCCTTGGTTCAGTAGCATAACACATTCATCCAGAAACCTTACAACTTTGAACAACACTTCCATTTCTTTTTGCTTACCATTTACTGTCTCAAGCCCAAAGTGTGGACACGTTTCTTGGAGGGGAATAGCAAATGCATTAGGCAACTGGCTTGAGATGGGGTTGAAGTCTGCTCAGCAGCCTGCCCCCACTGCAAAGCAGAGGAGCCTTCTAAAACTTTTCTTAAGAGCAGAAGGCAAGACTAACACCCAGAATGCAGGGTGTGTTTCTCAGAGGGGAACAGCAACAGTCTTGAGGGGGGAGGTTCCTTCCTTCTAAAGCTTTTGAAGCTTCAATAATGTAGAGTAAGAAGGATTCTATTCCCTACTTCAGAAGCCCACAGTTTCAGAAAACGGAAGTAAGAAGGACCCTATTCCGCACTTCGGAAGCTGCAGATTCTTTTATGCCCATTGACACAAAAAGCTCCAGCTTGGAGGATGAGGAGTAAGAAGGATCATATTCACCATTTCTGAACTTGCAGGCCCTTGTATGCCCATTGACCCTCCTTACACCTCCCACCTCCTTTTTTTTCTGTTAAAGTTGCCTCCCAGATTTGAGACTTGGCTTAAAAGTTATCTTGCAAGGACTGGGGACTCGATTTGAGACTTGAAGGTAGAGACTTGAACCTTGACTTGAGACTTGGAGTGAAAGACTTAAATACATCACTGGGATGAACATAGGAGAGAGCAGGTCTGCTGAGATGTGGTTGTTGATGGTTCCACTCTGTGACTAGAGCATGGCCGAATTTTTTCAGCACTTCCAAGAAAAGTTCTCCAAACAAGCTGTGGCAAATCCCTGCCTAGATATAAGATATGGTGGGTTGATCGCAAACTGTTCCCCATTAAATGGCATTCTACTTGCCACAAGGTTCGTATGGGTCAGCTGTTTGGCACAAAGTGTTACAAAGATATGCTGCTTGAAAATCAGGGAGTTGAGCATGTGTGGACATCTTCATCATGGACTCCAGTGCTTAGGTTAGTGACCCTTTTGGATCTTTTTTTATTGATGTAGTAAAACAGGAGTCTCAAAGACTGAACTGTCACTGCAGTCCTATGTGATTAGGAGTCACTGGTAAGAGTTTCATGACTGAGTCCTTCTGCTAAAGGTTCTTTTCTGTAAACCACTTTTGACCATTCAGATATTTGGACTGAAACTCCCACAGTCCCTTTCTGTTGGCCAGGAGAGGACTGAAGCTGAAAACTCCTGGAGAGCCACACATTTCATTTTCTTGCTGGACAGAAATCAAGGATAGAAGGAAGGGCCAAATGAACTGCAAAGAGGCAAGAGGATTGCTTCCAAGGTGTGCAGTAGATCAAGAACGAAATCTGAAAGGCTCTGTGGCTAGGGCATTTTTAACTATCAGAGCCAGAAATGAACTGATAATTAACTGAACCATAGATTTTCATAGTCTGAACTGAATGGAAAGAGTACTTGAGAACATGTGTAATGCTGGAGTTTTGTGTTTGATATGTGCCTGTAGTTATCATTGCTGGAGCCTGGAAAAGTTACTTGTTGAACTATAGTTCCCAGAACCACCCAGCCGGTAATAGAGCACTGGAGGAACCAAAAGCAGATATTTGGTCAGAGGTAAGCGGGAGTCACAATCCAAGGGAGCAGTCATTAAAAGGAAACAGAACAGCAGATAGAATCCTTGCATTCAAAACCAGTCTGACTGGGCTTCAAAAGCCTTATGGGGCCTGATTGTGTCTTGGTAAGTGTGGAGAGTCACCTGACAGCTGGTTCCATGCCAGCCTGTTTGGCCTCCTGAGAATCCATAGTATTAATGATACAGGAGGTAAGGAGCTGATGGAGAGCTAGAGATGGAGGCCCTAGTTCAAGACTTACGTCGGTACTTTTGGACTGCTGTTTGTCAGGGGAACATACTGCTTCTCTTCCCTGTACTTTGTAACATTCAGTGGAATATACATGAAATGGTGTAAATGCACTGCCTGTTGTCCTGTTTTAAATCTTTGGTTTTTGGTGGTGGAGGCAGTATGTAGTAAAGTAACATGTTACCACATTCCAGCCAGCTTTGCATGTTATCAGTAAACTAGTGCCCTTTTTGCACAGCATTTTTGAAGGGAAAGGCCCCTTGAGTGTCGCGTAAATGTAAGGAGTGGTCTGCATGACGCACTCACATTTACAGGATGCTCAAGGGCCTGATGTGGACTGCGCACGCATCTCATCATTTTCGGCTCAAAGCCGAAAATGGTGACGGTTGCGCAATGCTCCTGGGCCCCGCGTGCACTTACCTGGCGCGCAGTGCCTCGGGAGCTGGGCCGGTTGTGCGTCCTCTCCTCAGTGCAGCCTGCGAGGTCCCAGGCTGCACTGCGAACGGAAGAGGCGGGGCACTCGCACAACGAGGAAGGAGCTGCGGAGCTGGAGCAGGAGGCTTGCAAGAGCGTTCCTGCTAAGCCTTCTCGTGCTAAAACCCCAACCCAGCAGCGCAAAAAGGTAACATGCGGAAAGGGCCTAGGTTGTGGTTTGTGTAATTCTGGTGTATTGTAGTACGTCTAGCTGTTCTTGCAAACAAACAATAGTGTATCAGCTAGCCAGAAAACACAGTTAGAAGTCAGGATTTCTGCTAGGCTTAGAAACTATGGCTTTTAAAACCATGATTTATTGTTACACTCAAATTCAGAAATGTGACTTATCCCTGGCTTGTTTCCCCAGTTGCCCATCCTGAAAAGAGGAGGTGAAAAAGGAGTGGGAAAGAAACTGGAAATGGAGAGTTAAACTTTGGTGTGTTTGATTATCTGCATGATGATTTCTGTCTTAAGCAACAAATCATGGCTCACATAAACCATGGCTTAGTGTGACATGCAGGTGCTCAGCTAGACATGACAAGAAAAGGGGTGTTGGAACAGAAATGGAATAGGGGCAGCACTTTATGTCTCTAATGTGTGTTTGAATTCTGAAATATAATTATAATTATAATTCTTTTTAGAAGCTAAACGTGATACATTACAAGGTTTCAGTTCCTATGATATATGCACTCATTTCTCTGATGCTGCTCTGTCGTGGCCCCAAAGGTGTTTGAAGTATTACATAAACCTGAAAATTGAGATCACAGCAGGATGACGGTATACACCATGGCCAATGATGACTCTTTCATATTATTCTCAGAGAACTGAAGGGCTGCTGTTTTGTTTCCAGACAAATATAGTATCTGAGAAAAGACATGGCTGCTGCACCTTCACATTTATCTGAGAAGAGCAGAGGGCTGAAATCTAGAGTCCTTTCACAGTACACAGTATAGTGCTATGATTCCACTTTCAATTCCAAGGAATCCTGAAATTTTCACCTTGTGGAGGCGTTTTTAGAATTCTCAATCAGATAGTTCTAGTGCCTCATCAAACTAAAAGCCCCAGGATACCATGGGACAGTTTATTTAAATCTTGCTTCCTGGTTGGTGCCTATGCTTGCATAATGGACAAGATTTGGCAGGCTTATACGAAAAGCTTCCCACCCTACCTCACTCCCACAACCCACCCACTCCTTCTTTTGGAAACAGAAGAAAGAAGTCTAGGCAAAGAAAACCAAAGGAGCATTTATTCACAGTGAAAGGAGAAGAAAGGGGCTATTGATTTGTTAGTGAAAATGTAAAAATGTTGGCTTTCTAAGTGAGGAAAATTCTGAAGTGCCTCGTAAGAAATATTTACTAACTCACAGAGCTTGGCTTGTGTTGTGCAGAGTTTTTAAAATGATGTTTGTTTATGGAACATGTTTTGACTAAAATTATTCTACCATACTTAGCCAGCCTGCTGCTTAGATGACCAGGACCCAAAGTGTGGAATTTAAAAAACATATTCGCTTGCAGGGAAAGAGAGGGGACTGTTTGACTAGATTACTTAACAGCAGTGGTGTCAATTGATTAAAGAACTTGTAGTTGTTCAATCATTTATATCTTTGTTGGTTTAGCCAACTCCTAATTGGTGTGTATGTGTGAATATCCTGACCAATAGAGATGTCATCTGGAGCTACTGAAAGAAGTGTAAAGTAATTTACAATTTAAAAACCTCCAAAGCTACCATATTATAATAAAGGCCATCTATAGCATTTATTTAAGCTGGGTTACACCAACAAACCAACACTCTTGTAGTATTTAAAAAAGCAGGTCCCCAAGTATTAGTTCTGCTGATCAAAATGGTTGCTCAGCTGATTGATAAAGTAAAGGTTTAACTGATTGATATATTAATTGACCTAATTAAGGTTTCCTCCATAAAGATCCCCCCTCCCTAATAATGTCTCATTATGCAGATCAGGGAGGGAAGCCTCATACATGTGGTAGGTTACCAAAACTATTATTTTCTATTGTTTTGTATTTTAATAGCTATACTGTTGAAATTCCGTGCTTTTGAAGAACGATTTTAAAATTTATTTGTTTAAATCATATCTGAATCAAATGTCTCTAGTACAAGGCCTGCATGTTAGTGTCCTGTAGAAGTCCTAGTTAAGCCTTGTAACACTGTTTGTTGTCACCCTCCCTTATTTTAATTTTGTGGTGGATTTTAATCTGCAATTAAATCTTTAAGGTGATTAGTCACACTGATTATTTGATTAAAGCTCAGAACCCTGCTTATTAAGGTTTAAAACTTAATTATATTATTAAATGTGTTAAGTGTGATTAAGGTCATAGTGCACAAAAATATATTATTTTTCTTTAGTCTTTAAAAATTAAGGAGAATTCCACCCACAGTCAGATGAGTCACCCAGAGTTCTCTTATGAATAAGTACAAAGGTATGTATATGGGGGCAGCATCACAGAATGACAAGTGACATGTGGCAGCCCAGTAGCAAAGTGTGTGTGTATGTGTCAATGTGTGCTTCACATAAGGGAGCTTGAGGTCCCTGTTTTGGATGTCCCAGTGAAAGAAGCAGTGGATTGCATACTTCCCTGGGGAGGGCCATCACAACCACTATTGCAGACGGCCTTGATAGCAAGTCAGGAAGTTGTTGGACTAGCTCTCTAGAATGGTACATTGGTGGGTTTTTGAGAACTACACCATCTATTTTCCTGCTACATCAAAACTATAACTTGGAAACAGCTGCTGCATGGATTCCCAGAGCCAGTCATTCACCAGATACCTGAATCTGATTGAGGTCACATTCCCATGTAGGACGGAGACATTTCTTAGTGGGAGAACACATGTATTCTATGCAGACTTCTCCAAGTTTGACCCTTAGCATCTCTGTATCTCAAGTAGAAAGTGCTGAGATAGGCTGCTCTGAGACCTTGGAGAAGCACTCGCAAGTCATAACAGACATCGGGCTGAACAAGCATGTGTTCTTAGTGAGTGCAAGGCTGCTCATGTGGGGGCTGCTTTGGTAATGATACATGGCTGAAACAAAGCAGAATTAAAAAGAAAGGGAGGACTAGGAAAATTAATTTTCAGTTTCATAAATAAATACTGTCTCACACTTCTGCTGGTTACTCCAAAAGCACCTTCGCTGAGGCTTTGGGTGGATATGGGTGTGTGTGTGTGTGTGTGGAGAGAGAGAGAGAGAGAGAGAGTGATTTTTTTAATTGATCAACTAAACCTTTCCTAACCAGTTGGAGTCCTATTCTAGACTCCTATGATTAACAAGGCCTCTCTCTGGGGTACCTTCCCTGCCAGCCATCCCTGACCATAATACTGTTTTTGGTTTAGGAATGGGGAATATGTGACCCTTCTTGGACTGCAGCTTCCCATGGCCCTAACTACCATAGCCAATGAGGGTTGCTGAAAGTTGTAGTCCAACAATATCTTGGAGGGGCCTGTGTTCTTTACCATGTTCTAGCATGTGCTTGCTTGCCTCTGACTTTGAAAGAGTGCCAGCATCTAAGTGAGCTAGTTGGAGCTGAGGTTGGGTGTATTTGCAATGCAAAAATGATGTCTCTTAATTCGAAAGAATTTCTGCTGAGGAAGTACTTGCTTGTTTCTTATTTTCTACCAAATAGCTGTTTTGCCTGTTCAGACTAGAAGCTGTGATCGTGTTTGTCTTGCCCTCTCCCCAATATTGGAATCCAAGGTAGATCACAACATGGTGAAAATCTGATATAAATAAAAGCAAGACAAGAACACAAAGAGATAATCTTAATAAAAGAACTTAAGTAAAAAGCCTCCTCTTTCAGTCCCCCAAAGCCTGCCTGAGTATAAAGCTTTTTGTCTGCTTGCAGAAGCTAGAAGAACAATACAGAGAGAGTTCCACAGTTTGAGAGCAGCCACTGAGAAGACCCCTCTCATCCTCAGCAAATGTTCCTGGCGGGTTGTCAGGACCAGGAGAAGGGCTTCCCTGAAGATCTTAAATATCGAGGAGGCCCATATGGATAGGGACAGTCTTTTAGATAGGCTGGATCCGGGTCATATAGGTCTTTAAAGGTCATAACTAGCACTTTGAATTGTGCCTAAAAATGAGCCAATGAAGCTGTTCTAACAAGGAATTTGTGTGTTCCCTATAATCTCCCTGGTCAACAGTGTGCTTGCAGCATTATGGACGCAATCAGGTTTCTAAACCCAAGACAGCCCCATGTACAGAGTGTGTAACAGTAATCCAAACCATAACAAGGCATGTATCACTGTGTCCAACTCTGACATCTCCACAGCTAAGCATACTAGCTTTAACCCTGCAAGCACACTCCTGGTCATCTATGAAACATTAAATGCATTATAGCCTCAGGGATGAATTCAGAAGTACATACAAGCCACAAACCTGCTTCTTTGGGGGAGTGTGATCTCATGCAGTATAGATTGAAACTCTCACCATTTCTGCATGATGACGCTCTCCTGTATCGTCCAATTGCAACCTTGGCAGCGCCTTTACCGGAAAGGGAGTGTGGCAGGAATGTTTCCCTCCACAACCAACTTGCTTCCCGTGAAAGGGAGCGTAAGGGACATGTGTCTGCCTTCCACGATGCAGCTGGGCCCTTCCCCATGCTGTGCTGGGGAAGGAAGTGCCTCTATTACTCTTCCTGCCCTTCCTCATGACAGGTAAGTACAGGAGCATTGCACAATCACAGGTGCTTAACAAATTTAATCCGTTAAGTGAATATCCCACAATTTCAACACATGGGGACAGGATGGCAGCAGGACCATGATCATGTCATGCGAAAGCGCAACCTGCAGACCATTGCCATCCCATCCCCATAACAGGACTGTGACACCATGCAGAAATGGCCTTTGATTAGCATTTTCACCAACCAGGAGCATCTCTGTCCTGGCAGGATTAGGTTCTGTTTGTTTCCCCTTACTGAGTCCATTACCAGCATTAGACGTTAGAAAAGAAAGTGCTCCCTTGGTTTAGATGGAAGGTAGAAAGAGAGTTGAGTGTTCTTTCAGATGTTGCTAGACTGCAAATCCCATCAGCCATCCCCAGCAAAACCAGTGTTGAGGGATCAGGGGAATTCGACAGCATCTGGAGGGCCACACATTCCCCATAGCTGTTCAATGTGCTGTGTTCCTCAGACGTAATATTTACAGCGCAAACGTGGGTGAGTCTATTCAGAAACAAGTCCCACTAAATTCCACTCCCATTGTGTGTAGGACCGCAATGTTACTAGGTGGAATTTCTCCAACTAGAAGAGTAATTCTGTAATTCTGTCCACAAGGTTAAGACTGCAGTGTTACATCTGAAAGTATCTATTTTCCATAAGGAGTTTGAATAAATGTGTTTTGAAAGGATGATAGGCAGTGTTGTTTATGTTGCAGAATGAATGTCAGTAACAACAGAATGTAATGGTAAGTATATTATCAGTGTTTCTGATTAGCCTGGTTGCTGATGAAATTAACTTGTGTGCACTTCTTATAAATAGTCCACTTTCTACTCTCATATAAACTGTAGTTTTTCTTCTTCTTCTGTAAGCATCATTTGGAAATATCATGTACACTAATTCAGAAAACTGTTGATTTCTTTGTCACTAGCAAGTAGCCCGGAACAAATCCTAAATGGTTTTTGTCAAGAGCTGCAGGATTACTGCAGCCAATCAGTATAGAGAGATTTTGTTATTTGTAGCATGGCTAATGTATTGTGCATATAACATATTTTACATCCATAGCTTTTAATGCAAATCTGTTCACTCTGATTGGTTTTCACGTGTGGGAGAGCTTTAATTAGTCAACCAGAGCACAAGGGATTGCAGCAGTAGGTGCAGAATTTATGGGCCATCTACTGTACTGCAACATCCAGAGTGGCATTGAGAATGGAGTCTGAACTAATTCAAGATCCAGCAGTTGCAGAAATGGCTTCAGGGGGTATATGTTGCCTCATACATGGGTGTAGCATCCATATCCACTTCAGGAAGGATAGGGAAGAAGGTGATTAGTTGTGTCTTTATGAAGCTACTTGCCAGGTTGCTATGGAAACTGGGACCCAAGAGGTGCCCTCAGGCCTAGGACTGTCAAAGACAGATGGCCAGACCCTTAGGGGATTTTCAGCAGCCCATTAGTCCTCCTTTTTCTGCTTTCCTTGGTTGTAGAGGTGCGAGGGGAGAGAGAAAGGAAATGGCAGTGGCAGCCATGATGACAGCATCTGGTGAGAAATGGAAGGAGCTGGAGTAGGGTACTGGTGGTCATAAGGCGGGAAGACATAGTTGGGGTGGAATAAAATGGAGACAATTTGTAAGGGTATGGGGAAATGAAAAGAAAAGGGGGAAGTGTAGTCTAGATTGGAGGAGTGTAAGCCTGTTGCTCTAGATCAGAGCTTTCCAAACTGTGTGTCACAACATATTAGTGTGTTGCCTGCAGTGTGTAGGTGTGTTGTGTGAACGTAAGGGGTAGAGGGGCTGCCTCTCCCATCCGCTGCAGCAGGCCAGGCCTGGTGAAGGGGCTGCCTCTGCCATCACTGCTGCCCCGGGCCCAGGACGGCAAGGCGGCAGGACAGGCAAGGTCTGAGTGGAGGGGTGCCTCTCCCAATCCTGCCACTGCAGGGAGAGCTTCCTCCACTTACTGAATTAGTTACTGAATTACTGTGTTGCAAAACGATGCATGTCTAAAAAGTGTGTCACCAATATGAAAAGTTTGGAAAGCTCTGCTCTAGATTTGTGTGTCAACAGGGCTGCATCTGTGTTGCTTCCCAGCCCAAATACATTTAAGCTAAATTAGATACGTGTGCTTACGAAATTTTCATGTGAAAGTTTAGCTATAAAATGGAAACAGAGGGAGCTGGTCTCTCCCACCTTTTAGACTAAAAGATGCCAACAGGCTTTAAGGCTGAATTCAAGGTCCCAGTGCTAAAATTTATAACCATGAATGGCTGGAGACCTTGATACTTGAGGGAGTGCTTCTCCTTGTAAATGTTTGTCTGAGAACTGAAGTGTGCTGAATGGGCCTTTCTCTTTTCTTCCTTTGCTCCCATGCACTTTGGGAGGATGTGGAAGAGTGCCTTTTCTGCTGTGGCATTTTGGTTGTGGATAGGTTCGCCTTAGAGGATTGATCGGCACCAACGTCATTCAGGCACTAAATGAAAACATGGCTGTTTACTAAAGCTTTTGAGCCTAATTGATTTCATCCAAACATGCATGACTGTGAGTTGTCTTAAACTGTTTTAATTGGTTTTAAACAGTTATATTTAAACTTGTTAAACTGTTTAATATGCTTTAAGTCTGCTTAAAATGTCCCCCCCCCTTACTGTTTCAATTTGGTTAAATGGATTTCATTGTATGTTACCCTGAGATCTCATAATATAAGGATATACGTATTTTAAATAAAATAAATAAACAAATAAATGGAAATGGGTGATGATGGCAGGAGCATTTCATCATGCTTTGCTGTTTTGAGGGTGTTTCCCCAAACTCTGCTGTAGAAAACTGCTAAAAAAGCAGCTCTCTCTATCTCTATCTTTTTGTCTGCGCACAACTTTTTCTCCACTTCCACCTCCCTGGCTCATTTTAATTTAATATAGAGTGGGTTTTTTTAACCTACACCTACTTTGCAGTGAAACCAATGTGCACCTGTTTAGTAAATGTACATACCAGTTTGGCTTTCAGTTTTCTTCTCTTCCACCTCTTATGTTGTGGCTGATTGTCTCCTTCAGCTACTTGGCTCAATTTTTTGCTAAAGAGGAGCAATTCCTTCTCGTTTTTTTGCTCAAACTATCCTGTGGTACACATTTGCAGGTTGATAAATTGTTTAATTGCACAATTGTTTTAACTACGGAGTTGGTTTATACTATATCCATATATAAATGGTTGGATTTGCAGATTGTAGCTTTTTTGTAATTTCCCATAATAATATTTATACCAACTATTCCCCATTCAGTTGTGGCCACCTATCAGACCTTATTTATCTGCCTATAGAGTTTTTCATATGCAGTTAGTAATATGTAATGTTGTGTTGTTGTTGCTGTTGCATACCTTCAAGTCATTTCTGACTTACAGACACCCTTTTCTGGGGCTGGGAGCGTGTGACATGCCCAAGGTCACCCAATGGGTTTCCATGGCCGAGCAGGGAATCAAACCCTGGTCTGCAGGAAAATAGTCCAATGCTCAAACCACTACACCATGCTGGCTCTCTAACTTGTAATTATACTGCTTGCTAACTGAGAGTCAGTGTGGTGATAGTGATTTGAGCTTTGGCCTGCAGACTATATCATACAGTGAATTGCAATTGCAGCAGAATAAGAGCATCTTTGGCTGGGACTTATCACATTACATTGTTCCTCTTTTGTAGTTCTTCTGATGGGAGACCATTGGGAAAACAATGGGTTTTATAAAGAAGGTCATTAACAGATTTTGTGTGTTAATAAAAGAAACACTTAAGATGCTATTATCCTGCTGTAATCGCAGTTTCCTTGCCTAATATGATATATAGTGGGCCCTCCTCTCACACAACCTCTGTACTCAGGAATGCGAGGTTGTGTGAAGCATTGCATCCCATTATGGTCCGTGGACATGCACACCTGCACTACTGCAGACATGTGCACATTGCATCTGTTGACCATAATGGGAAGTGATGCTGCATGTTTTTGTTTTTGTTTTTACATAGAGATTCTTGGAACAGAACCCCTACATGTATGGCAGGTACTCTGTAGTCCTAAGACTCTAGAGATCAAAGTTCAAATGCCTGCTTAACCATGGAAGCCCACTGAGTAACCATGGGCAAGCCATACTCTGAGCCTCAGAGGCAGGCAATGGCAAACCTCCTCTAAATAAATCATGCGATAGGTTTGCCTTAGGGATTCCCTAAGTCGGAAACATCTTGTCTATACACAGCACACAAATGAGAAGTTTTAGGCATCATTTTCTTCTTTGTTTTTTAAAATCACAATTCTGTTTAGAAAGTTCTCTGTGCTTTGTGCTAACAAAATTAGATTCTGTCTAAGGAAATGAATTCTGCCGTTTTTATAATAATATTAATTCTTCTTCTTATGTGCACGACTTTATTCTTCAGTGATATAATACTCTATACTTTGCCTAGAGTATTATGCTGGCCTAACTTGTGAAAGAGGGACTGTAAGTGATGCACAGCATTGAATCCCCAGGCACTGAACGTCTCCTTGAGACAACCTTTTGACTTCAGAGGATTTAGCAACCGTAGCCCACATGCTTGCAGGAATATATTGAAGTCACAATAAGGACTAGAAACTTTATTTAAAAGAATGAGTGCTGAAATTTTATGTTAGGGACTATATTTTGTACTTTTCTTGTGCTCCCACAAAGTTACAAGAAACACATGACTCTGACTATGAATGCAGGTATGTTCAAAATGACAATAATTTGAAGCTCATTTTATTTATTTATTTATTTATTTATTTATTTAGAAAAATGCATTTGAGAGACGGTAGAAAGGTGTATAGTGACAAACTATAAGGAGTCTTGTTTTGTTGATAGGTTCCTTATCAAAATATGCTCCATTATGAGAAAACCCCATAATTGTGCCTGTGTAACTGGTATAAATGGACATGGAGCCATCACTGTTTGCTTTTACTTGGTTTCATTTCTGCTTATAATCATCCTTAGGAAGAATAAAATTTAACTTATGTTCATCATTAATGGCATCTTAAGAATAATAGCCATTAGATACTGTGTTAAAAAAAAAAAAAGCTTACTGTAGCTATTCTGCTTATAAGCTGCTGAGGTGTGCTCATCTCATCTTCTCCAGCCGTACCCGGAATGAGACTGCAGTCTTCTCTCCAGTTTCATAATGCTCAGAATGCTTCCATTTACATCACTGCGTGCAGTGCAGGGCAACGGGCTGCTGCTGCCAGGAAATTTGAAACTATTCTGATTCCAGTTGACTTAGAATGGCAGCAATTGAATTAAGCTTGTATCCTTATTAGATAAACTGATGATCTGTGTGTTTTCATTGACCAATGGGTAACTGCTGGAGCTACAGTAATCTCTGTGAGTAGTCAGCCTCTCTGTTCAACAAAATTATAGCTATTTGTTCAGTGAAATGATAGGGTTTTATAGACACGCGCACCCACAACATGTGTGTAAAATAGTCCTCTCATTTCCAAGATTTGTACTGTGTGTTTTGCTTCTCGGGCTGGGGCTGATTGTTCTAACACAGGGTTGCCTATGATAGCGTTTGGTTTTTGGTGCGATGTTTTCACCGATTATATATTTACACATAAGATGGATCAAATTCATTCCAGTGCTCCGTTAAGTTAGGGATTTTTAAAAGCACCAGTCATCAGGAAGACACCAGCTGCTTCCAGGCTATATTTGCTTTAGTGGCTCAGCTTTCTCACGCAGTCTTTCACCTCCAGGCATGAATATGTTTCTCAAAAGAAACGCAGTTTAAATTGGCTGTGGGGAAACATAGCAAAACGGTTACCTGGTATGTATGTGTGTATGTGGAGAATTTTCCCAGCTCCTTTTCACTGTGTGTGATTTTTTTCTGCTTCTCTTCATTGAAGTCATGACTAAATTTGCAGCTCCTTTTCTGGCGTTGCCCGTGTGTCAGTTATTGGGGTGTTGGGGGAGGAAAGATTGGCTCGATATGCTCGTTGCTTTAACAAGACATGATGCTGTGTGGCTTGATGGGAATGAGGGAGGAGTCACTTTTAAAGAGCCTGAAGCCCTTTAAAGCCTTTCCTATCTTAACAGAGTTCAGCAGCAGCAGTGGGGGGCCCTTTGAGAAAAAGCATGTTAAAAAGTCCTGTGACACTTTTAAGACTACCCAGTTTGTTCTAGTACAAGTTTGTATGGGCTGTTGTCCACGCAAGCTAATGCTGGAATAAATCCTTTTGTCTGTAAGATGCCAGTGGATGTCCCCCCAACCTTGTTTTTTGCTGCAGCAAACTAAAACAGATATTCTGTTAGGAATTTTAAAGCAAAGTAAAAAAATTTTCAGAGGGTGGTCAAAATGATAATAATTTTGTGAGCCCTCAGTGTGTACAGTGAAGCTGTAACATTGTAGCTCTGATTCTGCACAAAGTGCTTGCATAACACTAATTGGAAATTGAGTCACGTTTCTTCTGTGTTTTCCAGTTGACAAATGGTGAACTGGTGAATTCTGATCTGATTCACGCTAAAGCAGCACCATGCTGTTTTGTACTAAACAATAATAACATTTAACATCTGCATGGAGCTTTTCTGTGTTTAAAGTGTCTTCTGTTATGTTGTTATCTTTATGTAAAGTAGATAAAGATTATTATTTCCATTTTGCAGAGGCAGAGTGGCTGGTCTAAATCATCTTAGTAAGTTCATGAAAGAAGCCTGATTCAAAGTACAGTCTCTTAGCTGCCACACTACACTGAAATAGACTTTTCAGTACTTAAATGTACAAACTGGTGGGAATGGAAATCAGCCTCTGAAGTTTACAGCTTTGCTTTTCCTTTGCTTTTCTTCAACATGCCTTTCAGAGGTTTCACAGTTACTGTGCAAAAAATAGTTCAGTATGCAGTGCCTCTTTGAGACCTTACTTAGGCCTGGCTCATCCATTCATTTCTTCTTGATGTCTTCATGGTTATATACTGTGCACTTACTGCCTTGCAGCTGAACCTGTCGGTGGACTCATTTTAAAGAAGGCTATATTTCAGGCAAATTGACATTTTTTTCTTCATGATGCCAACAGCTCTTTGCATAAAAAGCATTGCTTATGCTGCAGTCATCTAGTGATTAACACATAAATCCTAGCATAACGTAGGCTTCACATCCCTCTTTATCTCCAAAGGGTTTAGAGAGCATATATGGGATTTATAGGAGTGCTCACTTCCTAAGTGCTGCGGTGACCCAGACCTGTTGTAGCTGCAAGACTGAGATGCAAATAGCTGTTGCATCCCAGTTAGGATGAACACACATACCCTTATGGGCCCTCATTTTAGCGTTTAACAGAAGTCTGGTATGTTTAATGAATGTATTTGCTGAAACTGAGATTAAATTATGGGACAAGCTTTGTTTTCCTTGTTTTGCCACTTGTCTTGTCTGGTCCACATTTTGAAGCAGCCAACTAGAACTGCTTGTGAGTATATGGGAATGCAGTTATTCTCTGGCTTTCATACTGTGTATCTCAGAAAATTATGAGGAATGTCCAGAAATGCATGTTTTGTGAAAGCATATGTTCAAAAATATGTAAGTGAGGGCAATTTTATTTGTTTCGATTTTTATGTTTTAAAATACCACATCAATGCAGTAAAGAGGTGGAACAGCCTAATAAGTGAACACAAATGGGACCACCACGCAATGGAAACAGGCTGAAACAGGCCATTTCTGCCCTACACTGTTATAGTGCTAATTTTCCATTTTCAACACCCTGTGGAATTCTGGGATTTGTAGTTTACTGACTCCAAAAAGCTCTCTGGCTGAGAATTCTAAATGCCCCTCCCTAAACTGCAAACCCCAGGAGTCCATAGGATGCTGAAAGTGGAATAATAGCACTATAACAGTGTAGCCCAGAAATGGCCGTAGTATCAGGTCACTGTTGCAGAACACAGGATATCTTTAGATTCTTGGTCCTGGAGAACAATCTAGGATTTTGCTAAGCGTATATTCCTGCCTTGCATACTTTTCCTTCTCACTTCCTTCATTTTCGGGGAACAGATTAGTATGTGAACAGAATTAAGAAATTTGCTTCTGTTCTCGCAGATCTGAAATCCAGGAAGCTCTGTGGAAAAGTTGAGAATCAGAAGCTATACATCTTTCAAATACTGATTCTAACTTGAGTTATTTCATTATTTTGAAGAACTTAAAATTTGGGGGGAAAGGGCCATAAATAAACATGACTTCAGGATGTCTAATTGTGTCCAGTGACTACAATGCAGCACATGTTCACTTGGGAGCAGGTTCCACTGTGTTCAGTAGGGCATTTTCCCAGGTCATTGTGCATAGGATTGTAGCCTTCAGTTTGAATTGGGAGTACACTGGGAGAGAGTTTGTTATTATAAAGTTTACAGAATGTCCGCATTTGCTATTTCTTAATTATGGGAATGTTTATTTTCAATAGTCTCTTTAAAATTCCTGTTTTGCTAGATAAAAGTTTTTGAACTCAAAAGAAGTGTTGGTTTATTACAGTGTTTATAGTTTCTATTTTCATCTTAATTGTCTACCCCCTTCCTTCTTACTGGAAAAAAAAAACGAAGATAAACTTTGGGTACCCTGGTTTCTTTTATAACACTGTGCTAATTTCACCCAGCGTGGATAAGATAAGGCTGTATCATAGCTCAATAGAAGGGTCCATTCTTTGCCTGCAGAGGGTCCAGACTCAGAAGCCTACTGAGCCACTGGCAATCAGTTTGAAGACTGCAGTGTAGGCTTGCTTCTTGAGATCCGGAGGCTATTCATGCCTTACGCATGCCTCCTGCTGGAACTTGGAATACCCTCTCCTTCTAAAAACTTTTTTTTTATGACTAGGGAAAAAGGTTCCTTGTACTCTCTAGGCTAGCCTCTCTCAACTTTTTATTCTGGAGGAATCCTTAAAAAATTTCCAGGTCTCAAGGAAACGCTGGATAAAATTATTGTATCTATAGCTTAAAAAAAAAATCCTGATTTCTTGGGGAACCCCTTGTGATCTCTCAATGGAAACCTGCTGTTTCAGGGAACCCTGGTTGAGAACCTCTGCTTTAGCCCACAGTAGGGGCAGTTTTTCCAGATTCCCTTCCCCTAAATGTATTTTTAGGCCAAGGATGTTCTTACCTCAAGTCAGATGCAGTTTAAATACAATATAGGCTTCAAAGTCTAATAAAGACACCATTCTGTCTAATTTGCTGTGATCAGCATAACTCTAGCAATAAGCATAATGGGTGTGATCTCTCCTTGCAAAACACTGAAGCCTCCCTTAGAGGAATGCTAAAGCCTTTCCTAGTAGGTGAAAACTGAAGACATCTCCTGTACCTTTAATGGTTGTATAGAGGAGGGAATTTCGGAAGGAGTTGCTTGTCACACAACCAGGTAACAAGTTGAAAGTGCTGAAATCTTCTCCTGCACAACCAGGAGCCCCTCCCCAGTTTCCACTCTGGCAACTCTCTATCTCCCTGTGGTATGTGTTCAGTCTATTATAAGGATTGGCAAGCTTATGCCTCGTTTCCCCATCCAGGCCCTTTCCCATCACTCTGTGTGGATTACTTATGCTTCAGAGCACAGGGAATTTCTGTTGAGGCGGTAGAAAGAGCGAGAGGAGAAAGAGGTTCAAGCCTCTCTCAGGAGTGATGGGGTATGCTGTGTGCTGTTGCACTGAGAGAAGAAAACAAGTCTCTGCAATACTCTGTGGGCTGCCTTCCCCATCTTAGTGCCAAATGTTTTGTCTTAGAATTTCCACCACCTCCAGCATGCTAGCCTATAGATGATGGGAGTTATAGTCCAATGCATTTGGAGGGCAGTAGATTGAGGAAGACTATGTTATGTTTTGTATAGAGGAAAGGACAATGCATTTTATGTTCTTAATTCTGGTGGTGAAGTGAGTTTAGGTCTGTTAAGAAATTATTGGGTTGCTTTTGATTCAGGTAGGATTTCAGTCTCCTCCCTCATGTGGGTTTTTAAAGGGACCCTTGCATATATTTCCACCATAATTTCAATATATATATATTTCTACTCAGTATTAGATGGTCTTAGCAGGTTTCAAAACACAAATCTGTTTTCAGAGGAATAAGTATTGTTAAGCTCTTGAAAGTATCTAATCTGAGAAGACAGAGGGCACTGTTGGTAGAATTTGCATGTCTTGACAACAACATTGTAAAATGTGATATCCCATTAGCTAAGTGGATACTAATTGTGGGGTTTTCTCATTTCACTGCAGTAGAAGGCCTAGCTGGCCTTCTGCTGTATCACTTTTTTTTAATTGTCAGTGAAAATATAACCACTGGTAGTATGCAAAATCACATGAGTGCGCAGATGGCCATTGTCATCTGACAACAATGGTTGTGTCAGTGCAACCTCAGATCCATGCGAAGCGTTCCCTAAGCAACAATTGTTTCATTGTCTCATAGGAGCTAGTCAGCACATGGCTCTGGGATAAATGAAAGCAGGCTGCATGGCAGTAGCTTGCCAATTAGCAAAAAAAGCTTAACAAACAGTGACTAGGATGTGGAGATAGAAACCAAAGGCCTGTGCTGGGATCTCACTAGAGTATAATCAAGGTTCAGCTTTGCTCCACATTAAAGACCGTTTTTGCAGGAGTGCCTTCTTTACCTTTTTAAACATTTTTTTTGGGGGGGTATTCTCTCCTGAGCCCCAATTTTATTATTAATCACCCCCATGCAGCTGTGGGACTCATGGGAAAAAATATACTTCTATTGGTACCTGTGAAGACTTCTTTTCAAAAACCCATAGTTCTGTGGGTAGAGATGTAGAAGGGGATCAATAAAGTGAGAGCTGGGGAGAGAAGTATTAAACCTCCTCTTGTGTGCAGGAAGTAATATTTTTTTACATGTCATAGCTCCTCCCTTGCAATAAAAGAAAATGGAGACAACATACCAAGTGCCAATTCCACCTTTGATGTAACTTGTAGTTGAGTACGTGGAGATGATAAGCCCATGTCTGGTCTGTATAGTACAGCTGCAGTTTGGGGTTTACATGAGTTGGGCCCTTAACGCATGAAGTCATGATCCCAGCAAAGCCATATGTTGTTCCCAGTCCAGGACCCATGCTATCACATGATGTCACCCTTAACGAGCTGCTTTCCTGTCCCAATGCATTGCAAATCAGCCTTTTTCATTATTGGAAGAATATCCAGTAATGGCCTCCTTTCCCGCCACAATCCCATCAGCTGGGCATGTGTGGTGTCTCATTAGTGCTTGATAGCACTTCCTGTTGTTGCTGATCCAGGAATGGGCGGGGTGTGGGCATGCCCAGCTTGTCCCTCCTTCAGCTACTCCCATGGCATGGTAAGTTTGAAATCTATCACCTCTCTGTGTTTATTTTAAAATTTCTCCTTGGAGTTAGACATTTTTATTTTTAAATACATTTTTAGTGTTATAGTGCAAAAATGCAATAACGTATGGTTGTGTCATGATGTTACAACATTGCTGCACTAGTATGGCTAACCAAACCCCCACCCCAATCAATCACAAGTTGTGGGGTGGGGAAAAGATGGAGAAAAGGACTTGCCAGTGATGCTGTAATGCAGTGGGAACACTGTTGGCAATAATGCTACTCATCTGCTTAAGTCAAAAGGGTGCAGTAGAGAGCGTTCATAACCCGATAGCATCATGGAAATGACGATGCAGGTATTGAAACAGAACAACTTGCTATTGAGGTATGGTATGGTAAGGGCCTGAATAAATACTTCTCCATACTTCACCAACTGTGGCTCTTCAGATATTTTTCACCTACCACTCCCGTTAGCATAGCTAATAAGTGAGGGAGTATAGTTGCACTCCTGAAATATCTGAGGGAAGGCACATTTGACATTCCCTGCATGTCAAAAAAACAGCCCAATAAACCAGGTGTGACTAGATAAGAACTGTTCTCTCTGAAGCTCACTCTTTCAAGTTGTTTCCCACACATGCAGAGTTCGAAATCAGTATTTATGAGGTGAAAAAAAAAGGGAGAGAGAGAGTCTGGAGCCCTGGGCAGCAGAGTAGCTGGGTGGATTAATTTTTTGAGTAAAGCAACCAGTAGAAGAAGGGTCAAGATGGAGCTTTCTGAGTGTGACTTAGCTTCTCAGAGCCAGAGCTCTGAGTATTTTCTCTGGAGTTATGCTTAAGACATCAGAGGTGTTCTGGGTGGCTCTAAAGGTTAGTTTGAAGATATAGATAGGATCTCACCAAGGGAGGGCACTGAGCATAGTTTTGATCAGGCTTTCTAGAACAGCCATTGTTTATGGATTATTATAATACTTCATTTTTAACCCTCAAGAAGCATTATGCTAATATTGTAGGCAGTGCAGCAACTGAATGGAGGTTTCTCATCCTTTGAACAATTTGTGGTGCTTTGCCCATTGAGAAGGAATCACTTGAACTTGACATGGATATCAAGGGCTTTGTGGCATCCATTTACAAACAACTGAAACTAGTGTTGTACTGGAACAATGAGTACTATTGGGTGCTGATCTCCTTTTGGAAATCTTGCCTGTTGGTTTCTAAATAGTTCAATTTTCAGCAAACTAAAAATAAAGTAAGATAAAACTATCATCCTGACTAGCACTGAAGACAGTTCTGTCCCTTTTTTGGCAAAAAACCCAAAATCAGTCCTTGTCTTATTTGCAATATCATTTTTAATAAAATGCCAGTGTAAAGACAAGCAGTGATGGAATTATTTAGGCTGTTTCTGATAAGGGTTTTTTTGGTGCTGATAGCTGTTTGGAACTGGCTGGTAGCTCTCATGAACTGAATATACCACATTGGCCTTGTTGATATGTGTTTTCACCAGTTGTTCTCCATTGATGAGATCTCATGCTGCTCTGGAAACAAAGGGATGGCTACCTTCCGCCTATTGGCATCTGATCTGGTGGAAAAAATCCATGGGTTTACCATGGTCATAAGATTCTACAATTATAAGTGAATTAAAATGGCATGGGATTTCCTTACAGAGAAATGACTTCTCCTGGCAATGGAGGTGAAATTACAGGAACAGCTTTGGTTTGTAGTAACTCAGTCTCCCACCATTGCCATATTTCTGTTTAGGAGCCTATCTTTGCATCAAGCTTTTATTTATTAGTGGATCTCAGATCTTGGCTTGGCTGTGTGGCAGGCTGTAATTTCTGATTACCAGTGACCCTTCACCTTGCTTGAGTCCGAGAACTTTGGGAGAAAGAGGAATACTTACCCTCATGTTTTTGCAGAGAGTCCACGCTGTACCTCTATGTTTCTATGAAAAGACAAAACCCACCCTGCCTTTCATCCTCTGAATTCCCTGCTGAGGAAAGAAGCAATAGATTTGATCTTTTCCTCCGAGAAAGCAGTGGAGAAAGCAATGGATTTATACAAGGGAGCTTTGTGTGGGGCAAGGGTGCTTGCTGCTGTCAAGGAACTGTATGGATTTATGAAATCAGTGTAACTGCCATGGAAGTGTCTTGGGAATTTTCATATGAAGAGAACTCTTTCTTAGAAATTCCCAGTCTCTTTTGTATCCCTACAGGCTCCATAGCCCTTGGGGAAGGGGAAATGGCTATTTGATTTATTTAAGCATTGTTAAGGATGACTGCTTGTGCTTTTCTTATTTGGAAACCTTGACCTCCAAAACACACTGTTGTCCCTCCAACACCTCAAAGCTGCCTTTAAAAAAATTCCCAGTTGCAAAGACTAAATAAGAAATGACATCATCCATAAGAGCTGAGAGTGAAACATTTTTTCCACGTAGCAGGAATGAAGGCAAAATAGTGGTAATGGAATTAAGTGCTTGTGTTTCTGTTTGTTGTTTTCACAGGTGGCCATGGAGGTAGCACTCTTCTCCCGCACAATGTTACCAATGAATTCCGAGAATATGGGACTGTGGAAGAAGGGGCCGAGCCATTGGAAGTGTCATCTGAGTGTCATGGAAAGGTTCTAATATGTGCTTCAGATGGGCAGCCAAGTGACCCACTTCTTTGTGCGGCTCATGAGAATGGCAGCCCTGGAGATGGAACAGAATCATCGCATGAAGTATTCCAAACACCCCTCGGAGAGGAAGAACTGACTCCCAAAGTGGGCAAACTGAGTGAGATGAGAAAAAATTCTCAAAGTTTAGAACGTGAAAATGCACAGGATGGAGAGGAAAATGCTTTCTGTTCAGAGATGCAAGTGGAAAAAGAGAGGAGGACTGGCAGAGTGGTTGAAGAGGCAGCCAGAGAGAAAGTTCTTGCAGGCCAAGAAAAACTTGCAGAAATGCCTCTTCCATCTGAAATAACTGCAGAGAGAAAATTGTACTGGATCACAGAAGAAGACTCTATGGTCTTAACTGTAGAAATACAGCCTGAAACCTCAAAAACAATGGGCAATAGGACTGAGAAGTCTCTTAAAATGTATGAAAAGGATAGACATATGCCTTTGGCAGATCCAGAGAGCAAATGTGATGGCGCTGTTGATGCTCTTGGAGGTGCCTGGGCAGAATTTGAGCGGGAGTTTTCCGTGTTTGATCCAAAAACAGTAGAAAGAGCGCCTGAGAGGAAGATATCAAAAGAGACAGCTGTGAGCAAGCATGTGGAATTTCAAGGGGTAGAAATCCTTTGGATACAAAAAGCAGAGGAACAGAAGGGTACAGGGCACTCTGAGTCTGGTAGTGTAGAAAGGAGAACATTCTCTACTATATCAAACTGCCATACTCCATCCCCAGACTCAGCAGAATTAATTGGCTTGCCTGAGCGCTCTTGGAATGTATCCTGGGAAAACCTCAAGCCTTTAGTGTCTATGGCTCAAGGTGGAGAGGATGAAGTCTTTTTGACAGAAGAAAAGAAGAATTGGACTCAGGAGCAGGACAGGTAAAAACACAATCTTGATTCCATACTTTTGGGTGCCATCAAGGAACTTCTTGGATAATAGTGAAGGGCGGAGGTGGGGAAAGGCAGAGGCACAACTGTATTGTCAATTTTTGTTCTTATTATTAGTAATAATATCAAACAGCAACAATAATGTATAATATTCAAAGACATAGAGATATTAGTCTGTTTCAGCATAGCAAGATATGAAGGAATCCTGTAGCATGTTTGAGACTGAGAAAGAAATTTCCAGTATAAGCTTTCCTGGACCTCAGTATACGTCATCAGATGCAGTTTATGTATGCATCTGATGAACTGGACTGGACCTCCATGAAAGCTTGTGCTAGAAATTTCCTTTTTCCCAGTTAGTGTCAAGTGTGCTACAGGATTCCTTTATGTCTTTTTAGTAATATATAAGATATAATATTTTCTTTATTTGCTATCATTTGTTATTATTTTAAAATTTTAGTTAGATGATTTCATAGTGCTGTTCAATACAGGGTTCACACAGCAGGAAAAAATACAACTGACTTCTCAACAGTGTTGAAAACTTGAGAATCTCACCAGAAATAGCCTTCTTGCTCTGATGATAATCAATAGCCATAAATTTAGCATAATAACTCTAGAAAATTAAGGCTTGGCAGAATAAAAACTGTGTATCAACTTGGCTAGAAAATTGCAGTGAGACATCTCTTGAATCTCTGGTGTCAGAGGCCATTCCTGCACTAGCCTGTTATAGCGCGATGATTCCACTTTCAACATCCTCTGGAATCCTTGGGTTTGCAGTTTCGGGAGAGGCCGGCCAGCCCCTCCCGAAACTGCAAACCCCAGGATTTCAGAGGATGTTGAAAGTGGAATCATCGTGCTATAACAGGATAGTGCAGGAAAGGCCAGAGAAAGAGTTGCACAGTTTTTGTGCCAAAACTAGGTCTCAAACAAACGTCCAAGGGGAAGGAAATCCTCAGCAAAGCCTGTCTGCATGAGAAGGATTGTTGTTCTTGTTGTGTGCCTTCAAGTCATTTCCAACTTACGGTGACCTTAAGGCAACCCTGTCACAGGGTTTTCTGGGGCTGAGTGTGTGTGATGCACCCAAGGTCGCCAAGTGGGTTTCCATGCCCAAGCAGAAAATGTGATCTTTTTTCTGAGCTCATTATTCTCCCAAGTAATGAGGAGGATTACTGAGGAGGATATTGAGCTTAGAAAAAAAGTCACACCTGGACTATTCCCAGAATCCCTGAGGTAGCACGGCCACTGGGGAGGAGGTGTTTCCTTAGATGAAGGAGCCATGGGAAACATGGTCCGAAGGCCTTGCTTATAATGAATGAGGAATAGCGTGATGGATGTTGGCTTTTGGGCAGGTGGCGCAATCAGCTGCCTACACTGCTCACTTCTCATACTTGCCTTTTGGCCCTTACTGTCATTCAGATGAATACATCTGCCTCTCTTCTGTTTCAGATACAGCTGCATAGCTAATCTTTGAACTATGTCTTGACAATGAGAACAGCACAGAGATTCTGATAGTTGAAATCTTAGTATTTAGCACAGCTTATCTTTTAAAAAAGAACAATAGAAAATATGTCTGCACCATATACTTGGAGTGCTAAGGAGGTTTATGTATTTTCTTTTTAAGCTCTTGAATCTTAAGGAGATTTCTTTGATCATTCTGTCTTTGAAACTTACTTTTCTTGTATTTCTTTGGTTGCTTCTCTCGTAGAAACAGTTGGGCTACATTTACCAAGCAGCAAACAAATCCTGGTCTGAAGCCAGTGGCAGGCTTCTTTTTGAAATGCTAAATACATCCGGTGTTGCTCATTTTGATTATTCAGGTTATTCCAAAGCTGGTCAGAATGTTCAGCTTGGCTTCCTGACTGTAGGCAAACTATGAATGAGAACGCTGGGAGCTTTGAAAAACCTGCCTCCTTGGTTTTCCAGACAGCAGATAGGGAGGCAGCCTTTCATTGAAGATGGGGCTTTTGGAGGAGCTAGTTTATGGAAAGATGGGGCTTTGGAAAGACCAACACTGAATGTGTGGGCAAGGTAAGGAGCTTGTGTAGGGATACAACCGGGACAATTCTGCTTATCTTTCTGGTGAGGAATATCAGTAGTTGACAGACATGGTTTATTTCTCTTTTCCTAGTTCTTACAGGGCATGCTGGCTAGTGATGATGGGACTTGTTTACCCACACATCCGGAGGGCACCAGCTTGGGGAAGGATAATTTAGTTGATCTATTAACATGCTGGCACTGGTTGTCTTCCTGCAGCAGGGTTAACCAAAGTTTGATAAACTCAATGGGGGCTGATTTCTCCATCTGCTTGGTCATACTCTTTACTTTTGCAGAGATGGGGGAAGTGAGGCCTAGCCCCACACAGCATCTTCTCTGTCATATACAGGCTTTTGTCTATGATCTACCTGCTACTGTGTGAACAGGCACAACTATTGTGATTGATTGGTATGCTGTGGAACGGAGTAGCTGGCCCACATGCACACAGTCTGCTGCTTATATAGGCATTTAAATGCCTAGACTCCACGTTCAGGTTTTTATCTGTAGTGGGGAAATGTGTGTTTGGAGACTATAAGTGAACCACCACTAGATTTACAACCATCTGTCTCTTCTGCTTTTTCACTTATGAATCCCCTTCACTCTAAACTTGAATAACTTTTCCTTCTCTGTTGCTTTTGCATCTCTGTTCCTCTCTCCCTCTAAATCACAAGCCACAGTTACAAGCATCACCTTGCACAATTACTGACATGAAAAGCTGAGCACAACCAAGCAGCCATTTAGACTCTGGGATCAGGACTGAAGGGAGAGCAGTCAAACCAGAAAGCTTGGAAAAGGGTTGTTTTTTTTTAAACAACTCCCAGGCTCCCATAGTCAGCGGGGCCATGCTGGCTGAGGGAGAATTGGAGTTGCAGTCCAAAATAGTAACTTTTCTAAACTGTGGGTGTCTATTGTACTTTAAGGGATTTCTCATCTGTACATTTCTTCACTATTTGAACTCAGTTTAGCCATTCCAATTTCAGAGGCGAAACAGTTTTGCTGCTCAAACTGGCTCATCAGTTTTCTGTTTCCTTTCACCCTGTGAGCTTTATGGCAGATATTTTCTTTAATTGTAATTTTCATTACTATGTTTCAATTTATGTGATAATAAGCCAATAATAGTATAACCATAAAACTGGAATGAGTAATATGCATTAAAAACAAATATAAGCAAAACTGCAGGAGTCTGGACTATAATGAACCTTAGTTAAATGGCTGTAATAGCTAACCTCCTTGATGCCATAGAATCTTCTTTTCTAATTATAATTAGGTTGGTTCCATGTCTCAGTGAAGTGCAACATGTCTGTTTTCTGAAAAGGAATTGGCCTATATCAGATTGTTCATCAGTATGAAATTAGTCATAAAAGTACTTTTTAAATATTTATTCCAGAGGCCTTACTTGTAGAAGTTGGGATCTGTAGAGTTGCATGGTCTAATTACTCCTCCTAGCCTGATGCAGACTCTTCCATAGATTATGTCTCCCTTTATGACCACCCCCCTGTTTTGAGACAGCTGAGTAGGGCCTTCTCTTCATCCTACCACCATCACAGGCACATTTGGTGAGGAGATGGGAGAGGGCTGTCTCAGTGGTTGCTCTTAGACTGTACATTTCCCCCCCAAAGGAGGCTAGGCTGGCCTCCCTTTCTTCTCTCTTTCTGCCAGCAGAGAAAGTTGTTTTTGTTTAGATCAGTGGTTCTCAACCTTCCTAATGCCGCAACCCCTTAATACAGTTCCTCATGTTGTGGTGACCCCCAACCATAAAATCATTTTTGTTAGTTAGTTAGTTAGTTAGTTAGTTAGTTAGTTAGTTAGTTATTTATTTATTTATTTATTTATTTATTTTTCCAAATAGATTGGAAACACTGCCCTAAATCACTGCTCTGGATAGACTTCTAATGCCTAAAAACTGGTAACCCTCCCCCCTTTTTTTAAGCACAGAAAGCGTCCATCAATGCCAGAATTAAGGCAGTAGTTCTAGTTCTGAATGTTGGGTTTCCACAGTTCAAAAAGCCAGTCACTCCCAAAGGCAGCGCCGAAACAGCCCACATTTTACACGAGGCGCAGGGAGGAAAGGACAGGGAGAGAGGAAAGATGGCGGCGGCATAAGCAGATGCGTTTTGGCTCCTCCAGTGCTTTCCCACCAGCCAGGGAAAGACAGGGAAACGCCCAGCATGCCTCCTCTCCCCTCGTCCCAGCGCAGGGGTCTCAGAAGCACTGCTCCCATTGGCTGTGAGGCCACCTTCTTTTAAAAGGGGGGGGGATTGAGGAGCGGCAACCCCTGTGAAATAGTCGTTCAACCCCCAAAGGGGTCCTGACCCCCAGGTTGAGAACCACTGGTTTAGATGGATCTTTGGCTGTTGCAGAAAGGTAGTTTAATGAGGAGTGCTGTACTTTATTTTTGCTACTATGTTTTAACTGCTTTTAATTTTTTTTAAAGCACTGTTTTCAGTGGTTAGTTTGTTTGTTTTTTAAATTGTATTTTACACTGTTTTAGCTCTGAGCCTTACTATACTGTTATAGTGCTATTATCCCACCTTCAACATCCTGTGGAATTCTGAAGTTTGTAGTTTACTGAGGCCAAAGAGCTCTCTGGCTTGAGAATTCTCAAGGCAAATCCCAGAATTCCATAGGATGTTGAAAGTGGAATAAGAGCACTATAACAGTGTAGTGCAGAAATGGCCTCTGTTGTGTTTTATCCTGTATTGTAAGCCTTCTTGAGTCTCAGAATTGAAGGAAGATGGGATATAACTAACTAACTAACTAACTAAAATAATGCAATAATAGTGAGTTCTCTTGTATTTAAGCACTGGGAAGAAAGATAATGAATTCCCCCTGCTCTTCCTCAGTAGACTTACATGTGGTAAACTGTTAAACACTCACACATGTTGGCCTTGGTTAAGACTTTCCAGATTCACTCTAATTACTGGGTTTGGTCACCAATTTTGAAGCAAAGTTAAGAGAAAAGTTTGGTTCATATTAGCTTGTGTTAATATCCCCTCTCATGTAATACTTAACGGTAAATGAATGAAGAGTGGAGAGATGTGTGCAAGATGGGGGCATTTCTGCACTAGACTGTTATAGCACTATGATTCTGCCGGCCGGCCCCTCCCTAAACTGCAAACCCCAGGATTCCATAGGATGTTGAAAGCGGAACCATAGTGCTATAACAGTCTAGCGCTGACATGGCCAGGAATGAGATTGCATATTCCTGCAGCATACTCCTGCTCCTTTCAGTATGAGTGACCTTCATCTAGGATATTTGAATTTGCCATAGCCAAATTTTGTTTTAGAATTCATATATCTTACAATGTCATGAACTGAAGAGTTGTAAAAGGCAAAAATAGTAGCTTTTTAAGACACAGAAATTGTATTGGTTACTATTTTCTGCAAAACAGGTGGGGAGCAGCTACTAAAAACATTGCATTTGATATGGCCATGTGTTTTCTTATCCAGGGTGTTTGTGGAATATCTTTGATTGTGTACCCATAAATACCTCTGTAGACAAGGAACATTTTTGTGTTGTACAATAAAATGTAATTGTCATGGGGGTCAGAAAATAGTCCGGATTAAATATTTTAATACAATAGTGTTATTTTTTAAACTATCTGGATAAATGAATAGATTCCATTGTGATAGTCATTAGACCATAGCAGACTAAAAACCAAGTAACAAAGCTTAAATAAAACTGCAATAATCCCTCTTCCAAATTAATAATTAAAATTATTCAAATTGTTAAGGTTACTAATAGGAACAATATGTATATACAGTTGGCTCTACATTTGTGAGTTTCACTTTCACAGATTTGATTATTTAGGAGTTTCTCCAACCTGTGTTCCCCACTTTAAGTACTTCTTTTGCAGGGGAAATTTTTCTGTTTAGGCCACACAGCCCTTTAAAAACCTGCCTCTGGTCCTTTGACCAGCTGCTGCCTGGCCAACTAAGGATGACTCGTAGCCTGATTTCTCAGCACCCAGTGCTCACCACACACCCGACAAAGGAGATGGGCAATAGAGAGGAAATATAGGGCCACTGTGCTGACCCAACCTCTTTTTTCCCCCTTTCCCTGACCTAGTTTAGACCCTGGGTTCCTGCTACCCCCACCATGCCTTGGCCCCCTTCCCACAGATACATTTAGAGTTTTTCCACTTTTGCCAGGGTTCTGTGCCCCTAACCCTAATAAATGTAGAGGGCCAGCTGTATTCTTAAAATGGACAAGTTTACTTGTATTGTACATAACGTTTTTAATAGGAAGAGGGAAGTAATGTTTAAAACTTGTACATACTTTTGTCATATTTTCAAATCTCCGTGACCATTGCCAGAAATGCACCTACTATTTTGTTCATGTCACAGTCTTTATTGCAAAAGCAGCAACCCTTTGGTTCACATACTAATTGGTTGCTTGCAGCAGAAAACTCATTTTTTTCTTTGCATCCCAGAACTTCATTTTCTTTAGAAAGGGATCTAAATTATGATCTCTAATATCAGTAAATAATAGACAGTCAAGGATATTATGGATGGGAGCCACAAGACTTGGAGTTTTAAGTCCCAAATGAAGGGCTAGTATGTTTTTATTCAGAGATATATATGAACCTCTAAGCTGGTGCGTTATTGCTTCTAAAGCAAAATCTTTCATGCAGAACAGGTTTGAAAAGATTACCTAAAGGAGTCATACTCTGTTTTTCTTTTTACACTCTGCTCCACTTGGGAGCTGATGAAGCAGATGTGAAAGGAATTACGGCTATTTGGCTGAACTGCTTTGTTAACCAATCAATATTTATAGTTTTAATCAAACAGGATGGGAGACCACAGATGTGAGTGGAGCAGTGTGGGAACCAGACCCAAGGGACACTTCTTCCATGTTGCTTTTTCAGTGCATCAATTACCCCTGTGCTCCTTGTGGAACAACAGTGAATGTGGCAACAGAGAAGCGGGTGTAAAGGAGACTTGCTGCTTTTCTATTCACCTAAATACTCCTCTTGCATGCCTGTGGTCCCCTGTAGCAAAATGCACAAGCTCCTCATGATAGGGAATTGTTGCCTATGTTGTGCAGTCTTTCCTCTTCCTTTAAAGGTTTGTGTGTATAATTGCTTCCAGGTTGCCTGTCAGCTTATGGTGACTCCATGAATTTTATAGGATTTTCTTAGGCAAGGATTACTCAGAGGTGGTTTTGCTAGTTCCTTAGTAGAACTTTAAAAATGTTCAAAACCTATGGCCTCTGTTGTGCTACCTTCAAGTTTCTGGGCCTTTCCACCCTACACTGTTAGAGCGCTATTATTCTACTTTCAACAATCTATGGAATCCTGGGGTTTGCAGTTTAGGGAGGGGCCTTTAGAATTCTCAGCCAGAACGTTATTGGGCCTCAGTAAACTACAGACCCCAGAACTCCACAGGATGGTGAAAATGGAATAATAGCACTATAACAGTGTAGGGTGGAAAGGGCCTCTGAATCACATCTGTCTGTCTCTAGCTCTAATCAATTTCTTTTGTTTTGTGAGTTGGCCAAGATGTAAGAAGAAGGGAACTAGAAGCTTCAGAATCTTTTAAAACTAATCTAATAGGCAAGTACACAGTGCGTCTTTTTTGTTTCCCCAAGAACAATGAACTGATGTTTCTTAGTACGCATCATAACATCTCGGCCACTTTTGTTTCTACTCAGTAATGAGGGGGATGTGGATTCACAGGGAAAGACAAGGGTGTCTGTTCTCCATCAATACAATTGCAACCAGACATGTAAACACTGGTGCTTGGTGATCAAAAGGAGAGAGCTATTTCTATGCATGTGCACCCCCAGAAGGTCTGAGCATAGCCACATGCAAATCCTAAAGCAGAAACTGAAGTGACTTTTTTGTGTGTGTTTTGATTCCTAGGCTAATGGAGGAGGAAGAAGTGGATAGTGGGAGAATGGAAGATGTCCTTGGGCAACCGCACTCTGAAGTCTCAACAGATGTGTACAGCTCCCAGTTTGAAAGCATTCTAGACAATGCCTCTTTATATTATAGTGCTGAGTCTCTGGAAACGTTATATTCTGAGCCTGATAGCTACTTCAGCTTTGAAATGCCACTTACTCCAATGATCCAGCAGCGTATCAAGGAAGACGCTCAGTTTTTAGAAAGGACTCCCGATGGTGAAGTCAGGAAGGGCCATTGTGATGGAGTCTCCAATGGACTGGGTGATGTGAAGGAGTCAGACATCACAGAAGACTGTCATTTGGAAAGGTAATTTAGATAGCTTTATGTAATGTTTGCTGCTGCTTTTGTACAATCTCATTGATTGATTATGATAACCTTTTAAATTCTGTTGGTGGGATGGGGGGCAAATGGCAGGTGGGAATCCTTATACTTCAGGGACATCTAAGGTGTATATGCTGTTTGTGGACAGAGGTGTATAAATAACTTTGGGTGTCCTGTTGGAAGCTGCCCTGTATAGTGCCAAAGCCAGGTTTTGTCCCTGCTGATCCCTCAGGTGAAGATTTCTCCCTTGCTTAGTTGTAGCCCATTTATTTTGCAGATCTTTAGTGGAAGCTACTGAAAAAGTAGTTATCTTTAAAGACTGACCCTGGGTTTTATTCCTTGTTCTTGCTGGAATCTTACAAAACCCAGAAAACTTGACTTTTCTGTATCTAGGCTGGAATGTTCCACATGCAGTTAGCTCCCTGGAGATCTGTTATGAAACTACAGCTCATTCTTGTTTTATACCAACTTGAAGATCTCAGATCTCACTCATATGGTTCTGGAGCTAAGTAGGCTCAGTCTTAGCTAGTATTTGAATGGGAGACAACCAGGGAATACTTGAATGGGAAAGCACTAGGGAATACCAGAGGTTTCTAGGCAGAGCTAGGAAAAATAATAGACTGAAGCTCTGGAGAGTCTTGCTGCCAATCAGGGTTGACAGGTACAAGTTGCTCTAAGTAGAGGCATGTCTCTTTTCTTACATTTTCTTGAAAAGTCCCATATGTAGTGATGCTACTTTAAAAACAAACACTTCTTCAGTACTGCAGCAATGACAGGTGCCTATGGCTCTTGAGTTATTTGTGAACGTCTCTCAGCATATTATTGTTTCAGTAGATTAAGCAGCAGAGTAGAGAATCAGGAGCTGATTTTTTCAATTGGCTTCAGCTCAGGTGTCTGGTAGTGAGGAGGTGTCACCACTGTCATGGACTAGCTGTTATCTGTTCATTGAAATAAATCTCAAAATCTGTTTTGAACCATCAGAGGCAGAATTGCCAGCAAATGTCCAACAGGTTTTTTTTAAAGAAGCTTAACTTTGTATTTTCTCTCTCTTACTTTTGGTGTTAGACAGTCTTATCAACAACGACTTCTGAATATTATATTTTATTCTCTTACTAAGTTTACAGTGGAAGAAAATTGTTGACAGAGGATGGGCTATCACTGTGCTACTATGTATATTAGAGTATTTAAATATGTATCCTACCTCATAAATAAAGTGAGTCAGTCAAACACAAGTCCTGTATGCTAAATAAAATAAAAGCAAAGCTTTTCGCTTGTGCATGTCGAATGCTGGCAGTACAGTTTGCCAGTACTGTGTGTCATGACAGAATGAAAACTAGGGCTGAACTAATCTTCCCTGGGGAAGCTGGCAAACCAGATTTAGTTTAAATTAGGAACATATGCTAAATATACCTCTTGTTTCCTCATTTGAATCTGCTTTTAAGTTTAGTTGTTTTTTCAGTTGCTGTTCCAGCATTCAGAGTCTCTAAAATACAAATAAAAACCAAACTACTGTTTCAAAAATACTTTCCACAGTGGAAGCGCTGAGTTTCCAGGGATTTTGTAATCTCCAGAACTTGAAATATGCATGTTTACTGCATTGAATGCATTATAAAAATATCTTATCTATTCCTCATGTCCTAAGATGAGACATTATAGTCCCTCAGAGTCATGTTATGTTGCAGAATCCACACAGAACTAGACCTACAGTGTAGATATTTTACAATTTTTTTGTCTATACAGTTCTGAGCAGTGTTCCTTAATTTAAAGGAATACTGAACATATTGAATATGTTTCAGCAAATAAACTTTCCTGACATAAGTATTGATTTTTGCCTCCCCTCCCACAATGTATTAGGACAAAAAAATGTCTTATGCTATTTTTTTGGCAAATTATGAGCAAAGCAAAGCCCCCTCCACACAAAAGGCCTACTCTGGTTGTCAATATGTGAGTCACATTTAGGCAAATTGAGATTATAGTCATTTGCTGGGGTTATGGGCTCAGGATCCCCACAAAAGTGGAAAACCACAAACATCAAAATGTGTATGCCTGTGGGAAGTGGGGTGAAGCATGGTGGGCAGAGCAAGCATCCAAGGTCCAAACCAGGTCAGGGAAAGAGAGAGAAGAGAGATGTGTTGGCATGGTGGCCCTATAGTTCCTCTCTGTCATCCATGTCCTTCCTTGGAGGGCATCAGGAGAGGGTACTTGTGGTGCTGAGAAAGTGGGGTGCAAGCTGTCCTTTTCTGGCCAGGCAGCGGCCAGTGGTGGAGGAAGAAGAAGATCAGAGGTGAGTTTTTAAAGGGCTGTGGAGCCTGATCAGAGTTACCAAGGTGGAAGGTTTCCATGGAAAAAAAGCACTTGGGGAGGCAGAAGCTGGAGAAACTTGCAAATAATCAAATCCACAAATGTTAAGCCTGCAAATACAGAGGGCTGACTGTATATCATGGGGGATGCTGGAATTCATTGGGGTCAGGAAATACTCCACTGTGACGAAGTTCCGGGGTTGTGGCTATCTGAAGTGCCAGGGCAGCCTGGAAGCAGGTTACTAGGCAACCAGAAGAGCACCTCAGGAGAGAGCTAGTGTAGTGTGTGCCTCAGTAGTGTGTGGGAGGGGCTTGTGATTGAGAAAAAAAAATTATACAAAGCTAAGTACCTGTGGATATTTGGTTTCCTTCATTAAGAGCCTAGCAAGGAACTCGGGAGTAGAGCTCTTCAGCCAATCAGAGAGCATGAATGTTTTGAGAGGTTTAGTTCTCAGTGGAAGCCTAGTGAGAGGTAGTAGAGTAATTAAACCCTAATAGGATCTGGTGAGAGAGTGTGACCTAGATTGGGGGTTAATCCTTTGGTGGGAGTTTAGCCAAAGGCCTGTTACATGATACTTGTGCCTTATTTACTGTCCAAAAAGTTCACTGAGGAAATGTATCAACCTTGATCTGCATATGAATTCTAATATGATACCTCATTCTTATCGTTATTTTAGTAAATGTTACAGTTCATCTTGGTAATTACTGACTTAAGTTGAGTTGTGTACAGTATATAAAGCAACACAGAAAACTTGCTGCCATAAAATTCGTAAGTGGTTCTAAATAAATATTGAAAACCCTTGTACAGAAAGGTGGTGTTGTAAGAGGAGGAGGCAGAGCTATGTGGTAAAGACAGAGTGTCTTATCCAATTGAGAATTGCCACACCAATCTGGGAGAAGTAAGGGCCTGTCATTTCTAAAGATATCAGTCTTGCAGATGAAACTTTGCAATTAAAGAAAGGAAAGCACTAATGTTGGGAAGTCCTAATGAGGACAATCTTTGTAATAGAGGACTTACTCCACACAAAATTCACATGTTGCATTTTTTGCACAGAAAACAACCTTTACTGCACAGGGAACATCATTTTCTGCACATAAATATTATTTTTCTGTGCAGAAAATGTTGTCTTCTGCAAAAAAATACCGCATGCAAATTTTGTGCAGAATAACTCTCAAACTGCAGTGGAACTTTCTTACAATGGGAAGACTATTGTGAAAATTACTCCTTCAAGACATTAACAAGTATCTTCCCTGCTTTATTCCATACTTGCAAGCACTCCTTTGGACATGGGGCATTTGTATATCCTGCAGGACACTGTAATTCTTACTGGGGTCAACAAATGTCCCACAACTCACAGAATGCAAGTTTATTTAAAACATCCTAGTGCATGGGAGTTAAGGGGCTGCCATCATGATGTAAGTTGTATTGTGGAGAGAGAGAGAAACTGTTGAAAATCAGGAGCTGATCTTTGTTAACTCTTCACTCAGCCTGTGAGATCTCTAGTTTTGTGGCCAACATAGTCATCTCTATCACACAGGATTGATGAGATGTGATTTATTCAACTTCAGTGCTGTTTCAAGGACAGTACTTTACATTTTCCCCATACAAGAGAATGGGAGCAAGTTTTTCTATATCAGCCAATTCGGAACTCTGCAAATGCTCTGGGCCTCAGCCTCCATAATTTCTGACCATTGGCCATGCTCATCTGCTTCACAGATCACAATGTATCTTCTGCAGATTCATGAGACCATAACAAAAACTGAAGAAATTTTTTAAAAGACTTCCTCAAATCATATAGTAAATGCTGAATTAAAATTGGCTCTAATAACTGAGTGTTGACTGACAAATGTCTTTGTGACATATAGCGTGTATAAAATCCTGTGTGGTTTCCATTTTTCATTCTCCAAACTCATTGTAGTTGCTTTACTGTTCTGATTTAGAGCCTTTTACAGTGCCCCCTCACTTGGTGTACGTAACTTAAAAAAAATAAAACAGTTACTATAGTAATACTGCACAAAGAATACGCAAAAGAGAATAATGTGAAGTTTACAGTGGAGTTTAACAATTGCCCGCTATTCCAAGTCCTTAGGAGAGGTGCTGCTGACAGTGAAAGCAAAATCCACAGAAAATGGAATCTGGAAGCAACCCAGTTGGCCAGTAGATGTCCTCTATGAGCTGTGAGGAGATCAGTCTGGTCTTTAGAACAGCATATGCTGTATTTCCTTGACTAAAGTGGCAGCCCAGGCTCCAAGTGAAAAGTGCATGCAAATATTTAATATTCCCATTTATATATTCTAAGTGCCCAGGAAGGACTTTAAAAAATTGAGGATGCTTTGGCTTATACTGGGGACAGAAAACACACTGCAGCTGGGAGGCACAGCTGAAGAAAGGCAGTTTTTTCTTGATTACATCCCAAATTGTGGTTCTCACTATTGCATGGGAGCCATTGACAACTGACCCCCCCCCCAACTTTGTCTATATCCTCTGTTTTGTTTTTCAACATTGCATAGTGTGGGAGAGATAAGAGGGAGGATTTGGGTTCATATTTTATGTTACAGTGAGCCCTCCATATCCATGGATTCTATATTCACAGATTCAACCAACCACAGTTTGAAAATATTGAAAAAAAATCCAAATAGCAAATTTTGCCATTGTATATAGCGGACACCATTTTATTACTCCACAGTACATAATGGGACTTGAGCATCCATGAATTTTGGTTTCCACAGGGGGTCCTGGAACAAAACCCTAGTGGATACCAAGAGCCCATTATCTTTTATTTTTGTATTATATATGTGCCTGAGTAAATGTGGTAGCTCTGTGGTCACTTACTAAAACAGTTTATACTCTAGGGGTCCTTTCACACTACACAATTATGGTCTTGTGATTCTACTTGAGCTGTCATGACAGTATCCTGTTGGAATCCTGGGGCCTGAAGTTTAGGGAGGGATATTTAGAATTCTCAGCCAAAAAGTTCCTTTGGTGCCTTAGCAAACTACAGTGGCCCCTTGCCTTTCACAAGGGTTTGGGACACAGAATCTTTGCAAAAGAAAAAAAATGTGAATAATTCTCCCCCACTCAAGTGAGTGTTCCACTTCCTATTCCCTTCCAGGGCTCTCCCTTCCCATTCCCTTGCCTTTTGCCTAGGTGTGTGACCCTTCCAAGCATCTGTACAGAAGGCAGGGGAATGGGAGGGGACAGCCCTGCACACAGAGAAGGTGTGGATGTGCCTTCTTCCCACCCATTCTCCACCTCCCATTCCTTTGCCTTTTGGTTGGGTACAAAGAAGGAAGGCAGGGTGCACCTGGGCAGAAGGCAAGGGAATGGGAGGGAGAGACTGGGGGAAAGGCAAGCAGGTACTTCCTGAATAATCAAATTTGTAAAGGTCAAACCCGCAAATGTGGGGGGAGGACTGTACAAGCCCCTAGTTTCCTGTAGCAGTTAATGTGGAATCATAACACTATAATTGATTAGGGCCTCCTGTTCTGTGGTGCGAGGAGAAAGAATTTTGTCATGAATGCAGGGTGGTGGCTCAGTTAGAATTCTACAAGGGAAGGACAGAAAACCAGAGAGGGAGGATAAGAAAATACTGAAAAGTCAAAAGGTCATTGAAAGCTGAAAGAAAGAGGAACTTGAATGATCAGATACTTGTGGGCCAGGGAAGAGAAGAGCTGACACACCAGGTTGATTGGAGAGGAGGCTCTGAAGAAGTGTAAAAACATTTACAAAGGACTGTGAGCATTAAAGATGCTCAAATGTACAAAAGGAGACAAGAGAAAGGTAGAGAAGAGAAATGAGAAAGGTGGAAAAGCAAAAAGAGGAGGCCACATTGTAGCGTATATTCTGTATGCCTTCAAGTTATTTCCAACCTGTGGTGATCCTTACAGGGTTTTCTTGGCAAGATTTGTTCACAGGAGGTTTGGCTTTGCCTTCCCCTAAGACTGAGAGTGTGTGACTTGCGCAGAGTCATCTGGTGGGTTTCCATGGCTGAGCAGGGACTTCAACTGGTGTCCAGAGTCCAATATCCAGTTAAAGTAGAACCTTAATGCTATAACTGAGTCATGAGAAGGGGCCCTTGAAGCTGAAAAGAATTAGCAGGACTGAAGGAAAGGGAGCAAAATAGCACACAGGCAATAAGAGCAGGAGAATCTGTACATTACTGGGAAGATGGAATGGACAATCAAGGAAGGGTGTGGGAACAGGTTTCCCCAGACTAGACTCTTGATCCTGATGTTGGAGTTCTGTCAAGTGTGAAGTCATGGGACTTGTTGACCTTGGAGAGAGTACTGAGGCCCAAGAAGCAGTGGTTAATGGTGAGTGAGGGCTGAGCGTCACAGGCTGGTTTAAACTAACCATTTCTCGATATTTTAGCTGTTTAATATTTGTATACACACATATGCAAAGGACCCTTGAGCAGCAGGTTTGTGTGGAAAGATTGCTTCTTCTCTATGAGGACCTCTAGTGGAATCCATGCACCCTTATTTCCCTGTAAACAGACATATATTATACTCTTTTGCAGGATCCCAGCAAATGAAGATTAGGCCATTTGGTGTCAGTGATGCAGGGAAAGTGTTGCCCTCTTTGCAACAGCCCTTTTGTCTCCCCTACCCACAGCCATAGAACTGCTTGCATTGTCTTCTGTGGCAGAAGGGAAAGGAATGATGTGCTTGGATATCTTTTGGGAAGCTGGTATCTATTCCCTGTCCCAATTGCTGAAAATCAAGCTAGGCTGGTCATTCCAACTTCCATTATCCCGACCCAGGATAACCAGGGCTGGGGTGATGGGATTTGGAGTCCAACAGTATCTGGTGGGCAACAGATATCTCCAGTACTTATCCTACAGCATGAAAGATGCTGATTCCGTTTTAGCACTTTGACACTTTTCTTGATTGATGATACTATGTGCCTTCAAGCTTCTTGTCAACCCAGGAATTTCACAGGGTTTTCTTAGGCAAAGAATACTCAGAGATGGTTTTGCCAGTTCCTTCCTCTGAAATATAGCCGACAGCAACTGGTATTCGTTTCTGGTCTCTCATCCAAGTACTAACCAGGGCCGACCCTGTTTAGCTTCCAAAAGTAGATAGGATCTAGTACTTTTAAATTATTTAGGCCCATAAATACTACATACAAGGGGGAAATCATAGCTGTATGAGAGGATTCCAATACACTTCAGTCTGACTCTGTAGCCCTCCAAATAAATGAAGAGAATAGTCTTGGTGACAAGAACAGTGGTCATTTCACTCTGCCTTCTTTGATTATGAAGCTGTAATCTTCAAAGCCTTCAGCTAAAGGTATCCTACTTAATACCCAGCTGCAAAGCCTTTATAGGAAATGTCAGAGGCCTTGCTTCCCACCATAAAATCAGGAGACAACTCATGCTCCCTTGGATTCTAGTTTCTACAATCTCATGCAGAATGGGCATGGATTCCCTGTCCCTTAGCTAGTGACCTGTAATCCTGTGGGCACAAAAATACATAGCCTAATATGCCAGTCCCCTTGTGTCTTCTAGGATTTGTCTCATTTTGGCACTAATGACTGACTCATTTGTCAGAATATCCCAGAGCCTTGATATCTATAGTCTGCACTTAGTGATGTAAAGCAAAGTAATTTCGTTCTTTCAAGACAGACTTGGGCAGTGGGATACTGATAGGTCTGTCCTTGTATTGGAATTAGATGATCATGTTTGTTTCCTGCTGTTCCTTCAAGGAATTTAGGAAGCTACTTTGGGCCATGCCATGCTAGACGTACACCAGGTGTACACTATGTGTGATAACATAGATTGAGAGGGAGTGATTTGCTCAAGGCCATTGTCATGGCTAAGTGGAGATTTCAGGCACTAAGTACTGTTGATAAGAAAATAGACCTAAGATGACTGGGCAGCAGTGGCCAGCAAGTATCTGTTTCTCTGAGCCATTTCACTGAAATCATTTTTATCTGAATATACTCTCCTAGTTGACTTTTAAAAACTAATGGGTTGACAGGTCCTAGGAACATCCAGACATAGAACTAGGAGCCTGTCTTAGGTTAACAAGCTACTGTTTACAGCCCTGCTATTGCCCCAGCCATTGGACCACCTCTCCTGTTGCTGACTGTCCACCATGTCACTCTTTCATTAAGGAAGCTGACCTAGAAGGTGCCTTAGACTGAGTCAAGCCACTGGGCCATGTAGCTCAGTACTGTCTACACCAGGGTGGTTTGGAGGGCTGAGCTAGATCCCCATTCCTCTGCCCTAAGTGGTCTGGATGATGTTAGAGGTTGCAGCTTCTGGCTTCACTGTATCCTTGCCTTTCCCTTGTGACACAGACAAATGTCTGAGTTATTATTTCCAACTAGAGATCATTGCAATGATTCTCCTGTGTGCTGCTCTCTCTCCTGATAGGAGGGCAAATAGAGTGTGGTGATGTATACCCTCTGGTGTCTCACAGATGAAGACTGGGACACATATAGTCAAGCAACATCACAGTGTGGTCAGGATAGCAAAGATTATTGATGAGAGAGAACATGCAAGCTAGGGCAGTCTGTAACATATTGCTTTGGCCTGAGCCTACTGGGAAGGGCAAGATTCTTCCTCCTTCTTTCCTCTCCCCCTGTTAAGTTACTTGAGCACAAACTACTCTTGCACTTTGAACTCACCTTGAAACAATAGAAGTAAACCAAGGACAAAGGGGCAAAATGAGAGGAGGAGAAAGAAACTGGGGCATTTGAAAAGCAGCTGAGAAGGTGGGACAAAAGAGGATTAATTGGGACTGTCCTTATCAAATTGGGCCGGTTGGAGGGTGTGGTGGTGGGAGAGTCCCTCCTGTTACATCTGTTCTTCTCTTAGGAGGCGTTTTTGGGAAGGAAGCAGGGTTTGGAGGAAGGGTCAGGATGGCCATGGACCCATCACAGGCTGTATTGGGACTAGCTGCAGACCACATTTGGCTTGCAGACTGCCTTGATATGCACTGAAAGGCCAGCATCTGCCCAAGGTCTGAGATGAAAGCCTTTCCCAGTTCCAGCTACTGATGGCAGGCAAAGTAAAGCTATAATCTAGCTGTTTGTGTAGTGCTTCACTGTACCCTGGACTTTAAGTATAAGAGAAACTGGGAAATATCTCTTAACAGCTACTGCAGCAAGATGGAGGACCACATTGGCAAAATCAGTTGGGCCTTTGAAATCCAGTAAATGTGTAAGGTGGACCAGAGCTTGACAGAGAGGAGTTAGCTATTTCTCTGACATCAAAGAACCTGTCAGAAAGAAAAAGTAGTCGCTCTGTAGCTTTTCTGTCTCTTCCCATCTAATTAGCTATAGCCACTGTTGATGAATCAGATGAGTCTGGAGGATTTTAGATCATAGGCCAAGTGTCAACTTTCCTTTTTCCAGGAGAGAATCTTTTATGAAGCTAAGAAACTCCAGAAGTTTTGTGCAAAGGAGAGCCAGGCTCTGAATCAGAGCTTTCCAAATTGTGTGTCGCCACACATTAGTCCTTTGATTGCTGTATTGCCACCGCCTGGGGGCTGAGGGCTGAGAAAGACCCCGGGGAGGGCAGCAGTTAGTTAGTTTAACCTCTGGTTTGCTAGTTAACTATAGACACCTACATAAATTGTAATAACGAAATGTGAGGGGATACAACATGTCTCATGAAAATGCTTTATTTATTTATATTACATAAAACTGAATTACTGTGTCACAAAATGATGCATGTCTAAAAAATTTGTTACTAACATGAAAAGTTTGGAAAGCTCTGGTCTAAATGTTGATTAGATATCATCTGATTGACAGTGGAATGATGCATGGCAGGAATGTTATCCAATCCTTTTAATGAATGAGCAGAGGGGGAGCAACCTTTCTTCCTCCAGTACAGCTGTTAGGGGCTGAGTTTCAGAGAAGGGGGCTGGGGGTAAGCTTGACAAGACAAAGTCAGGAATCACATGTCTTTGAAATGAAGAAGAGTGATTAGTAGCTTGTGGCCTGGGAATCCCTATGGGCTCCTCTGTGTCTGGGTGTTTCTCTTCAGCAGGCCTATCAACTGCTGACATTCAGTAAGTTGAATCCTATGTTCTGCATGGCTTTAGTAATGTACTTGCTGTGACATTGGAAAGCAGCGTTCTCTTCTTCTGTGTATGTGTGAAGGGGAGGAGTAGCAAGGGCAGTGGGGAAGTGGAGACAGGCCTTGCCTTTTTTAAAATCAGTCAGTGTGCATGTTTAAATGTGGGATCTTGGTTATGCTTCCCCAGAAAGGAGTAGTTGGATTTGAAAAGGGGAACTTTCTGAGGCAGTTTAGTTATTTTGCACTCTCACTTCCCAGTAAAGTACAGGATCAGCATCCAACAAAAAACTTTGGATAGAGCTAGAGAGAGAGATTGAGAGAGAATGTGCTACTTTTGACAAAAGTGTTGCCATTAGGTCTTTGAATGGACAGGTCAGCATATGCAGGTGGCTTAGCCATCACCACCTGTGGTGTGTGGTTACGGAATTCTGTTGGATATGAACAAACTGTTTCTGGAAAACATGCCATTCTGGTTCAGCAAATGGGGGTCCATTGAGTCAAATATGGCCTTGCAGTTGCCATCCCAGAGGAGAGGAAGAAACATTGGAAGGGGTGACATATCTGGAAAGAGACATGCTAGGAGGCCATTTCAAGTAGAGATTGGCCCTTGATCATCCATCAAGACAAGCAAAAGTATTTTGCAACCTGTGGCAGAAATTCAAATTGCACTTCTTCTTTTTTTAACGGGACCAAAATGTTTTGCTATTTCAAGCATAAATTTCAAATTGTACCTCCTTCCTACAAATTTTGTATGGAGGTAAACTCTCCCAGGATATTTCTGCAATGCAAATTGCTCTGCAACTAGTCCAACACACTTATTTTCCTTCAGCATATTTTTTGAAGTCAAATGATTATAGCTCTTAGAATCATAGAGCTGCAAGAAGCCTCAAAGTTCATCTGATTTAAACCCCACCAATACAGAAACTCTGATAAGTGGCCCATTTAGCCTCTGTCTAAACATTTTTAATGAAGGAGTGAGTCGACTACCATCCAAGGCGGTCTGTTCCACTACTCCACAACTTCTGTTGTCTCCTAATGTGTCTTCCTTTTGCTTGGAATTCAAACACTTTTTCCCTAAGACACCTAAAATTACAGTCTGCCACATGTATACAATTGATTCGGTGGTACAGTTGTCTTGGCAGATGACCACAGCACTGTGGGGAGGGAGGAACTGTTCACTATAGGGTAGTTTGGTTATTTGCATGACTTTAGTATTAAGAATGTAAGAAGCAGAGGTCTGGGCATTGTAGTGCAAACAATGAAACTATTTGAAGCACTAATTGTATTGTAAAAAATAGATCTTGGAAAAGATACTTTTGACTGCACTGTCCAGAATCTCCCAGCCAGCATGGCCACTAGAAATTAACATTTTTTTAAAAAAGTAATGTTTCTAATTTCTAAGCTAACAAAGGTCATGTAGGATCAGACCAGAATCTTTTACTATCCTCCCAGAAGTTACCAGCCAGATGACTCTGGGAAGATAACAAGCAGGGAATGAAGGGAACAGTCCTCCCAGCAGCTGCTGTTGTCTTCAGTGCTGGTACTTGGAGGTACCTGCACTTTGGATTGTTTTGCAGTGAACAGGTTGCAAATGAAGAGGAGCAAAGTGAGTCTGCTTGTGCAGTGCCGTAGAGCTAAGGATATGCATATGGTATGAGAAACTGAGCGTATTATTGCAGGAACAAGAATGGAACTGAAAATGGAAGTGTTCAGAGGTATATCAGGCATAAACAGCACTTAGGGCAACCATGGAAGTTGCACTCCTACTTCTGGAGTCGGTTCCTCTTCATCCTTCTTCTCTGCCGCTTCCGGCACTGCGTTTTTGCACACACACACCAGCGTTGGCACCCAAGGCACATGTCCTACTTGTCCCACCTTAGATATGCCTCTGGAAGTGTTCAAGAGGATGTCAAGCATTTAACAAATCTGGGGAATAGGCCACAGAGTCTAAATAACTGCAAATAAAATGATTATTTACTGATTGATTTGTGTTCTGACTTGGACACAGTGGGCAAATGTTGTATGCACACACAGTTGAATAAAATGGCAAATGAATAACAGTAATCTTTCTATTTTTTATGTGAAAAAATGGACAATTTTGATATAAGAGTATTTAATAAAGTCTAGACTAGAATGGGGTATGTCTGGCCTCCCAGAAGTTGTCAGACTACATGTCCCATGGTCCATAACCAGCAGCCAAAGGTGAGGAATGCTGGGAATAACAATTCAACAGCATTTGGAGAGCCACATGGTGTTTTTTTCCCCTGCCACCTTCTTCAATGAAGAATTGATAGGATGGGTCTCATGTTAAGAGAAAGGCAGGATATTAAATACCCTATTTGCTGGCGTATAAGACTCACTTTTTCGCCTGAAAAACACTATTTGAAAATGGGGTGCGTCTTATACGGCAGTGTTTCTTATACACTAGCAAATAGTATTTGCTGATGTATAAATGGGGTGTATCTTACACACTGCTGTGTCGTATATGCCGGCAAATACAGGTAAGTAAGCTAAAATAGACTTTAAAAAGGACAGTTCTGACCACATTCTAAAGCTTGACGTAAGGAACAGAGGGAAGAGAAAAAGAGGAGAGATGTGAGGCTAGCAAGTCATGAATGTGAGTTTATTAGTTTTGGGGAAGGGCTTTGCTACAGTGTTTGGAGGCACATACTTGAGCTGGGTGTTGGTGTGGGTAAGCAACTAAGTGAGCTTTTGTGTGCAGTAGCTTTGCAAAGTAAGACAGGCTGAGAGGCCTCTTGCTTTGTCTCTCTCTGATTTATTTACTTATTTTAATTTATTTTGTATCTTGTTAAGGCCCAAGATGGCTTACACCGTTTTTTTAAAAAAAGGTACAGCTAAAAAAGCTGATACGTACAAGATTTCAAACACACACACACACACGCACACACACACAATGAAACTAAGAATTATATTAAAAATGTAAAACATGTTTAAAACATGATTTTAAAAAGATAAAAACAGAACACACCACATTAAATGACTCTTCTGCCACATGAATTAAGAGCCAGTGATCTGCCTAATTTTTTTTTTAAAAACGGGTTTTGCCTGCTGCTAGAAAGATTACAGAGAAGGTTTGTTGTGAGCATAAGGCACAGAAATATATATATTGCAGAGATTTATATATATTGGGGATTTTTTTGCAATCTTGGGCTGTGTAAAGGGGGAAGGAAGAACTGTATGAATGTAATAACTTAACAAGGAAAGACTTCATGGAAGAGGAGTGATTTAAGCTGGGATCTGGAAGATTAGAGCAGGCATGGACAACTGCAGAGGGGGTGGGGGCCATTTTTCCTCTTCGGACCTGTCTGTTGGGCCATATGTAATATTACATCTGACTGCATTTTGGCTAATTTTCAGTCTATTTCAATCTGTTTTGCTGTTTTTGAAAGGTTCAGGGGGCTTTGCAGCATTAGAAGAAGAAAAATCCTGCATTTTAAGGCAGTTTTGGTTAATTTGGAGGCCAAAAAATTGCCCCAAAATTACCCCCCCAACTTAAAAAATATTTTGTTGGGTCTGGGAGTTGGAGTGATCTTCTAGGGGAAAGGCAGGATCCTGTTGGTTTTTTTGGAAGGCAATTTGAGGTATGAGAAGATGGAGCTGGATTGAAGGGAAGATGAAAATAACTCAGGTCGTTGCCTGACAACATTAGAAAGAGCAATCATTTATTACAAAGCTATGCAATTCCTAGATGGAAAAACAGTTATAGCTTTGTATAATCCAGGACCTTTTGGTTCATGCAGCAGAGCAATTTTGATCTGTCTTTCCATGAGGCATTAGGCAGACTGATGCATTCAACCAGAGAATTTAACAGCGTGGCTTGTGGTATCCATTAGTCATGTCTGTCTGTGTGCTGTTCTTGTTAACTCTGCTTCTCTCAGCAGAGGGAAAGACAGGAGCAAACAATTGCACTGAAACTCAGCATTCCCTCCTGTTCTTGTCTCCCCTACCCCATGCTTTGGCACGAATACAGAAATATGAGACTGTGCAAGCTGACTGGAAGTATAGCTGATAAATAACCACCCTCTGTAAGGAGGAAAGGTATTTTGCTGCTGCTAGTGAATTAAAAAAAGCCAAGCACCTTTGTGGGGATCTGCAAAATATGGGGCTTACTGTATTTCATATTACTCCCATCACCACCCTAGAACGATTTTAAAAGAAGTAATAAACTCTAGTATGTTTTGGAACAACTGTCTACCCTCTCCAGATGGCAGAATTTAGCACAAGAGCTATTGTGGCTTGAGCTGTTCTTTGAGCCAGGCTCCAAATGGTTAAGAAGAATGTTAGTGAAGGGAATGTTAGTGAAGGGGTGTGTAGTGTTAGGCATGACTTGGCTGGATATTGCACTTGTTTGAAGCAGGTCTTTTGGAGAGATCGTGGTTGAGGACTGCGAAAAGTAGAGGAAATACTTCATTTGTCTCAAGTTTTGGTTCCCTCCTCTGTCCTGTGTATAAGAGCAGAAACCCATATATGGAGCTGGCATGTCTTTCTGAATCTATGAAATTACACCAGAAGGAGTGAGTGGAGAGAAAAGAATTGAGGAACAAATAAATGTTCTGATGTTACATTCATGCAGGACATAATTGCAGGCTGACCAGTTTCCATGCAGGTAATCAGATGTTTAACTTTTCTACTCTTCTTTTTTTTCAGATTTAATAGAAAAATGGAATTTTACTCTCACAGCTAGCCAAAGGAATCATGTTGCTTTTAAAAATCAAAATTATGATTTTAAAATCAAATCTGTGATTACTGTTCATAGATGTACCAATTTTATGCCTGCAGTAACAATGCAAAATACAGTAACAATGCAAAAAATTGCCTGTTATTAAATCAAACTTATGCTTGCATCTGTTAGGGCTGCAAGTCTATGCACTATTGCTCAAAGTTAGTCTCTCTGAAGACAGTGAGTTTACTTCTTAGTAAACATACAGTTTCTGTGTAAGGTGATTCCTTTCAGTGAAGGCATTAAGGTCCATTTTAATCTGGTCTAAGATGCTGTGAATTCTGGTCCAGTTTAACTGAACTCTAACCCTGTTATAAATCCCAGTAATCACGATTCCCAAATGGTGTATGGATTTATATTCCAACACCAATTGTGAATTAAACGCCATGGTTTCTTTGCACTTGTATCGAGGCCATTCATGAAAATAAGAATTAGAATAATAAAATAAAATAAGAATTAGGTCTGTGTATAATTCTTGCATGTTTTTGAAGGTTTTTTTTTTTAAGATTACTGTTTTAGGTTTCTGCATGCTGCCTTTTACCACTATAATAACATACACAACACTTCGTGGAAAGTGTTTGTGTGTATCGGATAATCTTGTTTTATGCAGAGTTTTGTCTTGAGAATCTGCTACAAGCATCTTATAAATTTCAGCTTAGCATCCAATCTGCATATACATAAGGCGTTGTGTCCTGTTCTGGACTCATGTGGCTAATTAGAAGTGATTAAAGAGAATTTAAATGGTAGAGTATGCTAAAGAGGGAGTAGCTAAGTCCTTCTGTAATTTTGGTGGGTTAGAGCAAAGCAGTCATTCCCAAACTTTGTGCTAGGGAATCTGAGGATGATTTGGAAAAACTCATCAGTGTGCCGTGAGAAATAAATACATTAAGTAATGAAAGGTTCCTGTGAGGCGGGGGGGGGCTTACTTCCAACTGACTCTGTTTGGATGCAGCTAAATCTGCAGTCTCTCTCATTAGTAGACTCAAGAAATCAAACCACAACTGATGGACATAGGCCCCCGATTATTTAAATGCTATCATGGTAATTAGAGTGGCATCAGTTTATATTGGCAGCATACTTTGGTCTTAACACCTTAAACATGAATTATTTCAGGATACAACAGTTTTGACTGAGAAAAACAATGTTTCAGCTGTTAGAATGCTGGGAACACTGCAAGGAAGAAAGTGCCTAACTTCCTCATTTTCCCCTTGTTCTTCCCTTAGAAGCATAAACTGGGAGACATGTAGTCCTTACAGACAACTCTGTGAGGTAGTTTGGTTAGCTTGAGACACTGCATTTGAGACTTGGTCTAATTGGTAGCTCCAGCTAGGGTAAACCTGTTGAATCAAGTAGTAAACAGTAGCTCTAAACACTAGCTCTGTACTTGTGTAAATCTCATAGATTTACTGGGTCTACTCTAGTTGGATATGAGTATTTATTTGTTTAATTTATATCCCACCTTTCTCCCAATACAAAACCCAAGTGAGAGCAGGAATCTGAATCTGGATTCCCCTTATTAAAGCCCAGAACCTTAATCAGTACACTATGCGTGTTTTAGCTTCAGTATTTTGGAACATGCACTGTAATCTGGTAGTGTGTGACGTACTCTAAATCAGTGGTTCTTAACCTTTTCTTTACTAAGGACCCCCTGTCAATATAATTTGTTGCCAGGGATACCTGAGGCTTAACTCAAGATTTAGATATTTAAATTTAGATTTAAGTATTCAAATCTTTCTTTAAATATTCAAATATTTATTTGTTTATTTATTAAAGCCTTCTGGAGATTAAGATTCTTGGCACCCACGCCCCCTGCTGCTGCATCCCTGATGAAAGGGACATAGCAGCAGGCATCTGTGCGCACCAAAACTGCTCCCCTGTTTGCAAATGAGGGAGCAGTTCCAGCACTTGCACCTCCCTGCCACGGCGTCCCTGTTGCTACTACTGCTGGTGGTGTACAGCAGCAGGGCTTTGCAGACCCCATGTGAGAGCTCCATGGATCCTAGGTTAAGAACCACTGCCCTAAATAATAATAATAATAATAATAATAATAATAATAATAATAATAATAATAATAATAATAATTTATTTGTATCCCACCTCTCCATATGGATTGAGGCAGCGAACAACTTACAAATAGCATGTATTTCTATACATATTTTTATACATGCCCCCAACAAGCTGGGTATTCATTTTACCGACCTGCAGAAGGATGGAAGGCTGAGTCAGCCTTGGAGCCCGGCAGGATCGAACTCACAACCTTGTGGCTTGCAGTACTGGCATTTAACCACTGCGTCACCAGGATATGCAGCATATTCTAAATGAAACTCACAGCTTTGTTCCCCCTTCCTATTTTTATGGGCTCTTGATGGGTTTCCCTTGTTTGACTATAGGGCTTTTAGATCAGGCACAGGCAGCTGGCTCAGCCATAAAGTCAGTTTTTAGCCCTGTAGATTTTCAGAAGGGATGAGCAACCATTTCAGAGTGTTTTCGGGACACCCCACCATGTGTGAGATACAGGGACTTGGGGGATGTCTGAGTAAACCTAGGGGGTCACAAAATATGTGGGGGTTTCATGTGGCCCATAGGGCAACCTTTTTTACCCTCATTCCTGCTGCCTAGCTGCTAGTGCTACCAATGAAAAAGAAAGTATACAGCTATTTTGTCTCTCTGATGAATCTTCTGTGGTCAGGGAGAGATGAAAACACATGGGAGGGTTAGAAATGGAAAATGAGAACTTCTGATTGAGGCTGGACGATTGCACAATGAAAACTAATCTGAAATTACTCTTAGTAGGTGGCAGAGGCACTCTGTTCATACATTCATAGACACAGAATGACTTTGCAGCTCTTAACTGGAAGTGTGGGTGGGAGCAGCTGGGCCATTCCTCTCACTGAAGAGTGAACTTCTTCAGAGGAGGCCTTTTGAAGGCGTGTCTCATATAGGACATGTAGGACTTCAAAGTGTAATGGTAAGCAATCAAAGCTGGGGTAGTGCAGTCAAATAAATGCTGAGACGAGGGACTTATTTCCTTGTGAGGTTTTTTTTTTTTTTACAGAAAGAGACAGAGAGGGACGAGGTTGTTATTAAAAGTTAATTAACAAGATGATTGTTGCTTGACATCTGGTGAATATCTTTTCTATAAAGAAATCTCATCATTATATTAATTCCCTTGAAGTATGCATGTTGATTGCTACATGTAGCATTCCTTTGTACAATGTTCCTTTATCTGTGTATAAATGTTCGGATTCTGTGATTGCTACAGGACATTTGCAAATACAGATGAGTTCTGAATCTTTTTTAAAATCTTTGAATTCTTCTCACTTCTTCTCAATATACATCAGAAATCATTTTACAGTTCGTTGATTTGAAGTTCATTTTAAAAAGATTTTTTTTGTCTTCACTGTAAGAACTGCTCTGAGAATATTCATACTGAATGCTGCCATACAAATTTATCAAGTGCAGAAAAACTGTAAAAAAACAAAAGCAGAAAAATGTTTTTCATGACCCTGCAGGCTTTTGAATTCTGTGAAGGACAGTATTATGCTCTTCTGAAAGTTAGAAATGCAAAATGAAGCAGAAGGTGGCAAACTGCTGTTTGCTGAGGATATTGGTGTTGTGCGGGAATTAATCTCTGGACTACTCTGGTAGAGTTCCTGCGTCTGTACATACAAGGAGGAAGGAGCAAAGGCTAACCGTCACCAGAGATGAATATACATGTCTAGATTTGTCTAGATTTGCTCATCTGTCAGTGTCTCCTTGCCACTTAGGTTGTTACAGGAGTTAGCATTAATGAAAAGAAAAAAAGATAAAATGCTGACTTGTGCAGAAGTATAGGGAACCGCTTGGGAAGCTTATTGTCCTACTGAATGGTAAATAGAATTTCGCCGTACATCTTACATCTGATTGGAAACACAACTAGGCAGAGAAGTGGGAGAGTATTCTCAGGACTTGGCAGGTTGGTGCAATCAGCAGTGAATGCACACAGTGATAAACTACAGATTCTTAAATACCTGGCTTGTATGCAGTCTGCCATTCCTTTGCTTCTGTGGACATTTGAGGACAGAGATGAATATTATTTGCAGTAGTGACCAGTGGCTCCCATGTCAGGGTTGCTCTTGGGTTTTATTCTGCTCTTTAAAGGAGCCATCCAAGGTGCTGAACACTGTCCCCAAAATAGGTTCAGGTTCTTGGATAGTTCCTTTAAAGTCTGGAATCAAACCTAGGCCATTTCTGCACTAGCCTGTTATAGCACGATGATTCTACTTCCAACATCCTCTGGAAATCCTGGGGTTTGCAGTTTAGGGAGGGGCCAGGTGGCCCCTCCCGAAACTGCAAACCCCAGGATTCCAGAGGATGTTGGAAGCGGAATCATCGCACTATAATAGGCTAGTGCAGAAATGGCCCTAGAGTGGATTCACTGCATCTTTGACATGGAAGCCTATGGCAGCCTCTTCAAGAGCCAAATTAATGTACCATATTTGCTGGCATATAAGATGCACTTTTTTCTTTAAAAAACCCTTGAAAATAGGGTGTGTCTTATACACCAGCAAATACAGTAACACTAAAAACATAGGGAATGAACCGGGAGCCAAAGTTCTCCTTGCCCAAGCAAACAGGAAGGGAAAGGATAGTGGAATCCAGATGAAGCACTCCTTTTCTTCTCCTCCTCTCCTGTGCATTTTGACTCTCCTAGGGCCCAAGAAAAACTGGTGCAGCACTCTTTTCATTCCGCTCCTCTCCTGGTGCAGCACTCTTTTCATTCCCCTCACCAGGGAACTAAAAATTTTTTTTCCTGAAAAATACCCCTTGAAAGTGGGGTGCGTCTTATATGCCAGTGCATCTAATACAGCAGCAAATACAGTAAATGTCAACTGACCCAAATTGTTACAGACATGCACACACACATAGAGCTTGGGAAAGCTATTTATTTGGTCTACAGCTCCCAAAATATCCTAGCCAGTGTGTCCACTGCTTTTGTTCAAAGGGAGAAAAGGGAGGTGTGGGAGTTATAGTCCATATAATTAACTTTGCCAGGATCTGTGCACAATAGAATAAGTAGTAAATGGTCATATATAGATTAGCAATGTTCTGAATGACAGTTGCGGTTAGTCTGCTTCTGTGAACAAAGAAGGGTGGCGGGAGACTGATTTACAATCATTCTTAAGGTGCCAGAAGGCTCCTTCCCCTTCCATTCTTATTATATGTGGACTGTGCAGGAGAGAGAGGAAAGCATTGAGAGCTAAAAATACATTTGTTCCAATGTAGTAGTTTTTGACAAGAGCTGGGCATCAGGCCTGCTGCCAGGCCAAAGAGCAAAATAAAAGAGCTGCTCCATATCTACTTCAGTACTCAGGTGCTTCATAAGAAGCACTGTTTTCTTTTAGTGGAAGTCTGCGGCACTTTAGCTGGCTTAGAGGTTGTCTCAAAGGCAACTTCACCCCTCATTTATTCATTTATTCCACTGACTGCTTTTTGGGACAATATGAATATGTGTTGTTTTTTGCAAGCCATAGTCTGAGGGCCTAGCAGCCACACTGAGCAGTAGTGAAGCAGTGCAATGGTGGCAGCAGTAGCACAGTAAGTTTCTCTATGAAAAGTTGGGGAATACTTACATCTAACAGGTGCTGTAGGCCAGTATAGTCAGGGAGGCTTATTGATTCTGCAGTTGGTGCCATGAGGTGCCAGAGATTTGATCCTGGCCTCTAGGAATGTTTTGAAAAGGGAGGGGGTTGATTCAGTTCTGTGCATGGTTGGCTTCTAGGAATTCCAACTATTTTTCCAGCTGTGGATTATAGATATAAACACAAAGACAACTTGACTCTCCCAGCACTCACATACCTGCTTTCCAGCTTCCCAGGCACAACTGTTTAGCCTCTCTTGGAATTGGAATGCTGGGCTAGGAGGTGATGCAGCAGGGCTGATCTTATATTCTGGAATACAAATTACCGGTAAAGCAAGCAGTTTTGGCAAATCCTTACTGAGGGGTTTTCCCTTGCTCTGACTTTATTAGATATGTACTTTGCCATATTAAGCTGCTCAGGATGGTGTCATTTTTTTTTAATCCTTAAACATCATTCCATTAGGCTGTGGCAAGGTAGAGTGGGAAGGCATGACCACTTCTTAGGCTTCAGTGAAAAGAGCAGTAAGTTTTAGTGCTTTTGCTCTTTCAAACTGTGTTTGTTCCTTCTGGTCGTGCAAAGAATGCTATTAAGTAATGTCTAATATGTAATTCTACACATTCTCCTCTAAACCCCATTTCCTATGTCTTTACGATTATAAGCCTGATAATGGGGGATATAATTCATCTGTGCGAGCCACTCTGGAAATCTTTTTTTGGCTGAAGAAGGGATAAAACATTTTAAAATAATTATATAGAAATAACTTATTATCCCACAGGGTAAGGTTAGGTGGAAGTGTAGTATGTGACATAACCAAAGTCATCCAGCTGGCTTTATAATGCAAGTTTCTGCCATTCAAGTGCCAAACACAGTCAGATTCAATACTTTGCATTTCTGAGAGTATCCTCTAAAGAATGGGTATTCCTTAAAATAATAATCAAAGAAAAGGAAACTTGGATATTCCTTAAAATAATAATCAAAAAAAGAAAAGGAAACAAAGATGGTTTCTGTAAGGTAGTTGTGCTAATTGATCTCATTCTCTTCTTATGTGTCAGAAGGGCAGCTTAGAACATTTAAGCAGCACAGTATCTTGATAAAATGAAAACCATAATAAAATACAGTATTAAAACAGGCCCAGCTGATAATGTTCACCACAGAAAATCACAGCTTCCCAGCAAGGCAGAAGCTTGTCAGAACAGAGCTTTTATTAGATGGCAGGAGATAGCAGGAGAAGTGGGGACAGGGGAGGAACAAACTTCATAGGGTGTGACATTCCACAGTCTGGGTGCAGCCTCTGAAAGGGCCTTTTCTCTTGTCCGTAGTGCTTTCACCATTGTGCTTTCACCATGCTAGTCAGGATGCAAAAAAGGTCATGCTATAAGTCCTTAAGCAGCAGGCTGGCTGATGGGGAGGAGGTACTCCTTAAGGTGTCCTGGACCTATCCCATCAAAGGCTTTAAAAACAATCCCGTTTGAAACTTACTTCCTGTGTTTTGGCTTAGGCTGATTGCAGTGCATTTGATTTTTGGTCGTGATTTCTTCATTTTCACTTGATCCTGAAAGCCCTGTTTAGGCATTTGCCATAATAAGCACAGGGCTAAAAATTATGTTACGGTTGTGAGGATGCAGATAAGCCCTGTTCCTAAATCTTCATGCACCCAGTAGTATAGTAGATGTTTGCAAGTTGAATGTGAAGGTCTGAAGAGGGCTCTTTAATATGTTTGGTTGAACATGTTTATACAGGTCCTGTAGGCAGAACCGAAGGTTATCAGGGTTCCTGTTCATGGGGGCTTTGCAACTGCATTCAGAGTGCTCTTCAGACATCCACACTAAATGCACAAAAGTTAAAGTTTGAAAGGCTCAGTAATATGGGAACGGATGGGGCTTAAATGCTACCTGCCTCTCCAGTTTTAGCCTTACTCATATTCAGGTGGTGAACGTCTGAACAGGGCTTGAGCTGCACTTGGTCCACTTCATACATGAAAGTTCCCCTTTCTGAATATAGTCTCCATGTTGTATGCTATTATGCAGCAGCAGCCATTTGTAAGTGCATTTTAATTTTAATTTTAGAAAGTCAAGACAAACTAGTTTATAATACATGCTAAAAAGATTTTAGAAATATGCTTGTGGCCATCTGAAGAATGGTGAAACTGGCATCATAGGTCCAAAGAAGCTTTGAGGTTGTGTTTTCAAACAGTCCTTGAACCTTACTTCTGCTCCATGATGTATATTTTCTTTAAAGGAGGCTTTGTAAAAGATCTTGTTTTATGACTTGGGGTTTTTTTTGTACGAAGGGAGGTAAAACCCCTGCTAGGCTAGTGAAAACTGATAGTTTAATGTCTGGTTGATAACATTAGTCTTACCCTAAAACAAGCTATCAAGGTGGATCTCAAAATAATATAATAGATAACAGGGTGACAATAAAAACATACGCTCTGAGAAACATATTCTTTGAAAGCTTACATGATGTATTTTTTGCTGGCCAATAAAGGTGTCATCTTTTTGCGGATTTTGGATTTTGTTTGAACATAAGCTCCAGTTCATTGAAAGAAGCAGTCCTTTGTGTGTGAGAAAGGTGTTTGGGGGGAAAAAAAGCAGGGAGTGGAATGCACATCTGTGCCCTACTGTGGGTATCCTATGCAGACTCTTTAGTTAAGTGTGGCTATTCAGATGTAGTCAGGGGACTCATTTTCCCTTTTAAATATATATTATCTTTTCCTACAAGAAAAGAGTGTTTACCTCAGTTAACAAAGCCTCTGACAAAAGAAGCTCTTTTTTCAAAACCTTTTTATGACTGCCACGTCCCTTTTCCCTGCTCATCCTCTGTCTAGCTGGAGGTTGTTTTTTTCTTAGCTGCACTGGCATTGGGAGGATGGTGAAGGACTTCCTGTGTTGGGTTTTGGCAATGTGTCTGCCACAAACAATGCAATAAAGCTTGAGCTGGGGAAAAACGAGATTCTATTCTAGCTGGTCCTACTGGAAGCATGTGTGCCTGCCTACAACAGGTATTATAAACAGCTGCTAACTAAGAATCTCTTACTGTAATTTTTTAAAAATCTTTCTGCAATAATTGAAGTAAAAAAATTTTAGTCAATATTTAGTAGTGAAATGGGTCTGTAGTTTCCTGGGTATTTTGGATCTTTCCCTTCTTTGTGAATTAGCGTTATGTTTTTGCAGTTTACCATTTACTAGTATTTCGTTGAGTGTCCTTTGGAGAGGTAGTAACAGCTCTAAGAATCTCTTACTAAGCGTGTCTGGATAGCAAAACATAAAGAAAAAGGAAGAACGGATAAACGTCTTTCACCAACCTCCCTCCTTGTTTAAAAAACATAGATCTGCATGTTTGGCCACCAAAATATTAATCATGGGAAAAGTAGAAGTTCATTCCTGAAGCATTTTGAAAGAAACCTTCAAGTGGTCTCTAGAAAGTTCAAAATGGTTTTGCTTATCTGTGTAAGGCTTGTCTGAGCTGATTGTTTCATGTCACTTGTGCCTGTTAGTTTTGAATAAAAAATTTGCTGGAACATCTTGAACTGCTCTTCTTTTTTGGTTTAGAAACCTATCCCTATTTTTTTCTCTCTTTTTCCTGCCTCTGATGCTAAATTTCCTTTTTTTGGAAATATTTTTATTAAACCACTTTAAAAATAAAACAATTTCTAGGGAAAAATAAAGACAACAACAACATACAGGCTAGACTAAACTAAACTAATCTACTACACAAGCTCAAGCTACAAATTAACTAACTAAACTAGAAAAAAGGGAATACACATCTGACCTCTCACTCCTCAAGGATCATCAGTTATTGTTGCACCTTTGTTATACTTCCTCTGCTTTTCTTATTTATATTTATAATGGTACCAAATTTTCTGTTAAAGAAGTAATGTCCAGGAGCACGTTTACTTCGTTCATTGAGAAATATATTCCCAAGTAATTTATTTTAGTAGATGCAAACTCCCTTTTATTCCATTAGTCGCATGTGTGCTATGATTGAAATTTAAAATATGAAATTGTACATGTAGATAGGATTTCCTTCTTTTATCAGGTTAGGTTTTGGAGGGGGTTGTGACTAACTTATCAAGAATGTAGCAGCAGTTGTAAAACATGGAGTGGGAGTGGGAGAAGGGAAATGTTAGTGTGCAGGATCTGCTCAGAACAATCAACAGCTGGTGGGGCTAAAGATGCCAGAACTCCTTTGGAATAGAATTTCCTTGTGATGCAATTTGTGCATTATGAGAAGCATCTGGAACATCCAGCAGAATTTCTTCAGGTTATATGGATATGTGAAGGGCAGGTGTTGGTTCTTGCCATCTTGGCATGACAGTAACTGGAGGAGCTTTCCCCCTTTTACAAACTTCCCAGTTTCCGCAAAGAAAACGCCAGTTTGAGTTTCCTAGAAACATAGGGATTTTGTCAGCTAGGGGAAGCTGAAAACATATGAAGAGAAAAAGTTCATGGACTTTGCCAGCCATTTCTCTTGTCCAGAAATTAGATTTTGTTTAGAGGAAGATGGAAAAAATTGTGGAAAAAGTTGGCGATGTCAGTGGCTACAGCATGGGATCAGACAGGTATAGTGAAATCAGTTTGGTGCTGTGATTAAAGTAATTCGACTGCTGATACCAGCTGCTAAAAACTGGCCTATTCCAGTACCTGTAGCTTTTCCCCATAGTCCCCAATCCAATTTGTGTTGTCTGGTGATGTACTGTCTTTTCCCCCCTTTCTGTTGAATTTGTGCAATGGCTTTACGTTTTTCTGGAAGCATTTTTTGTTTTGAATTTCAGCTTTATGATTCCTCACATATGGAACCCATACAACCTACTGTGTGAGGCAAGAAAACCTTGTAACTATGGCCATTTCTGCATCACACTGTTATAGTGCTATTATTCCACTTTCAACATCCTGTTGAATTCTGGGGTTTGTAGTTTACTGAGGCCAACGAGCTCTCTGGATGAGAATTCTTAAATGCCCCTCCTCAAACTACAAGTCCCAAGATTCCATAGGATGTTGAAAGTGGAATCATAGCACTATGGCACTGTAGTATGGAAGTGGACTATGTTGTGTATGTCACTTTAATTTTTCTCACATATGCCTCCCAAAAGTTTTCTGGCATCCTTATTGATGGTAGGCCTCATCTCCATAGCAACCAACCTGAAGCCCAAGAGCTCTAAAGGCCCTTCCCTAAACTGCCAACCCCAGGATTCCATGGAATCTTCACAGCCAGCCAATCATATTAGGTCTTCTCACCTCACACGGCCAATCATATGCTGACACACACATATGTGCAGACAAACATTAACTTTTATGTAGTAGATTTAGAATTCTCACCTGAGCACACTAATGCCTCAACAAACTATAAACCCTAGGATTCTGTAGGATGCAGTCAAGGGACTTAAAATGGTATCAAAGTGGTGTAGTGTGAAAGAGACTCAAGTGTCATTCAAATTGTATCTGCATAGTTTTTCTTTTCCCCACTTCATGTTATTGTTGTTTTAGTGTCGTAAACTACAAGCAGAGATTATTTTCCTCAGACAGTGTTTATTACAACATTATAAATGATAGTAAATTAAATCAGTCAACTGGTTAAAAGTCAATACAATACACTGAAATAATCCACTTGGGTTGTGTTGACACCCAGTTTTGCACTCTTTTCAGGCGAGGGGAAGCTGCAGTCCACAGGTTCTCTATTTGCTTAGAGGACATCTTCTCTTCTTAGCTCTGATTGAAAATAGCAGACTGTTTAAAGCTGTGCATCTTTTGCAATGGAATGAGCTCTGGTTTGCAGCCATGAAAGGTTTTTGTTTGAAATGGGAAGTAGGATTTATGTCTTTCTGGAAGTACTTTTTTGTTTTGAATTTCAGCTTTAAGATTCCTCACATATGGAACCCACACAATCTACTGTGTGAGACGAGAAGACCTTGTAACTATGGCCATTTCTGCACTACACTGTTCTAGTGCTATTATTCCACTTTCAACATCCTTTGGAATTGAAAGGCTTTGCATGGGACAGGAAGGATGGTTTCATAGTAGGAATCTAGTTCTCTTACTTTGCTTTAATTCCAACCTGCATAGTGTCACCGACTGTTGGAATGTAGCTCACAAGACCTTCCTCAAATTGGAGTTTGACTAATCCAGGTTGGAACAAGCAGTTGGCAGATTTTATTATAGTCGAGGAAATGGTGGATTTCAGGTGATAGCATTGATCTGAGATGAGCTTGGAAATAGTAACTGCTAGATTATTAGTAGCCTAAATACTCTTGTGTCTTGTCTGCCTGAACAACTTCCACTGAAGAGCCATCATTTCAGCTAAAAAACATATTCCTATTCAGCTTCTCTCCCCTTAATTTTCAAAATGAAGGAAGGTGGCTTTTGTAACATACTACATTGCAGTTCTTTTTCAAAGGAATATTAATCTACAAAGGAATCTTGTGACAGTTGTGATGATGAAAATTGGCTGAGATGCCCTCGCAAGTTACAGTGAATGGAAAGACTGAAAGGTCTGAGGCTGCAGTTGCAAGTCTTTATTGCCATTGTTTGAAGCTTGCCAGCCCTGCAAAAGAGCCCAGAAGACATAGAGGCTTGGGAGGGGAAGAAGCACATCTTGATGTAATATCAAGGTTCCTGAATCCGAAAGTAGAAATAGGGACATAATTGAAGTGAATTGAAGTGAATTCACTTTGAATTCACGTTGAAGTGAATTAGATGTGCATAAGAGGAATTCACTTCAGTCAAGCTCGAGGATGGATTACTTGATTTTCCTTATAGCATGATATAGTGTTTCTAATCACTTCTTTTTGTTGCTGTTGAAGAAGATTTTGTGGCATTAGAAAACAAAACAAAAAATATCAAATTTTGCCGTAAACTTTTTCTCCTATTTAATTCTGGTAAAATGTTTTCTCACTCCATTGGAGGCTACTTCTGCACTAGGGAGGGGCCAGCCAGCCCCTCCCTAAACTGCAAACCCCAAGATTCCATAGGATGTTGAAAGTGGAATAATCACGCTATAAGAATGTAGTGCGTAAGTGGCCTGAGTACACAGAGGAGATGAAAGCATCGAAGCATTTATACAATATGGACTTCCTTTTTCTATTTTATCAATAACTGCAAGAAAACAAGTCCACCTCCTCACCAGAGGGACTTTGGGAGAGACCTCCTTTAACTATACCAAATGTCTGTGTTTTGGACTTTGAATGTTTGTACCATATATCAGACTTCCTTGTTGCCATATGTAGACATGGAAACTCAAGCTTGCTGTTGTAGTTTGTTTTAGTTGTTATAATGTTACATTGTTGTTGACATAATAGAAATTGACATTAAAAAATTATAGGCTAAAAGGGAAAAGGACTATTTACTGGTTTGATTTTGGAAAGCACTATGTACATTTGATGGGACAAAATAAGAAGAAGAACATTTAACAAAAAAGATTATGTCCTTGAAAAACATTAATCTTTTTTTCTTGTCTTTCCTCCCTCAATTTATTGTTTGTAGCAATGCAAGACTGGAGTGCCCAACACCAGTAGATGCCACAGGGGATATGGGAACCCATGATTTTCTGGAAAAAGAGGGACATGAAAACTTGAGTCATGACTTCATCAATGGCACCGCGAGTAGCAATGTGGAAGCAGCCAGGAGGTTGGCAAAGCGACTCTATCATCTGGATAGATTCAAACGATCTGATGTAGCAAGGCATTTGGGAAAAAAGTAAGTTCTGGCCTTCTACCTAGAATAGTTGTTCATATTACATCTTTGGAATGATCAGAACAAATGCATGACTTGTTTTGTTCTTCCTTCCTTTCCCTCTGTTGAAGCAACGAGTTCAGCAAACTTGTAGCTGAGGAATACCTCAAGTTCTTTGATTTCACGGGCCTTTCTTTGGATCACTCCCTCAGGTATGAAGCTATCTCCTAAATATATTTTCCTGAGTTGTGTTGCATCCATTCAGAACTGTATATGTGCCCACCTTAAGTTACACCTACTCCTACCTCACTCTGGGGCATGCAAGACCTGCCTCCCTCTTCTAGTGCTAAACCTGGCTTGCCTCTTTACACTCCTTAGCAGAGTCTAACTTGCCTTCATGCTTTAACTATGATGTATAAGCCAACACTGCCTTCCCCATTCTGATGCCCTCCAAAGATGCTGAATTACAAGCCTCATCTTTTCAGCCAGCACGGCTAGAATTTGGGGAAATAGTAATCCACAATTATCTGGCTGTATTGGCTGGTGATGAGGAGGGCTGTAGGCCACTGTGTCCAAGGGCATACATTTGGGGAAAAGTTGTGCTCCTGTCCTACTATCCTGCCCTGTGAAAGGGTAGGGATTCCACAAAATAGTGTGCGGGCATAGGTTCATTTAAACAGGGATGCACAATAAGGATTGAAAGATCCAGGCAAATCCATGGATAAATCAAAGGGTTTTATATGCTTGAAATCCACTGTTAGTGCATTTCTGTTCTTTTGCTCTAGCAGTTGTGTTCACTCTTCTTGGTTCTATCAGTCTGGTCTTTGATTCCAGTTGCTGTTTGTGCACACACATTATCTGAGATGGAATAAGATGGAAGTATAATACAAGGCATTATAATGGCAGTATAATGTATTTTTAGCAACTTCACTGTAAACCTCCTGCTCCCATCTGCTCCCTTACAGCTGTTCTCTCGCTGCAAAATCAGGCAGACTCCTAGTCCAGTTGGTCAGCTGTGATGGCAATTGAACTGCCATTTCAAAGAGAGAACCTCTTCTGTCCTCTTTCCTTTCTTTCTTTGCCTCTTTTCCTTCCCCAGCCAATCTTGCCAAGAAAACTGTAAGTTAGAGTCAAGTTTATGTACTTTAAACTTGACTACTACTACAATGAGCTGTTTTCCTTTCTAGCCTAGTATTTTTCTACACTGACTTTTTCTTTTCAGTGTCTGAGACTGCTGGTAGATCACTTGCTAGTAAATCTTTATAACATAGGGTGCCAGGGATTCAGCCTGGGATTTTTTTGTGTAATCCACATGCTTTGCCATTAAGGCTACAGTTCTTCATATATACCACTTATGTGAGTAGGATCTGGCTGCAGAATGGTCAGCACTGATCTGGAGCTGGAAAAAGACAGGCACAATCTTACTGTCCCACTGTGTTTTGAAAATGCATATATTAATATTGATGTGAATAAGGCTGCTTTCCCCTGGCTTCACTTATTATTGATTTTTTTTCTTTTTTGTCATACCTGAAAGCTCACATCAACACCAAAAGAAGGATATGTACTTTTTAAAAAAATTGTAAAAACGTGGTGATGCAGTTGTTTGATCTAAAGACTTTGAGGAAACAGAAATAACAGCCATACTGTTACATAGGAAGAGTTAGAGCACAGGGCTGAAAAAATGATAACAGCTGTATTAATCTGAAATAGTGGTTCTTAACCTTTTTCTTTACCAGGGACTCCCTGTGAATATAATTTGTTGCCAGGAACCCCCAAGACTTAACTCAAGATTTAAATATGCAAATATTTATTTAAAGTTGTTATCAGGGGTTTTCCAAATTTGGAGAGAAGGGATAAATAGGTAAATGCACACACTTCTATTACAGTCTTCCCTCCACATTTGCAAGTGTGTGTGCCTCCCTCCATTCTCCTCCTCCTCCTCCCTGCATTTTGCCCTTGCACAGAGAACTCACGCTGAGGCAAAATGGAAGGGAATGGGGGTAAAGGCTCGCATGAGCCTTCCTTTCCCTCTCTGGAGCTCCCCCTTTCCTATTCCCATGCAGAATGGAAGGGGATGGGGGAAAGCTTGTGTGAGCCTTCCTTTTCCCCTCTGGAGCTCCCTGCTTCCTGTTCCCTTGCAAAATTGATGGGAATGGGGGGTGGGGGAAGGCTTGCATGAGCCTTCCTTTCCTCCTTCAGAGCTGTCGCTCCCATTCCTATGTGTTTTGCCACTGCATGGAGAACTTGTGCTGAGGCAAAACGGAAGGTAGTGGGGGGTGAGCCCCAGAAGGGATTGGGGAGGAGGAATGAGGGGAGTTATCTGAGTTTTTTCCACTTTGGTGAGGGTTCTGTGCCCTAAACCCTCATGAAAGTGGAGGGGCCACTATTCTTAATGGGAGGGGAGGCCTGTGCACTTGTCTTTGGAGGTTCCATCTCCTCCATCAGAGAAACAGTAGCCACTCCCAAGAGAAAGGAGACCAAACAACCAAATTGCAACCTGTGTCTTTTGTAGAACCTCTTGCCACTGTCCAGGGAAGCAAGTGATCAGGGAGCTAGCCATGGCCCCAAAGAGCAGCAGTTAAAGCAGCACCCTGGCCAGGATGAAAGTATAAAAAGGAGGAAGCTTGGTTGTTGCGTGCTAGTGGATCTTTCATGACATTCCATGCCTCGCATTGCCCACTCCCAAACTCTTCATGCATACTAGCGATGGTAATCCTTTACAAAGGAAAGCAAGATTTACCTAGGGCAAGTCTGGGCAACCGGTAAGGTGGAGCTTGGGCTGTTCCTCGTGAGGGTTTGATATCACTAATGATTAGTTCACCCCTCCCAATATTCTTTGCGCCTATTGCTTGGTTGCTGCTAAGCTTATCCCCTTCCCCAGTCTGCAACTTTATTGGACAATTTCAATCCAGCAGCTGTGGCTGTGTTCCTACAAGATGTAAGTTCGTGGCAGTGTCTTTCCCTACTAATGCAGCTTAGAGCCAGGGTCCTTGGGCACCTCTTTTTGGTAGGTGCCTCAAGTGCCTTTAGATACATCCTTTAGATACATCCTATCAGTTCTCATCTCTGGTCCCGTGTCTGGGAGGTGTTGCTACCGCCACTGTTAATGTCAACCGGCAGGACTTCCTGGGAGGGCTGTGTGGACTCCCAGAGTCCCAGGTTAAGAAGCAGTGATCTAAAACAAAAAGCCTCTAAAACAGCTGTCTTGATGAATTGGATTTAGATACATGTATTTTCAGGATGTGCTCTCACTACTAAAAATCATTTTTAAAGCAAGGTCAGATTTGAGTCAAGCAAAGGGAATGTGTGGCTTTTAGAACTGGTTGGAGTTCCTACCTTTTCAGTTCCAGCCAGTATGACTAGTGGTGTGGCATGATGAGAGCAGAACTCGGAAGAGTTACAATTTTGGATAGCACCAGGAATGTGCCAGCTAGCAGGGGCAGTGCCCACACTAGCCAGTGGATTCTGGAAGTTGTTGCCCTCAAAAGTAACTTTTTCAAGCTTCATAATTTCAGCCCCCAGAGCAACTTTTCCAAATCTGGATGGCCACACATTGTCAATGCCTGGACTGGCAAGTTGTGTAAGTGTGCAGGATTAATACCACCATATTGAGAAAGATTTTGCTGATAGTGGGTTTCACTCGTCTCCTTTCTTCAAGTTTTTGCAGCTTGAGAAATGTAGCAAAAGTTTATGCTCTCTAACATTTCTAAATGAAATGATTGAAATATACTCAAATTTGTCCTTCATTATTTCCTCATTGAAATAGTACTGCAGTCTGCTTATAAAGTAGAAACACAACTGGAATCTTTAAGTAAACACTTGATTTCTTTGGATACCAGTGTGGCGTAGTAATTTCAATGCTGGATTAGAATAGTGGTTCTTAACCTTTTCCTTACTGGGGACCCCCTGTAAATATAATTTGTTGCTGGAGACCACCAAGACTTAACTCAATATTTAACTATTTAAATTTAGATTTAAATATTCAAATATTTATGTAAATATTAAAACATTTATTTATTTATTTATTTATTTATTTATTTATTTATTTATTTATTTATTTATTTATGGATGGCTTCTAGAGACTAGGATTCAAATCTCTGTTCAGACACTAGATGACCTTGGGCAAGTCACATTCTCTCAGCTTCAGAGGAATGCAAAGGCAAATCCCCTCTGAATGAATCTTGCTAAAAAAAAAAAGACCCCCTGTGATAAGTTTACCTTAGGGTTGGCACAAGTCAGAAGAGACCTGAAGGCACACAACAACAAAGTGCCACTGATAGGGATAGGTTCTTTCTAGCTATCTCCCCTTTAAAAACTGACTTAGTTGCTTTTGCCTTTGGCTTTCTCTGAGTCTGAGAGAATGTGACCTGTCAGAGGTCACCCAGTGGGTTTTCATGGCTGAGTGGGGGATTCAAACCCTGATTTCCAGAGTTGTAGTTTGGGCACATGCACATGCCTGTCGCTGTGTCCTTCAGCACCCATACTTCCTGCTGCTGAATCACTGACGAAAGAGACACAGCAGCAAGTGTGTGCACATTCCCAAATTGCTCCCTTGTTTGCAAGTGAAGGAACGGTTTTGGCACCCCACCCCTGCTGCCATGTCCCCTGTTGCTGCCATTGCTGTTCGTGTCCAGCAGCAGGACTTTGTGGTTCCCCTGTGGGGGCTCTGCAGATCCCCAGGGTCAGTGGACCCCAGATTAAGAACCGCTGGGTTAGGACTTTGGAAGATCAGGTTCCGAATCTCCTGTCAGACATGGAAACTCACTGAATGAGTCACATTTTCTCAGCCTTAGAAGAAGACATTGACAAACCTCCTCTGAATAAATCTTGCCACAAGAACCTCCTGCTAGGATTGACATAGGTTGGGTTGATAAGAAGGCACACAAAGTAACATCAAAGATTTTTCAGTGGGTTGAATGTGGCTTAAGAGCGAACTCAGTGCTTCCTACTAGGTATGTATTCATTACTGCTTTCCCACTGATGCTTCTACTCAGCGTTTGCTTTATTTTTAATCAATACAAAAACCTGCAGTACTTGTTCAACTGCAGCAAAAGTGTTATGAATATTTTTACCACCATGCTTGTTCTACCATCCTCCACTCAGTGCAAACAGTTTCAACAGTATGCTTGACTTTGTATTTTTCTCCCCTGTAAATTTCTCCTTAGGACATTCTTCAAAGCCTTTTCCCTTGTTGGAGAAACTCAGGAAAGAGAGAGAGTTTTAGTTCATTTCTCCAACAGATACCATCAGTGCAACCCAAATGCCATTTCCACACAAGGTAATTTATTTTTACTTTTTTTAAAACAATTCTTTCCTACTTTTCCTCAGGCAGAGTCCAAGGTGGCTAACAAAAATTAAATACTAAAACCATATTTTAATGCAGAGATTAAACAAAACAAGAGAAATGACAATAAATTTAAGAACAGCGGGGTAAAAATAAAAATCATCCACTAAAAACAGTCTCTAGCAAAATTAGAACATTTTTCTCTCTAAGCTTAAAACCTTTAGGCTGCAGTTTGAGTTCTGAATTCATCAGATCAGATAATGCTGCGGTTGCTACTGAGTCACTCCAGCATTTTGAGATCCAGTCAGTTTAAAAGTGGAAGTAGAAGAAAGGTAGTTTAATAAACTTCATCCTATAGGAAACAGCCATGGCAGAAAACACTGCTTTACTTTACTACAGTCACCTGTTGATTTATGGTGCACCATGTATTTCATAGGATTTTCTTAGGCAAGGAATCCTCAGAGGTGGTTTTGCCAGTTCCTTCCTTTGAAATATGGCTTGCAGCACCTGCGATTCGTTTGTTGACAGTCACCCATCCAATACTAAGCAGGGCTGACCCTGCTTACCTTCCAAGACTGTAAAAAACAGCTAAGTAGCTTAAGAAAAGATTAAAAATCAATACACATAGGATAGATTTTTTAAAAAAGATCATAGATTAGTGGCAAGGTGCCATGGCCCAAGCAGTGGCCAACAATAATACACAGAAATATTTTTGAAACTTGAAGGTTTGCATTTAAAATACAAACTTGATCTGGCAATCCTGATCCGCCTTACAAGAACCATTCACCACTGAATAAAATCACAGAACTGCAGATGTATAGGTATAGGTATAAGTATAGATATGTGGAGAGCCAGAGCGGTGTAGTGGTTTGAACATTTGACTATGACTCTGGGTTTGTATCCCCACTTAACCATGGAAACCCATTAGGCAAGTCACACTCTCTCAGCCTCAAAGAAGGGCAAGGAGAAGCCTCATCTGAACAAATCATGTAAATAAAATCCCATGATGGATTTGCTTTAGGGTCACCATAAGTCAGAAATGACTTGAAGGCATACAACAATTCTCTCTCCCCCTCTCTCTCTGCATCCAGTTCTAGGAGGTTTTTTTCCAATCTTATGCATTTTACTTGGAATTTATTCTTTGCATGTAACAGCCGTGTTCCCCCAAACCTCATTACATGTCTAGTCTATTCAGAAGAAAATGTGGAAAGTAGCACAGCATAGAAATCCTGTTTATTTATATCAAACTTAAAAAGGACTGGATTGTACACTCAGAACTAAAAGGGACTGGATTACTCAAGAGGTGAGATGGACAGCAAATTCTGAGCAAATCCAAAATCCTTTTTGTATTTAGTAACAGCGGTGGTAATGATCACTTATGTAACAATGCAAAAACACTCATTTGCAGACACATCCACCTTTCAGTGCCACGGTCACAACATCAAATGGCACCAAATGGCTAACAAAATATGTGTGAAATGGTGTATTAGGGTAGGGGACAATGAGCAGCACAGAAGTGCCTGTTGAGAAGTATGTCCTCCAGTGATAGGAACAATCTTTTGCACATGGAAAGTAAATCAAATTACTAAGATCATGAGCGTACCTCAGATGCATAAAAGTAACAGAACAAGTTGGCTATGGTCACAAAAAGAGTGACGATTATACTTTACTAAGTTATAGCCTCAGTGTAACTTAACTATAATGTAGCTATTGAAAGGAAAAAATTAATTACAGGTAGCTTATTTTTAATTAACTCGCTGAGAGATTTGCTTTCTCTATTCTGTGCTGAAGAATAGTTCAAAGACATGGAATAGGAGGACTTGACAGCTTATTGAACAAAATGTCTTGGACCAGCCTGGGTAACCTGGGAAACAGTTGTTTATTGTAGTCACATTCTGATTTTCCTTTAAAAAGTTGAGAGTATTTCTATGGAGCTCAACATTGATGCCCAGGCACTCCACATCGCCTTAGTTTTGATGACTACTACAGTGTTAGATATTTCCTTGGCTATTTCTGCACTAGACTATTACAGTGCTACTATTCCACTTTCAACATCCTATGGAATCTTGGGGTTTGCAGTTTAGGAAGAGGCCTCAAAAGCTCCTCCCTAAACTGTAAACCTCAGGGTTCCATAGAATGTTGAAAGTGGAATAATAGTACTGTACCAGTCTAGTGCAGAAATGGCCCGTAGTATTTACTGTCAGGAGTTACGTTCCTCTTTCTGAAAACAACAGTATGTTTCTGGCAATCTATTTCTGTATGCTGTAAGCTGATACAGACTTCACAGGTTGGGGCTGGCTATTCTGATCTGTTGCTGTTTTCCAGTACGTAAATATGCCCAACAGCCTTGGAGACAGTGCTGAGATAATGAAGCAGACCTAGTTCTCATCATTGCCATTGTCAGTATCCTCATCTCCACCCTTCCTCTTCTTTTTCCTCCTTCATCATGCACATGTGCTTTGCAGGCTTACATAAGCGAAAGAGACAGCTCTCCATCCAGATCATCTGGCGGTCTGCATGTTGAGAAGCAATGGTAACAGTGTGAACAAGTGAAGTTTCATATGCTTAAGTTTAATTTCTGCTGAAAGAAAAGAGATTAAAGGTTTCAAGGAGGGATTTGGAGACAGGAGTGGAGTGGGGGAAAGTGACAGTTTGTCAGTATTTTGGGAAAGAGTTCTAGGTATGAGAGAAAGCAATCCTTTTAAGCTAAACTTGTGATCAGGTCTGGTCTTGAGGACAGTGAACCTGCACATCAGATTGTAAAAACTGAGTTGAAAGTTTTTGCAAGGCAAACTTCTGTAACTGAGGCTGAACAGATTGTTCACATCCATGCCTCTTTGCTTCAAAGCATGGCTTACGTGCTGTTGTCTTCCCCACCACCACCAGCAATAGGCTTACTCTCTCCCCTCCCTCCTGCAAATGACTTCATTTCATGAGACTTCTGTCTTGATTAATGTCATCCAATTCTTTATGAACAAATCGCATGTGGGGGGAAAAAGTAGAGTGTTAATTAGGCTGCAGGGGGTCCCAACTTAACATGAATCATTCTTTCATAAACAGCTGTGAGTAGTGGGAAGTGTGATTTTTCTCTCTCTCTTCCTCTGTAGCTTTTTAAATGTCATGCTTTGGGTGTGTTTTATTCTGCAGATGGCGTCCATTGCCTCACGTGTGCAATTATGCTGCTCAACACTGACCTCCATGGCCATGTGAGTATTCTGCAAATTACCTATTTTCCTAGATATTCCAAAATGCTCTTTCAATACATTTGATATATTGGGGTATTCACTGCCCAAGTCCTCACAGGACTGGATTCTTGCAGCCCAAAATGCTTTGGGCAACCTAAGCAGAGGTGCAGGGCGGTGGGAGACTTCATGGAATGAGCCAGGGTCCAAAGTCAGAGTTGCAACCCAGATGAACAGAGGCCAAGCAGGGTATCAATAGACTGGACATTTCAAGGGCAAGTCAGAAGTGATAGGCAAACAGGAGGTAATTACTGGGAGGCAGATGGAGGAACAATTTGGCCAAGGCAAACAGCCCAGTTTCCCTCAGTTGGAAGTTGCCAAGACAAATGTATTTCAAGAGGCCTTTCCGAAAGGCATACTGGGGAAAAAGCAGATTGAAATGGGTTCTCCTTGTCTCCTAGACTTTCTTGCTTAGATTAGGGCTGGCCTGTTACTTGTCCTGAATTGCCTGCAGTTTCTTCTCAGCTACAGCCCTGACAGTATAGAAAATTGTGGCTCCCAGCTTAAGCTCTCAGCCTCAAATGCAAAATAATTAATCTTAAGAATTTGAATGTCTGGCGTGTGATCAAAGAGAGGCTAAATAGTATCCCCCCTCCTCCAGCAATGAAATTTTATAAGTATTCACGTCCATGGTGGAAATGGTCAGCCTTTCTTTTTCTCCTGCCAAGATCTCCATAAAGCCGTTTTTTCTGCGCTTTTAGTTGTGCTCTGGAAAAGCTGTGGTGAAGTTATGGAAGTATGAGAGCACTGCTTCAGTACATGTTTATCAGTTCTGTTGTTATTGTTGCCTGCAGCTATTAGATAAGCATTATATGGGTGCTGACACACAGTCCTAGGGTATTCCAAATATTTGTTTTGTTTGTTTGTTTATTAAATTTATATCCCACCTTTGAAGGAACTGTTTTGAAAAGTGCTTTTAAGAAAAGTATGAGTTCTTGTGCAACACAGGAAAAACAAGTGCTAGACTATCTGTTCCTTTCACCAAAGTCCCACCTTGGATGGGATGGGACTGAAATGGATAGATTCAAAATTGTGTAGCATAAATTTCAGATGGTTGACTCGCATACAAATATGACAAATAGCTGCAACAGTTGATTTTCCTCACTGCAGTGAGGCTCCCCTCTACTAGGTTTGTACAGTTACTAATCTGCTAGTGCTAGATGAGTGCTAGAATCACAGTACTGGTCAGAGTCAGAGCTTTCACTCAGAAACAAAGATGCTTTATAGCAGGAGTATAGCTATGGGAGAGAGGGCCAAATGAAGGCACTGCCCTACCCAAGTAAGATTTCTGCACCCATAAAATTTTTCTTCAATCCCCAAATTTCTAGTATTGTAGTAACTTAAAACTTCTGTTGGACATTTAGAAATACAGTTTAGGTATCCAAAGAAAAGGGACAGGCACAGTGACTGAGAATGGTTTTCACTGTTTTACTCTCTTTAGTGCTAGAAATTAGGAACTGAAGAAAAATTTAATTTGGTGGACAAAATTTTTATTTAGGTGGAACAGTACTCTCATTCCACCTTGCCTTTGTTGTTGTTGTTGTTTGTTGTTACTGTTTGCTTTCAAGTTATTTCCAAGTTAGGGCAACCCTAAGGCGACCCCATCATGGGCTTTTCTTGGCAAGTTTTGCTCAAAGAAGGGTTGGTATTGCCTTCCTCTGAGGCTGAAAGACTGTGAGTTGCTCAAAGGTTTCTGTGACAGAACAGGTTGTCATGGCAGAATGGGGATTTGAATCCTGGGTCTCTGAGAATTCTAGTCCTACATTCAAACTCCTATACCATACTGGTTCCGCTTAGCCTGTGTTGGGCAGTAATTTTTACCAATTTCTACCTGGCTACATTGTCAAGCTGTTGTTTGACCACTAGATGGCAGAGTATACATACCTTTCTTAAGTGCTCTTGATTCATGAAATAGAATCATAGCATCATAGAATTATAGTGTTGGAAGGGGGCTGATAGACCATCAAGTCCCACCTCTGCTCAATGCAGGAATTCCAGCCACAGCATCTTTAGTACTTAGCTATCTAGGTTCTTTTTAAAGACTCCACCTTCTGTCTAGGCAATTTCAAAGAAGATCTCACCATCTCTCTGGGCAATTGGTTCTGTTGCCAAATTATTCTTACCATCAAGAAGTTCTCTATAATGTTGAATTCAACTCTACCTTCCTGTAACTTAAAACCATTCAATCTGGTCCTCTTCTCTGGGGCAGCAGAGAACAAACCTGCAGCCTCCTCTCTGTGACGGCCCATATATGAATGGTTTGTGATGAATCAATGTATTACTTCCTTTCTGGGCCTTGCATTCCAAATTCAAGTGTTAAAAAAAAAAAAAAAGTACCACCCTTGTCCAGAACTCATAGTAGCTCCCTTTGGCTCTTGACTGGATTAAGATGCAAGGTGGCAGTCTCCAGTGGACTTGTTATTTCAAGTAAGAAATGGATTGGAACTGCTTTAGGAAGGGCCCCCTGGTTGCAAATATATTCGCCTTTTTAAAATGCTGCTCTTCTCAGCATAGCTTCCTTTTATCATCTTCTTTTCCCTCACTGCCCTTTATCTTGTTTGCCCATGTTCCTTGTTAAGTCTTTTGGCTGCAGTAAACCCATATGACTTTTTGCTGACATGGTGGTGTCTTTCTGATGTGATGATACCGCAGGTGCTTACACACAAAATCATGTAGGGTGGCCACAGCTAATAGGATTAGACAGCCACCTGGGCAAATGATATTGAGGAGAATGAAGGTGGTGAAGAAAAAGAGGGGGAGTGTTGCTGAGAATCAGTAAAAGTCAGGTGAACCAAAAGGTCCTGGACAAGGCTGGAACACAATTATTTGTCAGGTGAGTTTTTTCCCCCCTTAATTTGGCTATGATGAATGAGCTGCTTTCATCACACAAAGATACCTCTGCTGAATTTTGTTCTATTCCATCCTCTTGCTACATTCCTCCATGCTACATTCCAGCTCTTTTCTGAGAATCCCATGGCTCTCTGGAGAGGGTTTTGTGGGGAGCTCCAGTGGATAAAAGATGGAGGGTGGGAACACCTTGCTGCATGAGCAGATACCTACTTATATAACAGTAGGCACAACTCAGTGAAATCAGAGAACCTTTGGTATCTAGAGACACTTAGTATTAGAGCAAATATATTAGATACATAAATGGGTGCCAACATTTGTAGATGGCTTCTAAAGTTTAAATGAAAATATATTGGCTGCCCCTCTGTTTTGTTAGTGTGAAAAATACACGACTGCAACTATAATTTAATAAGCTGATATTTCCTGTCTCTTTTGTCTCTCCCTCCCTTTGGAGTGCTTGCTCTAATTGCTGTTTTTGTTTTTGTTTTTTGGTATTGCATTGTTGAGCTAGGTGGTAAGTTGGGCATTTATTGCTTGGAATGCAGCCATAGCCTGGAATGCATTTATAACCATCCCTGTCTGTTTCCTAACTATTATTCAGTGCTTCAGCCTATAAGCATGTGGCACAATGTTACTCAAGAAACTGTTTTACTTACGTTTATATATTTTATTTTAAACACTCCTATATAGTTTTTTCCCCCCTATGCTTTTTAAAAAATAACAGAGTAGTTCACTTTTATGAAACACTTTTATCAGTGCGGGTGGGGGATTACTGCTTGAATTGTAGAAGTGCGTACATAAAGTAAGCCCACAGATTCCACTTGCCCTAGGATTTGGGACCAGGTTTTACAAAGAAGTACTCTGGTAAGCTTTGAAAGTGGTAGTGTTGCTGTAGAGGGCATGCTTAATTAGGGAAAGTGGAGGAAAGAAGAGAGACCTTGATCCCATAGTTCATTTCTTATCTCTTAACTAATTAAAAGTACTCTTGCATTGATAGAAGAGGCAAGTGAAAAAAAATCCATAAATGTAAATGAGAAATCTTCTCCTCCCCACCATACTCTTTCTAATATTTATTATCGTTGTTGTTGTTGTTGTTGTTGTTGTAAAGACAAGTTTTGTTTTTGGTGGTGGTGGGTGCTTTTAAACATGTAACTTTCTGTTCAGCTTGTTGATTTCAGGCTTTCATTCTGGCAAAATGATTCCAGCTTTTGTGTGTGGGAAGTCCTTAACATTTTTGGAATGCAACTCAGTTCTGTAAAGCAATTTGAGAGCCGTGGTTGAAAAGCCTGTGCAATTGCTAAGTTTCATTGCCACCATTATCCTTGTTGGAGCACTTATCCACTGATTTTTGCCTTCCCAATAGGGTAGCCTGTTTATGCTGATTTGTATTTTGGAGCTGTACTCATGCAGACACACTTGCAAAGAGTGTTCCTGGGATTGGTGCTTACAACTTGGTTTTTAACACAAAGGGCAGAGATCCATGAGAGCATTTAATATAATATTTTTTAAAAACTTCTGTCCTGTCTCTTTCCATTCATATGCATTACAGTTTCTCTGTTATGTTTCTTTCAGAACATTGGCAAAAAGATGTCTTGTCAAGAATTCATTGCCAACCTTCAGGGAATGAATGAAGGCAAAGACTTCCCAAGGGAACTCTTGAAGGTGAGGCAACAAAATCATTTTCCATTATTGGAATACAACCATAACTTTCAGCTCTACAACTGGCTAGAGAATGTTGCTGTCACACTTACCAAGCTGCTTGAATTTTTATGATTTTTACTTGATTGTTTAACGGTAAACAGTAATACTGTAGGTCTTTCCCAAATGAGAAGTCTGTTTTAGATTTCTGGCTGGCAGTGTTGATTTGAGATAGGAGGTGAATGCTAGAAGCCACAGTATACTCTGACGCTGCCTGTACTGAGCAGGCAAGGGACTCTTAAGAAGTTCCAACATTATCCTGAAAAAACAATTCCATCCTTAAGCTATGACTCTCTGGCAATGGGAAGGGGAAGAATGCTAGCAGGCAGTATTTTTTGAGGGAGCAGTATATTTTTGAAAGCATAACTGAAGGGTGGGCCTCCAGTTCTTCAATCAGAGAAACTATTCCTTAGTCCAAAGTTTGTCAAAGTTTGTCATGTTAGAACCTATGTAGCTCTTTGAAGGGTGATGGGTCTGCTTTGACATTATTCTGTGTTTGTACGAAAATGAATGCAAAGATTCATTCACAACATTCCTGGGCCATATGTGGAGGTTTCAGAGGAAAACCTCCAGAAGTTGTAGGGCCCTCATTGCATCCCTTCTTAAATCCTACCATTGGTTGTATTCTCCTGCTACTCCTTTCAAAATCCCGGTGTTTCATCTGGGAATATAGCAGCAAAGAAACCTGCAAGTGGTGTGGCACAGGGGAGGGTACAGAAATGACCAAGAGCACACGCTCTCCAAGGTCTATGTGTTAACTAGCCATGCGTTAGATGTTTGTGCCTACTTGTTTATCAGGAAGCTTGGAGGAGAGGAATCTGGATTCATTGCTTGTCATCTTGTTTAGAGCTGCATCTGTGCTTTGCTGTTTAACACTGGAAACTGGATGCAACTTACAACTATGAGCCTTTCCACACTACAGTGTTATAGTGCTATTATTCCACTTTCAACAGTCTATGGAACCATGGAGTTTGCAGTTTAGGGAGAGGCATTTAGAATTTTCAGCCAGGGTGCTATTTGGCCTCAACAAACCCCAGAATTCCATGGGATGTTGAAAGTGAAATAATAGCATTGTAACAGTGTAGTGCAGAAAGGCCCTATGCCAGTGACTTTCAGGGCCATAGACTATGTGCAGACAAACACAACTTGTTTCTGCTTATTTATTATCCTGTCTTTATTGGATTGTGTGATATGTGAAGGCAGAAAGTTTGCTGTACTAATTTACCAAATGTTCAGGGTTGGCTGTTGAATTGAGTATTTATGGTGGAAAGTTTTTTCAGTGAGCTTGGAAAAGGAGGTGCCAGTGAGCTTTTACATTTAAATGGAAGATACAATTTGAGATCAGGACGTTCTATAGAGTACACATTTTCCACCTTTTTTCTTCTTGCATGCTGTGTGTATTTGTATTTGCTCAATTCGTTTGAGCAGCTGTATCCAAATAGTTGGTAAAATCTCAGTCTGAGCAGCAGATCATTTTCCATTGTCAGTCCTAATAGGAATATTTCCCTTTCTTTTGTCAGTTTTGCTTGTAGCTGTTAGTGGATTTGGTTTGCAATGGGAGAAATAGAAATATATTCTGTGGCACATAAGGGTGTAGCCCGAAGCCTATAATGCAAGCAAAGAGAGATGGAAGCTGATTTTGCCACCCTTTTGATGTGTTCCTTAATGAAATACAGTTTGTAGTCAGAATCAAAGAGTTAGAGGGCATCTAATGCATCCTCTAAGCTCAGCCTAGAAAATAGTTTGAAGAGATAATAAAGTGTCCCTGTTTGTAATATTGCTGGGGAATGTGCTTGGGCAGAATTAGTCTGAGAAAGTGACTGGCAGTTCTTTGTAACTTACCTTGAGCTTTTTGGAGGCTTTCTGGTATAAACAAATCTAGTCCAGCCCTATCCAGTGCAGATTTTATCTTTATATGGTGGAGACTATAGCAATGGCTTTCTGACCTTTCCTTTTGCAGAACATATTCTCTTTGACTTTCCTGACGGGAAAGTTCTACACTTCTGAATACTCTGGCCACAATTCTACATTGTTTCAGTGTAGTGTAAATATCCATCTTTTAGAGATCATTTGAAGGCTTTTTCCACCAGTCTCTGCTTTTGGTGGCCAAACCTATAGATCTATTTTTACCTTTAACATTCAGGGAATAGCTGGTGGGGAGGCTTATCTACTTTCCCCTTTCCCTTCCCTTCCCTTCCCTTCCCTTCCCTTCCCTTCCCTTCCCTTTCTCTGTTTTACTATCCTGCATATTCAGTAAGGGATTCTGGAGACAGCTACTGTTAACCTCCGCATGGCGACGGACTTACCCGGCTGCCGGTAAGCTCCGTTTTAGCGTGTTTTCCCCCTTTTCCCCCCTCCACATGCGGAAAGGGCCTAAGTTTCTCCACCCCTTCTTCACCATTCTCACAATGACAATGCTTCTAAAACAAAACAAAAACTTCCAGTTAGACAGAGGACAAGGAGTAAAAGAGGTTCAGGGCACATGTAAAAAGGCTTTGTAAAAATGGAGCTTCTTTGTCAGAGTCTTTGTTAACTGAGGTATGCCTGTGTATCAGGTTGCATGACTGGGTACTTATAAGTCTATACCCATGCAGTCTCTTCTTGTGTCTTGTTTCCCACAAAAAGAGGGATTGCATTCCCATTGTAACTGCTCCACTACTCAGCTGTAGTGTGTATAAATCCTAGCATCCAGATGTGGCATTGCCATATTGTGAGTTCCCCTAACCCTATCCTTTCAGTAGTGGCTTGCTGGCAGGGGTGGAGAGGCTTACGGTGTAATGATGACACAGTGCATGCTGGGTATTTGTATCCCTTGTGTTGAGTGAAGGGTGTTGTGTGTGGGAAAGTTGTTGATAGGATGCCAGTCATTGGGCCAAAGCCTGAAAATGGGTTGCTGAAGAAGAGTCCACGAGTTCCATAATATTTTATAGGATGGTTGCCTTCCTCATTTTGACCCTATTGTCACTCAGGTTCCTGACATGCAGTATTTTCTACTTTGAATACTACTCATAATCCTGTAGATGTTAATCACATCTCTACTGCATGTTTTCCCAAACAAAAGTATTCTGAACAAATTTTAACCTGAAAGTGCTTATGACCACAGCAGAGGTGAAGAAAGTTACTTTTTGGACTAGTAGTTCTTTAAGGCAGATGCTTGAGGTTGTTCTATCTGATTGTATAAGAAGATAAACCAGTGTTGTTGTTTTTTCTTTAAGCTGATGCCTTTTTTGTAGGAGAATATTTGCTGTTAGGCCTCAACAGACTCAGAAATAATTTCAAGCCAAAGTAATTTGGAGCAGAAGATGCAGTCTCTGAGAGAGGTTACTCACTCCCTCTCCCTTGCTGCCTGTCTCTAAGCTTGCACTTGTTTTTTGCTTGGCTTCAGGCCTAGACAACGGGTATGGGGATTCTTCAGGCATGCATTTTTTAAAAGTGTTGGTTCTGGTTGTCGGTGACAGAACAAGCTTCAGTTGACATTGACAAATCAGCCCATTTTTAACGCTGTCTTGGAGAGGTGCAGTGGAATGGCCTCAGACTCTCTAATTACAGGCTCTTATTGACTAGATCGATCTCAAGCCATGTATTTAAACAGCCTGCTTAGGGTAATAAAGGAAGTTTCCTCTTCATTCCTCTCTTCCTGATGTATATCTTTTCTGCTACCAGATAGTACTTTGATACGATGGTATCCAAGACATGCTATTCTCCTACCAGCTGCTGAAAATGAATTGGCTAGTATTTCACACTACTTGCAAGTGGAGTGAAAATGAAATATGCATGTTGGCTAGCATTTTCAGCCATACCATAGCAAATGTATAGTGAAGTTGTTGCAGTCCCCCAGATATCTGGCTATTGTACCTAATTTTTACAGAAAACAAAAAAAGAATCACCTTTATTTTCAGATGTAACCTATCTTCTTCTTTTTTCCAATATATTCATTAATTTTCAAAAAATGAAGATTGCTTTACATTTGTACCAGCTATACAATAGAAAAAAGACATTATAAACTACATTTACATGAAATCTACAACGATATGTCCAATATATGTGACAGCAACAAGGAACAAAACACAAAGTATACAGTAACAAACATTAACTAGAAACAACCAGTTGAATATGTCCTTTGTGTCTTCTTCAATATTATTCTCTTAACCCCTGTTGTCCTGTTCTGTGTCTACTATTCCAATGAATAAGGTTAGTATTCCTTATATATACATAATCAGGTGGTCTGGACAATACAAAGGATAAGTTAACAACATAAAGAGACCCCCCCCCACTGAGAAGAACTCAGCTGCTAATTTTTTTTTTATTATTCTTAGTAACCTTGCTGTCTTCTGAAAGGAAATAAGAAGAGTACGCTGGTATGACATTGACTTTTTTCTTTCCGCTCTTACCTCTTGTCCTTCTTAGTATTTTGCTTATTAATCACACTTATATCCTGTATTTCCTCCAGAGAGTTTAAGGGGAGGTACCTAGCTCTTTTCCTCCTCACTTTATCCTCACAACTATCCTGTGGGATATGTCAGGCAGAGAGAGAGAGAGAGAGAGAGAATCAATGAGTTGTCCAAGGTCATCTGGTATGTTTCGTGGCTTAGTGAAGATTAGAACATAGATCTCCCAAGTCCCAGTCCAACAGTACTTATACCAGTACACCACGTTGACTCTCACACACTATTGGTTCTCACTCTTCTAACATTCCTGGGGGTAAACTCAAACTTCCTGTGAAAGGGACCTCTTCAGGTTGTACAAAGAAGGGACATGTTTCAAGTGTTCACATGGACTACAGTGTGAGTTACTCACCTGGGTCTTCTTGCATTATATTTGTGGCCTGGGGAAGAGTTGCATTCCAATCATAACAACAAGAAGATGGCCACTGTTGCTTTGGCCCAGTTTTTTACCACGTTCATATACAACGGCAGTGATTTTCTGAACCTATGATAGAATGCTCCCATTCTGCATGAGATGCAGAGAGGTGTTGTGAAAGGGCTTGATGTCATATGAAGGTCATGCAATATCCAGTTACCCTTGGGAGTTCACTGTTTCAGGGTATGATAGTGGCTCTGAGCCTGGACGTCTTTAAAGGGAGAGGGTAATGCTGTCAGTACCTACTAGTTCTGGAACCAAGTAGCATGTATGTGGGACAGGCTTTTGAACTCATCTCTTGCTTGTAAGTTTCCCAAAAGATATCTGAACAGCCACTGTGAGAAATAGGATGTGAGATTAGATAGGCCTTTGGTATCATCCAGCTATATTCTCTTGAAGTGTGTCTGAAAATGATCTGCTATCATTGGAAAATGTTGTGTGCATTTGTGTGTATGTGGCCTTTCCTCAGTGGTATTCATCATAGCACCTGACATATGTGGGTGTGAAAATCAAAGCTTTCCAGAAATGCTGTGGTAGGTGGTCCACAAAATACTCCCCTAAAGCTCCTTTCCTGAAGGCACTGGTGTTTCCTTTCAGATTCACTTGGTCTCTGCTGAGTCCACTAGATGGCAGTGTGCCACTGCAGTGACACCAAAATGTTGTGTTGAACTCTTTTATCTCCTGTGGGACCAGAGACACCCACCAGCTGTAATTAATGGCAAAACAGGAAGTGTAGAATGGATTGTATCTCTGAGTCATAACTTGCATTCTCTCTCAGCAAGTTTGTCCCTATATGAAGCTACATCTGAAGAAGAAAAAAAGTCCAGTATCTTTAACAATCAGTGTTGGTTGTTGTGATAGTGGGATAGTGTTGCAGTAGTAGTAACCAGGGTGGCTGTATAGTTGGCTTTTTATCGGGCTGCCTGCTTTTCAAAGAGTGTCCTGTCATTTTTCCATAATGCTGTTGGGAAAGGCTTGAGGAAAGTGTTTGTGTGTTTTCAGAAGAAGCATTTTATCCACACTTTCTTTTTCTCCCTTTTCTGGTTCTCTCTAGCAGATGCATCTTCCTTTCTCCTGCTTCCTCCCTGCCATGCCCATCAGGAAAGATGAGGCTGGGGGAGCCAAATCTGCCTCCTTAGTGCATGGTTGCTTAGCTACATGTGCTCTGTAGCTGGCGGTGACAGCTGATGTCTCCTGTGTCAGTAGGGCAGTGAGTCCATTCTGTCCTTAACTTTAAAGGAGCAATCCAAGGTGCTGAACCTATTTGGGATAGGATTCAGCAGCTTGGATAGCTCGTTTAATTGTTGAAGTAAAACCCAGACTGCATCCACAACTTCACCCACATGGGAACTAGCAGGCTAACTGGTCTAGTGTCTGTCTGGACAGGGAGCTGTACTGATCCATAAAAAAACTAAGAGGTGCTAACAGATTATATGCTGATAAAATGTCTCCTGGTTGTTCATTTTCTCAGTATTTCAAAATTATTCATAATGTCTATGATGTTCTGAAATTGTATTTCATAATCACTTAGAATTTCATAGATTATTTATATTTCTACACATAGCGTATTCAAAGCAGTGGACAAAAATGTAAGAAAACTACAAAGATATTATAAAATAGCCATGACAATCAAATAAAAAATTAGGAGCGGGCAAGATGGTGCAATTGTTAAAGCAGAAGGCAAATCAAACTCTTAAAGCCTCCCTGAAAGCACAAAGGAAGGAATCTATCATAGATTATCAGAAAAACCGTTCAGTAACTATGCACCAGCCACCTTTTTGACACTGACTTTAAACATGTCCAGGCTAATGTAGGCAAGGCAGTCATTAAGGGTTTTAAAAGTCAGTGCCAGCACCATGGCCCTAAGTACAGCTTGAGAGAAAAGTATCAGTTGAAGTTTGAGTATAATTTGGTTTAACTGAAAACAGTGGAGGGAGGGGCAGGGACAATGAGGTTAAGGACAATAATGGGGAGGGCATGTGCCATTCGTCTTAGACTGAGGTCCTTACAAGAACTGTCACCCACCCTCCTCAGCTGATACACCACTTGGGAAAAAAGCTCAATTGATGTCAACAGGAATTTCCCCCCAAATTAGGCCAGATAGGAGCGTGTGTGAGTGCATACATATGAGAGAGAAAGAGAGACTAACTGATCAGTGTTAATGTTGCTGAAGGTATTGTGAGGTGTAAGTATACACATACTCTTAAAAGACTCTGCTTTCTTACCTATCACCCCAGCTGTCATATTCTGTTCTGTTTGTGGCCTGTTTTTGCTATCTGCTGTAGGGTTTTAGACTTCTGTGATTTGAAGGTGGGTCTTTTTAATCTGATATACAATTAATTTTTGTACTTTGGATTGCTTTCATACAACTTATGAGCTGCATTGGGATATTTTAAAGAAATTATTATTGAGTGTATGTTCTCCTATTCAGAAGTTTCACAAATGAAATCTTTACTGTTACGTATAATCCCGATGTTCAGATTGTGTTGAAAGTAACTTTTTTTTTAAAAAAAGTAGGAAGTCCATGCAGAACAGCAAACACAATACAAATACAATTTTCTAACAGTTTTATTATTTTTTTATTATCTTGCTCACCTTAATTAACAAGGGGAAAAATCCTAAAAACTTCTTTCAAAGCTTAGAAAATTGTTTTAAAAACATAATTGATCTGGGATTGCCAAATAAATATATTTGTGGATTATTTTAAACTTTAGTTTGCAATAACTTGTAGAAACAGAGAGGAGAATCACACAGTTCATGGATTAAATTTTATGCGTCTGTTTGTCTCCACTGGGTGCCTACTTGGACACACAACTGTGACTTAAAAATGCTTTGTCGCGTCAGTTGTCTCCTTAAGACAGAAAGGCAGGACAAAATTGGGGATTTTTAAAGTAATCTGACCTTGAAAAAAATCCAACAAAATCTAAAATGACACCTCTGTTCCTTTCTTTGCCAGACCTTCCTACCCTCTTTGCTTAATTTCTGTGCTCTCAAAATTAGCTCTGATTAGAACAGTAGAATCTTCAGTGGCTTCAAGATGAGTACAGTTAGTTCTTCAGGAAGTTATCTCAAACCATATGCCGCCAGTGGCATATGCCTAGTAAGTGTAATGCACATACGGTTGTGGCAAAAATCCCACAGCTTATAATATGTGTAGGTAGTTTGAGTGCTCTACGTTTGCATGACATTTTGAAAAAAACATCACTACCTAAAAGCTGTAGAGATAAGCAAATGTTGTCTTGGTGTGTTTGCAACCCTGTCGGTTTTCTTTGATTTAATAGTCACATTCAGCTGAGCATAAGACAGTAAGATCCAAAATCTTCAGGTATAATGTTTACTGTTGGTTTAATGTTCATATAATAAAAGTTGATGTACCAAGTTACATCTATCAACAGCACATGTATTTGTGTATTTTCACAGAACAGGTTTCACATCTTTCAACATAGCATACTAACATATGCAAAGAAACCTTGCATCAAGAGTATAAATTATATTCCTATACAGCACAGGCGTTTGTATTCACATGTATTTTTTATTTTTATTTTCTGAAGGATATAGCAAGGTTCAGAATGCAAGGAGAAAGTCCTTCTGTGCCTCATACTGTGAAAGATTTTATTTTCTGTTGAGCAGTAAATCGGGAAAGAAAGAGTGTCCTGTATCTGAAATGGAGAAAGGGAGAGAGTGTGAGAGAGAGCAATCTTGTGAGAGAAATGGAAGTATGTCTGCTGAAGAGAGACGGCAGATTGCAGGGTGCTACTGATGAAGTGGATAAAGATCTGGATGCAGTGTAGAGGTACTGAGGGAAAGAGCTATATGAAGAAGAAAAATATAAGGAGGGACTATATTAAGGACCTTACAGTTTTTTAATGACTGTGTCTATGTGAGAGGGACTGAGCAATTGTCAGACAGATTATGTATAATTCACATATGTATATCTGAGTTTATACAGATGGAAAATCAGGATTCTTTTGACTGCTCAGTTGAGTAAAAGTTATCTCTCTTAATTTTCTTCATTACGTAATCAGGAGTGGCAATGGATCACATGCTACTTGCTGTAGCCCTTGCTACATGGTGCAGATTCCTCTCCCCTTCCCTAGTCAAAAGGAAGAAACGAAGAATGCGTTGGTAGTCATGTACATAAAGTATGTTTGCAGCTAACAAGGTACCCTACATAACTAGAATTCTTAATCAGGGACTGGAGCAGCTTAGCAAACCCTAGTTGAGCCAGGAATCTGGCTAATATGAGTTTGAGTGGCTAGAATGGGAAATGAGAATTTAGTCCAAGATGACCAGGAGCTAAAGATAGGGCTATATGATTTTGACCACCTGTTTCCTTACTTGCAATTCAGAGATCTCCAGCATCATCACATCAGCTATCACAGTTATATGGAATGCTGGTTTAAGCTGTAGGAGAAAAGCTTGTGGGGAGTCATATGCAGAATTTGGAAGGCTTACCCTTTTGGCCTACAACTCCCAGACTCTCCCAACCACTGGCCTCTTTTCCAAGCTGTGGAAGACACAGATTCTACAACTTGTTTGTGTAGATGATACTGCATCTGCTGAATACACCCACAGAACCCTTTAGCAGTAATTGATGCTGTTGTTTATATACTGTTACCAATATACATGGCATTTCTCAGAGTTTCATAAGTACGGCAGTATCCTGCCCCAAAGATATTTAATGCTGCATGTTCTGATGTCAAAAGAGACCACAAAGGAAGGGAACAGTGGAAGAAAGGAAGTTACTGAGAGACACATGGGAATCAGTGCTGTTACACATCAGCGTCATTTTAGTTGAGGAAAGCAACTTAAGGCATTAAGAAAAGAAAAGAAGAGGTTGGGTAGAAGAGAGAGTGTTGCTGTAGTTTGTTATTCTGTGAAGAGAATTGTGAGCATAAGGAACACCAGTGGAGAATGGGAAGACCAGTCACATGGGGGCAGGGGGTGAATTGCCCAGGGCGGCAATGTTTTTGGGGTGTCCTGGCCCGCCACGCCCCCATGTGCCCTCACCACACACCATGCACCGCAGCCACGCCTCCACACACAGTGGCCATGCCCCTTCTGCTATAGCCCCACCCCCCTCCCGCCCCCCTCCACACACTCCAAGCTCCGCCACTGGGGAAGGCTATTGCGGCATAGCAATTAGGGGATTGTATGTATCACAGGTTCACAGGTCCTCGTTCATATATCCTATCACAGGGAGTGACCTTGAGCCACTTAAACACACAAATGCCCTGTCTCTAAATTAGGGATGAGGAAGATGTGGCTCTAAAAAAGCTTTTAAATGGTAACTTTCAGTGTCCCCTCACTATTGACTGTGCTGGCAATGACAGATGAAAGTTGCAGTACAACTACATATGGACAGTCACACTTTCTCCCACTTTCCCCTTGTCCTAAATTATCTGAAAGGAATCTTCTGAGGATGAAATAACTGGATAGGAAGAGCAGTGTATAGCACTTTAGAATTAATTGCTGGTTCAGGTGAACTTTCATGATGAATGAAGAAATGGGGTTTTTTTTAAAAAAAAAAGGTCACTAGGCTGTCTTTTGTGGCTTCTGTCTTTAACTTCAACTGTCTGTTGCTGAGTTCTGGGTTGGCTTAGTGGGCTTGACAGTTGCAAGAGCTAACTGTTTCTAGAATTCGTCCCACACCACCCCCACATGACCATGGGTGGCGGGGGGGAATGGCCTTTGCCGCCCTCCCGCAAGAAGAGATCGCTCGCGAGGGGCGATGGGAGGAGGCGGGGCTGGCAGGCGCTACTTAAGGCCGCCCCACCTCTCCCTCGGCCTCTTTCGGATCCAAGTTCAAGTTCAAGTTCGTGTAACCCCTTTTATGTTAATTAGGCATATTAATAAATTGCCCTAGTTCAACCCAAGCTCTGTGTGCGATCTCTTCATTTCGTGGGTTGGGTGGCAAACAGTCACTTTATCTCTCCCTAGAGCGCTACAGCTTGCAAAAGCAGAAGTAAAAACCAGCCAGCTAGTTCATGTTGTTACAGCCAGGTTTTACTGTTGTGTCTCCTCTCAGGGCCTTCTGACCAAGTAACCCTTTGCTTTATGAACTTGGAGACAAAAGGTTTTAAGTGCCTAAGCAGGCATTCAGCATAGTCAGTTGCAAATGATGCAATGCATTTAAGTAGCTGATTTTTCTTGTAAATTTCTGTTGCTTCCTATATCTAATGATAACTGAAATAGTTTCCCTTAATATAATGTCGCTCCCATCTTTTGCACAGCTGTGATGACTTGATCCTTTTACAGCTGCCACTTCCAAGCATTGGATTCAAATTACACACATGCTTTGGACTTTAATACCCATCAGACCCACCCTGCATGGGCTGAAATGGCAAGAGATTATGGGAACTTTAATCCAAAATTTCTAGAAGGCCAAAAAATAAAAAAATAAAAAAATCCACTTTTGATCTGTTGGAAAGGTCACTCAGCTTCTTCACTTTCTTTCTTATGCCACTTGATTAATTTTTCAAACCTATTTATCATTTTTTTCAAGTGACTCTACTTAACTTTTGTATATGTAGATGTATATGTAGAATCCAAATTGGGTTGAAGTCTTGTCATTATGTGTTATGTCTGTCTGAAGTCTATATTATTTTTATAATAAAAATATTGGGGGGAGGAAGTGACTCTACTTACCTGGAGCTGTTTGACCAGTCTGTCTTTGTGTCAAATTGTTATCTCCTCACACTGTACAGGCTCCATTATTTTTATTGTGTTTGCTATATTGCAATTGTGTTGTTTTTGTTTCATTCTCTGTGTTGTTATCTAAGATTCACTGCCTTAGGCAAATGTTTATAAATAAATAAATAAAGTCATTCTTTTAAACATGCAGGAGCCATTCCCAATTGACATTTCTTTCTGTGTACATATTTTTCAGTTTAAGCTTTGGGAGTTTTTTTGGTAACCAATTTGTAAATATAGGCCAAGATCCTGCATCAGGAGATGTATGCATATCACATAGCTAAATCTCTGCAGTGATGTCTCCCGGATGCTAGCTCCTCACAATCCAACTTGTAAACAGTGCAGCTCCCGCCCCAAGTGTTGGAGTGCTGGGAGATGAGTGGGAATATGTCCAGCTATTTTGCTTTAGCTGGACTTGGTGCATCAGCCATCTGCAGAGACTTGCAGGGGTCCTCAGGGGATCTCTTTGATAATGTCCTTGCAGTGCTCTCTGGTAACAAAGAAATGACCATTTTTAGGGGGGTTGTGCTGCTGACAAGATAGGTTTGAGGAGGGGAATTTGGTTGTTTTGTGATTACAACAAACTACTGACCTCTACAATGACCAAAAAGAAAAAAAGAATTGCAACGATGTAAATCTGACTTATAACTTCTTTATTTTTCAACAAGATGATAGCAATTACATCTATGTTGGTTCCACATTCATTCTAACACATACCTACAGGGATGTGTGCAGATGGAGGTGTGTGTTACCCTTTTCATGCTAGATTTTGATCCGATTGATGTTCATTTGTAGTGTTTTATCAGCACTAACCATTCTAATTTTGTTCTGTTGTAATGTTCTCTTTTTTTATTTGATAATGTTGTTCTTTTTTTAAAAGGGGGGATAACTGTATGATGTGATGATTTATCCTGCAACAAGGTGACCACATTTACAGATGTACACTAAATTTCAGAGGAAACATGAGGTAATCCTCTCACAGGATACTCAGAACATGACATTCTTTCACCAGCTTATATAAACATAATGCCGTTTTATTTTGAGAGAGCCTTTAAAATTTCCTCTTAATTCTGTAGCAGCCATGTTGCTATGACCAGCTCCCACATGTATAGAATAATGATTAAATGGTCCTGCTATGTGTGTGTCTGGAAGAGTGATTGTGTGGCCCTTGGTCATGAAGTCAGTAGCACTTTAGGAGGGAAAAGTGTCAGTTTTGCAGAGAAGTCCTTTTAGGCAGCTCCTTCCCCCCATTGAAATGTTATCTAAACTATGCTGGAAATGAATTGGACATCATCTTAGCTCTCCTGTGGTTAGGGTAAAGTGTAAGCAACACTTCTGGGCTTTATAGGTAGGTGTGTGTGTGTGTGTGTGTGTGTATATAAAAAGGAAGTAGAAGAGACTGAGAATTTAGACAGCACTCTAGTCATTATCATCTACACAATGAGTTAATTTTCTCATTTGTTTCAAGACTTTTCCCCAGACACTGCCTGATTTAAATCAAATAGATTTAATTCAGTGCTGTAGATCTGCAAGAAAAAAGACCAATTTAATTTGAGTTGTTTCCCATAACTTTAGAGATTTCCTTTAAAACATGTGGGGGAGTATACATTAATTGCCATAACTATTAAAACATTGATTTACAACTAAATAAAATCATTTTACCATACAGGAGGGGGTTTACTTTAGCTGTGTATAATTTCTTAAATAGACAGCATATTACAGTTTTAGAAAATGGTACCTAATTCATTGCTTATTTAATAGATAACTTAGTTTTTCTTTGTGCTCTGTGTCAGACGTTAGAGAATAAATAGAAGTGATTTACACACAAAAGGCAGTAATATAATGTATTTTATTTCAAAAAAGGGGTTTTTGTTTGCCTCTTTCTCTGTATATATGAAAAAACAATGAGTGAGACCAGAAGTTGTAGCTTTAAGTGTTCAGAATTTTCCATTAGCTAATAGTTTTTTCTTTTTTTCCTTTTGAATAATAAAAAGAGACAAGAAAAAACAAAAAAGCAGTGTAAAAAGGCATAATAACACTACAGAGAACAAAGTAATACAAAGAGAAAAGGCTATAAAATAAACTACACAACTACACAATATCAAGAAATAATAAAAAATAGCAAAAGTAAAAATATCAAACTGCACTACCAAACAACATAACTACTCATGACTAAAAATTGGTTCTTGCCCCTGCAGCAGTGAATAGCAATCAGCAGTAACCACTAACCGTTAGATCCTTAAAAAAAATTAATACGTGTTACCTATTATTTATTTTCATAGTAAATCTAGAGTTACAAAATTAGTTAATAATTAATAATTATATGCATATTGTTAATAACAATTCTAATTTGCTTATCAAATATCATTTTAAGAACTTAATAATTGCATAACAATTTTAGTCATTAGTACCTTACTATTCTTAGAATGAGAATTCTCTATATAGTAAATAACTTTTAAAAATAGCAAATGAAGTAAAGCTATTTTCTGGTTTCTCTTCTTGCAATACAAATTTGATACTAATATCAAATTTAAAATGAATACTTTAAGAGAGAAAATAAAAGAAAAAAGCTATCTTTATCATCATCAAACACCTTCAATCCCTTCATAACTTTTACCTTTAGTAACTTATAATCATAATTCAGTTTCATGATCCATAAATAATAAACTATTTTCTTCATCAGACATCTTCTTCCTGTTTTACTTCTTTCTATTTTTTCTGAGAACTGGATCATATTTGAGTATTCCTAAAAGCACTTTTATCAAGGCAATCTGTGTCTTTTGCCCTTATATATAAAAACCAATTCTTCAAGTTAGTCCCAGCTGGAAAGAATATTTATCCTGAGAAGCCTATCCATTAATAAGTCCATCAATGAATTGTTGTTCTCCTTTTTTCCAGTTAGAGCTTCTTGTAAACTCACAGACCCAGTTGTCTCACATGCTCCAAAATAATATCAATTCACAGTCCACTCAATTTCACAATTGTAGATTGGGTTGTGGCATCCCTTATGTTGTTCATTTTTCCAAAATCAACTGTGTTGACTTTCACCATGTCTTGCAGAGTATTTATCTCAATTTGTGTAGACATGATTTCCAAGTCACAAATCAAGACTTGCAAAGATTATATTGTGCCTTCTGTTCCCTCAAACTGCCAGCATGTCACTTCAGCCATCTGTTGCATTTTGGGCTCCTCATCTTCCTCTAGATTATCTTTAAGTTTTCGTGACAATTGTGACAGTTGTTCTGTAAGCACTTCAGACTTTTGTCTTAGTAGATACATTAGTTTGTCTAAATTCAGCCAAAAATGTAAAAAATACTCAGGTACATCTTCAGACCTTCCTAAGTCATTTCTAGTATGAATGTCACAGTCCAATGCTGTAGTCATGATAAATTCCATTCAGTATGTCCTATATTCCAAACAATAAGGCTGGGTACTCAAAACATTAGGTAACAGGAGATCTCGTGTGAACTTTCCCAGAAATGTTAAATTTAGCACAACACTGTGCATCAAACAGACTGGGCAAGTAATTTTAACAATTCCATCTTCATAAGTACTATGATCCATATCAAAAGCATGAAGTAATAGTCAGACAGCGCAGATTGTCAAACATCAGAAGAAAGGTAATCAGTCCTTTAAAAGTCCTTTCAAGGGAGAAAAGGTCCATAATCCCCATCCAAATCCAAAACATTTCAAAAATCCAAGTACACTACATATATATATATATATATATATATATATAAAATCTCCCAAGGTAAAAGTAAATAAAGAGGAAAAGAAAAAGAAAAAATGATACATTGAATAGTTAGATTGATTCTCTTATAATGCCAATAGTGATCCAAAAAAGGAAGTTCTTCTTCGTGGTCTCTGTGCCTCACATATTAGGAGCTTTCGCGCCTGCGCGGTAGCGTTCGGAAACTTCTAGAGCTCGTTCGCTTGGCGGGAACCCCTCCCCAATGCCGGTACTGCGCATGCTCCTCCCGCCGAGCAACGGTCTCTCCTCAGTTCTTTTTCGTCCGCCATCGCGTACGGAAGGTTCTTTAGCTTGTTCCTCGCTATTCCCTCTGCTTGGCTATTTCCTCACGGTTTTTCGACTATTTCGGACTGTTTCTTGACCTCTCTCTCAGACTTCCCTTCGGACTTGGTAAAAATTCAGACTCCTCCGCGTTTCTTCTAACTTCGTCGGTCGTCTTATGTCCACGTTGTTTAAAAAGTGCGTCTCGTGTGGGCGTAAGGTCGCTCTTTCCGACGGCCATAAGGAGTGCCTCTTCTGCTTGGGCGAGACCCACAACACCCGGACTTGCCCAAGCTGCCGAGAGTTTACCGCCCAAACTCTCCGTAACAGGTCTTCGAGGCTCAAATCCTTTTGTTGGGAGCAGTCGTTGAAGGCAATTGAGCAGACTTCCCAACCCAAGATGGCCGACAAGAAGACGACCGCACCATCGATGGTATCGGCGGCTGCCGTTCCATCTACTTCGTCGGCATCGGGCTCGGTGCCGGCGTCGAGAACGCCCATCGCAGCGTTACCGAGGATTCCGAAGCTGTCAGCGGCTGCCAAGTCAGCTAAAGGTTCCTCGATGACGAGGAAGGCTGAGGCTCCGGCCAAAGAGACGCCTCAGAAGAAACGCCCTGCTCCGGACGGAGACAAGGGAAAGGAGAAGGAGAAAGACAAGAAGAAGAAGAGGAAGGAGAAGAAACACTCCCCGGCTGGGGATGTTCATCCTCCCACTCCTCCTTCAACTCTTGAGCCTTCAAAAGGGCGAGGCGAGCCGGCCGACCTCTTGGACGATGAGGTCGAGGATGCGCCGCAGGAGCGCCCGGACTCGCCGGTGGCGGAACCTCCAACCCTGGTGGAGGAACAACACCACCGCCCTTCGAGCCGCCGCAGGTCGGCTGACCTGCAGCAGAGACCATCCCAGCAAGTCTCTGCTTCCCCGGAACGGTGCTCGATGTCGGCTAGCTCTTGGTCACGCTCTTCGGAGCTGCCGCAAAGATCGCCGACTCCTCGAGAGACACAAGAGGAACAACCTCGCTCTTCTGCCTCCAGGTACACCTCGGCATCCTACGTGGCCAGGTACGCCAGGGAATCTGAGTGGAGAGAGCGCCCGGCATCCTACCGGTCACATTCTCCATCATACTGGGATCGGTACCACCGTGACCCGAGGTGCTGGGAGACCTTCTGGAGGTCCCGGTCACCTCAACGCGAACGCCGTCGGCTCGCTCCCGCTCACCAGAAAGAGAGGACCGTCGGTATCGTAGGCACCGAAGCCGTTCGCCGGCCGACCACCGGCGCTCCGAACGCTCCTTCAGCTGCTCTCCCTCGCCTCGATACCAAAGAGCAAGAGAGCCTTCGCCTCGGTACCGTGCGGTATCGCCGCCTCCCAGGGTTACTTCTACAGCAACACGCCCTGTGGAGTCTGTGGTGACTAAGCAGGCCACGGCCACAACAGCCTGCCAGACAACACCCATCACCACCAAGAAGGAGAAGTCGGTGGTAGCTGCACCCAAACGGGACGCCCCCACTGTCTCCATTCCTGTTGCGGACAAGCCGAAGAAGGTGCAGTCTACGACCACTGCGAAAGAGCCAGAGCGGGAGCAGCGAGAAGACTCACCCACCTCTGGGTCCTATGACTCCAGCGCCGAGTCGGATGTCTCGGAGGCTGCTTCACAGGAGTCCCCCCCTTTGGGATTCGGAGAACCGGTTCCCGATTCAGCTCCGGAGGACGTCCAGCAGTTCTCCGCGATGCTGCTCTGGATGGCCACTACCCTTGGCCTCAAGATCGCGGACGCGGAACCGGAGGATGACAACCCAGTCTTCTCTATGGTCGAAGGGAGGCAACCTGCCACCGCCCCGTTGCCCCTTCTCCCTCACATCGCAAAGGTCGTCAAGTCCGCGTGGGACAAGCCGGCTTCGGCGCAGCCGATACCGCAGAGGCTCGAACACCTGTGCAGGGTACAGAAGGATAACACCGCTTATCTCTTCAACCACCCTGTACCAAACTCTGTGGTCATCAAGTCGGCTCAGACGAAGGGGAGCGGCAGACAACATACCACCCCACCAGACAAAGGAGGCCGCAAATTGGACGCCTATGCCAGGAGGTTCTACTCCACCGCCTCCCTCCACATACGGCTGTCCAACACGCAGGCTTGCCTCGCGGCTTACCTGCACAAGGTCCTCGATCGCCTCTCCCCGGCCATAGAAGCGGTGCCGGAGGACATCTGCCAGGCTACTGCCATGATTTTTAACGAGGCGGTAGCGATCTCACGCCAGCAGATCGTCTCCTCTCGACACACAGTTGAGATAGCATCGCGGGTAATGGCAGGTTCCGTCGGCTTGCGCCGCCACGCCTGGCTGAGACCGGCGGACATCCAGGAGGACACTCGCAGGAGAATCGAGGACCTTCCTTTCGATGGCGAGGGCCTGTTCAACGCGTCCACGGACGAATCGTTGGACAACCTGGTCAAGGTGAGGCTGACGGCCAAAAGATCGGCCTTCATCCATCCTCGCAGGCCCGCAGGCCTTCTACTTTCCGCCAGTCATGGCGACGCTCCTCCACCTCGTCCTTCCAGAGGTCGGCTCAGTCCGCTCCCTCGAGGCCTTCTTCGGGGTCGTCTGCTAGACGTTCTTTCAGGCGACGCCCCACTTCGTCAAAGAAGTCCTCCTCTGAGACGAAGTCCAGGTTTTGACCTGTTCAGCGGGCCGCCCCAATGGCAACAGTCTCTCTTCAGCCTTCCCTCAGCCCTCGGAGACCGACAGACCTTAGCTCGACACCTGTCGGAGTGGCAACATGTCACTACGGACTCTTGGGTGCTTTCCATCGTCCGTCTTGGCTACGCCATCGAGTTTCAAGATATTCCTCCTCGAGGCGTCTACTATTCCACTCCGTCCAGCTCAGTCCTCCTGGAAGAGATCCAGTCCCTCCTCGACAAAGGAGCAATCGAGCAGCTCTTGTTGAAAGCCAGCTCCACTGGCTTCTTCTCCCGGTACTTCACGGTACCAAAGTCCGACGGTTCCCTTCGACCGATCCTCGACCTCAGAGGGGTGAACAACTACATCCACACCAAGAGGTTCAAGATGGTCACGCTACCGTCGAGCTTGCCGTTTCTCCATCGAGGGGACTGGTTCGCCTCCATCGATCTCTGAGACGCCTACTTCCACATCGCCATTCGCCCGCAACACAGACGGTACCTCTGCTTCGCAGTCGACAACATCTGCTACCAGTACAAGGTGCTGCCGTTCGGACTCTCAGCTGCCCCAAGGGTCTTCACCAAATGCATGGCCCCGGTGGTATCGTTCCTGGGGACGAAGGGTGCCTCTATCTACCCGTACCTAGACGACTGGCTGTTGGTGGCGTCCTGCAAACAAAGACTTTACCACGACGTCCACATGACGTTGACACTCCTTACCCGTCTCGGGCTACAGGTCAACCCGAAGAAGTCTCACCTCGAGCCGGCGAGGACGTTGGACTTCATCGGTGCCACTCTGGACTCCATGTCCGCCAGGGCGTACCTGCCAGAGACTCGGGCGCAGACCTTGATCCAAGCCGCCGTTCACGCATACGCGGCGTCCACCTTGTCGGCGAAAAGGATCCAGCAACTGTTGGGCTACATGGCCTCGACAACCGCGGTCACGTATCTCTCCAGACTGAGAGCAAGACCCCTTCAACACTGGTTTGTCCGCATATTCGATCCCCTGCGCGACGAACAGAGCATTCGACTGCAGCTGCCAGAAGGAGTCCGGTCATCTCTCCGATGGTGGCAATCACGAGACAACCTGCTGTCCGGGATGCCCTTCCAACAGCCGACACCAAAGGTGACGGTAACGACCGACGCCTCCCTCTCCGGATGGGGTGCCCACTGCGGCGATCTCAAAGTCCGCGACGGATGGGGCGCCGACGAGATGACTCTCCACATCAACGCCCTCGAGCTGCTGGCCATCTCGAAAGCTCTGCGGGCGTTCCGCCGCATCGTCTCTGGCCACACAGTCCTGATCCTCACAGACAACACCACTGCGGTCTGTTACGTCAACAGACAAGGAGGGACTCATTCCACTACCCTACTGAACATCGCCCCCGATCTGTGGGACTGGTGCGTTCGTCTACAAATTCATCCCGTAGCTGTTCACCTGGCCGGGCAGGAGAACACTACAGTGGACGCCCTCAGCAGGGACACCTCATCCCATCACGAATGGTCTCTCTCCGGAGAGGCGTTGAGACTCATTCGAGACCGCTGGGGCGAACCAACGATCGATCTCTTCACGACCAGGGAAAACGCGAAGTGCAGCCGATTCTGTTCGAGAGCAGGTCACGATCGGGCCGCCATTGGGGACGCCTTCCAGTTTCTGTGGACCGGGGAACTTCTGTACGCGTTCCCGCCGTTCCCGCTGCTTGGCCGGACGATATTGAAGATCCGAGCCGACCGAGCCGACACGATCCTGGTAGCCCCGTATTGGCCGAGGCAGCACCGGTTCACACCCCTGCGACGAGCTGCGCGAGGCGACCTCCTTCGGCTACCATCGACACCGGGCCTGCTCTCCCACTCCAGCGGCCGCGTCCTCCACCCGGACCTGCCACTCCTGGCCCTCGATGCCTGGAGGATATCGCACTAGACGATCCCGTGCTCGGTAACGTCCTCGTCGCGGCCAGGAAAGAATCCACCCATCGCAACTACGAATACAAGTGGCGACGCTTCCTGGCCTTCGCTGAAGAGCGGCGTGAGTCGGTATCGCCTGCCAGACTCCCCACCGTCCTTCACTTCCTCCTTCACCTCCGACAGCAGGGCCTGGCGTTCCCGTCCCTGAGGGTGTACCTCTCCGAGATCGTGGCATACCAACCGCCACGATCCTCAGCGTCAGCCTTCTTCAGGGACGATACCGTTAAGCAGTTCCTGAAGGGATTACAACATCTCTACCCACCGGTATCGCCGCCGCTACCGCCGTGGTCCCTGTCGCTGGTGCTATCGCAGCTTACGAAGCCGCCCTTTGAACCCATGGCGACATCGGATGACAGGCTGCTTACTTTGAAAACTGCTTTTCTCGTGGCTGTTACCTCAGCAAGACGAGCGGGCGAGATTACTGCCCTTCGAGTGGATGAGCCCTTCCTGGTCTTCCACAGAGACAAGGTGGTCCTCAGACCTGACATTTCCTTCCTGCCAAAGGTGGTGTCCAGCTTCTATCTCAACCAGGACATCATCCTGCCTGCCTTCTTCCTGGACCCGACGACACCGCTGGAGCGGTCCCTTCACTCCCTGGATGTTCATCGGGCCCTTGCTTTTTACAAAGACAGGACTGCTCCCTTCCGACAGACACCGCATCTCTTCGTTTGCTATGGATGGCGTCGGAAGGGCCACAAGTTGTCCACCCAGCGCTTCTCCAAGTGGGTGGTACAGACTATTCAGCTGGCGTACGAGCTCGCGAGGAAGCCTCCGCCAGCCCTTCTTCGAGCCCACTCCACCAGAGCTGTGGCAACTTCTGCGGCCCTTCTGCGAGGGGTTGACCTGCATGAACTCTGCCGTGTGGCGACCTGGTCCCAGCCATCGACCTTCGTTCGCCACTACAGGCTCGACTGCTGGTCGCGCAGAGATGCTTGGTTTGGACGTGAGGTGCTGGCTTCCGTACTCTAGGACCTGACCCGCCATCCAACTGGTAAGCTACACAGTCTCCTAATGTGTGAGGCACAGAGACCACGAAGAAGAAGAACAGGTTGCTTACCTGTAACTGTGGTTCTTTGAGTGGTCATCTGTGCCCTCACACATACCCGCCCTTCCTTCCTCTCTTCTCAGGTCCCTGTAGGTTCTATGGCGGACGACAGAACTGAGGAGAGACCGTTGCTCGGCGGGAGGAGCATGCGCAGTACCGGCGTGGGGGAGGGGTTCCCGCCAAGCGAACGAGCTCTAGAAGTTTCCGAAAGCTACCGCGCAGGCGCGAAAGCTCCTTATGTGTGAGGGCACAGATGACCACTCGAAGAACCACAGTTACAGGTAAGCAACCTGTTCTACTGTCTCTTTAAATCCAGATTCAAGAAAGCTCTAAGACTTTAGGCAAAGTATAGCAGCAACAAGCAAAGGGCTTCTTTTCTTAAGCAAGGATATAGAAAAGCAAATTAAATGCATATAAGGTGTCTAGATGTTGAAAATGAAATGTCCATATGGGGCGGGGGGTGAAACATCCTCCACCAAAGTGTGCAATTCTCCTGTAGCCTTGGGACCTTCTATAGCCACTCCGTTCCCAAATGGACACTTTGCAGGACCTGATCCTGGCTTGTGCAGAGTCTTCTGGCCCTGTGGAAGCCTCCCTTGTCAGGCACCGCACTTCAAGTGTGTGCAGTCTAACAGAGCTTGCTAAATTGTGTCTGCCATTAATGCAATTTCATGCCAGAACCTCCATTAACTAATAGGGAGAAACCAAAAACTGAAGTTTTTACAGGAGATACTCTGTGAACCTTGTTGGCAGTCATAAATATTCATAATAATATTCATATAGAGAACTTTTATGACTCAGATAGCTAGAAGGAATAACATAGGAATAAAAGATCAACTAACTGGACTCTGAAATAAAAAATTCTTACAGACATTTCTTGTTTGACATTTTCTCTTTTAAGTCTTTGATCTAAAGGCCAACCTATGAGCACTATTCTTCTAAATAAAAGACTGTCCATTGGGAAAACCTATTTAGTTTTGTGGAAGGGGGAAAAGAGAGAATGAAATAGTGTTCTTTCCTACCTTTGTCTTGTGTGTTTTAGTTTTTTGTACTTATTGTAATTTTTTTTTTGCCTGCTATAACTAACCGTCTAGCATTAATCAATATCACCTAAACCAGTCAGCATAACAAACTATTTTTTTTCCATGTGAGCTGGAACTGAACTTTCTTGAATGTGCCGAAACAGAGGACTTGCACTAGCCCAAACTGGAACCACTCAGGAAAAACAGCTAAACATGGACCAGAATCAAACAATCAGTTTAATGATATGGTTCCCTGCAGTTCACTGCTCTTTCTCCAAATCCCATAGTATTGGAGTCTGCAGATATAATGTCTGACTCTTAAGAGTTTGTGCATGAAACAGACAAAAGATACAGTACATTGGGATCAGAGAGTTCCATTCTAAGCCCTTGATGATACTTCATCATTTTAAAAATCAAGCCATTACTTGGAGAAAAGTCCTTGCTCAGTTCATTGTTAAGTCTGGAGAAAGAGTGAGATAATAGGAAATGTCAGTTACCAAATGTTTCTATGGTTCCCTCTGAGTCTGAAATGTCCTTAAGGGAAGACATATGTACTTCTCACTGCTAAAACGTGTTAACCACTAATTTAAGTGATATCACTTCGAAGCACTGAAAGGTATTGTGGTATAGTAGCAGTCTCTCTCCCTCATTCCCTCTCTACTTCCAAATTTCCAAAGAATATGTCTTGTACCAAGCTAAAGCCAAAGAAATATTTTTAGGTTTTAGACTTGTTAAAATAAATCTAAAGAGCAGAGAACAGCAGAGAGGCTAAAATGTATTTGTTTGCAAGAGAATTATGTCAGAAGGAGAGAAAATTAAGATCTGATGTAAAACATTGCCATTTGGGTTTTACAGTGTGCTCAAAATGTTATGTCAGTAGCAAGTATTATTTGATGAACATTTTAGGCCAGGTTTTGAATTGATCTTGATCCTACTTAGGAACAATTTTTTGTTACTGCATATTTAGTTTTCCTAACTGATCTGAGCACTTGTTCTGTCTTCCCTTTTGCCTACTCTCACCAGCAATTTCCTTTTGAAAGCTGCAAAGAGGTATTTATCTCATTTTGCTGTCATTCTTGTGTGCTTTAATTAAAGATTTGTTTGTTTGCCCCTTGAATTGCTGCCTGTCATAGGCTTTACCCCTGCTTAGACCCTGCAAAACCAACCCTTGGTTAAAGAGAATTAGTGATTTCATGTTTGATCCAGTCCATTTATTTCACATACGTAGCTAAAGGAGAAAGTGAACAAGCGTGCATTCTCTTCCTTTACATAATACAGGTCATACTGAGAAGGCTGCCGTGTATATAACTTGACCTAGAAGGCAGCATCCTGACTGCTGAAAAAAGCCAGCTGTAAGGATTGCGTATGTTACACTTACCTTTAAGCACCTGCATTAGTTTCCAGTTAATTTTGGAGCCCCAGTTGAAAGCAGTCTAGTCACTGAAAGAAATGCTTTCATCCATCTAGTCCCCTGTGTTCATTGATATCTTGCAGGGAGTATGCTTTTGCGCCTCCTCATGTCTGAAACAGGTCTGGAGAGCATGAAACTCTGCAGATGTTGTAGGGTGGACTGCAAGTTGCAGCAGCCATGCCTAGCATACCCAGTGGTGAAGGATGCTGAGAGCTGCAACATCTGCAGGACTGCATGATTCCATTTCCTAGTCTAAAGTATGGCCAGATGAGCTCTACATTGATTACCTTCTGAGAGGGTATTTCTTATTCAGAAAGACCCAGAAGCCTTCCTCACTTTCGACCTTAGTCCAAAGGGATCTTTTGCGCTGAGTTGTTGGAAGTTGTTGGTATCGTGCTTGCGTCCATTTAAATGGTTTCATCTAGAGGTTTTAACGACTATTCTTGTCATGTGTGATTTTCATTTTTCAAAAAAAAATCTTGTTTTCTTACATTTGTATGTTTTTAAGAAATTATGAGCACTTTCACAAGATTAAAAAACTAATAAATAGATGCTGAGTGTTCCATGGTCTACAATTTCACCACTTAAAATGAGGCCTAGTTCTTGAAAGTGGGAAGTGAGGAGGTGTAGTAGAGGCAGGCTGACTCCCCAGAGTTTTATCTTCGACTCTGCCCGGGCCTCTCTCTTTCTTACATGTTCAGCTGCAGTTCTTTCGGTAGCTTCTTGTGAACTATTGCTTAAATACCTTAAAGGGACCAGACCTTGTCTGATCTTGGATGCTAAGCAGAATCAGTCCTGTTAGAGCTTGGATGGGAGACTGCCAATTAGTCCCTGGTGCTGTAGGCTGTATTTCAGAGGAAGGAAGTAACAAAAACACCTCTGAGTATTTCTTGCCTGAGAAAACCCTATGAAATTCATGAGGTCATCATAAGTTGCCAGTCAACTTGAAAGTGCTTACATACACACATTGCCTAAATAACCTAAAGGCACCAGATCCCGCCTGATCTTGGAAGCTAAGCAGGGCCATCTCTCATTAGTACTTGGATGGGAGAGCGCCAACAGACACCAGGACCATTTCCGCACTACAGTGTTAAAGTGCTGCTATTCCACTATCAACCTCCTATAGAATTCTGGGGTTTGTAGTTTAGGGAAGGGCACTTTGAATTCTCAGCCAAAGAGCTCTTTGGTCTCAGTAAACTACAAACCCCAGAATTCCACAGGGCGTTGAAAGTGGAATAGCAGCAGTTTAACACTGTAGTGCGGAAATGGCCCAGGTACCGTAGGCTGTATTTCAGAGGAAAAGAACTGGCAAAACCACTGCTATTTCCTGCCTAAGAAAACCCTGTGCAATTCACAGGCTCACCATAAGTCGTCAGGTGACTTGAAGGTGAGCACATGCACGCATGCACACACACACACTGCTGCTGCTGCTTTAGTGCAAAATATTTGGGCTTATTCATCTATGTGTAATTTAAGCCCATTAGCTTCACAAAAGACCTGCAGCTAGTTGTAATGGAAACAGATAGATCTGGTTTGTAGGTATAGATCAACATGGCTGCCTGTATTTTTGGACTCTTCTTTGGGCCATGGCTATAGGTACTGAGATAGTGAGTGCCTGCACTTCAAAATATATCACTACACCACTGAGTATACCTGTTTCAAAGCTATAACCCTTTAGACAGCATGTGAGCCCCCATGACTCAGTCTTCTCCCAGAGCACTTTGCCCAGATCCTGCATATGAAAAACCAAATGTCATTGTCCAGAATGGTTCCGACTTTAACATTCTCCTTGACATGCTAGCTTTCTGATTAATGAGATTTTGTGTTTTTGGAGGATTATTCAGTTTTGTGAGCCCTTATCTGTGATCTGAAGGGTAACGGTCTAGACACAGATTTACAACTTTATCTGTTCTCTTTGAAAGCTAAGCTTGTGACGTGTTTGCAAGGACAAAAGGAAATTTGACAGTATTACTGAAGTGAAATGGGCTATTATGTTCTCGCTTCTCTGAGTTGTTTCACCTCAAGCCCTTCCAACTCTAGCTGTTCCTCAGCCTTTTATGCTGGTAGTATTAGCAGGTAAAATGCTCAGAAACAATACAGATCTGTAGCATCTAGGCAGCTTAGCCAGTGAGGTGCAGGGAAAAATTCTTTTCACAATAAGGCCCAAACTCTAGCCACCAGTAGTTTGAAGGCTCACATAGGCTGCAGCCTGGCTTTGTTGTTGTGTGCCTTGAAGTTGTTTCCGACTTAATGGCGACCCTAAGGTGAACCTATAATAGGGTTTTCTGGGGCTGAGAGTGTGTGATGTGCTGAAGGTCACCCAGTGGGTTTTCATGGCCAAGCAGGGAGTTTAAACCTAGTCTCTAGTGTCATAGTCCAATACTCAAACCACTATGCCATGCTGATTATTTCTTTCCCTGTGTTATCTTTATCTCACTTGAGTTTCTGAGGAATTTTTTTCTTTCTTTTTTTCTTGATGGAAAGGGAAGTTGGCCAAAGCAAATTGATTTTTTATTCTCCCCACTTGTACTTTAAAGTTACAATCATAAATATATTTATTTTGAAATAAGTCCCATTGGACTGAATTGGGTGATCTCTGTGGAGTGAGGCAAAGAATTGATGACGTAGAGCATAACATGATGATGTTCAGTTATATATTTTTTTGGCTGCTTACTAGTAAAAAATGAGGGGGAAAGTTGCAGTTTCTTATGTAAGAGCCCTGATGAATGGGATGAAAAACCTATCTATTATTTATTTGTTGGAGATTTTTATAAATCATCCTCTTCTCAATGATCACTTGAGGCAATGTTTAATTAAAATGAGTACTAATAAGATAAAGCGAATACATCAAACAGCTAAAAACAGAGGCAAAAGAGAAGAAGCTGCCATTATAGTAAAACCAGGGGAGAGAGAGAGAAAGAGAAGGAGGGAGAGAAAAACATTAGTCATGAAAACCCAAAGGAATAATACTGTTTCTGCTAACTATATAAGGGACAAGAACAAAAGAGCTAGCTAACATTCTTAGACTTGATGGTGCATAAAATAGTCCAGTGTTCTGCTTCCACAAGTAGCCAAGGGAAGCATACAAACAAAAGCATACAAACTGGGAAGCATACAAACAAAAGACAAATACAACAGCAAATGGTATTGAAAGGCAGTACACTACCTCTCTACTCAAGAGTGATGAGTAGCCAGGGGTATATGTAAACTTTGGGATATATGTAAACTTTGATTAAAGAACAGAGCAGATAGGATTTAAACAAACAAATGTTAACTAGTAGCTTTCAATAAACATCATCTATTGATTTGTCTGATCTTTCAGAGCTGTCTTAAGTTGTTGCCCTCTTTCAATCATTCAGACATTTAAAAAATGGGCTAAAATATTGAGAGCACTCTTGTCTTGTGGAAGCTAATGCCATAGTTTTACAATATGCAATATGAAGCAGTACTCCTTTCTGCCTTTTTGTCATATTGCTGCAACTGTGATGAATGTCATAACAGCACAGTAAAGGCTGGTTTTGACTTCCATATAATTTTATGCCCCTGATCATGTGTAGAATGCTTCCTTTTCACACTCCCCCCCAGTTCCCACATCCAGTCCCCCTCCCCACTCCATTATGATTCCAAAGCAGACGTCCGGGCAGTTCTAATTTTGAAAAATAGCAAAATATTTCAGAGGATCAGATATGAAATCTGTTTTGCCTCCTAAGATGAGGTAGTGATGTAAACTTAGCTCCTTTTTATTGTTTCGAGTGTTTCAGTTAATGACGAAAGAGACAAGCTGTTTTCTGTCGCCTGTTGCTATCTGAATAATTCAGACATTTATATAAAAGCCACTTACTAGAATCCACTTAAAGTTGCTAAGAGATGGTAAATGCCAAATTCCAAATTAGGAAAGCACATAATGAAAAACCCTGTATTTGTATGTCTTGCTCATCTTTCCTTCTTGCAAATTTGGGCCCTTTGTTTCAAGTAAATAAACACTGTACACACCAAGATAGGTTCTACAGAAAGAGCATTTGCCTTGGTATTTCCTCCTCCTCCTCTTCCTCCTCCTCCTCCTCCTTCTTATGTGCTATTCTTTGTTCATGTTGGTGAAATAAATGCCTGTAGTTTTAACCTGTGGATTAAGCATTCATTATGCAGGTCGGAAAAGACGCTCAAAATAAATTTCTTTTCTTTGCTCACTCAGTTAAATTTGGTGTTGTCCAGGATTGATCCCTTCCATTTGCTGAGCGCCACCTTAGACAGCTGATTTGGGGTATCATAAAAAGACAATCCATTGTTTGTGGTTTAATTTATTATTGCCTTTTTGCTCCCAGGAATGGGTGTTCTGCATTCACAGAATACTATTGTGGCTGCTGCTGAAATAACTTGATAGTGTTGAATACCTGCAAGGAGCAGGTGTCATTCACGCTACAGAATTATAGCACTTTTATTGCACTTTAACTGCTATAGTTCTATTCTGTGGGGTTCTAGGAAGGGCAGTTAGTTGGAGGCATTTAGAATTATCAGCCAGAGTGCTCCAAACTACAAACACCACAATTTCACGGCAGTTAAAGTGTAGTGTGATGGGCCTCAGGGCTGAGGGAAAGCTAGGTTTGCTTCTTTGCTTCGGGTAACAAAATGTTGTGGGCCACCCCTGCATCAAATGCTTTGGATGTGTCTGTGTACTTCAGCGCAGTTGAGAATGTCAGCCATACTGGCTGGGAGAGTTTTTGGATTTTTAACCTGGAAAAAAAAAAATTCAGAGTCTAACCTAGGAATTGCCTGTGTAGATTAGATCAAGATCTCTTCATACTCACACTCTTTTTCAATAGAATTGACCACAGGTGGCCAGATATCTCTAGGGAGTCATATTTAAAGCCTGGAGCTGGTAGGTTGGTCACTTCCTCCACCATCCTACATCAAGAATTCAGAGTTGGATGCTGAGGTCTGTTGTAGCCTAGCTGCAGAGAGATTTTGTACTTTCTGGAGCACATCATTATTAGGTACGTATAAAATCATTTGGACCGTTGGATATTTTATGGAATTCTTTATCTTCTTTTTTAATCCAATACATTCAAACTGATTGGAGTTGCTGAGGTACAGGGACTTTTTTGCCATCTACAATAACATGGCTTTTGCAATCAGATTTACTAGATTAAGTATAGTAGTAGCTTTAGAGCTTAGTTCATTCTGAGCTCCCTATTAAACATCATGGTTTTAGGGTCTTGTTTTCAAAGAGGGAAACACGTACTCAGAAACAGTGTTTTTCAGAAGATCTCTAACCTTTCACTGGAAGTGGGAAATCTCTAATAGGATGTCACATGCATTTCAGTGCCTGTGACATATCACTCCCACTTCTGAGTGGGAAGAAAACAAAATTTCCAAACACATCCTTTGATGGTCCACCCACTGATCTGCTAGAAATTTTACCTTCTGTACTCATGTGGAAGAAGAGGAGGAGGAGGAGGAGGAGGAGGAGAAATGTAATTTATACAGTAAAAAATCTTAACATGCACATACTGTACAAATGTTTTGGGAACTGTTAGTGTGCAGATCTGACTTTTTAAATGGCAAGTAGTAGTGGTTTTGCATGAGCAGTTAAAAATGTTTATTTGATTGAGGTGATTGGCTGTCATTTGGATGTTACTGTTTTGCCTCGTACTGTACAATATCAACTTGGTTTTACTCAGGAGATACTTGTCACAGTAACCTCACATTGGTTATTTTTTCCCTCTATAATATGACACTTTAAATCAGTCAGACAGAACATGATTTCAGGACTGACATGATTGGGACTACTGTATCTTTGTTTGGGGATTGTGGCTGTTTCTAAGTAGATCTTGAATCTTGGTAGGGAAGTCCCAGTGAGGTCGGCTGTCAAGTTCTGAGTTTGCTATAGTTGCAAAAGAAGGTTGATGCCTAGATCCATGGGTTGTTTGTCTTCTACAGAGTATCTTCCTGTCTCAGAAACTCTGCTTAGGGAAGTTGCCTTTCTGAACTACAGCTTGGTAGCCTTGTTGGCAGGGGCATTCTACAAATTGAATTACTATATGTGTGTGTGTGTGTGTGTGTTCCTAAGCTCTGCCCAGAAACATTTAAAGAAGCAGTCACTGGCAAATTTACTACTTCATTCCTCTGGAACAGTAAAGGTCATGGCTTCCATTTCAGTAGGTCACTGAGTCCGTTCCAGATTTGAGATAGTTTTGAAGGATCTGTCCTGGTTGATTAACCTGCCCCCAGAATAGATTCAGCATGTTGGATAGCATGGGTAGTCCTTTAAAACTACCCAAAATACTGCTCTGGAATAAAAGTAATAGTCTTACCTGCCTATCACTGAACTGCCATTTCCTTTCCATTTGCTTCCATGTAAAAGATTGAGCTCTGGTGGTTGTTCCTTGAAGACAACAGTATGATTAATGTGAGACATAGTGTAGATAATTTGAATACAAAAACCATGATAAGGCTAAAGTAGTGGGATCTGTTTTGTCTGTAAGCATATCTTGCCTATTTTAATATGAGCTCTCTTAAGATCTTCTGAGGAGGCCTGCTTCTAATATCCTACTGCTTGAAGCAATCCAGATCCTAGAAGTCTGGCTTACTTTACTTGCACAACTGTTGTAAGGATGATTGAGCTAATTAACACAAAGTGCTTGGAACAACTGAACGCACTCTGGAAGGTGTACACTGTAAGTGGTGGTGGTTATAAGGTTTGCGGCTATATATATAAAGCTATGGGAGCAGCTACCAGAGCAGCGAGGGGTTGCCATTGACCACAGAAAGTAGTGGAAGGCAATATTTGTAAAATTTCATCCAATCCAGTGCTGGGACAGGGTCTTCTTTTTAAATACTGTTCCACATGAATAAACTCTTTCATTTAGAACACAATTATTTGGAAGAAGCTTACAGTCTCCTCTCTAGTTCACCACATGCTGCCTTACTACATGAAGAAAACTTTCCATGAAAGAACAGAGCATTCAAAAATATGCCGTTCTCTACTCCCACATGCAGTCTGAAGTGGTACAGTTCAGAACTGTGCCATCTCAGTGTATCACCTCATTTTGCATAATGTGTAGACAGACTTTAAACTGAAGCTTCCTTGGTGCTGTTTTCAATATTTGAGGCTCCATTTCTTGGCAATTACACTTCTGCCTTAGTGGAAACAAGGTTGACATAATCCTACATGCTGTGCCTTGTAAGTCATTTTCCATGGTTGAGCCCTTCATTTCCAGTGCTGTGCCACACACTTGACTGGTTGGAAGACTATTTTTCTGGTTCTCTTGACAGGTAGGGGGCTCTGAGAACTTAAGCAGGTATACATCTATACATGACACATATTTTCATAAGTATAGTTTCACGCCGGTGCAGAAGGTGCAGTGAACCCCCATCTCTTTCACCTAGGCTTTCCACACCTCTGTTCTGCTCCTCATACCATGTGTCTAATTTTCCCTAATTAGTCCCATCCTCCTTGTGCTGGCGTCGTTCCATTGTCTCCCAGGCTTCTTCTTGCACTGTGTCTTCACTTTGTGTTCCTATTTGTGCAAGGAAATTTGGTCACCATCTTAGCCACATGCATCCAGCTTAATTCGGTGACAGGACTCCCCCATCCCTATTTTCAAATTGCAGTCCCATGCATTCTTGGGATTGTTTCCCATCGACTTCCGTGAGACTGATATCTGTGTAAATATGAATAGAACCTAGGACATTGTAGAATGATATATTCACTAGGAGAGAAAAAAAGCGGGCCACTTTACCCTGTAGACTTTGCATCTGTGTAACCAAGGAAAGCCCAGAGAGAAAGTATCAAGAAAGCTGCAGTGATGTCATGCATGAAACATGCTCTTATCCTGTTACAGGAGGCCATTTCTGGTTTTTGTTGAATACCTTACTGTTGATGAAGATAAAAGAAGTTGCTATTAGGTTTCTCTAACTGCTTTATGTACATGGGCCAACTAGAAGGAGGGGGAAACACTGAGAGACTTCAGGATTTAATATCAACAATCAGCTTGAAACTATTGAAAGAGATCAATAATTGTCCTGACATGGTTGTATTCTTAAAGACAGGACAACAGGGACCAGTTTGGTATTTGCTACTAAGACACTTGCTGCTTATATTTGGGGATAGGCTGTAACTCAGGGATGTAGGATATGCTTTGAGTACAGAAGATCCCACATTTGATCCTTGACAACTCCAGGGAGAACTGCAAAACACCCCTATTTGAAATCCTGGACAACTGCAGCCAATCAGTATGAACAATGCTGAATTAGGTGGATGACTACTCTGCTGTATGGTATAAAGCAGCTTTCTGTATTTCATTCAGTATTGTGTTAGAAATTATTGGATTTAAGTTGAAAGCAAAGGAAGTGTAATCTTCCTTTGGAGAATACATAAACTCATCTATTATTGTTTTCTCTGTTGTAATTAGAACTTTGCACAAACATGTCATTTTGTCTCTAGAGTGTATTGGAACAATTATTGTTAAAAAATGGCTTTTGTTCTTGTTTTGTTGCTTGACTTGGGCTTACAAACTGTAATAATGCATTCCGTTCCCTTTGTTTCTGTAGAAAGTAAAGCTCTTCTCAATGCACCATAGGTAGAAATTCTCTAACTCTGTATGACAGCTCTGTATCACAAAGGCCATCTAGGATTTCTTTCCACAATGAGAGAAAGGGTGGGTCTTTACCATTGTTTCATAGTTTAGCATCTCTGGGTATAGAATTCCATTTATTTAGGTCAACTTAAATATGGAGTTCAGCCTGATTTATAAAAATTACTTAGGATACTCCATCACTTTTGGGAAGATCTGGTGATAGAAGCATCCTTCACACAAATATATTTGTTTACATGAAGCCCTGTATGGCTTGGGATCGTTCCTGTGTCATCCTTTAGGATCTAAGGATAAAGGCAGTTATGGGATACAGACAGCTATATAATTTACCTGTGGGCTGCCTACTTAGATGTGTACTCATGATTCTTCTTCATGGCCTCTGTGACTAACATGAATGCACGTTCTTGCGTGTCCTTTCAAATTAACATACAGGACATACTACTGATGCTCTTTCTCTGATACCATTTTTATGTGCACCTTTCAAGCAGTCTTTAACAAATGACTACCATTGTGCCTTCTATATTTTGCAGCTCTTCTCCCCACAAATAGCTTCATCTATGTACATGCCTCGTGTGCTGTTAAACAAACAGTTTGTGCCCCCTTAGAAGATGAGTCAATGACTAGGAATGGCTCATTCCAAAATATTTTCATTTACTCACATTTTTTTCTTTACTTTTGTCAAGGGCAGCTAATTTGTGAAACAAATTGACAGAGTTGCAATTTAAAAAAAAATCTTCATTTTGTACTTGACAGACTAATCTTTCATTCATCAGGCAGGAAGCAATTCCTATGAAGTTTAATGAGACTTAAGTCAAAGTAAGCATGCACAGGATTGCAGCATTAGCAAATAGCTTTATTCATTACAAACTAACCCTACCACATGTTCTCAAATTATAGAGTCAAACTAATATTTGTTGTAAATAGACTTCTGTTTTTGTGCTAGTTATAGGCCTCTTTAGACAAGTTAGGTAAGACAGGGTATACATTTATTTATTAATTAATATGAACAAAATATATTTATGCAAAAAAAAAGAGCATATTTGCATTTTGGTTTCTTAAATATAAAGAAGGCAACTTTTGCTTGGTTTAAATAAAAGTTTACAGCTACTTCAGGAAGTGACATCACGGTTACTACTACAGTTAGCCTTCCACATTTGCGGGTTTGACTTTCACGGATTTGATTATTTGGAAGTTTCTTCAACCCTTAGCCCCCCTCACCTAAGTGCTTCTTTTTGGAGGCAACCTTCCCCCTCAACAGCCCCAATCAGGTCATGCAGCCTTTTAAAAACCCACCTCTGGTCTTCTTCCTCCACTAGCCACTCCCTGGCCAGCTAAGGATGGATCACAACTTGATTTCTCAGCACCACAAACCCTCTCCCAACGCCCACCACACACCCAAGGAAGTAGAGGGGCCAGAGAGAGGAAATATTGGGCCACCACGCTAACCCATCCCCTTTCCCTGACCTGGTTTGGATCCTGGATACCATGACTTAGCTCCTTTTCTACACACACACACACACACACACACACATTTTAATATTTGTGATTTTTCTACTTTTGCGGCAGTCCTGTGTCCTTAACCCTAGTGAATGTGGAGGGACAACTGTATATGTTATATAGTAGCCTTGTTTTTTGCATGTCTGATGTGTAGTGTCTACCCTAAAAGCTGCACTTTTGGTTTGATACAAGCACTTGGGGACAAAATATATGAAACTTGCAACAGTTAGGAAACTATCCTCATAGATCTGGTAGTGGTAAAGAGAAGGCTGAATGCAGTGATCAAAGTTTTGGAACACTTTTCCACAAAGAAAAGTTGATGTGTTTGTGGCTCAGATTTAGAAAAGAGATGACATATCGTGGCTTAACATGGTGTTGAATGAGGTAATATTTTCACACTCTCATAGCTCTAGAGGTTGGGATCATCTCTTGAAATGTTTTGGCAGAGAGTTCCAGAAAGAAATTCTTCCTCATAATCAGCTTTGGAATCCATTAGTACAAGATGTACTGATAACACTAATATAGTCTTTAAAAAAGAAAGAGTCAGACACAGCCATGGGGGATTGGTCTGTCAATACTATAAGGAACTGTAGTTAAATGAAGCCACTATGTTATCTAAATGGAGCCTATGCTTAGAGACATCTGACTACAAGAACCTGACAACAAAGTGAAATAGTGAATGCCTTTATGTTCGGTTTGTGAGCTTCTTGGAGAAGACTAACTTGCCATAATGCCCTACTAGCTTAGACCTTTGGTATGGTTCAGCAGGACTCTTCTTTGTGCTAACGGTGCTCATTAGACTGAAGTGTAGATTGTTCTGAATCTTTAATTTTTGTAAGTTTAATTTAGAGAAGACTCTGGCCTTATGAATCCACTGGCCAAATCTGGGTCGTTTTAAAGTAAGGGCAAATAAATTATTGAATTATTTTTAGACATCAGCTACATACTTGTCAGGGATGCTTGACTTAATCAAAGCTGTCTGCTTTGTACTGGAAACTTCCTTTATGGAATGATTTTTGGCAGCAGTATTGCAAAGCCTTTAATATGGTTGTCAAGTCTGCTGTTGATTATCCTGCATAATTTTCTGCTATTATAATTGCCTCTAATATGCTACAAAGGATACTGTTTTTTTCATAACCTAGGCATTTTTTCTTGAGTGAAGTAAGCCCAATCTTTATCCATTCAAATGCTCCCACCAAAGCAATTTTCTGTGAATGATAAGGGACACTGCTGAAGATATGAATGGGTGATGTTACAGCTAATGCAGGCCGGAGCAGCCAACGTTCTTATAACATTGATGGCTGAGAAACTAGTATATCGGTAGTCTAGTGTCTTCATTAGCTTCCTTGTTGTCTTTGATGCACAAATATAGAATCTGACTTGCTATCAGGATATGAGCCAGGATGTAAAAGGCATATCTGGAGCAGGGGGCAGGGGAGAATAAAAACAAACAGGGTAGACAACAAACAGGGACATAGTCCAGCAGATGCTTGATTTTGCAACGGATCAAAGAAGAGACAGGCAAGAAACATTGCAAAACAGGTTTGAGGCACAAGTAAAAGAGGAATAAAAGAAGCTGTTTTGAAGCCTGGAGCATATCCCTGGTTGCATTTACAGAAGTCTCTGAGAATCTGGGGTTGATGATACCCCACCACCACCAAAAAAAAGCCTAAGTGGCCTCAGCATTAAAAGGAGGAAGCGGGGGAGGAGCATAGCAGCACCTTTGAGACTAACTGGTTTTTATTTTATCATGAGCTTTCATGAATATAAACCTGCTTCTTCAGATGCAGTACAAAGTGATAGGCAGGCCTCAGGGTAGAAAGCATATTCACACAGTTGTGAGAATGGGATGGAATATAATCAGATCCTGAAAGATGCAAATCATGACACTTGCCCTACATTTTCAAAGGGATGCAGATCTGTACTGTGGTCAGTTAGTGTTGATATGCAAAAGCAATAAATCTGCTTACCAAAGGTCAGTTTCCTTGGATTCAAAACTTGCACTGAGAAGATTCCTTTTGTTGCATGCACAGTGGCAATGACTACTGCATTAATACATGTAGTGTGCCATAAAGCCATTGTCTTTGTTCATACCTCTGCTAATGAATAGCAATTTGTAAATATAATTGAGTTCAGCTGTTTTTCTGTCTAGTCTTCCTTTGTAATTTCCTTGTTCAAGGACTGCAACCTTTAAATCCCAAGGAAATAGAAATGTTCTGCATGTCTAAGAAGGTAGAAATGTTCTGCAGCTGGTGTTTGGGTATCAGCCATTTCTAATGTCTGATTTGTGCCCATTTGTCCTCTTGCATAGAAACTACTGTTTGTTCAATGTAGAATGTAGAGGGGCATTGCTGTCATAGGATAGCATATACCAGGTTGGAGGAAGAACAAATGAATATATCTCTGATGTTGTGGGTGATATTACTGGCTTCTGTAATATTGCTCCCAGAGTAGATGTAGGACAGAGTTGGCATCTGGGTTTGTGGTAGGTTTTTGTCCCTGTATTAGCATCCATGTTATGCATCCTGTTGTAACTGAGTAGTTATTTAAGATTTGAAAGCTGTTTGTAGGCCAATAAAGGCTTGCCTCCCAGAGCTTGTGAGAGGGCTGTGTTATTCTCCACAACTTATTGTGGCTCATTGATTATGTATTTGAGTGGTCTCAGCTGGGGACTGTAGGTGACTACTAAGAGTATTCTGTTATTTTGTGTTGTTAGTCTGTTTTGTAGTAGATTATTCCTAGGAACTAATCTTGCGAGAAAAGAAAATAATGTAAGTTTATGTTGTTTAAAGGAAAAAAAATTTTTTTTTCTTTTTTTTTCACTATTATGTATAACACATGGTGTTTAATTTTTTGCTTTTGTTTTCCAGTTATATAATCAATAAAAAAATTATTATTAAAAAAAAAAAAGGAACTAATCTTGCTTTGTGGACTTTTTTTTTTAACCTCCTTAGGTGGATATTGTTGAAATATTGTAGAAATGCCTGTTGTAAATCAGAATTTTGAGTCTCTGTCTTTTGGTTCTGAGCAGATGTAGTTATGTTGGAGGGCTTGGCTGTAAACAATAGATTTGGTGGTGTGTTATGAGAGGAACTGGAGACATATAAATATGTGTAGCAATCAGTAAGTTTTCAACAGGGTGTGGTGCAGTTGCATAGAGGTGTTCTTAATTGTTCCAGGCTCAGGTTGGTGGTAGAGTGGAACTTGTTGAAATCCTGGTGAAATTGCTTTTCACGTGTCCTACTAATAAAGATGTCATAAAGGAATCATAGGCAGAGGAGAAGTTTTTGGGTGTATGTGCTAAGAAAGCATTGTTCTAGGTCAGCCATGTAGATATTTGCATATTGTGATGCCATATGGGTGCCTATAGCAGTGCAACTGACTTGGAGGTACATGTTATTTTCAAAAGTAAAGCAATTATGAATCAGTACAAATTAGCAGAGTTTGGTGGCTAGGTCTGCTGTAGCCTCATTCAGGATGGTATTCTTGACGACTTATAGTCCATCCTGGTGTGGGGTGTTTGGTGTATAGGAATTCCATGTCCATAGTGGCTAGGATAGTGTTCTCTGGGAGGTTGTTGGATAGACTTTATTTTCCTCATGTAGCTTGTTGTGTCGATGGCGTATGGCCTAAGAATTAAATTCATATATCCAGATATGCCAATAGTGAGGCTTCTAAAGCTTGAGCTCTTGGGTCTTCCTGGATTGTCTTTCTTGTGTATTTTGAGCAGTTGATGGAAGATGCCTGGGTTTTGCTTCTAGGGTGTGTCTATTTGGGCTAGGTTCTGTATGTTGGTGGAGAATTCTCTCAGTAGTTTATGTAGTTCCTTCAGATTTTCATCAATGGGATCTTTAGAGAGAATTCTGTAAAATGTATTTTTGGACAGTTGCCTATCAGCCTCCCATGTGTAGTCTGACTTGTTCATGATGACTACTATTTCCCTTTATCAGCCTGTTGTATTATAATGTTAGGATTGTTTCTGAGACTGTGGATGACATCTTGTTCCATATGGCTGAAACTGTGTGTTAAATGGTGTTTCTTGTTGATTATTTCAGTTTGGGCATGATGGCAAACTCTATGTTGGTCTCAAGTTATCCTGTATTCCAAGGCAAGGATAATCTTGAGGAAAAGAAATTCTTGACTTCAGTGTATACACCTGAATGGTTTGGACAATACACATAGTGTTACCAGTGGTAGTAGCTTGGAGTACCCTCCTAATAATACTGTAAAGTATAAACAGTAGAAGTGTCTAGACAAATACATTTGGCAACACTGGGCAGATTAACAGTATGGTATTTTAAGCCATACACTTAAGATTTCTCCCTTTTACCATATTAACTCTTACTTTTCAGCCTTTACAGTTCATACTTGTTCAGTGAAGTTTTAGTTCTTTCTGCAGTGTACCATTATTGCTTTTATTCCCCCTACCTTTCACTGATTTTTTTCCCCATGGGAAAGAAATGATTAAGCAGTAATTTGGGAGTAGCTGTCCTGCTTAACCTATCTTCTCCCCTTCCTTGCCACTTCTACTGTTGCTTGATTTTAGACCTAGCAAAAGAAAATAAGTATGAATGATGGAACCCAAATCACAAGCTGCAGTTGGCTTCTCCTTTGCTGTTCACTTCTACTCTCTTCTAATCCTTGCATCAACCCCTGGCATCATGGTGCTGGCAAAAAATAATGAAAAACCATGCAAGCAAGGGTTCTCCAGTAGGATGATTCATATCTAATCTGCTGCTGATGTAAATCTAGATATGTACAGCAACAAACCTGGAAATTGATTTGGCCTGGGCAGAGAAATGGGCATGGGGCAGAGAGCAAAGACCAGTGGCTGATAATGTGTATGTGTGTATGTGCCTTCAAATTATTTGCCTCAAAAAAAATAAAAATAAAATAAAATAAAAACAAAACACCCCCCCAATTGTAATGATAGAACAAACCCCATGGGCAAAAAGGAGCCACAAAGTATGGAGGTAAATTTGTGAAAATAACGTTGTTTGATTGGAACAAGACACATATTGCCTCTATAGTAGATTAGGATGTGTGAACAAATTGATATCAACAGTCACTTCTAGTGCAGCAAGGCATCTTCTTGATTCTACTGGCTCCGGATTTTGTCTCAGGGAATCTTAAAAAACCACATTTTTCATAAAATAATGTGAGTGACTTTACTGAATCTGTTTTTTTTAGTGACAGAATAGTATATGGCAGATCTGCATGAGTAGACAGGTTGCCATGTACCTGGTAGGCCACCTTGCATGGTTAGCTGGCTGTGTTTGGGGCTGGTGAATCACATGGGTATAGAGACATTTATGTTTTTATTTTAATTATAGGGTATGATTGGTATAAAGAAAACCATGCCATCAGTTCCTCATGCCTCACTCACAAGGTCTTACACTCTTTCAGCAGGTGTCTGCGTAGCCACAAATGCAAAATCCTTCTGAAACTCTAGAGATGTTCAAAGCAAGTCAAAGAAAAGAACAGTCAATGATTGTACTTATATCCTTTGATACATATCTGGAGTCTAAAAGCCTAGTCAGTAACTGGTTTGAGAAGGCCCTTTGGAGAAAGGATGGAGGGTAGTGAGTAGATCAAAGCCCCTGTGCTCTCCATCAGAATGTTAGTAAGTCCAGCTGTCATGGCCACCACTTCCTCCATACCACTCTGCTGCCTACCTTGGCAAATGGAGAACCAGTTCTTATTTCATCATGAGCTAGCAGGCTCTTCCCTCTTGTTAATTTTGAAAGCAAACATCACCATGGCCTATTCTAGCCAAACTGAAGATAAAATGAGAATTGTTTTATCTTATTCTATCACACTGTTGTGTTTGTGACTGGATGGAAATGGAGCCATGGGCACCTGCAGTGTGATTTGATCCCAGCCAAATCTGCCTTTACTTTTTTAGTTGTGTTTACTTTTCAAAGATAGGCAGAGTTTTTTTATGCAGCATAAGAATTCCTATGCAAAGAGACATTCTCCTTTGTTTTGAGGAGAATAACTGTTTTGAAGATTAAGTAGTTTGACATAAACATTTAGGATTATCTTTGCTTTGAGTGATGTTTCTGTGCTGTAATTACTTTTTTGTTTGGATGGCTATAGGAATTGCAGGGCTCCATTCTGTTGTGCCAACATGGGATTAAGTGCATAATTTTAACCCCTCACTTCCCAGGAAGAGTATATGCTCATGAATTCCCTATGTGGGCATGTGAAATTTTCCTTCAGTCCTCAAATTTCTAGAATTGCAGTAACTATAAAACTTGAATAAAGCCTTTAGAAATACAGTGTAGGCATAAAAAGAAAGGAGACAGGCAGAGTTCCCAAGGGAAGTGCAAACACAGCAAATGTAAGAGTTCTAGATGTGAATGGTTTTCAGTGTCTCACTGATAGGCCTTGAACCAAAGTGTGCTCATTTAACCATTAGAGAAGTTGTACCTCCAAATCCAGGTGGAATAGTACTGTTGATAATTAACTTCACCTCCCTTGGCATAGTTTATTTCCATTGCTGAATGTGGAAAATTAATGGCCTCAGGGCTGTCCATGTAAGCAGCAGGAAAAAGATAACACCTGCTCTTTTCCTTTTTTCTACACATGGGACCTGGGTATATTATATTTGCACCTGTCACAGTGAGGCTCTGATGGACAATTGGTTTGTATTTGCCCAGATAAATTGGGAATAGAACATAGACTGAGAGTTCTGTTTTGCTGTAAAGATTAGAGGTAATGGGAGTATTATAGTTCCATAGAGAATATATAATCCTAATTCTAACAAAAGCCTGCTATACTTCCCAGAGCTATTATAGGAATACTGAGCTTGCCACAGCCATAAATGCCTAGCAACTCTCATTTATACCAGTTGGCCTTCAGCATCATTCTATTCCATTCCATTATTGAAAAGTCAAATAGCAAAGAGTATCTTTGGGTATGTACAGAATTTTCATTTATTTCTTTTGCCTTACCATAATTGGCATCTGTTTGTCTGTGGGAGGCAAGGCAAATACTCTGAAACATATGATTTCTTGGCTGACTGAAGTCCTAGCAGCTCTTATTTTAGAAATTAGAGGCTAAATGGGAAAACTTGAAGGCTGATGAAGACAACTTGGGGGTTAGGAATAATCTAGATAATGTCAGAGGATGGAACACAGGTGAATAAACAAGTGGAGGTAGTAGTCTTAAGAAAGGATGGTATGGTCGGAGACACAGGATGTTGGGGAGAAATGCCTAGAAACTGAACTGTTGTATCCTATTGGGAAAGCATGTGTTTATATGTATGTTGGTGTGTGTTTTTGGATGGATGGGTGGACCCTAGAATGAGATACAACAAATTGGGATTTCAGAGAGAGGGAGTGGAGAGGGAGAGATGGAAGTGAATAAAACTGAAGGAAAACGTGCACTTTGCCCCACTCTTACCAGTTCTTAGCACTTGCTCTAAAGTCTGAAGAGAGGAGAAATAAAAATGCCCTTATGGTATCCTCACTGTTCAAAGTTGGCTAAGCTTCAATCAGCTCATCCTCATCCTCATCATCAGTTTATATAGTACCATCACTGTACATGGTGCTTTATAAGTAAAAGAACAAACAAAAAAAAGATTCCCTGCCCTCACACTTACAATCTAATTAAAGTATGAAACAAAAGGAAAGAGGATGGCTGTGCACGAGGGGATTAAGTCCAGCTTTTTCTTCTCTCCTTCCAAGGCCACAGCCATGACAGTTAGGATGGAGGGAGGACTTTTCTTCTGCTTCTGGGCCTAAACATGATGGAGCTGTGCCTGCTTCTTTTTCTCTGGGACTAAGGAAGAACAGGCTGCTGAAAGTACCAGCAACCCACTGAGTCCCCCCTCCCCATTTAGACTATCAGTGCTGACTTTACACATACTCTCCTGAATATGTGCCACCTTCTGGTGTTCATAAGCAAGATCCATCAGTTCTTCCCAGAAGCCTGATTTGATTGCCAATTCATATTTTGGTATACACAAGCATTGAAGAAGGTGGAGGGTTTTTTGTTTTGTTTTGTGCCGTACAAAATGAACAATGTTGTGTTATGCCCTTATTTTTTTCCCCCTGTGGAGCTGTTTTTCCTGTTTGGCTGGAGTGCTGATACAGTGAACCCTCTGAACGGTAGCAAAAGCAGACCATCAGGAGTTCCGTTATTGGGGCTGTAAAATCTTGGCTCTCTAGCAAAGTGATTGCTTTCTAACAGATGGCACAATCTTTCTTGCCTCAGTTACTGAAGAAGACTTTTCACTCTTTTCATTAAGACACCTCAGCCAAATATATTTGTGTAGTTCTAATATAAGTATTATATTATATATCTAAGTATATATCTAATATAATGTACCTTATCTCTTATGCATTTAGTTGTGTATTAAGAAATTATTTCATTCATTATAACACCTTTTTTTAAAATTGGCAAAGGTTACCCTTACGTATCTGCCTTACATATGGATGGATGGCCTCATTTGTTATTTGTTTACTGGTACAAAACAACAACTAGTTTTGGGGAAAGCTTCTATCTCTCTCTGTGTCTTCCTCTCCCCTTCCCAATGAATGGATGAGTGGATGGAGAGATATAAATAATATTTACTTGAATATTTTCTCTTATATTGGATCTGATTTTCATATATTACTTGAAAAGCTGCAATTCCCAACAGGCTTAAACATTCCCAACTTATTCAACATTAAGTGTGTGAGGCAAGAGCTGTGGGGATGAGAGCTGGAAGGGAAAATGTTAACTGATCCTGGCTGCTTGTATTTATGCATGTGTGCCCTAGAATCGAGGCATATTCTCTTCTGTCTCCAACCTGGAATGTTAACTTCCAGACAGCAAGGGAAGGGGATTAAAGCCTGAATGATTCATTTTGAGGTATTTTTGAGGAACTAAAACAGTGCCTATTGCTACAAATTATCCTAAGGCACCAAAAGAATGTCCACAAAAAAGAAAAAAGGCAGTGATTTGTTGGTATTATCAGGAATGGTGCCTGGGCAATGGGGGACCACATGAGCTGATGCCCTTCCTGGAGTGTGTGACTATGTTCCCAGCCACCTGCAGTTCAACTTTCTGTCTTTACCTACTTCAACCAGCGCTACCAGCTGACACTCCCTTCTGTGCGCTAGGCTTACTCGAGATCATTCTCATCTGAGCTTGGTTGCTATGGTTACGTGCAATCTGCTGTGTTCCGGGTCTCCGGGAGCTAGGAATGATGCAGGGAGGGTGGGTGGTGAGTGGGGGACTTCGTAGCTTTTAGGTAAACATCACCTTTACCTTATATGGACTTATCCTGTCTGCCGTTTGAAGCCCTGATTGGACGAAGCCCATTCTTCCTCCTGTGCAGGGCTTTGCAAGTTGCTTCGCTTGGCAAAACAGGAAGAATTAGACTCACATAGCATGCCCGTGCCTGGTGCATTTGTCTTTTTGCACACACTTATGCTGATTTGAAGGTGGCACCGACTGCAGGTTTAACGTCTCGTCCTTATCTGTAGAATCAGTTTGGGGAAAACAGTTCCCATGCATACTTTTGCTGCTAAAGGCAGGAACAGTGGGGCTTGGTTGTCAGGTGAAATGTTATTGTACCGCCTGACCTTGTGCCTTAGTTAATGAATCTGAAAAATGAGAATCAGCATGTATAATTAATTTACTGTGTAACCTTTTAAAACCTCCCTCCTCCTCTCCCTCTCCATTCTAAATCTGCTGTCCTGTGCACAGTATACCTATGAATAAATCCCACTGAATTCAGTGGGACTTAAATGCTAAGTCTGATGGTGGTGATTTTTGTTGTACGGCATTTATCTTGGTAACTTTTACAACCTCTCTTTGGAAGACGATAGCAGTTACAAGTGTGCAGCTGAGAAGGAATGGCTTTGCTTTTATTTTCAAAGGAGGATAACCATTCTACTTTGTTGCAGCAAGAACAAGAGTCCTGTGATCCCTTTAAGACTAACACATTTACTACAGCATGAGCTGTTGTGGACTGTGGCACATATTGTGCATTTGATCAAATGAGCTATATAGTCCACAGAGGGCTATTTTATATTACACTGGCTTAAGTCTCAAAGGTCCCACAGGTCTCTTGGTTGTTTTGGCTTGCTAAGGATATCTTCCAGATGGGACAAGATTTGAATTGGGGATGTGCTAATTCACAAATCCCTCTCTTAGCCACTGTGCTCCTTGAGCTCATCTTACTTGCTTCTGAGTAAGCATCCATCGGGCTGCACTGCAAGTCTCTTTTGTAAAGCAGGGATGTGCTGGCAGTCTGCTGAGCAAGCAGCACCTTTTTATTCCTGCAACCCCACCCTGTAGGTTTGCCTTTTCTGAGACATTTTGGAATCTATCTTGCAGGGTTTCTTTTCTTTCTTTTTTCTATTTTCTTTTGCAGCAGCCAAAACCTGGCAGGCTTTTCCTGGAGGTTGCCTTTATTTGCTCCCTCCTAATTTTATAACATTCCGTTAGTGGACTTTTGATACGACACTGCTTGCATACAAGTGTTGCATGTCTGTAGTCAAAACCTGAATTGCTTTTGACTTGGCCTTTTGCCATCCTTTCTGCTATTTGAAACTGATACTCTTGAGTCTCACTTGTGTGTGTGTGTGTGTGTGTGAGAGAGAGAGAGAGAGAATTGGAAAAGGATGGCAGTATCTGCTTAGTAGCAGTGTAGTGAGTAGGGGTGGGGTTTCCATCCTTTTATATTTTGCAGCCAGTGACGTGAGCAGTGCCTGGAACAATCACGCTGCTTCAAAACAGTGTAGTTGAAGATGCTGTGTGTGTGTATGTATGTATGTGGTGGTGGCAGTGGGGACCCAGCTTGGTGCATTTTTAAGCAAACACAGATTGCTACAGCCTAAGCTCCACGGAGATTCCTTTTCTTCTAAACTACTCGGAAGAGAATTTTTGAGTGTCATCTATTTATCCTCTCTTCCCATCCCCTTTCACACTTTTGTATATCTGTTCTACACACACACACACACACACGCAAAATATTTATCTACTTTGTGGCAATGATTGGAGTTAATAGTGTTCAGAGTACCAGCAAAGTCCGGGTGAGAGCTACAGGTTCGGTGAAATACCCACGAGAGGATCCCGTCTGGAGGCAAACCCACCGTTCAAAGTCAATGAAAATTTCCAACTCTACGGAGTTTTCTGCTAAAGAAGCCAAGGTAAATTTATGGATGGGGGACGGAATGCATATCGACCCACTGTCCCTATTTATGGATGGATGCGATGGTATTTGAGCCTTCCAGCTAATAGTACCTTTTTGAGAACTTGAAGACATTTTCTACCAAATTGCTGTGGGGAAGAAATCAGCCAGGAGGAGGAAGAGAGGGGAGGACTTGAACTAATCTTAAACTGACTTAGGTGCTGGATGGATTGAATAGGTTTTCAGAGGACGTCTCAGCACAGAACAAAGTGAAACAGCAAATGCTGACAACTTGGTAGCTAATCTAAGTCCCGTTTGTGTTTTTGATCTTTGGAAATTTACCTGCATTGCACAGAGTGGTGGGGGAAGCCTCTTCTGGTATTTCTGTACAGAAATGCTCGGCATGCTGGATGAAGATTCATTTCCCCTCTCTCTTGATCTGTGTCTGTGTGTGGGTGGGTTGTATGATTCAGGTGCTGTTTTTGTAATGCATGCCTAAATATTGCCATGAAATATTCATTATTACATTTTGTGTTTGTGTGTGCATGTGTGTGCGTACGTGTGTGTCTGTGGCACTGTTGTTTTTAAATTGTCATCTGTGTACTCTGTTTTTCACTGTAGACAGTATCAAGCTGGTTCCAGCCACCTGCTACGGGAATTGTTTGGAGCGCCTTTAAATTGTCATATTGCGTTCCATTCTGCTTTTGTTTTTTTTCCCTCTTAAAGCAACATTATACAGGATCCTATAAGAGCTACTGGGTAGTCTAACCTAGATATCTTCAGTCTTTCTATAGACACTCAGTAGGTGGGCAGAATTTAGACAAATTTGGCCATTACCCTTTCTGTGTCTCCTCTCATTGCAGTGCCTTTTCAATGTTACTCTACCAGGATAGGAGTGGGGAGGTGTGGTAACCTTTTAATCAGGACAGTTGTACACATATATTTTAAATTAAACATTCCAAAGAATTCTGGAAAACATTGCAAATAAGGTGCAAAGGCTCTTAATATTTTTTCTCTTTATATATGATGCTTATGAACACATTTTCTTTTCCCTCTTTCTCTCCCCCTTGCATAGTGCTGCAGTTTAAGTATCCTCTTCTAAATAGCCATCTACATTAGCACATCAACAGTTATATGTTAGCTGGATGGAGAGTGTGCTTGTAATATGAAATTACCAATGCCTATATGTTATTACTCTGCTGTTGTAATTCGTTCAGACCTCCCTACCCCCCAAAATCTCTAAGAAATATATAAATGCAGTCTTTCCTCTTTGCAAAGCAGAAGGAGTAGGCTTTTCAAGGCTGTACACACATTTGCATAGGTTCCGTTTCATTGGGGTTCTTCCTCCACCTTTTCAGGAATACTGTTGTGACAAAACAATAGATCTATATAATTAGTGTTTTTGTACCCTGTGGTGAGAGCTAGTTAGCCTGCAGCAATTGAAAGATGTAATGAAATTTCAGCATTTTCTTCTGATGACTGTGGCTTGTCTGAATTACTGAAAACCAACTTCAGTGAGTGGGTATATGTCTGGGGTGTATACATAAGAAGGAGAGAGGTGATATGTGTGGGTGTGCATGCACATGCATGAATCCCTATCTATCTGTGTTATGATAATGGATATTTCAGTGAGATCAGAGGGGGATTCTTAGTGTAAGAGCCAGAGCTCAATGGTATAGCACATGCTGTGCATGCAAAAGATCCAGGTTCAGTTCCTCGCTTCTGCAGGAAGAGCTGACAGACACTTCTGTCTTGAAGCTCTGGAAAGTTAAGTGAAGGCAATGCCGAACCAGGTGAATCAGATGCCTGACAGGTATAAAGCAGGATGGGAATCATGCAGCCCTCTAGATGTTGTTAGAATACAAGTCCCAGCTATCCTAACTGCAGAGCCGATGGTCAGGACTGCTAGGAGTTGCAATCGAGCAACATCCAGAAGGCCACATAACCTCCCAAACTGGCATTAAGCAACTTCCTATGCTCCTGTCCCTTAGTGCAGTTTAAATACACCAAATGGAGGAAAATTGCTCATTTTCATGCTTTTAAATCCTATTGTCACTTAAGGCCCGTTCACAGATGCTTACCTTTCAGTCACTATATTATCATGCGTTGAACCATCCGAGATTGTTTACTACAAATTAAACGTTCATTTCACTTGAAATCAACTCAAACAGGTATTTTTCATCTGAAGCAATTTACATATTTGCTCATAGTCATCAAATTTGGAATTCTTCCCGAGGAATAGCTCTGTTAATCTGTTGTAGCAAACTGAAAGATGAAGCTTGTAGAATCCTAAAGATGAAGAGTTTCATTGTGTTTTGAGAGCTGTTGCCCACCTCACCAGCCGCTGTGACTGGTGAGAGTTCAAATAATATATATATGCATGTGGGAAATGACCCCTCTTTATGTGTCTTAATCATGCAACTGAATTTAGTAAGGCTATTTGTGTGTGTGTAAAGCAATTCTCTTTGATAGTTCAATCAGTCAAAGAAAGGATTGGTCTTTTCTTCCTTATACAAAACACTATCAAAGTTCTTAAAATAAATGTTTAAAATCTCAACTAAAATTAATCAGCCACAACACTAAATAAATTCCGGAAAAACAAAATTATGGAAATTATTAACTCAGTTTCATATCATCTGGTGGAGGGTAAACTTGGAGTTGAAATAAAGAAGTGACCTTCAGTGTAGTCTTGTGAAAGTCATTTTAAGCACTTGTTTTCTCTCCTTTCTGTGTCCGTATATCACTCTACTTATTAGTAAAGTAGAAAACTAGGTTCACTTTCTTTCTTTCTTTCTTTCTTTCTTTCTTTCTTTCTTTCTTATGTTGCCTTTATTCCAAAGAAATCAAGGTATGGTCTTCCTCACCATTTTTATCTTCACAACAGTCTTATAAGGTATATTAGGGTAAGAGATACTGACTTGCCCAAGTTAAGCCGGTGAGCTGAATCCAAGTCTCCCCAGTCAGCCACTACACCACAGTGACTGTGACATATGTAGATATACTGAATGCTAAAATGAGAAGGCAGCAGTAAGTCCTGAAGACCCAGATTGTGGGGGGTGAGTGGGGAGAGAAACCTGAGATATGCAGGAAATTCTTGGCTTTGAAAAGACCTCTCAACTCTTTCCCCTAGTCCCCAAACTGCTTGAGGCTAAAGGCTGTGATGGTAGCTGGCCTTAGAAGGGCTGTGCTTCAGGTGGCAGACTATCTTGGGCTGACAGAGATATGGAATGGCTATTGTATGCCTGTCAGTCTGGATGGAATTGCATTTTTACAGCTCAGTAATCCAGTGATACCAAAATAAACTACTGGTGGAGATATCCTTTTCAACCATAAAAAGTTAAAAGAAGAGAGATTATGAAATATGCACTCATATTATCCTATTGTATTCTAAATTATCACCCTATTCTCTTCACTACCATCTAGATCTCAAACTCTGTGTATGCATGTGTGTGTGTCTTAATTCTTTCTTTAAAAGCCAGCACAGAAAACATTCATGGTTCAGATTTTTTAAAAGAATTTTGTTTAAATCTGCAGGATTTTTGTGCAGAATGCTGTACAGTGTTTATTTCATTCAGTAGTTTCCATTTAACTGAAAACCTGACCCTAGAAGCGGTGGGTTTCTTCTTCTACCCAGTACTGCAAGTTTCGAATGTTGTGCCCATTAGAGCATACTGCCTATCAGAGAGAGACATCAGAACCAGAAGGACACAAGGGGGATCTACAGTAAAATATTGTAGACTGCCTTTTGCTAACCATAGCTTAGCATGTGCAAAGTACTATTTTCCTCTAGAAGACATTTCTGCCTTAAGACCTGGTGGCGTGGGGACACTGAGGTCACTGTTCAGTGGAGTGATGCAGAAAAGCACATCCAAAAGCATACTCTATAATCTGTCTGTGTAGTTGCTGTGCTTTCTTTCTAAAATTCTGGGCATCTCAGAATTTTTATGAGCATTTAAGAAGTATTTTCATAGAGAAGCAAGTTATGATAATGGAATAGGAGTGTTTCAAAGTATTTGAACATGGGCAGAGTGCCATTTTTTTCCTCTGGGAAGCCTGTTTGGGTATGTAATATTACTCCCCTGAAGGTATCTATCTTTTGATTTTAAACAAACATAGCTTGAAAAAGTTTGAAAATGACAAAACTGCAAAATGATCTTTTCCCTTACATTTATATCATTTTAAGTGAGGAATATATAATCTTGTCCAGACATGTAAAATCCTGGCAGTTGGGGTCCCCTTCTGCCTGTATCTGAGGCTTTGTCACTAAGAATGCAGCATCGCGTCCTGTGTTCTGTTCAGAAGCAAGAGTTTTCTTTAGATTTCATTACCAAGATGGAATGCATAGGTGTTATCATGAAGGGTTGAATGAAGGATGGGTTAAATGGAGGCTGCAGAAATAATGTGCCCATTATTACACAGTGAGTTGATAACAGGACTGGGAACAGATGCCAACTGTTTTAACTTCACCATATCCCATTTTAAAATGCCAGCTTCATCAATGCAGGCACGTGCACACACACATAGACATAGCCACAGGTTTAGGTTCAGTTTAACTAATCAAGTGCTAATTTGGTTGTTTGTTGTGACTGGAGACTTCCTATGATGTGGTCAGGTAGATGGGTGTGTGAGAGAAAGAAACAGTATATTGAGCTAATGTCCTGACCTGTCCTATCTCCCCCACCCCCAGAGGAGACCTTGATTCATACAGAATGTAAGAACATACTGTGCTCACCAAAAAAAAAAAAAAAAGCTTGAATTTCAGTCTCAGCATCAAGCAATCCATCAGAATGCAACAAAGCTGACATTGTTAAAAAGTATTGCAGTTCAGGATTTCGAGCAGTGAGGTATCTTGATCCCTAGAGTCTGTCATCAGTAAAAGTTTTGCAGTCTGAAGTCCAGATCTGTCGGGATGTGTCCTTCTTTAATAAAACTCATTGGCTGGTGTTGTTAAGGGTAATCATGCTTTGTTTGCTTTGACTACAGCCCATAACGCAGATCTGCTCTCTTAGCTATTCAGGTCTTTATAAGAAGACTGTCATATTCATATTGAAGAATCTTTTTCTCTGCAGCTCTTGTGAATGGTGATAGTAATAAAGTCTTTTTATTCCATGAATCAGCAAAAATGTAAGTTCTTGGTTAATGAAATGCTGAAAACATCTGAAGAAACTTATTCTGCCATCTCTTTAGAAGCCATATGAACTACTAAGATTGTCCTCTCTAACCATCAAAGTGTTGTTCTTATATTCCAACTCGCCCAATAATATATTTTATTTCTTATGTTCATTGCTGGCTATCTCTTTGCTTGCCCATTGTTTCCTAACTAGAATTATCTCCCTACCCTTGTTCAGAGCTGCAGTCATCTGCAGTTCCACAGAAGACTTGGAGGAACTGGTGTTGGTTTGAGAATTCAGTTTTCTTAAAAATACACAGACACACGCACACAGACAGAGCTTTCCAATTCTAAAAAAGAGGCCAAGTTTATAATTCTGTTTGGTTGCTAAAGGATATCTTGAGAGTACTGGATTGGGGAGACACAATGTATGATAAACCAGAGGGCTTGCTGAAAATATTTTCTTGTGGTTATGAGGTAAGATAGGGTTTCAGTGCCCCAATAAATTTCTTGCTTCTCCTTTTCTTCCTATTTTTAAAAAAACTGGGTCTGTCTGATTATTTATAATATGATTAAGAGAATCTGTGTAAATTAACTAAACAAATTAAAAGATTCTGAAGTAAGCATTTCTTGGCATGAAAATTTGGTTCCTTAAAAGGCAGAAGGGGAAGGAAGAAGGGGAATGATAAAGCAGTTCCAAGAAGGAGTAGCCCAGCAAGAGCAAACTGAAAAATTATAGAAATATGAATTAGATATACACCAGAATGTTTCATTATTCACATTTGAATGGACTGCAATAACAACAAAAACACAAAGGCATGACTCCAGAAGTCTTTCTAAATTGCTAAAATTCCAGTGGTCAGGTCCTAGCAAAAATGAATTTGTGCATGCCTAAAATGAAAAGCAGTGAAAATGAACACTTAATTATAGTTGGATTGTGCTTTAAGAGTCCAAAAATGATAATAAGAAGCCTTATGAAACATGATGCTCCTTGATTGTGCTTCAGATGGGCTCCAGCACATGTGCCATTTGGATAGCCTTGGTGTACCGTTTCTGTCATTTAGTATTTAGCACACAGCCTACCCTATGTTGGGTCATCAGTCCCTCCTAAGAGCCCCAAAAGCATGCAGCTAGGCATAACCAGTAGGTTTTTCAGAGAGAAATTCTTTCTCCTAAAGTTGTTTCTTTTGGGGTCTGAACACAATAAATAGTTGAAGCAAAAGCTCTGCTGTTTAATGTTGCTACTTGTCTAAACTGGCTTTGGGATGGTTGGACAAAGAGGAGGAAAGGAAGAGAGGAGTAAAGTAATTAAGTGAATGGGATTATGGACTACTGCACCGCCTGCTAGCTACGAGAATGACAGTGGTGATAGCAGAACTCAGCCAACCCTTCCTACATTTTGGGGTACATGGGCGGACCATGCCGCCAGTGTGCCTGGCAGTGATACGCATACAGCACCTCTGTGCATTCAGAATGCCCCTATCAGTGCCTGTGCCTACAGACTTTTCTGCTATATTCTGAACATGTGGGCAGTGGGGTGTGTGGCTGCCAGGCATATTTTATTTATTTGTTTATTTATCCATCCGTTCATTTATTCATTCATGTTATAGCCTGCCTTTTTCCTTATGCAGGACCCAAAGTGTCAGGTCTAGTGCACACAGCTCTCTGACTACCCTTCCCAACATATTCCATCTTCATACGTGAATAGAAATCAGCTGCCTTAGATCAGACATGTTGTCCATCTAGCTCAGTATTGTCTACTAACTGGCAGCAACTCTCTAAAGCAGAGATGAGCCACTCTGGTGGGTCCAGGGCCCAGTATTCTGCTGATGTCTACCAAAAATTCACCCCTCCCGAAACAACCGGAAAAAAATCACTTCTGATTTTGAAAAAAACACCAGAGTTTTCAAAAATTGTAAGCAAAGCAAAGGCAGTTCTTCAATCTATGTAAAAGATACATTCTCCTGGAGACTTCCACATGAGTCAGATTCACCCATGGGTGGGAGAATCAGAGCAATGATCTGTTTGGGGAGTCTAGATGGGGAGTCAAAGGCTACAAAAGCAGCCTTAAAGGGATGTCCACCTGTGCTCTGGAGTGTCAGTGACCTTTCATGGCTCCACATTGTCTTTTCTAGCATCTGTCATCATAGATCCCTTTGGCCTGTGAGGTTCTGTGGAAGATGTGCTCCTAACCTCAAGATCTGTTAAAAAGAAGAAGACAAAAAAAAAATCCTTTAAAAAAATGGTGGCACCACATGCTCCTGAGGACCACTCCGAAGTTGTTTGGAGTAGATGATTTATCATTGTGGCACCCACTGTGTGAAGTACCCTTCCCTCTGAAATCCAATACACTCCAACTGTTTTAGTCTGGGATGCATGTTGAAAACATACCTATTTATGCAGGCCTTCCCGACTTGTTGTCTATTCTGTGGACCACATAAATACTGTATATTAATTTGTGTATTTGTATATTGTATGTATTCAGTGTTCTGTTGGTGTTGTTCTCTGCTTTGAAGTTTTCAGATCTAAGTAGTTATAAATACAAATAAGTAAGTGAGTAACTAAACCAGTCTTTTGCTACCCAACTTCCTTTTAACCAGAGATGCCAGGGACTCAGTCTGACTCAGTCTGCATAGGAAGCATGTGCTCTACTCCTGGCCTGTGGTCCCTCCTTGCCCTTCCTTTTCTCATATTTGAATCAAAGATTGCTGTGGATTAGTTCAGTTCCTTTAATCTTTTAATTTTTTTAATGTTTAAAAGAACGAGGCAAGGACGGTTCCCTCCAGAATGTGTTATGAGTGATTGTCAACTCAACACGTACTTGCAAGAATTTAGTGTCCTCTTTTTAGTGGAGCCAGCCTTTCCTCTTTAAAGGACCCCTGGGCTGACTATCAGGCTTAAAAAGCTTTCTGTAAAGCCAGTGACGAACCACGTAATAAGTAAAAGCCTCTTGCTGAGTAGCTCCTGTGCATGTAGGGGCTTAGACAAGTTGGATTTTTTGTTTACTGAAATGATTTACCTCTCAGCAAATAAGCAGCTGTGATAATTACTTAAATCTTCATTTTTCTACTGTCACCCGATTGTGCTTTTCCATTTTCCTTGCTGTTTTCACCTTGATGGGTGCTATATTAAGTGCTTATCTGGTTAGCCTTGTCCACTGTTTACAAAAACTGCTATTCAGTACTTTGTTTTTGAAGGTGAGTTTGAATGAAACTACAGAGACAGAAAAGGCAAAGAAGTAGAACCCAAATTTAAAGCTGAAAACTGACATACCCCATGATTCTATGTCAATACATAATGGCTTCACATTATACCACCTTTGTGACAAAGTGAGAACATTGTAGACCTTTATCCTATCTTTCTCATGAAAAGCTTTTGCATTAGGAATGTCTTCAAATCCCACTTATTGGGAATTAGGATGAATAACTAGTTCATTCTTTGTGCCAAAAAACATTGCAGTACTGTATCTACTTTTTCCCATGCTTGAAATGGCTTCAAGGACTCCCTATCTATTAAGAACATATGCACACTGACATGAAGCTAGCCTAGCTATGCAACCGAGAAAACAAACTGTTTTTGGAAAAAGGGGGACTGATGATAGGAATGGTGTTTGAAGAGTGCAGCAAGACTTCTTGGGTGGTAGGTGTTGCACAATATCTTGAGATGGTGTTAACACTGTGCACCAGGGAGAAGAAGGAACAGACAGCACATCCAATTAAGCATTTATCTTTTTACTTGTGGGTTACTTCATGTTATCTTGGATGTAAACCTCAAAATGTAACAATGGTTACAGCAGTGCTAAGTTTTTAGCTATGTAATATTTTGCTTCCATCCCTCCAGGCCAGAGACTTAAAAACAAAACACACAAAAAGATCAAATCAACATCACCCATGCCATACTCTCATCAAACAACAACACTTCAGCAGATCATGAAAAATCCACCTACTCACCTATCAGCACGAACCATTCTCTGGAGCTTAAAACTAGCAATTTCAGCCATTTAAGATTCCAATTAAAAATAAATAATTTTATCATCCAATTACAGCTAGTTTTTTCTCCCCAAGGTTTGACACCCACTATCAGTCTCTCTCTTTCTTCCATACTTTTCAAAACACATCCTTTACAAAAAAAAAAAAAGCAAAATGGAAAGATTTTCAGAAACCCATTCCATTAAGGGCTCAAAATCCAAAAGCACAATAGGCAAAGATGTGTTTGGAAATTCTGGCTTATCCTACACCATAGCACTTTTTGTATTAAACAAACAATTATGTGTTGATATTTTAGGCATAAGGATAATTATCTGAGATCTGGTTGGAAATGTCCTCCCTGAGATTACTGCAGGGGGATGGGGTGGAAAGTTTAGAGTCAATCTAGAAGTTTTGCTAAACTGATTTAGCGATAGTCACAGACATGATCAATATTCTGGATATGTGGAGGATGTATAGTAAAATGATCATGTTGTGCTCCGTAGATTATTCTAACAACAGAGAATAACAGGCACAATCTAGAATGACAGTCAATAGTGATCTGTGGGTATCAAATCTAAACACAGCATTGGAGAGACAAGAACATGACTCAGATGAAAGTAAGGTGATTTCCTTGATGTATTATGCTGAATGGCATGCCTGCCTGTTATTGGTTGTTGCCCAATTGAAAGCATTCAGTTTGAAACCAAGAATGCCAGTTAGATTGCATTGGACTGGATCTTCTTGATTTTAATTTCATCCCTTATGTAGATAATAGGAGGAACATCATACTCTGCAATTTGAAATTTGAATTATTTTATAATGTAATCTGATTCTAAGGCTCCTGACAACAGTATGTTTTCCCAAATTGTTAATTTTCCCAGTGTTTTAACCCAAGTGTAGTATACTCCCATGATTTCAGTGCATTTACAATAGGAATACAATTATGAGATTATTTGGTATATATGTTAACAATGGTGTTAGCCAATAAATCTTTGAGACCATGATTTTAATATACAGTATAGAACTCTCAGTTAAGGGAAAGCTTGTATGTTACAGGCTACTGTGGCTTTAGTACTGCAATTCTTAAACTTTTTGTGCCTTGCAAACAAAATTAGCAAAGAACCCAACCTCAGAGAAGCATGGTGCTTCTGTGTCTTTGCATTCCTTGCTGTTTTGACATTGGCTTTTAATCATCTGCTGCTGGAAGTGGGTAATTCTGCTCTGTCTTTGCATCAGTGTGATCACATCAACCAGTGCAAAGATGGATGAGAATTATCTGTCCCTCGGAAGAGATTGTGCCATGCATCTCTGTCTGAGTCAGTAAATGTGACTTGCTTCCTTGCAGTTGGATGCAGGTTCACATCAGTGATTCACGAGCAAATACTTTGGGGGACTGGGTACTTTTCTGAGGCAGGTGAATTTCCAGCTCTTGAAATAATCATTATAGGGGGCAATAATAAATTGCACTTTCAATTTTAATTCAGAAAAAAAAATTAGCTACCAGAAGGCTGGGAACATGGTTCTAGTGTTTTACTTTGATGTGGTATGAAAAAGCCTTGATATCAAGATTGGTTTTCAGTTTTGTCTGTAAGCTGTTTTTCATGCCATCTTTCTTGTCTGCCACATCATTTATTACAGCTTGAAAGGACCAAATAGCCCAGTTTTTAATTTTCTGAGTTTACTTGATGCTTCCATTTCCATTTAGGACTGGTGATGATTGGTTGTTTAAATTGTTGAAAAATGTTCATTTCATTAGTGTTTTAATTAAAAATCATAACATAAAGTCATTTAATTCAAATCAATATATGAGAATAGGCAGTAAATTCAAGCAAACAGATAAGCAAATTGTGTGTTTTCTAACAGCTAATAACCCAAACACAGTTAAATGTGCTTAAATCCCTCTGATTTGAATTAGTGAGATTTAGAGGGAGTTGGCAAGGTATATTGATGTTGCCACAGTTTTTAATTTCTTGGTTTATAATGCAGAGCTTGGCAGTTCATGATGTTTACCTCCAGTCTGAGACAAACATTACTCCAAAGTTCTTCTCTAACTAAAATTGTAGTTCACATCATAGAAAAACATTTCCTCCTATCCAGTTATCTGGGAGCTGCAGTGTTGATGAGGAGGAAAGAAGGGAGGTCTCTTGAGGTCCATGCATGTGCCCACCTTGCTGATGCCTTGAACATTGCTATGGCAACATTCCAAGCATTAGGAAGCCTGGACGATGGACTTTACCCAGAGATCTGATGTCCTGTGAAGAGATGTCATGTGTTGTGGAAATTACACATCTTTGGGCTTTTGGGAGTCGGAGGAAAGAGATTGCTGCTGTCATAAGACCTAATAAGTGGGGAGGCCATAGCTAGAATTGAGTGAGGGTTAGGGCCTATCAGCACTTGGCACTTTGTATTTTGTGTATCAAGGTCAAGTTGTGGTTTGAAAAAGAGATTGGCATGCAAGACCCATTTTGAACTGAGTCAGGCGGCAGACTGGGTCATCTGTTGTTAGAGATTTTAAAAAAATAACTTTTGAGATCACATTTGGAGTTGACAGGGTGCAACACATGCACTTTTCTTTTCCATTGAAATAAAATAGCTAAAAGGTCCTATATAACACTAAACCAAGCTCAATTTTTCCTCTTAAACATAAAGCCCCGTTAAGTATTTACTAAAATGCAGAATGTGAACCATTTGCTTTTAGTTAGGCTTGCAAACTATGGTTTACATTTACCATTGTTAAAATTGCTTCTTTACTGAGGACATTGAGACAGTTTGCTTGTAATGTCATAAGCCAGTTCTTGCTGTTTTCTCTCTCTCTGTCTAATAACCTCCATTGGTAGATCTTGTCTGAACAAGTTAAACCATGGTTTAATTTTGTGTGTTGAATCTTAACCAGAGTTAAGGAAACAAAAATAATTGCTTAACATTCTTTGGGCCATATCTATCTTGTTAAACAAAGTACTGATATAAATAATCTTATATACAGTTGCCTAAGGTCAGTAATCTTAAAATAAGCTGATTTCCTGAAGACTTGTTCTTTTTATGCATTGTGAAGGTTTTGAGGTTTTCTTCCCCCCAGTTTAGTATACTACCACTGGGAACTTCTTGCCTGAAAGAACCCTATGAAATTCATGGGGGTCACCATAAGTCAGAGGGCAACTTGAAAGCAGCTACATATATACACACATAGGTACAGATGTAAAATTTCTGGAAACTTTGAAGCCATGGTGGATGGGTAGAGGATGATCTGCTGACTAGACTGCTGATGTCTGAAACAGAAGGTATCACATTTTCAGACAGCACAACACAAACTCTGTGCTGTGGAGTGACTTTTGCAGAAGTCAAATGCTCATAAAAGTAAGAGTTTACTCACTTTTCATGGGCTGTCCCAATAACATCTAATCAGAGGCTATGTTGCTCTCTTCCCCCTTCTTTCTCTTTCAGAATATCCCCTCTGCAAACAACTTTGTGGGCGTTCTAGAGCCCAGCGTTCTACTGAATTACATAATGTGTCACTAGCTAAGATGGTTTTGACTTTATTGATTTTATTTACAGTTTTGTGTGCATGATTGTTGCCTTCCCTTGTTTCCTCCCCCTTAACACACACACACACACACACACACACACAAACTCCCTTGTATATTTCAGCTTTTAGCTGTGTTGTTTTGAAAGGGAATTTCATAGGAAGGACTGATTACATGGTTACCCAGCTACTGCTTGTGCTTTTAGGATTTTCACAAAGTTTTGATAGGTTCTGTACATCTGGGCTTTAGGCATGAATATCTAAAGCACTTTCCATTCCTCTGCTTGAACATGGCTGAAAGGAGGTGTTTTGATGGGAAAAGGGCCTGGTAAAGAAGTGATCCAACAGTAGAGGAGGGTCATCCTCCCTTTCAGATATGTGACAGTCATACGTTGCTGTCATGCTTGGTGATTGAGACTGCCTAAATTGGTCCAGAGAATGGAATGTGCTTCATTTTTAGTGCTGAAGTTGTAAGATGTATGCAACCAATGGTAGACAGCTCAGCATTGTCTGGAAGAGCAAGGTACAAATATTAAATTAAATTAAACTAAGTCAAAGCAGTTGCGTGTCATATTTTTGCAAAAAGAGGCTGCTGAGAGGAACAGAGCTCCAGGCTGGGACAGGACAGAGGAGTCTCTCAGGCCTTCTGACCTTGGAGTTTCTACTGCTTCCTTTCCTACAGCTTGGCAAAGGGTTCCCAGCAGGCTGAAAAACTGTTCTGATGGCAGCTGTTAATAAAGATGTCTTGCTAGTGGATTAAGACTGAATGGGTTTGATCTGCATGTTTACTCCCTTGACAGCAGACTTGCAGGAAAGGATTCTTGTAAAAAGCAGTTGAGTCCTTCTGTGGTTTATACAGTTGAGTAGTCTCATAGTCAGTAAAGTGACTGAATCTGTGCCATGATGTTTGTGTATCATTGGCAAGGGGGGGATTGCTGTCAGAATGTGTTCTTAAAAATGTTCAGACCTTCAAGTCAGCATTTGTAGTCATATAGAATCATATTAAGTGAAGCGTAGTGTGTGTGTGTGTGTGTGTGTTGTATTTATGAAACTGGAATTGTTCTAATCGGAAGCTACAAGCATTTGGAATACGCAGCTTGTTTTTCTTTTTTCTTTTTCTTTTCCTTTTTACACTGTAAGATTGGCAAGGGTAAAGATTCTAAGCAAGAATGACATATGTAGAAGCCTGAGAGAATTTAAAGCCATATGGGACGTCAGTTGTCATGAAGCACCAGCTGAGATGACTTGATCATGATCTACTGCTGAAAATGTAGTGTGAGATAGGAAAAAAACTGCCCCTTCTAGAGACAGTGTTATAAGCAGAATATGAATCCATCATGGATTCATATACATGTCCTTAAATCTTGACTGAGAGAGCCTGTTCTCCAGCTCAGTGTTCCAGTGTTCTGAAACTGGGACTGGGGTCTTAAACTAGAGTTGAAAGCTGGGAAAACTGGGCCTTGAAGTTCAGCAGGCAGATCACAGCACTGGTCTGATTAAGTCAAGGCAGATGGCCTATTATCTACTATATGTCCTTATACTAAGCCAATCTAGAGGCTCAGTGTTGCTTTCCAGCTGTCAGGAGCAATGCTGTAGACACATAGGCCATGTTAGATCATAAGGCTAAATCCCAACATAAGTCATGAAGTTCTCAGGAACTGAGGCACCCTACTCTTCCTTGGTGAATTCAAACTTGATTTCAAGTTGGGAGTAAATGCATTCTGTCTGTCATTTTGTCCTTTACAAAATTCTAGTATTTTGGAAAGGAATTGACACAAAGCACTGCAAAGAAATGGATCACTTCATGTTTTCTTAATCTCACCTGGATCTGTTTATTAATTGAAGGTTTCATAGAATCATAAAGCTAGTATTGGTAAAAGGCTTGGAACACTTCAGGGAAGTGTCAGGATTGCAGCTGTAGGTGACACTTGAACGATTCACTGTGTCTGATGGGCTGAAAGAACTGAGTGGAGATTGTGTGGTTGTGTGGCCTAGCCCCACCCTATTTAGGATTTTCTCTCAAGTAGAAAAGTCCTCTGCATGTAAAATCCCTTCACACAGCCACTGAAGGCATGGCTGACATGGGTGTGGTTAGCATCCATCACTGAAAGCATGGACTAGCTAGCACAATGCTGCACCACCATGAATCTATTTGATGTGAATGGATAATTTGTGTCATTTTGTCTGAATCTGATATTATGTGTACAAACAGCCTCAAAAACCATCATGATATAGCAGCAGACAGTAGGAACAGATGGGAGGAGGGAGCAGAGCAAAAATATATGAATACATAAAAGTATCAGAAGGTAATATGTGTGCGATTCACTATTCATGAAGGAGGTAAGCATGGATTGTGCTTTCTCAAAGTACACTATATTTTTTGCAACAGAATTATATGGAGGAGTATTTCCACAGAGACAAAGGTCGAATTGGATTATATATGTATCACATTTTCTGCAGAGCTACTCTCCCAAGTGGCAAAATCACATAGCATGTAATTTTTCTTCACCATTATCACTTGCATTTGAAGTGCTTTGTCTTGTGATTGGTCATTAGAAGGTTAAACAGAGGCTTAGTTTTCCAATCTGATTGCTGAGGCATCTTTGAGGAAATTCCACTGTGAAGTTAATCATGAGGAATATTTATTCTCCTCATTGGTCTGGTTTGATCCTGAGTCTGACTGTCAGGTAAGGCTTGGCGCAAGCAGTTCAGAACAACTGTTAACAGGGTTCTAACATTTGTTTGGCTAGCCACTGAATCCTGGAGTACCTCCTTTGCTGTGCTGGGTTGCTCATTCCACAGCTTGTCAGTGGCATACAAAAAGAGAAGAGCTAGTGAATCAAATTGTAAATTCAGAGGACAGGGCTACGTTTAGTCATGGTTAGTGTCTTTCAAACTGATTTGTTGTTCTAACTCCTTGGGGTTGCAGCAGCTTATATTGGCAATGTCCAGTCAGTCCATTATAGACTTCTGACCTACATAAAATGAAGTGATGCCTCTGGGTGCTTTTATAAAGAAAAGATATATAAGGACCACAATCCCCACTCAGCTAAACCAAGCACTTTATGGCTTGTAGTCTGTATCAACAGCTTAATTCTCATTAAAACTGTTAGTTCTGGAACTAACTGTAAACCCTGCTGGAAATGCTTAACAGTTTTGTTGAGGGTGAGTGAAATCATATAATTGTATGTTAAGAGGAAACTTTTGCAGTGGTTAAGTAGGCCTTGCAACTTTTGAAGCACCAATGTCTGAGCAGATCAAGAGTGTCTGAGTGTTTGTACCTTAAGCAATTATACTTCTGTCATATCGCTTCTCATGAGGGGAGGAAATATAGAAAACTATTTTCTATTTCCCATCTCTGTACATTAATTACCACGACTTGTTGCTTGGTTTTCTGCCTTAGGAGGCAGTACCTTCTGACTTTTTGCAAAAGTGTAAAAGTAAAGAGTCACATGTCTGTAAATTTTGTTGGGGTATGTGTGGAAGGTAATCATACACTCATGTCCTTGACCTGCAAAAAAGTTTCAGAGCAGTACCAAAACTTAGTTCAGGTACTGAGATATTGAATTGTCAAGCCCCTGAGTTCTTTCAGAATAGACCTGGCATGTACCTGGAAGGAAGATTGCCTAGGAAAGGGGAATCCTGAATCTAAAACCCTTAAAGGAAAGGCGAAACTTGCATGGAATAAATGATACCAGCTTCTTTGGCAATGACGACAGCAGGAATTTAACATCTTACAAATCAGGCAGAACATGTTGCTAAGCGCCCAGTCTTAGTTTATGATTCTAAATGCATGCATATGTATGTGCATGTGCATACACTCACACACACACATAGTGAATGGCCCTCTTGAATCATGTTAATAGTAGGCGTCTATGCAGCACCCTAGTAAAATCTCATCAAGTCCTTTACTTAACTCAAATGCAAGAGGCACATCTAAGAGATTCATGCTACATTTTTATGCTTCAGATCCCTCTAGGAAATGAAGTAAAGACATAGTTGGAGAAATTGCCAACTTTTGTTTTTCTAGGATTCCTTGGCCTTTGACAGTTGCTTAACGTACTGAAATTTTAGCAGGTGAAGCTTTTCCTGGCATAGTGATAACGGGATGGAAAAAGTTTCATCTGTTGAATCTTTACTTGATGAGCCACAGTTGAAACAAGGAAGCAGGATCAATTTTAAAAGAATGATATTCCTAATCAGAAACTTACAGATCATCTAGATTAAAAACAAAATTATCTGAAACAATTTCAGGTGGTATGCATGCGTGCAAAGAGGGTTTCTTTGAAGACCACCTTAATGGGAGTACGTTATGTTTATGCAGTCCAGGGATACTCTTAAATCCAATTTTGGACAACCATGTCATCTTTGTAATATAAAGCATATTGCATCAACTTAGGACTGTACACCAGTGGCACTATCTCCTGGAAGATAGCCTTTGTACAGTATTTTGAACAAAAATACAATCCAGGATTGACTGCTCTACTGTCTTATATGAGGGACTACCATTTGAAGGCTGCCTTGAAAATGCAGTTAACTTAAAATACAGCCACTAAGCCCAGATGGAATGTTCCAGCTGGGCATGAAGGTCCTTTCACATCACACAATTATAGTTCTGTATTCCACTTTAATTGCCATGGTGTCATCCTGTGGAGTCTTGGAGTTTGCAGTTTGATGAGAACAAAATTCAATGTGCTGAATATGGTCTATAAAGCCCTTTACAGATCGTGTCCAAGTTATCTAAAGGACTGTATTCTCCTTTATGAATCTACTGATATTTTGAGTTCTTCTGTAGAGGCTCTTCTCTCTATCTTGTCACCTGCACAGGTACATATGATGGGAACACAGGAGAAGGCCTTGGGGGCTGCTCCAAAACTCTGAGCTCCCTTCCTAGAGAGATTATACTGGTATCTTCTTTGCTGTCCTTCTGTGGACAGGTGAAGACATTTTTGCTTTGTCAGACTTTTGAAGACTGATTGCTCAAGGGAGAAGGCCTGGCATAATAGGCAGCCTAACGGTCTAATTACATTTTAAACTTTTGCATGATGTGATTTTTTTAAAGCTGTATTTGTTTTAACTGTTGTAATATCTTGAGTTCCAATCTTGAGTTCAAAACTGGGGAGAGACAAGATCATCATTGTCATCGTCATCACCATCACCATCATGATCCCAGGATTCCCAAGATTCAGCAGTGACAATTAAAGTGATATCATAGTGCTGCAACTGTGTAGCATGAAAGGGCCCAGGATGCTGGGAAAATATTATGCTGGGAACTGGACTGGTGTCTGTTCTATTTCTGAGTACTGTTTACAGTGTTGGTGCTTGTGAAGCAGTTGTGACTGGGTGATATTTCCTTGTTTATGGGACTCTCTCTCTAGAGATGCATGTCTGGCCATTTCCAATTTTGTCTTTTGGCTGCCAAGCACAGACCTTTTGTTCTCCTTGATCTTGTTTAAGTTCTGACCTTTACATTGTTTGAATCTGTTGTTTTTAATTGCTGCTCTTGATTCTGGCTGATTGATTTTGCATTGATTTTACTGTGAACTTCGTTGTGCACCATTTGGCTGAAGGGCAGTATACAAATGGCATTTTTTTTAAAAATGCATAAATGGGTACAAAACTTGACTGTGTATCAGGGACTTCTGAAATGTAGCCTGCTACTGATACTAATATCCAAAGCTTTCAGCAGCCACAATAATAGGTCTTTGTTGCTGGTGGCTCTAACCTGCCCCATTTCTCTCTCTCTTTCAAATATGCCATTTGTTTTAATGAGGCGGGATCATGTTTACCTGTCCAGTTTGTCACAGTAAAATTCACTCCTGACTTCTGACCTCACCATACAAGATTGGCTTACAGTTTAGTAATGTAGCTGTCAAAGTAGCTGTCCTTCTTTACAGGTCTATCTGCTGCATAAATACTAAATAGTAATGGAGCTCACTGTTTGAAACAGACAATTGAGATCTGTGAAATGTATCGATTTAACAGTTCTTCTCTTTATATTTCCAAAATGACTGCTTTCTGGACTAGAAGTTCAGACTGTGTTGTGAAACCAAATTATTTAGGGTATTCTGTTAGTACTTAGTATGCTGCAGTCAAAACCAAATACTCGTGGATACTAGGGAAGAAACAGATAAAAGGCTTTTCGATTCCCTTTTTCCCAATATGAACAGCAAATAAGGTTCTGGATGTCACTTTATGGACTTCAGCTGCCCTGTCATGTTTGTTTCTTGACTTGCACAAGGGAAATTATCCCTGCTTGCTGTTCCAGTGGGGAAGAGTCGAAGAACCCTTTTCTGTGAATTTCACATTGGGAGTTCTGCTACAGTATATCATTTGGGGGAACAGGGCTTGAGTTCAAGAGCTATATTGTTTCCAGACCTTTTACTGCAACCTAGCTGAACTGCCAAATGCTAAACAGATTAAAAATACCCTTTTAATCTGTGGAAAGATGACAGAGAAAGATCTGTCCTATGCCCTAGTCAGCAGGTATCCCAGGAAGCAGGTGTTCAAAATGGAACGGCTATTGGATATTTAAGAAGTCCAGAGGAAGGGGGAAAAGCAAGAGGGTGGCCTACAGCTGGCTCATATGTTGCACAGCAAGTCAGTAATCCAAATAAAGCCAGCAAGGAGTAAAAACAGAGTTGTAAATAGTAGCTAATCCATGGTACAGAAGACACAAAATGTCAGAGAGTACTGCCAGTCACTCAGATAGACAATTGTAGGTTGTAAGCAACAAAGCTGCCAGTGAACTGCTGGAATATTTATAACCAGGTGTCTCAAGGCACCAGCTGGTTGATTAGTCAATGTCTCTTGCTTAAGAGCCTCTGGGAATGACATAATGTCTTATCCCTTCTACGCTCAGCAAATGGCTGCACCACATTTTCAACCTCCTGCTGGGGAGTGAGGCCCCCCTCTGCCTCAGCCCCCAGCACCTCTGACTCAGAGAGACCACCAGCATCAGGAGCTGTAAATTCCTGGCATTCCTGGCACCTTGACTCGATGCCTGAGTCTTCCAGCTCCAGAGAGTGAGTTATGGCAAGACCAGCCTAGCCTTCTGTAGTAGGGTGTTCTACAGCCTAGGAGTGGACCACCGAGGAGGACATTTGTCTTATGTTTTCAATGCAAGTAAGTTACTTTTCAGCATAAGTCTTGATCTCTGGAAGGTCATTTATTCTTATTAGTCTGTGAGGGAAAGTTACTTTGCAGTATTAAGCCTTGGTCTCTGTTCAGTACCATGCTTTTGAGCCTCCATTAATCCAGGATAGCACTCCTATATATTTTGCACGCGTGCACACACACACACACACACACCAGAAAGAGAGAGAGAGAGTGTTATGACTGACCTTGGAATCTATGTTCTCCAGCACTACCCTGCCCTTTCCAAAAAGAGGCATAGAATCTAGAATGGGAGTGGGCAGCTGAGACAAGTTTGGGGGCCAGTTTCTTTCCCCTTAGGGATCTTTTGCAGGCCTCACACAGTGCCAAAATAAAACCAAGTTAGAAATGGTTGGAAGTTTACTTCTGCTTTTGAAAAATGGGCATGTTTTAAAATGCTAAACAGTGAAGACGGGGAGCCTGTAGTCTTTTTATATTTTTGACCTGAAAACAGTGATCCAACAAGTCTGGAGAGGTCAATGACTATAAAAACAGGTTTGGGGGACAAATGCAAACCAGGGCCACTTTCAGCTTACCCTTGGTTGGTTTAAAACTCACAAATCTTATGTTAAAAATTAATTCATTCCCTCTAATTTGTTAATTTTTAAACAATTATTTTAAAAGCTTTTTTCCTAAATCTACAAGTGATTGAGTGTACTTTGGGTGGATAATTGGAGGGGCTTGTCATTATTGCCATTTTTAATAATTTTTAATTGATTTCTTTAATAATGTAAACCTAACCTATTACTAATATGCTATTAATCATCATCATAACAAATGAGTTTTACTGGTACTGGTAAAAAGATGAATATAAATGGATAAAGTTCTGAATGAGTATTAATGAAGTGGAAATAACACAGATATTTTCAAACTCTGGTTTTGTCTGTGATGTCATATTGAGTTTGGATGCTCATAACAAATCCCTCATCTTCCTAATTTCTCTCTTCATTATGGGCGTGGACCTGTTCCTGTCACAGAGTGTTTTGGAGATGCTTGGGAAGGAACTCCATGTGCCCTGGATTTTTGAAACCTGTGCAAAGTCAGAGCAAGGTCACAGTGTGCCTCTACTTTTCTCCAAGGTTGGGAGAAAAGCTGAGGGCTCTGTGCAAAGTAAAAAATAGCAAGGACACCCCCCACCCCCCACTCTTGAATAGTATCTTAATGCTTCATGCTGCCATGTATGGGTGCCTTCATGATCAAAGGCAGCTTGCTTCGTGACATTTAGATCTTGTTCTAAAAATCAGCAATCTCTTATGTACGGTCAAGACAAACCCAGTAATTTCTCCTTACTTTCCCTTTACAGGCTCTCTACAATTCAATCAAAAATGAGAAGCTTGAGTGGGCAGTGTAAGTATATTGTGTGGAATTAATGAGTTTTATAAATGATTCTTTTTATGGCTTTCCACTTGGTATGCTAGCAGCGTTTGGAACAGATTCTAGAACTTGCGGAAATCCACCTCAGCCATCCAGAAGAGCAATCCACCAAGTTCTGTTAAAGGCTAAACTTCATTTTTCCATTGGATAGCTGTCAGAGCTAATGTAATATAGCACAGAAAAAACTGAGTAGTGATTCCAGTCACCAGTTTAAATCTTATCTGAACCATGAGGTGGTGATCAGGAGGGACACTTGTGAGAGGCCCTCTGTCATTATCTTAGTGATAGCAATAGCGATTGTATTTCTGTACTGTGTGTATTTCTGTACTGCTTATCAGCTAAGTGCTCTCTTAGCGGTTTACAACAGCTAGTTATCTTAGTGCAGAGTCAGGTACCTGCAAACAGGTAGATCTTCAAGGACCTCCTGTCCAAATCTATTAAAAACTTTGAAGGTCAAAAACAATACCTTGAATTGGACTCAGAAATTGACTGACAGCCAATGCAGTGGGCATAGCACAGTCATAACATGATTATAACGCTTATTCTCAGTTAATAATCTAGCAGCTGCAATTGGTAGTAACAGCAGGTTCCAAACAGTCCTCAGAGTCAGCCTCATGTATTCCACTCTTGCAACTGTCTGGCCTATAATACATTTATAATCCATTGTCTCAGAAAGAACTCCTTGCAAATGTGGAATAGCTCAATTAATACTGCCTTCTCCCCCTGCTCCCTTTGTCTATACGCTCTGTAATGAAACAGTGGTTCCTGTTAGGTTCGGGCTGCATCCAAGTGTTGTGACTTTTCTTTATTCTTTCCTTTAAGATGATGTCATGGCCCATATATTAGCAGAGAGAGGAGAGAGTAAAGTTGCTGCTTGGGATCACACTATGTCAGAGGGCACAGAGTGCTGAATGCATCCAAAATGGTGCTTTGTCAATTCTTGGGTTCTTCAAATGGAAACAGTTCTGGAATCTGATTGCTCTGCTGTGTATGCTTATTATTTTGATGGAATTTTGTAGAAATAAGTGGAAATTGTTTAGCAAAAGAATTTGGTGGGCTTGTTTTTGTCATTGTTACAACCACTCTGTGAATCTGGTCATTATATTTTCTGTGGAATACTGAACACAGAATCTCCTCAGGCCATCAGAAGAGGGCATATTGTCAGATTATTAAATCTTGAAAGCCACATGCCTGCTGCTATTCCACCTAACAAAACGAGTTGTTAGCGATGAAAAGCTGCTTGTAAAGGTGGAAGAGTTTTATTTGACTTGGAAACTTCATCTTGGGGGAAGAAATTAAACCCTCAGTTAATCTGTGGCAGCATGAATAAAACACGTGCTTGGTTTTCTGCCTTTTCTCTTTGAAGCCATTGTGTCAGAACTGCTGGGTAGAAACACGTCTCGGCTCAGGTTTCTTCCTGTTGGCTTGTTGTCCAGCATTTGTCTCATGATTAACTATGGATAGCTTGACAACAAACTGATATCAAAGATAATTAATTGCAAAAGGCCTAATGTACCCCACTTCGGCTGCTTTCAGGAAGCTAACAATTGGAATTCAAAGCCAAACATGAGGAGGGCAATGCCTGCCAAGATACTTTAATCATTCTCTCTGTGACTTGACTTCCTTATGATGCTGATGCTTTCTGTAGTGGGAGAGAATTGTGGTTGTTGTGTGGAGGTTCTTACAGAACAGGAGATGTCAGTTTAAATGCCATAGCCATTAATGTTGGCAAGATGAATGTTTTTAGAGGACCAGCTTTGGCTACTGCAAGGGGGTACATAAGCTTTCAAATTATATCAGCTGAAGCTTTAACAAAATATCAGCATGCTTCCTACATCATGGGGAGGTGGCTGAATAGAAGATATCATAATTGCCTCTTCTACATTTGAGTCCCTTTCACTTGTAGTCCATATCATATTACTGTGATGATCATGCAAGTTTATTGCTAATTTAATGGGTCTGTATGTGCCTCCAGGTCTCCTGTTGACTTATGGCAACCCCATAAATTTTGTATGGTTTTCTTAGGCAAGAAATATGTACAGTTTTCTTAGGCAAAAATGTAAGCAAAGGTGGTTTTGCCAGTTCCTTTCTTTGAAATCTAGCCTATTGCACCTGGAATTCACTGGCAGTCTTCCATTCAAGTACTAAGTAGGGCTGACCCTGCTTAGCTTCCAAGATCAGGTGGGATCTGGTGCCTTTAGGGTATTTAGGTCCTACATGGTATCTTACTGAGTTACATAGGCAAAGACAGACCTGTCTTTGCCTTCAAGGAGTATCCAGTTTTAAGCAGACAAGAGGAAGAAAACAAGCAAGAGAAGGGACAAATTATAGAAGCAAGGATAAGGGTAGATGTGGGTCATAATGGCCAAACTCAATGAAACACTCATTTTATGATATCCGAGCCATCTTTTGAATAAGTGAAGAAAGTAGAGAAGTGTTGAAGTAACTGTGTAGGGATGCACTTTGTCAGGGTGCAAATGTGGTCTGGGTAGTAGAAGATCCAAGAGGACAGGTAGAATTTAGTGTTCACTTAAATATGTAATCTTAGAACCCGACTGGTTAGGCTACAGTTTGTTCTCCCCCTTGCTTCCCTGATAGGCAAAATCAAATCTAATATATAAAAGTCAAAGTTGGTGTGTTTGTCTGTGTCAGGCAAAGACCTGACCTCATATGATCGACTGTGTGAGGTGAAGACTTCATATGATTGGCTGTGTCAAGTGAAGACCTCATATGATTGGCTGCCCAAGAAGATTCTCTGGAATCCTGGGGTTTGCAGTTTAGGGAAGGACATTTAGAATTCTCAGCCAGAGAGCATTTGGGCCTGGCAGGTTACTATGGAGATGAGACCTAGCAGCAAGGAGGAGAACAGTATATTCCCTCAGGAACCCAACCTCTCTATGTTAATAACTTTGAATACAGATTGGATGGAGGAATATGGGCAAAAGTTACAGGTACTAGGCAAGACAGGTTGGAGAAATAGAGACACAGGATCTCAAATCTTTCTAATAAGTATTACCTATGAGAAAATAAAATCCTGGGCAATGCCAGGTATATGTGCTTGTAATGACATAACTCCTAGAACAAATAAGATGTGAATACTGACCCTTACATAGTGTTAAGCTGGTATTTGAAGAAAACTCAGACCTGCAGGACATTGAACAACAGCTCTGTGGTCTTCCAGAGCTTTCTTCAAGGAACAAGTGAGCATAAGGAGAGAGTGAGCACAACCACATTCTCCTCCAGAGCTAGAGCCAGAGAAATCTGAGCCCCAGAAGAATTATGTGGGTTTGGAGAAATGGCTGGTGACATTTCAGTTGCCTTTGGGAAAACTATATTTTCCTGGGATCACTGGAGTCCTGTATCCTGGCATACTGTGACATCTATCTATCTATCTATCTATCTATCTATCTATCTATCTATCTATCTATCTATCTATCTATCTGTCTATCTATCTATCTGTCTATCTATCTAGTAATTACCCTCCTTTGTCCCAGCATGGGATCAAAGGTGGAATACAACATTTTAACAGTGCAATACAGTTAAAATCCTCTTAATACAAAAGTTAAAACCCAATTAAGCTAAACTTCTATTTTTTAAAAAAAGTTAAAAACAGTATTAAAAAAAGAGGAGAAGAAGGGCTACTTGATATCACCTGCTGTGTCAGTGAGGCAAGTTTAGTTTAAGACAGTAGTGGGCAACAGTCAAGGGTTGGGTTTCACATAGCCCATAGCCTCAGAGGGAGGGAGGGAAGGAAAGTTAGCCTAAGTGCCTCCACACCTTCCTGCCAGACAATTTCCGATTTACTTGCTGGTTTGAAATACCACTGAATGTTGATGTTGTTGATTTTATACAACTGAACTTTCATGGGTTTTACCAGTGATGTATTTAAGTCTTTTACTCCAGGTCTCAAGTCAAGTCTTAAGTCCTTCCAAGATACTTTCAAGTCAAGTCTCGATTCAAGTCTCAAGTCTGGGAGCCAACTTTACACTCCAACCTGTATTCCAGAATTTCTTCACAGAGTCAAATAAAGTCAGTTTCAACAATTTGAGTAGAGTTGGCCCCCTGCTTTTATGATTTTGCCATCTGCACCTTCAGAAGTGGGGAATAGGATCTTGATTACTTTCCATTTCCAAAGCTGGAAGATTTTTCAGCAGTAGGGAATAAGATCCTTCTTACTCCCCATTACTGGAGCTTCAAAAGCTTTAGAAGGAAGGCTCCTTCGTCCTCAAGCCTGTCACCTAATACATTTGTTGTTCCCTCTGAGAAATGTACTCTGCACTCCAGGGGTGAGGCTTGTCTTCTGCTCTTAGATAAAGTTTTAAAAAGCTTCTCCAATATGCAGCAGGAACAGGCTGCTGAGCAGACCTCAAGCCTGCCTCAAGTCCATTGACTAAACCATTTGCTGTTCTCTGAGAAATGCGCCCAAACTTTGGGCTTGAGACAGACTGTCATGTGGCCAGTAAGCAAAAAGAAATGGAAGAGTTGTTCAAAGTCATAAGGTTTCTGGATGAATGCGTTATGTTACTAAACCAAGGGCATCAAGTCAGTCACTAAAAATATGCAAGTCTTGAGTCGCGTCAGTGCATCATTTATGGCTGAGTCGAGTCCAAGTCAAGTCACTGAAGTGTCTTAAGTCCAACTTGAGTCTGAGTCAGTTGACTTGCGTCTACCTCACTGGGTTTTACTTCCATGGTTTTGATTATTTGCAAGTTTGTAACTCCTTTTTGTAGTTTAACTAGCTTGTCCTCCTTGCCCAGGGTACAATATGTTGTAACAGTGTTTATATGTTGCAGCATAGGGTGAAAAAGTAGGGTGCATAGCACAGTGGCCTCTCCAGGTGTACCCTAAATTGGTCCATGTATACTGTGGGACACCTTTGGGCACTATTAGCACAGGTATAGCCTGTGGATCTACTTTTTCGGTCAAAAATAGTCCTTGTTCTCACATGTTGACATAATTCCAATAATACTGGAAGAGACTAGACTAGAGAATTGCTTCTGAAACCAAATAGTGCTGGTGGTGGGAATTTGTAGAGTGTCAGTTTGATTAGAAATACTCTCTATTCAATCGTCATCATTTTCATTGTCTAAGCAAGAGGTTTTTTTAAAGCTCTTTTTTTTTTTTTTTTTGGCTGCAGTTGTTATTTTTTGGATTGAAAAATGATCAATAAGTCCTTTTACCAAACAAGGAGGCACTGATGCCTGGCAATCTGTTGCACAATCCTCAGGTGCAGCTAGGGTAGTATTTAAATTGCTTGTCATCCTAGAAGTCATTAGCTGTAGCTCATGTATTTTAAAAACTGTAGGTTTCTTTAAGGAAACTTGATTCTTTCTGTTCTTTCACATGTCTAAAGCTCTGGGGAGAGACATCCTCTTAACAATTGTATCTACATGGCAATGTATTTTAGTAGGTGCCCCACAACTGTGTTATCCCCTCTCCCCCTCCCCACCATTCATTACCATCTACATCAAGTCATTTTCTGGAATGTACCTAAAACTCTGAGCAGGTTTTCAGTGGTTGTGACTAAATTAATTTTGGATAATCTATAATACTGAGTTTAACATGAGAGTGTTTTTTTTAAAAAAAAAATAATCCACCTTTATATATCAATCTATGTTTTGTTTTGCTGCTTTCAGAGTTGTCACTTGCCCTGAGATGGGTTAGATTTCTGTCAGTATAATTGAATGTGTAGATAGATCAAAACAATGAGTGACATGGACTAAAAGCTACATTTTATCACTAATGCTACCTCCAAGGTTTTATGAGGAGTATTCCCTCTGGGTTTGAGAACATGGTACAGCAAGTTGTATACATAGAGTGTCCCAGGCTCAGTGCCCAGCATCCTTAGCTTAAAAGGATATTACATGTAAGAGCTTTGTGTGTTCCATTTTTAAATATTGATTGATTGATTGATTTTTAATACTAACTAATTCACAAAGTAATAAACATTCAGAAAAAGAAGAGATAAAAAGAAGAGAATCAAAAAAGAGAGAGAGAAAAAGACATATGATTAAAACACAGTCAGACTCTGACTCCCCCCACCAAATCCTTAACAGTAATGAAAAGAAAAATAAAATATATAAACTATCTACCATTACCAATCCAACTAAATAATCCTATTAATTAATAATAACCACAGCCAGTTACATTGTTAGATTCCTTATTGCTCAACAAGTCCACAGTTTCCAGTCCTTCAGAAAGTCTTCAGTTGGCTTATCCTTTAGAGCTCACATTAATTTGGCAATTTAGGCTAAGTGGGTGACCTTAGTAATCCATTTTCCATTGTCAATGGTTCCATCCATTTCCAAGTTTGATCAAACAGTGTTGTCATATATCAAAGAAGAGATTCATATTTACTGTCCAATAACGCCCAACAGGAGCATTTCGGGTAACATTACATAATCTACTTTTACGTTTTTTGAATTAATATATAAATCTTGGACAAGTAGCTTTTTGTGTTCTTACAAGTCCACCACATATAAAATAGGAGCCCTCCTTATTTTGACATCCACAGTTTTAGTTTGAAACATTCAGAGACATTTTTGACAGCTTATTTGAGGGTAGCTACCATCTGCACATCATCTTATCCAAGTTTACCTTAAAATTGCTGCACAAAGTAAATTTTTTATCTTTGGAACAATTTTCCCCCCATACATCCATTATGAACATTATGCTCAAAATTTTGGGCCCACTTTATAATGAACTGTTTTACAAGTTTTTGCAGGTTCTGTCATTAATTTCAAAAGTGATTTATATACTTTTAAAATTATACTGTCATCATCTTTACACAACTCTAAGTAAAACTCATTTTCTCAAATCTCTGTGGCTGCGTTTCTCTTATCTTGATTAAATCTTTCCTTGAATTGCATATAAGCAAACCAATTAAGATATTTGCCACCATTAAAGAGTATCTCTCTTCATTTAAACTTCCAGTTGCCTTGTTCAAAGTACAAAAGATCACCATAAAGCAACCATCTCCAATGTTTAACCCATTATTGCCTTAAAAAGGCTTCCTGTGGTAAGGTGGCTAATATTACCTTGGGGGAAAAAATCTCTGCCTGTATTTATACCAAATTCATAGAAGAATCTTTCTAATACAAGGATTTTTAAATTCAACACTTTTTTGTGTTTCTAAAAGTTAAGCTATAGCTCTGTGGATAGAATCCATCTTTTACTGTAAGAGGCCCAAGATTTAATTCCCTGCTAACTCCAGTTGTGGTTAGGACAGATTCTTGTCTGAAATTGTGGAGAGCCACTGCAAATCAGCATAGACAATACTGAGCAAGATTAATTAATATACTGACTTGGCATAAAGAAAGCTTCTTGTATTTCTAACTCAAGGGTTTTTTACCATTTTTTCCCCACTTGGAAAAGGAGCCATTATAGAAGTGAGGCAAGAATGGTTCAGCCATCAGTGCTTGTTGCTGGGTAGGAGGGAAAGCATAAAGCTGATACAAGAATCTAGTGTGCAGCAGTGACGTTGGGACAGATGATTGTATGGGATATGGATCAACATGTTCAGTGCACTGAAGGTGTTTTGTAGGGTGGAAGTGTTACTGTTGATGTCAACAGATTTCAGACTTCATTTGTAGGATAATGGCACTAAGGTTTCAGTTGTGATTCATAATCCTAAATATAAATGTGAAGCATTCTGTTGAAGCTAATAAGATTTCTTGCAGGTTTAAAATTATGCATATGTTGAAATATCTCAGTTCATTTTGGACCACAAGACCAAAGGAGATGCTACTTAATTAGGAGATGTATATAATAATAAAAATATGTTCCTTGATGTGCATAGTGAAACAATGTCTGTGTTGAATTGGCAAATCAACTTTGGTGTGTATTTTTTTCCTTTTAATTTGCCTTAGGGATGATGAAGAGAAGAAAAAGTCTCCCTCAGATGGTAGTGATGAGAAGGATAATGGAACCCAGTCAAAGGCTGTCAATCGCATTGGCAATTCCAGTAATCCTTTCCTAGACATCCCTCATGACCCCAACGCTGCTGTGTACAAGACTGGATTCCTGGCACGTAAAATCCATGCTGATATGGATGGCAAGAAAAGTGAGTGTGTTTCAGTGAGAACAGCTTTCCTTTTGAGAAAGGGCTTTCCTTTTGAGAAAGGAGAAGGAAATAAATGATAAGATGCATCCATGAGGCTAAACAAGGCTGATTGCTTGCCTTGCCACCACTACCTCTTGTTGCCCATGAGAATCCAGATAAAAAGTAACATCCTAGGATCCAAGGGGGGCAAATGCAGCCTCTGCATTTTGCAGGCTGAAGGGAGTACGGAGGTAATACATTCACCCTGTACAAAACTAAAGGTTACAGAGGAAGGAGCACCATCTCATCTTCCAGCTCAGAGCAGCCTGCCAGAGAAATCCTGCCAGAGAAGGGTGAATCGAAAGGATTAATCTGGAGCTGGAATCACCCCTTCCTCTCTGCTCTTATGGTTATAAATCATGCTATTTCTCATTAACCATTTCTCTTGTTATAAGAAAGCCTTCCCTAGCGAGGGATGAGTTTGGGATTGGTCTCTTCCTTTACTGACAGGTCTTCTTTGACCTGACTCCTTACTGATGCAAGGAAATTTAGTTCCTGTAATATTCTAGCAGAGGTCATTTGGGAGAGGCTGGCTATACTGATCATGAGAGTGGTAGGATGACTTGCAGTCCGCCTACCATTTTCCATTCTTCCCTTAGGAATAATCAGATCCAATGAAAAAAGGCCTAATGAATGAAGGAATAACTATGAAAAGAAAAGTGCCACATATTTTGCCTAGTATAGGTAAAGCCTGCACACTAAATGTATGCACTGTTGTTTTGTTATTTTCTTTCCGCATATTAAACCGAGTGTTTATCTAAAGGGCAGGAGAGGGAAGGAGTATTTGAAAACCTAATGAGCCTGGTCAGAACAGAGTATTGATTTATATTCCACACCTTTTCTTAAACAGCTTTTGTTTTTGTGTGTGTATTCCATTCTTAGCTCCCCGAGGGAAGAGGGGCTGGAAAACCTTTTATGCTGTTCTTAAAGGCACTGTGCTCTATTTACAAAAGGTAAGAGCCTTCATATTAGATACATTCTCTTATTTTCTAATTTGGTAAAGCATAAATTGGGGAGTTATTTAGCCATTGGTTGGAGTTACTTCACTAAGTGATCTAAAGCATGTGCAATGCACACAAGCCATATGAGTAATATTATGACTGGTAACTGGAGGCTGTGTACCTCTGAGCTCGTTTGGGATGCTTCAGGAAAGAGACAAGAAGCAGGAGTGGCTTTTAATTCTCTCCATGCTGCATGATCTTGTATAAAGCAAGAAATGAAGGGGAAGAAAAACATTTTCCCCCACTTTCACCTTGGGAAGAAAAAAGAATAATGCATTTTCCACTGCTCATCAACACAAGTTGTAGAAACATAGGGAAGAGGCACTACAGGTCCAGTCCCCCATGTTTCCTCATCTGTTGCTTCACCAACACATCCACTGAGATTGTAAGTTTCCCTCCTGTGATAATTTTATACAGTGACCAGTACTCCATTGTGGAACTGGAGTAATAGGGCTGTTTGATGACAAGTGTCCTGCGGTATAGTACTGACAGTTTCAACTTCTTTTCCTTAACATCACCATTTTGCAGCCACTAATCCAAGCTGTATCACCCCATGTTATTGGCTCAAGTCCAGTAGATACTCACCTTGGAATAAATCTAAATGAAGTGACTGGGATTTATATCTGAGTCTTCATGTCTCAAGTTTATATAGTAACTATGGGATGACCTTCCTGAAGTCCTCTGAAAAGCTATTTCCCCTTTCATTAACAAAACAGAATTATCATAGGTACAGTATACCGCCATTAATGGAACAGATATCTTCTTGGGCATTACTTCTTTACCAAAGATAACATGGGAAGAATAGGGATAGGTCTTTGTACTGCAAAAAAGGAGCAATTGTCAACATGTTTCCGCAAGCTTTTTATCCAAAACTAATATGTACATGTGAAATAAAACGGGTCAGGTAAATCTGGCATACATCAGTACACAAAAACATTTTTGAAATTTCTAAAGATCACTTAAAAACTTACTACAAAATGCATGCAGGGATCATTTTTTTCTTTAACCAGCCTCCACTTTTCTAATGATTTTGGTAGCCAAACTTCTATATATATGCTTTTTAGTATGCTGGAGTCACTGGTAAGGCAGGCTTATCTGCTTTCCCTTTTTCTCTGTTTTGCTGTTCATGCAAACTCAGTAAGGGATTCTAGTGGCAGCTGTTGTTTATCTTGCCTCTTTTAGGCAGGAACACACAGGATTGGCTAAAATAGTATCAGTTAGAGTAGAATCCCAGCCTCTCCCAGCTCAAGCTTTATTGCATTGTTTTCTGGAGGTATGCCGTTGCAGCCCAATATACAAAGCCAGGCCTCCTTCAGCAGCATTCTAATGCTGATGCTGCTAAAAAAAAGCCATCTAGATGGAGGACAGGGAAGAAAACTTGGGTTGAGTGGGCATAAAAAAGCTTTGCAGAAAGAGCCTCTTTATTAGTGGCTTTGTTAACTGAGCTGTGCCTTTAGTTACATACTCTAAATTGAATTATCCTATATTATCTGTATGGAGCATAATTGTAATTGTGATAACCATGCCAATTGTCAGGCAGACATATTCATTTCTACTGTCAAAGTATATTTACACAACCAATTTCCTTTGCCAGTAATTTCTCTTTGCAAGAGAATTCTAGGCATTGTAATTCTGGAAGAGGTCCTAGAGATTCATTCTTTATCTGTCTGTCTCTCATGTGCATACACAAGCTCACCAAACCAAGTCCCCAGTTGGAGAAAATCAAGATTTTTAAGCTGGTATAAAAGTTGTACAAGTCTGTGTTTCTACGTATTTCTCAGTTCTTCATACTCAAGCCTCATGTCAACATAATGGTTAAATTCATTTTAGTAATTGAAATAGACACTGTGAATGTTGTTGTTGTTGTTGCTGTTGTGTGCCTTCAAGTCATTTCTGACTTGCAGTGACCCTAAGGTGAACCTATCATGGGGTTTCACCCATGGGGTTTCACCCACTGGGTTTCCATGGTTGAGAGGGGAATCGAACCTTGATCTCTAGCCATTACATCACGCTAGCTCTCATGAATGTTGTTAGCAAATGTCAAATGTTTCACTTTTGAAGTAAACTTAAATAGACTGATTGAGAGATTAAAGGCTGCAGGAAACATTTTCTCCATTTTATATGATAATCCCAGCCTTGCTTACAATTAAAAATAACCAGATGGCATTCATATATCTTTGTTTAACTTTTTATCCCAATTTTCACAGCAGTAACATTCCATTTTAAGAGACAGAGGGCTGAGCCACTTTTTTCATCTCTGTGTTAGCTAATCCCAAATCCAGCTATTACAAAAGCTGTTCTTCAAGTACTGCAGTGAAAAATGGGGGATTTTAGCTGACATGGCAATTGCAAGATTATTTTTTTAACAGACAGCTTTAAGAACATGAATAAAAGACACGTGCAGTATTGACAAATCACCCAGGGTTTCAGAGGTTGCCAGTCTTTCCATCTTCTTGTTAAAAAAAAAAAAAAAAAGTGTTGGGGCAGATGGGCAAATTACTCACCAATCATCATCATCATGATGGCCAATCTCAGAATCATAGAATCTTAGAGTTGGAAGGGACCACAATGGCCATGTAGTCTCACCCCGTGCCATGCAGGAATGAATAATTAAAGCACTCATGAAAGATACACTCCTTCATGCAGAGGTGTCCAGCCATGGAAAATGGGCCAAGGGGAAGAATATTTTGAAGCAATATTCCTTACTGTTTTCAAATAATATGGAGGTTAGAAGAACCAACCATTCTTCAGGTGGATAGCTGGGATATTACTGTGGTGGTCCTTGCAACATGTAAAGCACCATTTTAGGAATGGAGGGTGGGAGCTTGAGGACAAGCTTTCAGGTGAAATTTTTGTGTTTCAATCTTTACCTGCAAGAACATTATCTTCTGGCAAGAAAAGACTGATCTTCTGGTGTTTCACCTTCTTATGTCTCTTCTTGAAATGAATTGTGTCATCTTGTGTTCTTGTGCAAGGATCTCTGGATGCTCTTGCCAGATCATCACTGGCAAGGGCATCTTTAGTACTGGGAAGGGAGCAGTTTCAAGAAGAATTTTTGCTTTTCTTTTGAACCCAAAAAAACATGTGGGATCCTCCTTTGCACTGCACTAACATTGGTGGATCTGTGCTCTTCATCTCTCTCCCATGTCAAAGTGCTGTCCAAAGAACTCCATTTGTCTAAGCACATGAAGTGTCACAATGACCTTTGGGGGGAAAAGGCAGTCTTAAAGCAGTGAGCAACAGTCTAAGTGCCTCAAAAGCTTATTGTAGGTTGGAGAATTCCACACTGAGCCAGCATGTTGTGGTGGTTTGGGGGTCGGATTAGGACTTTAGGAGACAAGAGTTTGAAACCTTGCTTGGCCATGGGAACCCACTGGGTGACCTTGTGCAAGTCATACTCTCTCAGCCTCAATGAAGACAACGACAAACCCATGATAGGTTCTTCTTAGGGTCTCTGCAACTCAGAAACTAATTGAAGGCACACAACAACAACTTAATTCCACATCCTGTTCCCCAACTGCAAGCTGTAGAGGATGGCTAGGGCTCCATGACTACATCTGCATTGTATCTCAACTTCAGCTTGCCTGTAACTTCTGAGAAAATGACTTTTGTGTAAGATAGAATTATGACAAAAGTCTGTTTGCTGAGGTTGATCCAAAGGGTGTAAAACCTTGTTTTTGATTTGTATTGATCTCTCTTGACTCTCATTAGTCTCCCTGACCGGAGCAACTGGTTAGAATCTATGACTTTTAAAAATAATATTAAAAACATCAGAAATGTTCTTGGTCTGCAGTTCCCATGATCCTTCACCATTGGCTATGCTGGCAAGGGCTAATGGGATGTGTAGTCCAACAACATCTAATGGCCAGACATTCTACACCCTTGCTCTAGACTATTGCCCTTACTAGTAATCAGGGCAATGCAGCTGTTAGGACAACAACATAGCATAGGAACCTTCTATAAAGTCCAGGACATCTGACACTAGCTGTGCTATAGTGGCTCTCCGGCTATAAGGGTAATGTGCAAAGACCCCTAAGAGGGGAAGAATTTGCTTTTGTAACAATGCCAAAAGCATCTTCTTGTATGTACTTGTTTTGCATTAAAAACATGCTAGAAAACCTTTACCTAGCAAACCTGTCCAGCTATACTGGCTCAATCAACTTGTTGCTGGATGGTTCTTCTTTCCTTTCAATTTTTTTAAATAAAATGCGTTGAATCGTATCTACACGTCTATATGCAGAAATCCAAGATCCTATTAATTGTGCTAGCAACCATCACATGTGCTGAATCTGAGATAGTCACTGTTCTGAAAGAGAGAATCTGATTATTTAATTAAAAAAAGAAGGAGGAGGAGGAGGCTAAGACTGGGGAAAAAAAGATACTACATGAAGAACAAACAAGCTAAGTCATAGCCTGCAAATGCCATGTTTAATGCCATAGGGCTTGTTTTAAAATATAATTTCAAGGTGGGGTAATTGAAAATTGGTGGAAGGAAGCCATGAAATACAACAAAGATTATACAAGGAAAGGAATATATAAAACAGAGGCTTGAAAGGCATGAAGTGTTCTTTAAAATGAGCCTGGGGCCAGATGATTCGGAAGAGATGAATCTATAAATGAAACCTGGACATGGAACAAGTATCTGTGAATAGGGTTCACTGTGGAGTTAGTGGGATTCCTAAACAACTTGATGTATGACAACCATCAACAAAAGTCTAGAGTCACATTATAAAATCAAACCAGAATTGAGTTACAAAGGTAGAGCATATGTAACACCATAGTGAGAGAGGGAAGGAATGTGTTTTACTTTGACATAGGAGAGACAGTTACATAGGTGAGGATCTGTCAGTTTCATTGTTAAATTATTAAGTAATTAGGTCTCATTATCCCATATTTGTTCCATAGTTCAGATTCTTCAAATGAGTGATGGTCCACAGATCATCTACATTTTGAGAAGGCTATCAATTCATAATCTCCTTATTTTTGTTGCAAAATGAGATTGTTACTTAGAAGGAAACTACCAAGATCCCTTGATAGTTAAAGCCACCAAGTTGTACTGATCTGTGGTGGGTGCTCGTTACAGCATGTAAGAACAAACTGTTGACAGTTTCCTGAACTCAAAATAAGGAGATAAAGATTACTTTAGAGAAAAATTTGGGCAGTTGATGATGTTACTAGTTGTTTAGGATTACAATTCCAGCACTGTTCATCAGTTGCAACTTAAATGCAGCCTTCCAGTTAAGAGTTGGTGGAAAATTCAGTGGAAGCTTCATTAATGTTTCTGCTTCAGGTTTAGGCACCTCAACCATCCTGAGATCATGCCTAACTCCTATGAATACATATGGAAAACTCCCCTCATAAGGAAGGAAAGTTTGAATCTATTTAGCTATCTGAATAACCATCTCTGTTTAGCTACTTCTCTCTCATGCACACCATTTATATTTTAATAACACTTTTAAAGTTCTTAATAAGAAAAAAAACACTGTATACATGGAAGCCAAGTCCACCATAGCATAGCTGCTCCTGTTGACAACTTCTCCTTTGACAAATGTGCCTTGTTTCATTTTTCTCTTCCTCATACAGGAGGAGAGAGGATAGAAAGGGACAGTAATTTCTGATTAAATGAGCACAAGGCAAGCAGAAAAGCTCAGCTGCAACCTTTATAATTAACTGCTTAAATTGGCCTGCACAACATTACGTAACATCACAAGGCAAGGATATGCCTGTCATTTGTTATCCACCTCCTGGAGATTTCTGGGCTCAGGTTCACTTTCTGTTCTTTGGGATGTAACCAAACAGGAGAATGAACAAAAGAGGAAGACTGCCACACAATATCTTGTTCCATGCACCTGTGGATGTAACTTCTGTAAGGGAGAAATAGTTATAACAGAAGAATGTGGGCTCGCGTGGACTGCAACCAGCGGAAATATTTTCCTAGAGTAGAGATGCGCAGTTCTTATATTCTCAAGGGCCAGTTCCTTAGCTAGACAGTAGTGGAGAGGCCAGATGCCTGTTAGGTCACTCTTCGTAGGAGATCAAGTTACACAAGGAAAATTGGTGCTTTCTGGACAGGTAACACTGCTTATTTGTTCTAACACAAGAATGACAAAAAAAAAAAAAATCTCCCTGTTGCACCACAAGATTGCAAAAGTATTTGCACTCTTTTCAGTGACTTGCATTTCAGGACTTCTTTATTTAAAAAATGTTATATCCAAAAAAAAATAAACCCCACAATGCAATCTGTTAAAACAAAGGCCCAAAATGTGAAAAATCATTGAAAAATGCACAAAATCTCTTGTAACACGTCAAGATGTTCTTTCCCATCAAGGATGAGAAAATGTACAAATATTCCTTATATCCCTCCTCCCTTGTGCTTTCCAACACTTGTAGAGTACATGCCCTATTCAGGTAAGGACGGGGGCACGAAGTGCAATATCCCAAAGATAGCTGTGACTGTCCCACAATCACTGGCATTAATCACAGTTCAGGGTTGTTTCAAAGTCCCTATAGGGTGGCTTCTGAGGCTCCAGGGAAGCACCTTATCCTTGGAAACAAGGGAGCTGACTAACTTTTGAGCTTTACTAAGGAAATGCGAACTTCCTGACTCACAGGTACTGTTGCACAGGAAGAAGGACTTCATATGTACACTTTGACTGGCTGTCTGTGTAGCTTCTTTTGTTCTTCTTTTTTGTTTTATGTTGACACCAAAAACACCTCCTCCCTGCCTAGTGGTAAGCGTACATTTCATGCATTTTCCTTTGAAATGCATTTCCTAAGACTTGCAGTATTAGTCTAGCAGAAGCAGGTCCAGTCAAAAGGTGCCAGATCTAAGTCTGATCGAGAGTGGTGGGTGCCAGATTGTATAGAAAGACTAGATGCAAAGGAGGATACAGCTCCTTTGCCATCAGCAGGTTTCGCAGAAGAGTAGATTTCTGCACATGCCATTTACCCTGAACAGTTGAATAAAACTGTGCTTCTTGCAGTACCTTTTTGCTATAAAACAGATAAAAGTCAAGGAATTGTCTTTTGTTGCCTTAACTGTGTATCTAGCATGCCACTAGGCCCATAGCCATGGACAAGGGTGTGTATTGGCCATTGGACGAATTGGCCATTAATCTCACAGATTGTTCTTGCCCTGTTTGTGCACATATCTGTTCCCTGGTGAAGTACACGGAGCTCATTTAATACTGTATTTAGATATAGCAAACCTCACCTGCCTTTGCATGCTGGCCACTCTCATTAAATTCACACCACTTGAGTTCAGGATTTCTTGCTATGGACCTGCTTGCCACACTGCTGCTAACAGGCATCTTGCTGTCACACAGACCTGAGTTTGATTACCTGTTTTTGTAGTATTATTTCAATCTTATTCAAAGCATTTTCTCCTACTTGCTTTGACTTTTGATTTGCCATTCTACATAGCATACATACCATGTTAGTCAAATCCATTTCACAGACATGAGGGGATCCTTCATAATTTTCCTAACTCAGGATTTTAACCGTGGGCTGTTCTCTAGTGAATTTACCATGGGTCAGTGCTGAGCTGAAATTGATTTAATGAACACTTGGCTTGTAACATCTGTGCTGAAGACATTGGGTAGATAGTATGGGCACTACTGGCTGCTGTTTTTTGCAGGCTGGAAGTTGTTTAGTGTTGTTTAGTCCACTTTCTGTTGCCATTTCCCTGTGCATTTTGCTCACTCCCACTGTTCTCTGTGATATTTTTTTTCTTAATGTTATTAAGATGTTACATTAACCTGAATGATTAATGTACTTTGAAGATATCCACTATCCTTTCCCAAGTCTGGGGAAGGAAAATCTCAACAGATAAATAAGAAAATGCTAATTATTTTCCTATGCAGCTGTATTTTGCTGTGTAAATACGGTATCTTTTAATATTTTATTGGAAAAACAGCCTGTCAGATTCAACAGTGATATAAACTGGGGAGAATGTATACACATCCCAGTGACTACAGTAGGTTCTTCTTTTCGGTAGATGTGTATTAGGCTGAATTGTTAGTCCCTGAGAAGCCAGACAGTGCAAAATTCTACTGTGGTAGGCTACTGGGCAGATCTTCTTTCTCTCTTTTTATTGAGTAGGGAATGAAACGTCATTGTGAACATCACAAGTCATTCTAGTAGCTGGCAGATTCATATCATGGCAGTTCTAGTTAAACAGACTTATAGCACAGTCTTATGTCTGCTCATGCAGGCATGTACATCTATTCAGAAATATGTCCCACTGAGTTTATTTGGACTTATACCTAGGTAAGTATACATAGTTTTGCTGCCTGAGGATACACAGAGTTTTCTTGTGCCATTATTGGAAACCTGGACAAACAAGAATCAGGATCTTTTTTTAAAAAAATATGAAATTTGCATTACGATCTTTAATAGGTTTACTTGGAAGTTAAATTCCATTGAATATAGGACTTTGCAGCTTTATAGCTTCTGTTTTACCTGAAATAAGCCCTGAAAATATGGCAGAACTTATTTCTGAATAAACATACTCAGAATTGCAGCTGCACACACTTCGGTTTGTGACACTCTGGATAACAAAACTGTTCTATTTATTACCTCCTTTGCAATTTAATGAGAGGTTTTAAAAAATCTGCTAAACAATAATTTGTACCCTTTTGATTTCTATAGGATGAATACAAACCAGACAAGGCACTGTCGGAGGAAGATCTTAAAAATGCAGTGAGTGTGCACCATTCATTAGCATCAAAGGCAACAGACTATGAGAAGAAACCAAATGTCCTCAAGCTCAAGACAGCTGACTGGAGAGTGCTGCTTTTCCAAGCTCAGTATGTCCCACTTTGGTTTCTTTTTGAGCATGATTCAAGCAAAATATACTTGTGAATGGTGACTTCCTTCTTGACTCTTCTCACAAGTATTTATTTTGTTCGCCATTCCTTTTCTCCTTTTTCTTTTTAACCCTGAAGTACAAATTACAGGGAAATGACAGTACCACAGACTCCATAAACAACTGTTATAATAATTCCTTGACCACATGGGGACCATCTGTCTGAATGCAATCTGCTAACCAAATCATGTGACCTATGAAGGGTTTCTTAGTACAGTTGCCACAGGGTTTTTTCCCCCATTTTTTTGTGGGACTTCATGAGTCATAGGTATTGCAGGCCTGATAGAGTGCAATGCAATGTTAGATGGCAGGCCAGCAAAAAAAAGGAAAAAAAGAAAATATAAAATATAAGAAAATGAAACATACTAGTTTAAAAATAAAAAGACATTTAAGCATATCTTAATAGCCAAGTTTTATGATATGAGCATTTCAAATAATTTGGCTTTGCTCAAGGAAATTCTGTTAATTAAATCCTAAAAGAAAGGCTATAAGTGCATGATCTTTCCAGATGCTAAAATATGTATACATTTTATACAAGGGATCTGGGTGGCAGATTTTAGAAAGTAAGGTGAGATATAGAGAGGTGATCTGGAGCAGGTCCTCACCACATCAGAATAATGGATGTTAAGAACTTCTCTCAGTTTCAAAAAAGAGATTACATAGAGTAGGTTTCTCTATATATCTCTTTATTCTTATTGCTGGTAGAGTATTTTGGCCTGTAAGACATGCTTGGCTTTTCGGGATGGGGGATTCTGGGACACAGTCCAGAAAAGCAGCTTTTCCAAACTGCAGTTATAGGCCCCAAAGGCACTCCTTGCGCTGTAGTAAGAACACTTTGAGGGCACTGGAACACTGCAACCTCCCTGCCAATTTTAATGTTGTCACTGTGTTTCACATATAGCGATAAAGTGCCAAACATCATAAAAGAGAACTATTTAAATGAATAATTATCTGAAGTAATTATTGCCCAACTGTGAAGAGATGCTTCTGGGATTAATCCAAGTTCTAGGAAGGGATAAGGAAGAAACACAGACACATAGAGTCTTCTAACCAGTGCTGTTGGTGCCCACTCTCCAGTATTGAGATGTTGGGGTATTAAAATGGGACACGAAGTGGCAGTTCCTATTTTGTCACAGCAGATACTGAATTGAAAGCAAAAGAGACATGGTAAGTCCAAGCAATCTGACTGATCTTTCTTTCTTACACAGGAGCCCAGAAGAAATGGAGTCATGGATCAATAAAATCAATACTGTGGCAGCCGTTTTTTCTGCTCCACCATTTCCAGCTGCTATTGGATCCCAGAAGAAATTTAGCCGCCCTCTGTTACCTGCTTCTACAACCAAATTATCTCAGGTAAAGAATACACAACCCTGTTTTCAAGTCTGTGTCTAATCGTCACTGCAAAGAACCATAGAAACATTGAAAATTTTCCTCTTAAGGATGAGAAACAGAAGAAGTAAATACTCAGATGTGGGGAGGTGAACTTGTAAGTGCAAATCATCTCCTCCAAGAACTGTGCTGTATTTTGAGGGTCTGTTTAGGCCCGTGTGAATCGGGATCAATCCTACAAATGGGTTACTGTTTCAGATCTTCTTCCCCATTGCTTAAAATTCATCTTTCTTTCTCAAGTAAAAACAAAGCATCTTATGACTATGAGAGAAAGTGGAACCTGCAGTACAAGAAAAAGTTACTTATTGGACTATACCTTCCACTGTCCGCATCTAGCATGGCTGTGGGTAAGGTGTATTAGCCCATGGATAGCTTTCCCATACTCTAAGCAGGAGAGAGCTTTGGTTTCTCTAAAGGTGGGCAGTCATGTAAGTTTCTTGACTCTGTTAATCTCAGAAACTAAAGTGATGTTTCTGAGCATGTTTCTGATGTATTTGGAACGAGGACCTTAATTTATATAAAGCAAGAAAGGCACTGAGCACCGCCCTCTCAGTACCTTTGTGGTTGAGCTCTTGACCCCTAGGGCCACACTGGAAGGCAAATTTTGTCCCACTGGGATGACACATTTCTTACATAGGAGAAAGTAAGGGGTGATTTTTGAAATACTGTTTGGTTAGGGAAAAATCTGTTCCTTGCCCAGTGACACCCACCCATTGAGAATCAAGTGATTATGAGTTTGTTTATCCCCACTCTGTCATTTGCAAAACTATTCCTTGGTTCATTTTCTCAGTTATGCTAAACCAGAATGGAATGCAGAGATGGGATGGGTTGGGGGCCAAACAGACAGACCAACAGATGAAAACATACAGAGCCATCCCAAGGGAAGAGTTCCCTACCTCTTTCACCTTCTTGTCTTGTTTGTGTGTTTCCCATGAGCATCTGGTTAGTCATTGGGTGCTATAGGTCTTTGATGTGATGCAGCGAGACTCTTACTGTCTTTTTCTCTCTCTCACCATCCATTTCTATGCTTCCTATGGACTAGGCCTGTAATATTACTTTGCCATGTAATAATACTTATTTTACCAATTTAGATAGTTGTTCAGTTTGTCACAATATAGGAGCTTGAGTCCAGCTGCATAGTTTCAGTTTTAGTAAATCTGTTAGTAACTTTTAGTGACCTGTTTGGAAAAAAATATGGTTTGTACATTGGTAGAAAGAAGAGACAGGAACCAAAAGGACATGAGCTGTTTTTAGCCAAAAGGCAGGGAGGAAAACGTGTTATGTTTTCAAAGGAGATAAATCCAGGGACAAGCTGAGAACTGTCTTCTTTTATCTGTCAGCTAAAGAACTTGCCAGTAGGCTTCTACTGATACTGCAGAGTAAGAAATGTGAACTGTCAACTCTGTCTGGTTGCTGTTTTAGAAGTTCTGGCCTTGAATCAAGATGTGACTACCCATTGATCCTGCTGTGGCAGGCTTTGTTTCTGTTCCCAGATAAGACCCAGAATATCGGCTATCTTTGAAAAGAAAATGACCAACAAGATCAGGGTTGATCTGAACTGGGACTGTGTTGTGTGGAGAGGACAAGCTCTGACTGCCACACAAATACACACACACCATTTCCCTCACTCTTTGAGGGCAAATATTGGCTTGGGGACAATATACTGTGGGGAAAATGGCATGTCAGGAAAAGTCAAACTGTGTAATGTAGTTGAATCAAGGCATTCACTTCTATTTAGAAGATGAAATTAAAGCAGAAGATGAAACAACAGCAGTTATAGATGATAACATGGCTAAATAGCTAGCTCCAAATCTCACTTTTTCCTGCTGTAGTTAGAGCTGCCAGCTTGGGATCAGCCCAAGACCTGAGGTTTCTCGGCTGAAACCTGAAACCTGGGGATGACACCTGGTGATGTTATTAAGTGATATGCATTAACTGCAGTTGCTCGCAACTTCTCATTCAAACATTCACACTCAGTCACACACACACACACACACACAGAGAGAGAAAGAGAGAGAGAAAGAAAGAAAGAAATAGAAACATATTTTCCTGTTAGAAAATTAAGAAAGAAATCTTAGCTAAAGGGTTCTTCCCAGATCAAGGTGAAATGAGAGGATGATTTCTTTTTATTTACCTAAGGAGGTGGGATAAAGATAATTTACCTTAGTCTACTTGCTTCTTGCCAGAAGGTGGATGCAGAATGAGAGATGAGCCCTGGTACCACAGCAACTGAAAGGGAAGGCTTTGTAAGTTGCAGCAGCAAATCAGTTAAGCCTTGCAAATTGTACTAAGTTGCTGCTCTCCCAGTGGAGATTTTCACACAGCCCTTTCCTTTTACTCAGAAGTAAGCCCACTCAGATTCGAGAATTTGTATCCTGGCTCCTATCTGCAGATGACCCATGAAAACTGGAGAATTAGGTCAGGCCTTGAGATCTGGCAACCCTAGTTATGATTCATTTCAGAGATGACAAAATCACAGTCAATCCCAGACAAAATCTCAGAGATGACAATTCCCCAGTATGCTACGGAAGCTCATACTGTTTCTCCTCACATTGTTGCATGTGATTTCCCCCTTCCTTTCCACAATTTGCTATTACTGGACCGAAGTGAAGACTTCTCCAGGAGCAGATCAGCTGCAGAGTTTTATTTATAGTCAAAGCCAAGCATATATGTATGGAGTCCTTTATTTTTCTCTGCAGGACGATCAACTAAAATCCCATGAAAGCAAGCTGAAGCAAATCTCCACTGAACTAGCTGAGCATCGCTCCTATCCACCAGATAAGAAGCTTAAAGGCAAGGAAGTGGAAGACTACAAACTCAAAGATCATTATCTGGAATTTGAGGTATGTTGAGGGCCAAAGCCATGGTTGAATAACTTTCAAAGAGGCAGTGAAAATTATTAGAAAAACAAGCAAATGAACAGTGTAATGGCATTTTAATTAACAGTTTCCAAGATGTTGTGAAACATCATTTTGTGTGGGAATTGCCTGGATTTAAACTTAAGTGGCTTAGACAACTGAATGAATGTGGATGTAACACTAGTTGTTGTTATGTTGCTTCAAGTTGTTTATGGCTTATAGCAACCCTAAGGTGAACCTATTACGGGGTTTTCATGGCAAGATTTGTTCAGAGGGAGCTTGCCTTTGCCTTTCTCTGAGGACGAGAGAGTGTGACTTGCTCAAGGTCACCCAGTTAAGTTTCCATGGTCTCCAGAATTTTAGTCAGATGCTCAGACACTACACTATACCAGCTAGTGAGCATCCATAAAGGAAAAGGTGAGCTTGAAGGGAGAAGCAGCCTCTTAAGTTCAGACTGCTTAATTCAGAGGAGGGCAACACTTTTATCTGTCAAGGGCCACATTCCCTTGGCAATTGTCTCTTGGGAGCTATCTTCCAGTAGTGAACAAAACTGATGCTAGAGTGCACAAGTTTACTGAGGAAGGGACAAATCTCTCTTTCAGAGATCTGAACTGATTACTTGTCAGGACTTGTGAAATTATGTCAACATGTTCCATGATATTAGGTCAAGAGCCACAGGTTACCTTCCCCATTTTTAAAACCAGGTGGAAGATACAAATTCAGGAGAGGAATTTCTGTGACACAGAGTTCAAGGTGGCTGTCCATGCTGATAGTTACAAGGACAAGACACCAGCAGGATCTTTGACGTCTGCTCTGGGGCATGCAGACCTGGTTGCTGGGTGATCAGTATCCATGGCAGTTTCACCTTATTATTTATTTGATCTGATTTATGTCCTTTTTTCTTCCAAGACTGGCACTGAGGACATCTCACCACCTAATTACTAGAAAAATTACAAAGAAAACTATGGAAATATAATAATCTAAAACATACGATAAGAAATATAATAAACTGCAGAAATATAATAAATATTTTAATCTGTCTTTTGTTAAATTGTTTACTATGTTTTTAGTTTCTTAATTTTTTTTTTAATTTACACAGTTGTCTAACTTTAATGTATGACACCCTGAAATCTCTGGACAGTTGGAAGGATATAAATATTTTCATAATAAGTAATGTTTAAACACATCTAAACAAATTATAATGGTTAAACACAATTGAAAGGCAGGCACTTAAAAGCACAGGAAAAAAGTGTTGCATCCAATCTTTATAGTCCCTTTCTCACCAACCAGTCAATTCCCAAAAGCCCACCTGAATAGAAAAGTCTTGGCCTACATCTTTATTTTATTGGCTTTTTGAGGTGTTTCATTGTTCATTGGAAATGCAAGTTTAACTTTGTTAAACTTGGAGTTTAACATCTGCTAGAAGTTTGTAACCCATAAAAAAGCAGGTTTGGAATTTGATTACTCCGATTACAGTAAATTCCTATGACTGAGAATGTTATCTGTCTTCTGCCTTTTAACCAGTTCTGTATGTTGATGTGTTTATTTGGTTGGTTGTTCAGATGTATGTGTCTAATTTAGATTATAATGGTCAGCCTCATCATTTTTAGTTGTTCCTTCTCTTTTATTGTTACTTTATATAATGTTTTTATTTTGTGAATGGGATATTATTTTTGGAGTGGGGTATTCTTTTCTCCATATAAATAAAATAGAAACATCACTCCTGATGTTTGAGCATTGACTGTGTTGTGTGACCTTTCTGGTGCCTGTTTTCATGTCTACATTTTGTTTGTCAGTGTGCTTCCATTTCTGGAAGCCACAGAGTTCTGAAAACCTGCAGCTGAGGATGGAAGACTGTTGCCTTTCTTGGCTTACATGTGAGCAACCCAGAACCATCTGGCTGGCTGATGTTAAAAACAGGAGGTTGGATCCACTGGATCCTTTGGTCTGATCCAGTAACTCCAGCATTACACACTACATTAAAAATCCATCTACTGTATGGAAGTAAAAGTTTATGAGTGATCTTGTCTGTTTGTCTGCGTCAGGCAGGCACAGACCTCATATGCTTGGCTGTGTGAGGTGAGAAGACGTCGTATGATTGGCTGGCTGTGAAGATTCTGTGGAATCCTGAGGTTGTCAGTTCAGGGAGGGGCCTTTAGAATTCTCAGCCAGAGAGCTCTAAATAGGTCAGTTGCTATGGAGACGAGGCCTAGCAGCAAGTCCCCTCATGAACCCAACCTCTGTATGTAAACAGCTCTGAATACAGACTGGATTGGGGAATATGGACAAAAGTTACAGGTACTGAACAACACAGTTTCTGGAATTAGAGATACAGAATCTGAAATCTGTGTATTTCAACCACATCCAACTCCTAAGGTAAGGTAAGGCAATTCCTAAGATATTTCTCACAAGTGTTACCTATGAGAAGATAAAATCCCGGGCAATGCCGAGTAAATATGCTAGTCATAAATAATGGGCAGTGAGGAAATTTTGTTGGTGCTGCTCTCTCTCCTGTTTTTCCATCTTCATAGAAGATATGTATCTGTCTTCATTCTTGATATTTCAATTGCTTTTAGTTTGTGCAGACAGAGCCTCAGAAGCCCCACAGGTTTATTTCTTTGCTGACTTAATAATGCAGGAGCATAAGTGGCCAGCCTGTAATATGTGTGTCATAAGGGGAGTGGGTGGCAGTGGGTGGCAGCGTGGATATGGGTGGCAGGATGTGTGATGTCATAGTCCCTGCTAATCAGCCTGTCTTCAGCCTTTGTGAGGTCTGGCTCCATCATAGTGTTGTAGCTTATTGATTCAGCAGAACACAGGCATAGCTTTAGGTTTCATGGAAGATAAGCAGGTGCTATAACATCCATTAAAATGGCTCTGTCAGCCTCTTCCCACTTGTCTTGCATCACATTTTTCAAATATTTTGTCTTCCACTGTCCTACAGTATCATTTTTAAAACCTTCCATATCCATTAGTCTTCTGGGATATGTCCTGAGGCATAGTCAGTTCACGAGTAAAAGAAGGCGTGCTTGGCTTCTGGATGTTGGGGACATTTTCCTGGTCCAGATTTTGTATGAACTCAGCAAATTAGGTAGTGCAGCAAATGCGAGCCAAAATTGTCTTATAACTGGGAAAATGAGAAATTCCACAAAATTTGAGATATTTGTAAATTCATCAATCCCGGGTTTTTGTTGTTGTTGTTGTTGTTGTTGTTGTTGTTGTTGTTGTGTGCCTTCAAGTTATTTCCAAATTATGATGACTCTAACATGACCCTATTACAGGGTTTTCTGGGGCTCAGAGTGGGTGACCTTGAGTGGATCACTCAACAACATAGGGATCAATACATTTAGAAAATTATGGTTGTGTTGAATTTATCAAATTTTGTTGATGTTATCATTTTCCCTACTGCAAGATGATTTTTGTTCACATTTGATATAGTTTGAAATATTTGATGAAATATTTGCTTTAATAAGGAAAGAAATGTGTGCAAAAAAATTTGTCCATTTTTGTGCACCATTTTCCTAATAGATGCACTTTTTTATCCCCCCTCATTGCCTTGGGTGAACTCCTAGTACTCTGTAGAATATCATATATTGCTAGAGCTAACATAGAAGATCAACAGGGATAAACAAATCCTTCAGGAAAGCTGGTCTCTTCTTAATCTCCTAACTGAAGATAAATTAAGAAAAAAAAGACTGGGATTGCTGCTATAACTTTTGACTGACAGGCATGCAGGGCTGTAGAATTACTATATGATGACCCAGCATTTGTAGCCCCATTTCCTCTCTTCACAGCTCTCTGGCATATTCATTATCTGATGAAGCCTGAATCAGTCCAGAGCACTATCCATATTCATCTCACTATTTCCCTTATTTTTGACTGACACACTTTGGCTATGTAATTTATTTGTCTTCTCACCGCTGCTGGAAGTACAGATACTGAGTGTATGACTGTCTTTCTTCATTTAATTTTAAAGTGGATTTTTCTTGTGATCTTTTTTCTGTGTGACTCGTATCTCTTCAAAGGCGCTTTGGAAATCCCATTCATAGCCCTTGCTTTTTCTCTTGTGCAGCTTTTATAAAGACTATGAAGTCTTCTTGCATTTGAATAATAATGATTACCCAAATTTTGTTTTGAATTAAGAGAATGTACTCCCCCCCTCTTTCATTGTAAAATACAAATGACTCAACAATGGACTTTTCTCCCCTTTGAAGAGTGTGTGGGCAACTGGTAGAACTTTATCAACATTTGCACTGATGCAGTGGGGATGGGTCAGAAGACTCATTGTTAAATAAATCATTCTGTAAAGGCCAGAGTGTGCGTTTTGCATCTCTTAAAAGGCTTTTTCCGAATTCCAGTTAATCACTAGTTATTTGAGTTAATCACAGAGCCATTGTGTGAGACTGCAGATAGAGCTGCCCATAACAGAGGACTTCATGTTATTTTAGACAGTGAACAAATTCAACCATTTGGTGCTTTAAAAAAATACATTGATCTCCTGCAGACTGTGCCCTGGCATGGATTGGTAACTATGAGGTGATGCATTTAAATGTCACGTCCAAAGTGGTGGGCTGTAATCTGTGAAAGCTTATTCTGAAATAAATTGGTTTGTCTTAAAGGTACCACAAGATTTCCTTCTTTTCATACTGGAACAGATCAACATGGCTGTCCCGATGAAAATTACTTAAGTGTTACAGTCTGCCTACTAGAAAAATAGCAGGAATGCATTATTCTTAGTAGTAGTAGTAACAGCAGCAGCACTAGCACTAGTAGTAGTAATAGTAGTATCCTTCCTTTCTCCTAAAATTTAGACTTAAGCAGCTTACAATTTTCAAAAGAACAATACAGCTAAAAATATACAAAAAGTGAGCATTATATTGGAATTAAATTATTTACAGTATTAAAACAATTCAGACCTACATCTAAAAGATAAAATGTAATTAAAAAGATAAGCTATTAAAAACAGTTCAGTTTAAAACAATATAACACCCTTAGTCTGTTCTTTAAAAACGTTCTCTTTTAAAAGTCTGTCAAAATAAAAAAGGTTTTGCCTGGAGGACAGAAAGGAGCAGACCATTCTGGCCTCCTTCAAAAGAGAGTTTTAGATTCCAGCCACCAAGAAGGCCCTTTCTCACATCCCCACCAACCATGCATGTGAGAGTGGTTGGGCTGAAACAAGAGCTTCTCCTGATGATCTTAGGGCTTGGGTAGGCTCATCCAGGGAGATAACCATCTGCCAGATAGCCAGACCTGAGCCATATGAGGCTTTATAACCAGCATTTCAAATTGTGAATACCTGAATAAATAATATCCAGAGGAGGAGGAGGGACCCTTGGAGGGTTACGGGACTTCACTGGCCCACAAAGAGACTTCGCAGGACTGCATCCACTCTCACATCCCCTGCACCAAAAAATGATTATTTTTTTGCCCCCAAATTCTCTTTAGAGGCTGTTCTGGAGGGGGAGAACTGACACTGGGGGCTACAAAAATAGCTTGGCAGGCCACCTCTTCCTCACCCCTGGAGGAAAAGCCACAGTTCAGGGATACACACTTGACATAGGAGACTCCAGGTTTGATTCTTAGCATCCCCAGTATTTTTGCCGGGGTGACATATGGTAAGGAGTCCTTAAAGGTCTCAATGGACAAACAAGAACCAGGTAGGCACCAGCATTCTGTTTTAATTTATTGTTATCTTCATTTCCTTACTTTGTCTAAGGGTCTTCTTGGGTATGTGAGTCAACTATGGGCAAAAGACAAGAGTAGCCACACTGGCCTGTTGAGACCAAAATATTGGAGTACTGCAATCCTATTAAAAAGGCACATTATGCCATGAATTTGCTAGTTAAGGCTCTTTAATTTTTAAGACTTTTATTGTTTTCCCATTCACTAGCTTTTCTGAGGCTTATAGGCTGACTCACCACAGGGGAGTTTTTCATTTTGATGTCTATTGTCATTGTGTGCATTCACATCAGTTCTGAGTTATGGTGATCCTATCACGGGCTTTTCTGAGGCTGGGAGTGTATGACAAACCCAGGGTCACCCATGGTCAAGCAGGAAATCGAACCTCAGTTTCTAGGGTTGTAGTCCAGTCAGTCAAACTGCAACACTATTCTGGCTCTCGAAGTATAATCCCCTAAAGCCCTTAAAGTAGCATCGTAACATTTCCAGAGGCAAAAGTGCAGTACTATTGGGAATATGTAAATGTATAGCTTTCCGTTGGCTGCTGGGGGAATCAGTGATGTTGCCAGCATTTGCTATAAACAGACAGAACCAAATGTCAAGGAGAGGTCTGACTGGCCCATGGAAAATAATTCAGCCTAGTTATATTCACAGTGATGGAAAGGATGGAAGCTGTCCTGGAATATGCAGTGCTTATGGCTGAGTCAGGAGCTGGAATGGCTTTCCATTCCGACAGAGGATGGAACTGGCAAAACCACCTCTGAGTAGTCATTGCCTAAGAAAACCCAATAAAATTCATGGGTTGACACACATACACAAATTATAGAAAATTCTTACTGTTTATTTTGTGTTCCTTTAAAAATTATGATCCTATGCAGAGACAGAAAACTTTGAGGATCTTATAGAACTCCCTTTGGCTCTCAGAATTCTTCAGATATTTTGCCAAAGAAAGCTTATTTTAATTTCTTATTTTAATAGCCTTGCACCTCTACCCCTCACTGACATTCCACCACAGATTGCGTAGCCATCCTTGCATGCAGTTGTATGCATGTAACCTGCTGCTATGTGCTAAGATCTGTGAAGCAAGACACTAAAAGTGGCATTCAAAGGAGGAATCAAATAAGGGATCTCTGAGCCCTCCCCACTACTTGCTGCACCCTTTAAAACCACAGAGGGAAACTCTGTTGGAACAAATGTACAGATGATCCCTAATCAGGTTGGAGAAGTAGGGTATGTATGAGAGTGTCCATCACCTCAGATCCAGTTTTAATTCAGTTTGAAACCTCAGATTCAGTTTGAGCCAATAAGGCTCTTCTGCTGGAGGGCGTTTGTCCTCTAGTCTTGGCAGATGTGGGAAGGGGTTCCTTGCCTAACGTTAGGGACTTGTGCCAGAATTTGAGAACTACCATCTTAAGACTAAGCTCATTGGTAACCTAGGAATGTGTAGGATTTCTTCATTCTCACTTTCTCCAAAATTAATGCTGGTTTAACATCCCTCAAAAATACTTCAGATGCTTCATCTCAGAAATAATCACCAAAATTGGTTCTGCTTTCACTCTGGCCTTGGTACTCTTGTTACTCACAGTCCTACACACTCTACTAATTCCCTTGTTATGCTGGTGAATAGGTTCTTGAATCTGCCATGAAATCACCTTGCTTGACTTTCTCAATAAATCACAGAAGTTGTACTCTGTGCTGAAACTGTCCTCCTCCCCCCTCTTTTCCTTTTTTACAGAAAACGCGCTATGAAACATATGTGTCTCTTCTCAAGGAGGGAGCAGGGAAAGAGCTGCTGAGCACAGGTGAGAATGATGGCCCAGGACTGAAGAAATGCCATTCAAGTCCTTCATTAAACCAAGAGTCTCCTGTTAGTGCCAAGGTGAAGCGTAACGTCTCTGAGAGGAAGGACTATAGACCTGAGACACCCAGCCTCAAGCAGAAGGTTACTTAGGGCGGCTAAGGCTGCCTGGTGGGATCACATATCACTCTCCCTCTCTCTTTCTCTCTTTGATAACCTGTCCTTTGGAAAAACAAAACAAACAAAATTAACACATCTGCCTGAATGGGGTGTTAGTGACATTTTCAACTGTAAATTTTGTTGTTTCTGTACAGGTCATTGGAGATGTTTTGGCTTCTGAATTGCATTTGCCTAGTTAATTTATCATAGAGCAATTGATCTAATCCTTTCTTTTTATAAATAAAAAAGAAAAGTAGGACAGGGAACAAGGAGTAGGAAGGGAGAGGTTTCATGATACATGTATCTCCCTTGTCTTTTTAGCTTCTCTCATTGGCTTGTAACTTTCATCTCTCAAGTCATCTGCAGCTTTTCAGCAGCAGTGTAAGTAACTGGACAAATGAAAAGCTTAAGAGATTTGTTTAGCCTTGTGAATGGAGTTGCCTTTGCCAAGGTGGCATTGACTCGCTGGAAGAGAAATGAGGAGAGAATGCTGCTGTGGTGTGGACTCTGTCACTACATGTGAAGGGAGCCCTGCTGAATGAGCAGTTGATGTGATCCCTGAGCCCACACTCTGCAAGGGGCTGAAAAGTAGTAGTTAGCCTTCAAGAACAAAAGAAATGAAGGAACAATGTTTGTATTTTGGATGTTGAAAGGGAGCCAGGTCTTTGGTGGTCAGGCATAATTCCAGCCAAAACTCTTTCACTGACTGGAAGGTCTGTTCCATTGACTTCTCTTTCGCTGTTTTTTTTCAGCAAGTCACACCTGCCCTTACAGTTCTCAACAGTATATACTTATACATTTATTGTACAGATACCTGGTAATGTGTATTTATTTTTCATTGTCATTTTGATCCTCTTCTAGAAGTTCATGTATGTTCAGGCACTTTATAATTGAATTGATTGCCGCTGGATATGTTCTTCTTAATGTTGGGAAATGTGAAGGGGCAGCTTGTTACCCAATTTGCCTTTTGTAACTCAAAGTTAGAGAGGCCCAGAAATACGTTCTATAGAATGATGGGAGCTCTTTACCCAGAACAAAGCACTGTTTCCATTCCAGCCATTCTGTATCAGCCAGCAGATTCCTCCATCTATAAAAATATCCACCCTGGATGTAACCTTCCTTGTCTGCCCAGTTTATTTTGTATTGATACAAAGAAAAAATGAGCCAGGGATAAGGAGAACAGCAGTATATTTATCATGCTCCTGAAATGTTCTCATTGTCCTTGCACATGGCAACATTGTATTTAAGGTGTATTCAATGTTAAAAAATAAATAAATCACAGGTCACCCCAAGCAAACCAAAGGCAACAACAGAACCTTATGTGGGAAATAAATCATACCCCCAAAGAATAAAATCTCATAGAATCAAAATGGTTGTGAATAACAGAGCTAACACTACTGAGCTCCAGAACTAACAGCTCAGACATAAGGACCTGCCTTCCTACAATGCCACTGATTTTGAAGAATGGGTCTGTGTATTTCTCTTTCTATTAGACCAGTCAAGTATAGCTGCTCATGTACTGGGTAAAAAGTGGGCTTCTGTGTTATTTAAAGATTGTAAAGATTGGAGTGACACATTTTAGAAAAATGTGTGCACCTTAAATTCCAAGTTCTAAATTGAAAGCCATATTGATTTTCAAGAATGTATATGAGCAGCTAGGGATGTTGCCTCATCTCTGCAGGAGAAACCCTTTATGCCTGGCATTGTCAGTTAGAATGGGAAACCAACTCAGATTCATTCCAGAAGAACATAATGGAAGGGGTGGGAGATCTTTGGTGCTTCAGGCATTTTGGATTATAACTCCAATGGTGCCTGACCATTGGCCATCTCTTGGCTGTTGTAAGCCAAAACATCTGAACAACCAAAAGAAACTCTTACCTTCATGCTTTGAGAATCAATGGAGCTGTGCACTAAAAGGAGGAAAGGAGTCTTTGGGGCAGACAGGTTGATGGTTACTGTAAGAGTAAATTACACCAAGAAGAATGGCCTTTGTGAGGCAGTGTCTTGCTCATTGTTCTTTGGTTGCTCATTTTTCATCAGAAAAGCCTACAAACTGTCCAGTTGTATTGAGAAGAGAGAGACAGCAATAAAGTGACAGGACTCATTAGCACTGTCTCAAAAGAAAAGGTGACCTTGCTGTCAGTGCTGTATGTGTCTTGTCTCTCATAAAGCACAGAGAGGAAAAGTAAAGACACCATTAAATTGTTGGGAATGTTCAGTGTTTTTAAAGTTGGGAATGGATAGAGGTCAGACATTTTAACTGATTCAAATGAAAGAGAGAAGAGATGTTCTATGGAGGAGAGTGAAGCAACAAGATTGTAATGAAACTCTCTATAGTGTTTTCCATAGGTGAAGATGGGATAAGCTGAATTATTCAGGAACCTTCTGTATCGATTGGCTGTTGGCCTCCATAGCTGTTTGCTGAGCTTTATTGAGTGGTGTCTTCAAACTCCCATGCAACTGTTTTTCTTGGAGTGACTGTGATGTAGATTCTGACGTGGTGTTTGTCTAGATGAGTGCAACAGGAATGACTGAATGGTAGGTGTTGCACTCTTTCCTCCCAGTAAAAATGCAGTAGCACAGTAGCACAGAGTGGTCTGCCTACTACTTCTTCCCCCAGCTGAACTATTGCAGTTGGGTGATAAAAGGAAAGGTGGTGGATGGGTGTTCTTTCCCCTCTCACTTGCTAAGATTTGGGTAAGGATCAGTATGACTCAAATAATTAATCCCTTGGAAGATACTCTGCTCTGTGTGTGTGTGTGTGTGAGAGAGAGAGGGAGAGGGAGAGAGAAAGGGAGAGAGAGAGTGCACAAGTACACTGGGGAGCATCTTCTGTATCCTCATGCTTTGATTTGTGTTTGTCACCTGTTAATACTTGTGAATGAGGCAATTATGCCCTCAACAACCACACTGTGGGGCAGAGATCATTTCTCTTGTCCAGGCTACAGAGTCATATCACTTCTTAGCAGTGCAGCTACTGGCTTCCTAGCAGTACTTTCTGCAGCAGAGATGATTTTGTATGGTAGAAAGGGGAGACACTCTGTTTCCAGATGGTAATTTTCTGCATACCTAGCCCTTCCGTAGGTAATCAGGTCCTGTGATAAAATTAGTGCCAATTAATTTTAAAGGCTTCTGAGTGATTGAACACATGAGCCTGGGCTTGGGATCATACAGTACCCAAAGAGAGAGAACGTTCAAGTGTGAAAGAGCACTTTGTCTTTCTGTCTGCCTGCTTGCTTTCCTGTCTCAAAACAAACTCTCTCCCACTTTCAAATGCCCATTTTTGTTTCCCTTTGAATAAGACCTTAGGTAGGTTCATCAGCTGGATTTGGCCATTCCTGTTTTAGAATATCAGCTTGGGAAGTGAGATGGGTTGATGTCAGAAAAGGTGCTTTGCTGGCATTGGTACTGGAAGGACAAAGAAAAGAAGCCGAGACACTCAGGTAGTCTGTATCCTCAAGGGCAGATTCCCAGTGAAATATTCACATTGCTCTTTTGGCCATGAACATGATGTAACAGCATGTCAGAAGCAGCCTTCTGGGCCATATTTTTAATGTCTCCTCTTCTTGTCCTCTCTGGCTCCCTGCTTTCTTGCTCCTCTTGGTGTGAAGCTCAGGAAAGACCACAAGATGTAAACTGAGTCCACTGTGCTTAATGTTACACCGGTTCTCTAAAGAGGCTGGATAAAAGCTGGAAACCTTCTGCTTTATTGCTGCGTTATTTCATGGTACTTCAAAAAATGGCCCCGAGATGGCTATTTAAGTTGCACAATTAAAAGCTGGAATATGCGATGTGTGTACTCATTCACAGTGTGTACCCATAATGAGCACTGAAGCCTTGGTGGGAACAGCAGCACCACATATAATTGAACCGCTGCATTTGGTGTGCCTGTTCTTGTCTGTCTGTTTTCAGAAGCATCAGGGAGCTCTGATTATTTATTAGTAGTAAAAGATCCATGGTGAAGATGTGCAGCAGGGTATGGGTGGGTGGTGTGCTCATAAATTGCAGGTGCCCCTTGCAGAGTGCAGTGTACTTACGAGGCAGGATCTCTGTTAGGAAGGGTCAAGCTACTTTTGCCTTCACAGCAGTATTACAACACATGCCCCCCTCCCCCATCACTCTACTTTTCCCTATAGGAATAAGTTTACTCCTTTACTTTCGTGGGAGAGGGTCAGGGGCTGCCCTTGAAGACAGGTTTGGGATGAAGGCTAAGCTTTTTTTTACTATTGAAGGTGATGCAGTGGCCTAAATCCAGTTGTTAGTAGAGTAAACCCATTGGATCTGTGGAACTTGTATGTGTGTTGACTTACCACATTTTTTCAGTGAGTTGGGCCTAACAATTGGGTTTAAGGTCAATGAATCCAGTCTCTTAGACAGGCTCTCCTACACACTTGGTTGCTTTAGAACAAATATGGGAAACCTGTGGTCCTTCAGATGTTGTTGGACTGCAGTTCTCATCAGCACTAGCTAACTTATCCAGTGGCCAAGGATGATGGGAGTTGCTGTCAACAACATCTGAAAGGCTACTTGTTTCCCCTTTCTGTTCTAGTGTGATGAAAAAACAGAATCCAAAGTTGGAGTTATGTGAGAACTGAAGAACCATAAGCTTTCTGCCAGACACTAGAATGTGAAAATTAATTCTAGGACAGTTTATATGTAAATATTTTCACACTGGAAAACAAACAGTAGCCACTCTCATCAGGTATGGAAGATGTGTACATATCCAAGCATGGGTGTACATCTCTGCTCTATAATGCTGACTCAAGTGGCACTGAACCTGATGAAATACATTCACTCATGCAGATGTGCATCCTCATCTTAGATTATTAGTTGCGTGCAGCCCCTTTGGCGACAGCAGAATTGAAGCTAGTCTGCTCAAGGTGCTTTTTTTCTTCCTTGTTTAGTATTTGCCGGTTTTGCTTGATTTTTGCAAGGGTTACAGGTTAGCCCACTGGAAAACTGCAAGGCTCTTATATTTAAGATTGCACCATCTTCCTTCGTTGTTTTATCATTCTCCTTTTTAATAAACCCTTCTGTAAATTTGGTCTCTGTGTTCCATTTGGATACTGAAAAAGCACTCCTGGGGTTATCTTCTTTCGCCAGTGGCCCCCTGTAGCAAAGTGTGGATAATGTTTAAAAGCCAGTCTACATGTTTCATGGTACTGTGAGGGTCACCTATTCAGTCCTGCAGGAAAGGATCTGTGGCTTGGACTAGACAGTTTTCCATGCAGCTAATATCTCAGTTACTGAATGTCAAGTCTTTAGACAACAGGGATACCTTCAGTTTAAGCCTCTTGATAATCAAAGTGGCAAGAAATGGCAGCATTAACTTCCTAATGCCCAGCCTCCCCCATGATTTCCCCAGCTGCCACATCCTCTCTCCATCTTCTTCTCCTGTCCCTCAGCCCTAAGCTTTTGCCATCTCCCACTCTGCTCTCACTGCAACACATTTCACATTATACAACACGGTACTGCAAAGTCGCTTCTAAGCCATTGCTCATTTGCATAGTTTCTTTGCAGGATACTTACAAATATACAGCTTTTTTCTTTTTAAATAGAATCTACTAGACCTCAGAGCAACACAAGCCTCTGTTTTCTCAAAAGGAAATGGGATTACCACCAGTGGATAACTCACTGTACAGGCTCTGTCCAGGTTATGAGATGCCGCAGACAGGCTTATAAAGAGGCACTTGTCTGCTCACCTACAGCATATAAAAGTTGTTTCAAAGTACACACCCAAGGGAGCTTTAAATTGTTTTTGTTTTTGTTTTGTTTTTTTGTTTTACACAAACTGCTAACATAATGCTTCCGAAACTCTTGGAAGCTATCCCAACTGCTAGTTGTTCTCCAGGAAGGGTGCACAACCTGAGTTTTCTGCATCCTCAGAACAATCCATTGATAAACTAAGTTCAGCTAAGCTGAGATCTTGGGAAATCTTCAGTAGTGAAAAGCTGTGTTTCACTCAGAATAACTTCTCTAACAAGCAAGAGAGATGGGAAAGAAAATCTTTGATCTATTAGAAAAGCCAGCCAGCCTAGCCATTGTTCTATGGAACCAGTCTGTGTTCTCCTTTCTTTAATTGTGGTTCTAGCATCCTTGGGTTCACTATGCTTCAGAAATACAGTTTGTATGATATGTGTGTTTGCTGTTAGCCCCCTAGAGCCATAGCATGCAGTTTCTACTGCTTGGTGCCTTGCCTTGAGCCAAATGTATGGTCCTTCTAAGGAACAACTCTGGGTGATGAATTAAAGCCATTTAATTTTCAGATTTACAGCATATTCTGATTAGTGTTATCTGCAAAGAGGCAGTGCATTCACATTCCCCAGAAGGGTAATGTGTTGAGAAATCAACATTAGACTTTAAATTCCACTTGAAAACTACCGTGGGGAAGTTTGGGGGAGAGGAGATGGACAGACCCAAATTTCATTACCTAAATCCAATTGTTAGTCCCAACTAAAGCAGGCTTATTGAATCATTGGAAATTACATGAAGTGTTGGTTTACCAAATTCTTGTTCATTCAGTGGGTCTATTCTAGTTGAGAGTCCTGGTTGGATTTAGGCTGATAATCTCCTATGTTTGTCAAGCATTGTCTTGGAATTTAGTAGACGGATAGGTACTGTTACAAGTTTGGCAACACTTGTAGGTTTGCATTTTTCATTCTTAGTTCACTACGCAGGTGATAGATGGGTGGTGATATTGACTAGCCTCATAGGATTGTGAAGATTCTTCAGATAAAGTAAGTGCTTTGAGCACTCTGAAAGTGTCCAAATGCTAATAATTATTATACTCCATATTCTGTGTTTTATTCTAAATTTGAGTTAAAATGGACAGAATAAAAATATGTGGAAGAGAGGGACATAAAGAAAGTAGTACACCATTTGAGGCATTGCCATGTAAAATTTGTAATATACTGTGCTACAGAACTTAGTCACACTAGGCTTTCTACTTCTCCTAATGAAAAGGCCTTTAACAATGATTTCAAAATATGACCAGCGTCTTCTCCAAATGATACTAAAATATTCCCTCTGGAGGAAAGTTGTAGAGACTAGCATATCATGCCGCATGCACATTTTGCCCTAAAATGGGTGAAATCGAATTGTCTGGTAAACAGAATGTTCAAAGCTTATTTCATGTAACATGTACTACACCTTTTAAGTGAATATCTATTGCATGATGTATTACTGTTCTGTCAGAATACAGTAGAGATTTATTCTTGGTGTGCTTATATCACCCTTAAAATAACTGTGAATAGGTATAAACTAAGCAGGTGGAGTTTTGAACAGAAAGCAGCCAGATATTTTAGCATCTGGAAAGCTATTCTATTAATCTATTTAGGGCTTACCTATAGATCTTTTATATGCTGTTTGTGGCATTATGTGGTGAGGTATAAATGTAGACAATGAATGCATAAGATACTGGAACATATTTCTAGAAATGCTTCCTGTCAACCCAGCTCTTTTCCATTACTGAAGTATGCCTCTCACTTTCTTTTTCACCATTAGAGTTATACCAGGGGTTTGGCCAGATTCGGTAAAGGGTCCAAAAGCCCCATCTCCCCTTCCCCCCAATTCAGTCTTTTTAGGGACCAGGCTATGCATGGAACAGGGATTTTTGCCTTCTACAAGCAACAGGGCCTGAGTTCAATTCTGGACATTTCCTGGTGAGCAGATCCCATATTGCAGTCCTGAGAGGAACTTTTTCCTGAGATCTGAGGGATCCATTTTATAGTCAGCATAACACTGAACTAGGTGGACTAATGGTCTGATTATATCATACAGCTGACCCATTAGGCCCAGATTATTTCTGGGCCACTCCAAAGAAAGGGTGTTCCTCTTTCATTAGTCTAGGTAAACTGATGCAGCTTTTCCTCTACAACTGTCTCCTCCAACCTGGTGACCTCCAGATATGTGTTGAACCACAGTCCCCATTAACTCAAGGCACAATGACTGTTCTTGGTCATGCTGGCTGGGAATGATGGAGTCCAGTATATCCGGAGGGTACCAGTTTGGGGGAGGTCACAGGAAGTCCAACTTGAGGTAAATGTTAGGTAAAACGTTCAAGGAATATTTTAACATAATCGGCAGTGTCTTTTTGGCCTGACTGATGTTGGAAGATACTGGTACTTGTGTTTTTTTCAGATAAGGAGATACAAAAGAGATGAAGTGATGTCTTCTCTTGGCTTTAGGTGGCTCATCCTCATTTTAATTTGCATTTAAGTGACTGAAATGGTTGCTGCCACTATTGCTCATCTTATAGCTGCAGCTGATTTTCCATTCCTTCCAGTGCAGAATTCTGTGGCTTCAAAATCTTACATATTATGGCAGCAAGAAGCTTAATCTAGTAGTGATGTCCTCACATGTTCTTTGTATCTCTTTAAGAAGAGATACCCGGAGATATGCATAGTTGTACTGCAGTTATAAAGCTGTCTGTGATAATTTACTAGCAGGGAATTCGTGCTTTGCTTCTGTTTCTTTAAAAGATTTTGCTTAATTTCTCCTCTAATTTCAGGTACGAGAGCTATGGTAGGCTAGGCTGGACTGCCTCAGGCTGATTAGGTCTTGAAGGCCTGTATCCTGAGTAGCAAAGTTTTCACAATAAAAATGAAATGATAATACTTTATTTACCTTTTGTTGGGTTAACAAGTTGCTCAAGAAACTGAATCAAGAAGGAAGTCCTCAAATCAGTGTCCCCTGAGAGGCTGTCCACACCGGCTCCTAAGCTTGTCCTCTCAGCTTTGCTTCTGATATAGCGTGGAGACAGAACACTGCAGAATTCAAGTGGAAGCCATTATCTCTTGAATATCTCTCACATTGTGGGATGTCACTTATTAGAAGGTATTGCTCACCTCCAGCAGCTTTATGAACTCATCTCAAGACAAGAAGTATAGGCTAGATGTTATGAAAGGTGTCCAAAAGTGTGTCCTGATGCAATACATGTAGGTGGCATGGTGGGAGATAACATGTACTAAATTAGTTGGTGGTTGCAAGCACTGTCAGGGACAACTGGCTGGCTAGAATTCATGAGAACTTCACAGAGTCAGGAACATAAGCCTGGAGGGTATCGAATTGCCCACCCTCCCAATTTAGGCAATTTGGTACACTAAAGCAGAGGTTGGTCTAATAGTTTGCCACCAAAAAGCCTGGCTGGTACAAGCTTATAAATTTATCTAGGGAATAGAAGGAGATTGTCATAGGCATAGTAGGAAGCCAAGAAACATTTGCTTCTGTCCAACTCTTCCCTCCCAAATCAGATGGAAATTCCTTGTTAAATTAGGTTCTTCATATTATTATTGTCCTTAGTAGAATTTGAGTAGCAGCCAAGGTACAACTGTAAGTCTGTATTAATCTATATCCCTTTCCATGACTTGGGGTTGGAATAGCAAAGTCCTAAGCATGTCAATTATCTAGCTTTTATCAGTTTTTATCCACAGCTTGTCTCTTCTCTAAAGGTTGATGGTTCCAACTGCTGTTTGTTGGTCAACTATACTATAGACCAGTCTTACTACTGGTATTTTTTAGATGTGGAGTAGATTTGTTCTGCTGTAAAGGAGCCTGAATCTAACTGATGCCAGGATTTTGCCCAAGAAGGTTAAATTCTCCCTATGGGAACATACAGAGGCAAAGCACAACCTCCTTCCTTTATAGTAATAGCCAAAGGGTCCAAAGCATTTTGTTGATGTTTTCTCTACAGGTACGACAGAATTTTCTTAAAAATCTCTATGCCCTCTTTGCAGGTACTACAAAGGCAATTTCATAGTAAATGAAGGCACTTGTGGAGATCCTTTTCCATATGGAGGAAGGACTCGCTAATGTGGATATTGTTTTTATATCATTGAAATAATATTTTTGAGATTAAGTTTACATTTACTTTTATTTTTCTGTACATAAATACGCTCTGTTTTACCATTGCTGGAGTCACCACTCTATGGTATGCAGACAATAATTTGCCTGATGTTATAAAGCTGTGAGATATTGTAGTCTTTTCCTTCCCCTTTCTTGTGTACATGTTCATGACTATGACAACTATGTTTTGTTTTGTTTTTTTATAAGTTGAAATAATGTTGCTTTGGTGCAACAAAGCCTAAAGCCTTCTGAATGGATTTTTATGTTTATGAAAATGAACAAACTAGTGAAGGATTTCACATATGTATATGATATATGTATATGTAAAAACAAACAAGAATAGAAAAGAAATAAACCAAATGTATTTCATCTGTTGGAGTTGCTGGTTCTTCTTTAAGGTCACCCTTCATTGCTGTTTCCAAAGAGTAGCATAAGTTTCTAATTATTTTACCCCATTCTCTGAAATGCTCTGATGGAAAGCCAGAGGTAAAAGTACAGCACAGATCTCTACCTGATGCTGAAAAGAAAGTCACCATTCAGTTTATCAAGCAACTAATTTATTAGCACATTAGCTTCTGCTCTAAGTTTCATCTATAATAGGGGATCTGTAAACACAACTTGGTTGCTTCCAGAAAGTATTAAACATTTGTTAAGTATGGGAGCACAATAGTGGAAGATATTTTGATCCTTTTCATTCCTACAGTGAGTAGATATAATGCCATGCGTCTTCCATTTGGCCATGATAAAGCTAGATTTCTAAAGAAGTTCCCCATATCTCAAGTAGCCAGAAAACTAGGTGAAAAGATCAATAACAGAGAGATTAAATAGGGGTACAAGATTAAATTGGTGATTTTAGACTCAGATTATTTCTCAAACTGTACAACAGAAACATTAATGAGTCCTTGGGTATACTGTACTCCTTATCGCTCATGAAGATAACCACCAGGAATCCTTAGCAGAGTTTGGAAAATGACCATTTTGAACTACATCATCTAGGCCATATTGGCTGAGGAATTCTAATCCAAAGAGAACTTTTCTAAGCCCCAATTCTTAATAACTAAAATGTCTGCCACCAGAAAACAGTGTCCTTCTACAATGGGCATTCAGAGTGCCACCTTATGACAACCTTGCAAATTTCCTAAAATTTTCTCTATGAGGCAAGGAATATTCCAAAGTGTTTTTGCCAGTTCCTTCCTCTGAAATAGAGCTTACAGCACCTGGTATTTGTTGACAGTCTGCCATCCAAGTACTAGCCAGAGCCGATCTTGCTTAGCTTCCGAGATCAGATGGGATCTGGTGCCTTTAGGGTATTTAGGCCATCTCCAGGTTTAGGCACCTCTTAAAGATGTCTTTCTTCATCCAGGACTTCCTTGGTTGATCATATTGCCTGCATTCTGAACTCTTGACTTTAAATGTTTTTAACTCAGACTTTTATATTGTCATGATAGTCTCTGTTTTAATGAGAAAATCAAAAGAGGACAACAGAAATATGATACAGAAATAGGAATGCTAACAGCACAAACTGCTGTGTGAGAATTATAATATATCAACATATTCAAAAATAGCAGCATACTCAAAAATACGAACATAGAAACCCTGTCCGTATCTATGTCCATAAACGTCTGTTACGTACATACAACACTTGTATATCTGGTTTGATGTTTTGACTTTTAATGTAACCTGATCTGGGATTTTTTAAAACAGATAAAGTAAGCAGGTTGCAAATTGGCTAAATAGATAAATCAGTGGAATAGTTTCATAGAAAACTCCTAAACTTCAGGGTCTAGATCAAAAATGTGGGCCTCCAAATGTTAAACTGCAACACCCAGAATTCCTTACCACTGGCTATACTGCCTAGGGGCTATGGGAGTTGCAATTCAGCAGTACTTGGAGAGTCATCCTTGTTCACCCCTGGACTAGATCCGTAAGAATGAGGCTTGAAACTGAAAAAAAGGAATTTGTTCCTATTGTGTTCGATAAAGGCACTTGTTGCTAATGATATACTTAATGCCGTCAGGATTTAAATACAAGATATCAGAGCAACACTTAGGTTTGTTCACGTCATAAACACTACCAAAACAACAACAGATAATTACATGTGGTGATCTGCCATGGCCAGAGGTCTGAAATCATGGTTGAGAAACCTGATGAAAGCAATGATAACTATTATATTTATGCCAAATTATAAACTACAAGAAAGCCAGTGTGGACGACAACTCTGGAGCCCTGGGATCAAATCCCCACTCAGCTATGGAAATCTGCTGAGTGACCTTGGGCACATCACACTCTCTCAGCCTCAGAGGAAACAAAAACAAACCCCCTCTGAACAAATCTTGCCAAGAAAACCATGTTATGGCCTTACAGTTAGGATAAGTTGAAAACAGTCTGAAAAAACCATAACAACAAATATAAACTACAAATAAATATAACTTACTATACACACACACACACATTTTGCATTTTGTTTACTAGCTTGATCTTTCTAGAAATTTCAGAAAAACATGAAATGCAAAATGAATACTGTCCGTTTTGTTCCCATGCTATAGGTTTCCTTACTAAGGGAGGTTAGGCTGCCCCTCTCCCTGTTGTTTTTCCATTAACACAGATCGGTTGTTGAGGAAGGGGCTTTTAATTCACGCAGGTGCTGTCTTTTTTCCTTTGTCCGCAAAATTGATTTACAAAATTGCATTTATTATATATTCTGTTTACATGCTGCCATTCTGAATAATTGCTCAGGACAGCTTACAATTCTACATAAAAACACATTTAAAATCACAAACTGGATTTTCTACACTTACAAATCTAAAATCACAAACTATACATTTTATAATAAAAAGTATCTAAAATTATAAGCAACAACTGCTGAAATACAACCAAAGCAATATAGACTCAAAGACAATTTAAATACTTGCATATTTCCCAAAGGGCACATATATATTTTTAACTGGACTCTGCAAGACAGAGGTTTAGGGGTCAGCTAGCTCTCTGATGAAAGGGAATTCCATAATCAGGGTGCCACAACCAGGAGGATCACAGTAGTCTGGGGCACCACAATCAGAGTTTCAGTGCCTGATCTTAGATCCCAAGTGTACTAGACAGTTCTTTAAATACATGGACACAGAGCCATGTAGTGCTTTGTTTTGCTAATACTACTAACACCTTGATTTGGACCCAGTCTGTTCCTGTCTGTTTTAATTAGTTTGTTTTATATTTTTAACATGTGCCTGTTTTTATTCATATTTTTGTTAGCTGCCTTGAGTCCCATTCTGGAAGGAGAAAAGCGTGATAGAAATCTGATGAATAAGTATCTTCATAGCAATGTTCACTCTGTATAAAAACTAAGGTCATTTCCACCCTACGCTGTTATAGTGCTATTGTTCCACTTTCAACATCCTGTGGAATCCTGGGGTCTGCAGTTTAAGGAGGGGCATTTAGAATTCTTAGGCGGAGAGCTCTTTGGCCTCAGTAAACTACACACCCCAGAATTCCATAGGATGTTGAAAATGGAATAATAGCACTAAAACAGTCTATGGCAGAATCATATAATCATAGAGTTAGAAGAGACCACAGGGGCCATCGAGTCCAACCCCCTGCCATACAGGAACACACATCGAAGCACTCCCAACAGATGGCCATCCAGCCTCTACTTAAAAACTTCCAAAGAAGGAGACTCCACCACACTCTGAAACAGCATATTCCATGGTTGGACAACTCTGACCATCAGGAAGTTCTTCCTGAGGTTCAGGTGGAATCTCTTTTCCTTTAGCTTGAATTCAAGCGGTGGAAAACAAGCCTGTTCCCCATAGCCTAAGTGTCACCACAACATCAGAATGGGTTGCGAGAAAGGATGATAACGCTGTTATTCCTTCTCTTAAGCCCTCGTTGACCTATAGACCTGAACTCCCAGAAATCCCAGTCAGAATGGCTTTGGTAAGGAATTCGGGGTTTTGTAGTCTAAAATATCTGCTGGGACAAAACCTCACCACCACCAATTTAAACTTTGTTTGCTTTTACAGCATTTTTTTTTTAAAAAAAACCTAATCAGCTACTGTTCTTTTTTATCCATTAGGGATATAGGAACAAGCCCAGCAACAGCACCTGGGTGTCTATTTCATTTTAAATAGTTTCGACTGTGTTTTAAAAAAAACAATGATCAAGGGGGCTCATAAGAGTAAAATCACATAGAATAACAAACATAATTAATGTAAGATACAAACAATAATAATGTACTCAGCTTGATTGCTAAAGTGAAAACTGGAGGTGGCTCCTATCCCTTTACTAGTTGTGTAGAAGAGGAAATGTCAGCAAGTGTTCCTTGTTGCCTGCTGCATTTCCCTTTGCTATACAACCATTAAAGGTTCAGGAGTTTTTACTCCGACAACTCTAACCCATGCACACCAAATTTAACAACTGGAATAGAATCTAGCGGTAGTCATATTTTCAAAGAACACAATGTAGAAGAACGCCATGGGAAATAAATGAGTTTCGAGGGCTTCCCTGAAGGCCTGTAATGAAAGGACCAGGTTAACAGTGCTTTGTGGGGAGGGGTTGCAGAAAGGCCCTCTCTCTTGTAGATCTGCAATCCTATTTGTTCTTAGAGATGGGCAAATGCAAAGAGGCCCCACTGGTGAACATAACAGTGCAAGCAGGGCTGGATGGCTGAACACAACCCTTCAAAGAACTCAGCCTTAAACCTTTTCCTAAGGAATTGGAAGTATAACTAATAAAGAGACCTTTCCTTTTTCTTTTTTGTTTTGTTTTGTTTATTTGAATCACTTTTACTCCAGCTGAAAAAGGCTCCCAGGGTGGCTTACAGAGATGAATAATAAGGCAGCCTCTGCCCTCAGGCCTATAATTTAAAAAGGCCCAATAAAAAGGAAATGAGATGGAGGCTGGAGCAAGGGGGAAAGAAAGCAAATACAAACACTGCTTTGAACTACAAATCTTTTAAAAAGTTTTCATCTTCCCTTGGAAAAAGATCTACCTGCTGCTCTAGCTCCATTGGAAGCCTGGTTGGTCTCCACCTTGCACATTGTCACCTTCCCAGACATCCTTGGTGAACAAATGCTCACTTTCTATCAGAATGTGACTTTTCAGGCTGTTACAGTATATAGCGACTTTAAAGGGATATATTTTACACACTGACTGATAAACGGATAGGACCATCCAGTGGAATCATTAATAAAACATTCTGTTCCGTCAATCCTTGGAATTGCAAAGAAATACATAGCAACAATTTAAGATGCTTTGAAGAAGCCCAGGGACTATATTACCTTCTAAATCATTGCTATACATTTTGCAAACTAGCTGTAAATATTCAATTTTTATTCTGTGTTGGGGATAAAGTTATGGAGCCTATTTAAGATTCAGTGTGCAAACGGTAGAAGTGATGGAAAGGCACAACAGAGCAAAGGCAATCAGCTTAGCATTCATGCTAGTTAATTTTTTGCCTTCACAACATTTGGATCTCTTTGCGATTCTTAGCTTTGCATTTTATAACTCAGAAATCACAGACTCTTCCTTAAACGCACCCAAGAGCTCCGATCTAGCTCAAATCCAATGCAAACATTTGCTCACCATGATCATGGGCCAATTCAATGGAGTCTGGGTGAAGATGGGAATGCTCCACTATTTGTACATCCTGCCTTTTCATCCAAGATGCTTAAGGTAGCTCACAAAACAACAGCAGGCAACAAAGGTAAATGCAAGACATTCAGGGCTTTCTTTTTTAAAAAAAACCTGACATGTCTCACAGAAGATTGAAACTGTCACCACGACAAGCCCAAAGGTCTGCCGAAAGAATAATCTTTTCACCTAAGAAGGCCAACAACAAGTGTGTAAGAAAGGCCTCTGTAGGCAAACTGTTCCAGAATTTAGGGACAGGCACAAAGAAGGCCCTCTTCCATGTCCAAGCCAATGCACAACACAGCAACACAGATGTTTTTGGGATACACAGAAGGCCTTAATGTGCAGGTAGGCTCAGATGAGAGAAGACGGTCCTTTATAAAGTTGTTGAATCTCAGGACTCTGGCTGAAGCCTCTGGGAACTGCTGTGCCTCACTTGTCCTCCAGAGAGAGACACACATCTCCACATGAAATGTGCAGGAGGGGAAGCAGGTCTGATTTTCATGTGGCTGTTAAGCCTGGATATATCTCCACTCATTCCCAAATAGCACCAGCATTCATTAGCTCAACACAGTGGTTCTTAACCTTTCCTTTAATAGGGAGTCCCTGTAAATATAATTTGTTTTCAGGGACCCCCCAACACTTAACTCAAGATTTAAATATTCAAATATTTATTTATTTATGGAGACTAGAATTCAAATCCCTGCTCAGACACTAGGTAACCTTGGGCAAGTCATATTCTCTCAACCTCAGAGGAAGGCAAAGGCACCTCCCCCCGAACAAATCTTGCCCCAGCCAAAAAAAACTCTGATAGGTTCACCTTGCAGTTGCTATAAGTCAGAAATGGCTTGAAGGCACACAACAACGAAGTGTCACTGATGGGGGTGGGGAGGTTCCTTTTAGCTATCATGTCTCTTTCTTTTTAAAACTGACTTATGCTGACCCTAAGGGGAAACTATCATGGAGGTTTTATTGGCAAGATTTGTTGCCTTTGCCTTTCTCTGAGGCTGAGAGAATGTGACTTGCCTGAGGTCACCCAGTGGGTTTCCATGGCCAAGTGGGGTTTAAACCTGGTCTCCAAAGTCATAGTTTGGGCGTGCACACATGCCTGCTTCTGTGTCCCTTTTCATGAGGGATGTGGCAGCAAGGGGGTATCCTAGTGCTCCCATGTCCCCATGTTTAAGGCCCTTTTCGCATGGGCTTTCTGTCACGCGACAGCCCCGTGAGCCTCACGGGAGTGGGAGCGTTGCTCTGCACGACGCACTCCCACTTCCGCCGCGCTCACGGGGCTGCAGCGGCGTGATCACGGTTTTTTTGATTTTCGCCTCAAAGCGAAAATCACCCGCGCTCACGCAACGCTCCCGGCGCCCACGCGCACTTACCTCCTGTGCGGAGCATCGGGGAGGCGGCCGGGTCGCGCTTCCTTCCCTCCGCCCCTGCAGAAGAAAGGGGCGGGGCGCTAGCGCGACAGATGCAACAGCCTCCTGCTTTGCGCGAGCGGGGGGGACAGACGCGACAGCCTCCTGCTTTGCGCGCGGGGGGGGGACGGACGCGACAGCCTCCTGCTTCGCCCGGGAGGGAGGGCGGCTCACGCGAGGCTGCCGCTTCCCCCTCTTTCCTTCACCTGCGGAAGGAAGGAGGGGAAAACGGCAGCCTCCCGGAGGAGCCTTCTCGCACAAGCCGCCCTCCCCGCTCGCACGAGAAGCCTCAATGCGAAAAGGGCCTAAGTCCAACATCTATAAAAGAAGAGTTTTTTCTGTATAAGCTACAGTGTAAAATCCATTATGACATCATGTATTGTGGCCAAAATCACTATCTGTTGGTTGTGCAAAATAGGGCAATATAATCCTACCTTTCCATTTGTTCCTAAAACACTGACTATTATTATTTTTGCCTGATTTTGGAAAAAGAAAATATTCTTTTCTTTCCAAAATCAGAAGAAACTCAGAGGTACTGAAAGCTGAAGGGCCTAGATGTCAGCAGATAAAGTAACTGATGATACTGGCATTCTGAGTGTTCATATCTCACTCTTAGGCCCTTTTCGCATGGCATTCCATGAGAAAGGCCCCTTGAGCATCGCGTGAATGTGAGGAGAGGTCCACACAATGCACTCACAATCGCACGACACTCCAGGGGCTGGCAGGCGTTGACCACGCACTTTTTCATTTTTGACTGTGAGTCGAAAATGGTGCGCGATCGTGCATCGCTCCGGGGCCCTGCGTGCACTTGCCGTGCATGTGGAGCTCCAGAGCTGCAGTGCTTGCGCTTCCTGCTGCACTGTGGAAGGAAGAGGTGGGGCTCTCGCGGGAGCAGGTGGCAGCTGCGGAGCTGAAGGAGCCGGGACGTGCGAGCCTCTCACTAGAGGCTGCTCGCGTGATCCCCGCACCCCAGCTCTGCAAAAAGGTGCGCTGCAGAAAGGGCCTTAATCAAACAAATGGGAGAAACTCTCAGTCAGAACCAATTAGCTGATTCAGAGTAAGAAATGGTCTATCAGCTCAAGTCTTCTACACAAAAGACTTCTTTCCAGTTTTTCACATCTGGATCATCTCATAAAGGTACTTGGAAAACAGATAAAAACAGAGCTGTTACCATGACATTATACACCAAGGTTTCCTAGCTGCAAAATTTGGGCTGAGCAGGGGGATTTTGTTCTTATATCAGTAGATTCCAGCGGTCATCACTGAGAAAGAAGCATCAGTTGGGAACATTCCAATACAGCCCAAGATGGAAAATTCAGTACAGAAGGAAAAGCTTTTAAACATGCATGACACATCTTCTCCAACATTTCACTGACGAAAACTGGGGCACATGTGGCCAAGCAGGGAGTTAAAAATATGTTTTAATGAGTTAGGTCTTTAGAATTTGTTAGGCTGGGTGTCTCTCCTCTCGGTCACATTCAGTAAAATAGGAAGGCCTGTTGTCTCAGAAGCACTAGAAGGGAATATCAGAATTGGAAGAACTGCCTTCCATGTCTCTGTTGTTAGACTAAGAACAGGCTGTGTGATTTCTTTTAAAAGGCATCAGAGAGGAGGAAAGCAGATGGAAGAATTTTCTGGAATCCAGGGAAATAAGAATTGAGAAGAAAAGTGTCTCAGAATGGGTCAGGGAGGGAGTGATTTGTTTGCTTAGCAAAAACCCAAGATGTTTCCACCCCTGGGGGTATGTATAGAAGGAAAATGTTTAGAATCTTTCTGTAAGGTGTGGATGTATTGTAACTCAGATCAATAATCTATTGATTATGTTCCAGACTGATTTCTATCATACATTATGGTATAATAGACAATTATTATACAATATCATTTACTCCTTTTAGTCCAAAAAGCAAGCACTGCCCCATGGACTTACATGAAAAGAAAATATTTAGAGTCTTTCAAATGGGGGGCAGGTTGCAGTAATATCTACCCCTGTGTCAATTATATTCTGGACTGACTTCTACTGCACATTATTGCTCTGTTTCAGGCTGGTGAGTCCTGAAGAGTACACCTGTGATTCAAGAGACCAAACAATGGAGAAACCAAGCTAGAGTAGGGTCAAACACAAAGGGTGTGTAAGAAGAGAAGCTTGGGCTAAGCACAAAAATTAGTCCAAGAAGGATTCAAAGCCAAGTAGGGAGTCACTGAGAATAGTCCAAAGAACAAGCTGGAGGTCAGGAAACAAGAGAGCAGAGAATGTAACACCCTGCCAAAGAGAGATAGAGGTTCGTTTGACTTGCAACAAAGCGATGCCATGGCATAATTAGCTCAGTATTTTCTTCTTCAAGCAGACCAATGTGGGTCATGCTCCTCCATTTCTGCCATTTTAATTTTGGACATTCAGAAGGATGCCGTATCGATTTTTCTCTTGCTGATCTGGATCTATGTAGAGTGGTCCGATTTCTGCCTCCAAGGCAGGGCTACGAGACATCTCTGGCTCAGACTGGAGCCTGTTATCTGGGTTCTCCTCTTCAGTTTCCTCATTAGGGAGGCCTCTTCAGCTGGGACATTGCAAGTATTGTATATTATTTGGAGTAGATCTGCAAGGCCCTTCCCTATTTCTTGGCTTAAGTTCCCTCCCTTCTACTCTTCCCATTATATTTTTTACCCACTCCCTCCTCCTTCTTATCCAGCCCTCTTTAATTATACAATTAAGATAGACCCATAGAAAAGTGAAGTTGTTGATGGTTAGAACTGCAGGTGCCACAGATTATATTTGGGATCCTCTGTGCAAAACCTGTGAACTACCACTGATCTTTCCATACCACACTTCTTGATTAGGAATGGGGAGGCAGAAACAATGCAGTGCTTCAATTGCTGGCTGAATAGTCTTCATATCTTCAGAGACTCTTAAAAAATTCAAGGTGAGAATTCTCCATTCTCAATTCACTGACTAATCTTTGTAGCTGTTGACCTATTGCTGTACTTGTGATGAATCATTGCCCTCCAAGAGAAATAAATCACTCATTAGTTTGTAACAGACAAATTTAAGGGTAAGGGGTGGTTTCTCTCAGTTACAATGCTGTCTCCTGCCCTTGAGTAGGAGATGGGATGCTCCGCCTGCCCCTGGAGATCATTTAGCTGCCACCACCTACTGATTTTAAATCCCCATCATGCAATAAATAACTTAGTAGGAAGCTACTGGGGAAGGAATCTCTGAGCTCAGAGGCTTCCCTCTCCCACTTTCTGTGGAAGAGGCGAATTCTATCTGTGTGTGCAACCGGCAAGGCATGTGGAGAGAGAGCATGAACAAAGGATATCTGTGTAAGGAACTGTTTTTATTCTGAGCAGGCAACACAAGGACAAAAGATATCCCATTCATGAAGGCACCTCCCTTCAGGCATTACTTAGCAATTACAAAGTTACAGACAAGTCTAAGTCATTTCACCCAGAAGTTTAAAAGAACATAATCCCTAACATGATTAGCTAAAATATTCCTATTCTACTCACTATCTGGATACTGGGATGGTGTTGGGGGAGGAACCCAGGAGTCTGGACAAGCATTGCCCAGTCCCTTGTATTTGGTTTATGTTCCTTTGTCTCCCTCGCCTTGTGGTCTCTTGAGGCCTTTTTATAACTTCTTATCTGAAGCATCTGGAAGCTTCTCACCTTGCTCCCCCATCTGGTCTTGCCGATTGGGCAATTGTCTCTCATGATCTCTAATGTCCTCCTATGATGCTGATCCCCAATAAATGTAACTTAAACCTGATAGCTCATTAACCTGGAAAGAGAACTATCCCCCTTCAGCTATGTTGCCTGGAGAATGGGGACAGCCCATTATCACAACAAGTTATTTCAGGAAAAAGTGAAGCATATGTGTTGGTGGGGCAGAAGATGCTGTTAAGTAAATACATCCAAGCAGTCCAGGCATCATCCCAGAGAATCGTGAATTAGACAGGCTAAGACCTGCACTGCCTCTTTTTGTTTTGTTTTCTTTCATTTTGGTGCCATGGGCTCTGTGGCCGTTTCCTCACTAGACGGTTATAGCGCTATTATTCCACTTGCAACATCCTATGGAATCCTGGAGTTTGCAGTTTGCACCTGGCCCCTCCCGAAACGGCAAACCCCAGGATTCCATAGGATGTTGCAAGTGGAATAATAGCGCTATAACCATCTAGTGCGGAAATGGCCTTTGAGAGGCCAAGAGTGAGCTGTAAGCTTTCAGTTTTCCTTGTCAGTAGAAGGCAGTCTTAGTATCTTGTGGGGAGGGGAGGAGCTATGATACCTCAGTGGCTGAGAGAAAAATGGCAGCTTGTCTGCATCTGACCAATTTTTGTGTCTCTCTGTGTGTGTGCCTGTGTCCATGAGCAAGTAGCCAAAGAGTCGTTTATCTCTATGTGTGAAAGAGGTGGGGAGTTGTGTGTGAGGGAGAAGTTGGAAGAACATTTTTTTTAATTTAAATTAACACGTTAGTTACACACACACACACACACACACCCCTAGGTAGGAGGAAGCCAGAGTGAATTCAGTGGGACTTACGCCCAGGTAAATGTGTTTGCCTTTTGACTACATTCTGATATTTGTCTGTGGAATACTGGAGGATATGCACATGACCGATTGAACTGAAGGGGTGTAAAATGAGGTTCTATGCTTTGGGACAGCCTTTCACATCCTGACAGTTCCCAGACATGCTAGATTCCAATACCTCCAGACAATAGGGTTGGTGGGGGGTCACTTGGGGCCCTCTGGACTGTGGGATCTGGAATTTGGGCCCTATCTGCAACACTGGCACTCCCATCACAGCTCAGAAAGAAGAGCTGTTTTGAGAATGGCTGGACTACAAGGCAGAGATCCAGTCTGTCTGTCATAATTGGGGAGAAATGAAAGAATATTATTTATGGGTTTGATTTTTGTCCCCCGTCCTTCCTTATGAGACCCTTGGGTGGCTGAAGCTGCTGCTTCCCCCTTCTCCCCCCTCCAAATGTAAGGAGGTGCAGAGATTGGAGCTTTATTTACCAGTGAGATTCTCATGGGTAAATGAAATACTGTTGCCATTCCAGTCTGCCAGTTGCAATTCATGGATCTGGTTTCAGTGCATTTTGATCAGGCTGTTAACTATCTCAAAATATTACCCTTCCCCATAAATGTTAATGTCATGGATATTCACCGTTGCTTTTCATTCTGCTTTTTTGTTCCCCTTGACAGCTCAGATAAGCCTTTTCTGCTGATCCCTTTAATCTTTACTCATCTCGATTGCTCAGAATACATTAAACAAGAATGAAATGAAATGAAATGACAAAGCAGTACCTTCATGCTACAAATGGAAAGACAGGTGTGCCTGCATTGTTTAGTGTGGCCTCTGGCTTGTTCAGGGTTCCAGTTCCGGGTAGGATTGTTTGTTTCATAACTGTGCACCCTTTTAAGACAAACAATCCAAGAATAAACAAACATTTGCAATGGAACAAAGGCAACATTTGGATAGAAATACTACTACGCATACCATATTAGTAAAACGGCGAGCAATTAAATGTTTGGTTCATCTATGTTAAAAGATTTTTGCAATGCCAAGTGAGGCCTTGCATGTATGAATGGGACTTTGCAGCACTAACATCACAGATAGCATCTTCATAGAATTGGAGCTCCCTTCAGACCCAAGGCTGCTTGTTGGCACTAGCTTGCATGTTCAGTTGCCAGCTATCAAATGTACAGAATAGAAATCACAGATATACACACTTCTCTGAACCAACTCTTTGAGATGCATTAAACTAAGTGTGATAGTTAAATGCTACAGTTTTGTGCCTGAAGGGAAATATAACATTCATTTGATTCAGCGTATGCTTCCTCTGTCAAACATTTCTCAGGGCTCCTTTCCCCATCATATACTGACTCCCTCTCCACCATGTGTGTACGTGGGGCAATGAGGTAAATCCTGCACACATTTGCAATCATGCACAATCAAATGCAGTGTGTGGTATAAGGAAGAAGCGTACTGTATTCCAAAAGATGAGGACCCTGTGACCTTTCAGATATTGTTGAACTAAAACTCCCATCAATGGTAGTTTGCAAGGCCAATGGTGGGGTTGATGGGGGTTGTAGCCCCGCACCATCTGGAGGACTACAGATGGCTACTTGTACACCTCACTTCCCACACACTCTGGGATGTTTGTTTCCTTTCTCTTGGATTTTTTTTTTTTTGTTCCACTCCATGTTTTCCTTGCTCCACTCTCTTTCTCTTCCTCCACCTTCAGTGGTTATTTGGACTTGCCTTCTGCTCACTCTTCTCCCTGGTTTACAAGGCAACAGGTAATCTTCTGTTTCTTGGATCTGTTTGAAGAGTTCAGGAAGGTGAGGGAAGAGATTGTCTCAGAGGAAAGCAGGAAAAAAATATTCAAGAACATTTGAAATATGGTAAAAATGTATTTCTTTAATGTGAAGAAGCTGTGATGAAGAGTGGTAAGAGTCTTCCTAGTTTGGGGCTTATTCTACACAACTTTTTGTGCACAATACAGCACTTTCTGCACAAAATACCCAACATTTTCAGTGGAGACAGTAATATTTCTGCATGAAATGCTATTTCCTGCGTCGAAAATGCTACTTTCTCTGCAAAAATGCCTCATGTGCATTTTGCGTTGAATAAATTTTCCACAACAGCAATTTCTGCACAGAAAATAATATTCTTTACAAAAATATTATTTTCTGTTCAGAAAATGTTTCCTGTGCAAAAAGCTCACATGCAAATTTTGTACAGAATAAGTCCCAATCTGCAAATAATCACTGAACACTACAGTTTTTGAAGATGTACCTGCATAGAGAGGAATACTGCTAAATTACTTGTTGCTTCTTTGAGAATGAAATTTTAAAAATTACTAGAGCAAAGCACCAAATGTAACTGGCTAGAGGCTTCGTGGAGAAATGAAGCTACAAAGCCTACCTCAAGCCTTGTCTTATCTGGTTGGAAACATCTGGCACATAGTCACTGAAGGTGGTACTGCAGATTACAGGCAGATTTTTAACTAAAATTGAGCAATCCATTTTTTAAATAAAAAAGACCGCTCAGATGAAAACCCAAAGTTGCCCTTAATATGCATGCCAAGCACTATGTATCTAGGTTTTAAGATACTGGAGCTATGAGGGAGACAGACATATTCTGTTTTATTATTCTGGATATAGGAAAGCAGGTGCCCAGAACTTGCTGTGGAGGAGTTGAGTAGGGTTGCTACCCTATTCCTACCCTCTGACACATATGACCAGTAAGTAAAGTTTCAACAGGAAAAGCTTTGCCTACAGATGCAGTGACTGGGAAAATTTGTTCCTTTCCTGCAGCTGTAGAAGGCACAGAAGGCATGGTAGAACTGCAAAAATTGGCAAGCCTGGTTAAATGCAGAGGAAACATCTCCTCTGAGATACCAGAAGGGTGATCAATCTCCTCTTGCTGTATTTGTGAAAATGAGACCTATCATGCCAGATGCAGAGAACAAGAACTCTCCCTGTGGATAGAGGAATGTTTTCTTGAATACTTAAGACTGGGCAAATGCCCAACTGTACTTCTGATTTTTTTTTTACGAGAGTGGGAGGCAACTGAACACAACATGAGGGAAGATAAGGTAATCACAGACCATGGGCACATGATTCTTTCTCACCAGTGATGCAAACAGAAATTGGAACAATATCTTAAAAAAAAAAATTTTTTTTTTTGTTATTCTTCCAATGCCCAAAAAGTAGTCAGCTGTGGTTATTTTTCAACATTGCAACAGTTAACAATGCTTTTGACAATGAAGCTCTTTTTAACAAAGTATTTTTACACCCTTAGCCCCCTTCTTGTCCTTGGTTGAGCTGGAAGTTTTTAGCAGCATTGGCCCTGGAAGATGGTGAAGGAGGGCTGAATGAAATAAAGCTTAAATTGGAAAAGAGCAGGGTTCTATTCCAGCCAGTCCTATTGTTGCCGTTTATTTCCACCTGCAATAGACAAGGTAAACAACAGATACCAGCGTGAAAAGCCAAAGAAAGAGAAAAGAGGAGAACAGATAAGCCTTTTTCACCAGCTCTCCCCAATTCATGTTAAAAAATAAAACACCAAAATTGAAATCATAAGAAAAGTATAAGCTGGTGAAAGAAAAAATTATCCCTAGATACATTTTGGAAGAAGTTTCTCTAGAAGGTCCAAGATGTTTTTGTTTGCTAATTCAAGGCTTACTAGTCTGATTATTTTATTTCATATGTGCATATTGTTAGTTTTGAACAAAAAAATCTGCTGAAATTTTAGCTACTCTTCTTTTTTGTGGCATGAGATTAACTGGACCAAATAACTCATCTGAACTACTTAATTTCAGCCCTAAAGAAAACATGAAACTTGTCCTTTTTGCTTTCTGTTCTTTCCTCTTCCAGCTTACTTTTTGAATGCTTCCAGTGCACATTTCTGAATGATGAGTCCATCCTTTCATGTGCTGAGTTTAAAAAGAAAATTGAATTGCAAACAGTTCTAAGATTTCTCTGAATCTAAATGTTGGGGAATGGATCACACATCTGATGGGTTGTGTCCAATAGGTAATGATCACTGTTACACCAAAGTATGGCACACATGCATGTATTATCCCTCAGCCACTGACATCTTTCGTGCTCTTATGAACTGTCTATAAAAGGCAACAGTCATTGTAAGTGCCTTCTTTTGTCTGTTCAACGACTGGTGAGCAAAGTATGCATTTTCCACCAAAAATGCTTTGTACAGCCAAAGGCCTGCCCATCATAATGTAAATTGTTTAAGATGTTAGTTTTCTGCAGTTACACTTAACAGGTTAATCTGCAATTTAAAAGGCAAAACAAAAAATCTGTTGCAATTGCCCATGGAGGAAAAAACCTTGCTGAAAAAAAATGGTGAAAGTACAAGGTTAAAAGACTGAAAATTTGAGACATATCAGGAATGAAAGCTGGCAAGCAAGGTATAATTTAAACATCTTGTGCCAGTGCCTTATGATGTGTCCATGGGAAATCTTTGCTCAGTGACTTATTGTAGCTGCAGAAATGTCAGTGGTGCTGGCTGGTTAATGAGCTTTCCTGCCTCATTTTCAGCAAAATTTGTAGAGTGATGAGTGACTAACGAAAAAACACAGTCCTTGTTAACATCTGTGAATGTTGACAGGAGACTGTGTTAGTGGAAAGAGAATGATGCTTGGGAACACAATTTCATATATTGGTTCCAGATGCCAAACCACTGTGATGTTTACATATATTTTCAAAGTAATAGTTTTTTGCTGCACTGAATTGGATGGGTCATGCATGAGGTCCCACTCACAACATCGTATGTTCAACTTCATGTATTCATAAATCCTGAATTTGTAAATTTTGAGGCAAAGGGACTAACCATGACAGTTGCTACAAGTTTCCAAAGAAAGTAGAAGTGTGCAGGCAGCTGAATTCATGGCAAATGAGTTCAAGCAGGTTTCATGTGTACCAGAAACAGCTATTCCGTAAAAACATCAGGTCTTTATTACCCATTCAAGACCAAGCCATCCCCAAATAATTTGAACTGTAACAGTGGACCTTTCTGCACTACACTGTTATTGCACTATTATTCCACTTTCAACATCCTATGGAATTCTAGGTTTTGTGGTTTACTGAGACCAAAGTGCTCTCTGGCTGAAAATTCTAAATGACCCCCTCTAAACTACAAACCCCAGAATTCCACGATATGTTGAAAGTAGAATAAAAGTGGAAAGGCCCAGTGATAGCACATACAGATATGTTGTTGTTGGAGAGAATCTGTGTAGATTGTAGCTAAACTCAGGGAAGAGGGAAATCCATGTGTGGTCGTGGGAGATGGTATCATCATTCCTCTTAATGAAACAGTTCCAGCACTATGTCCTTCTGGCTCCCTGCTCCATTACAGCACTGTATACCTGGATGCTATGTTGGGATGGAAGTTATTTGAATCTCAGACATGAAACGAGTTTCCTGACAAGTAGAATTTTGGACAGATAAGAACTTTCACAATTCAGGATTTAATACATGGCTTCTTTGTGCAGAAAATGGCTTTTCCTACACAGACTTTTCTGCACAGAAGACAAGTGTCCTGCACAGAAAATATTTTTCTGCTCAGAAAACAACACTTCTGCACAGTTTTCTGCTAAAACAAAAGAGGATATCCCATATGTGGATTTTTTTTGCAAATTGTTTTTTGAAATGGCACAAGTTTTGAAAACGTTCTCACAGCCTAGGAAAAAAATGTGTTAAATTATCCTTTCTTGCCTATGAGAATGAAATTTGTGAAGATATATAGGGAACTAAGCTAAGGCACAGGAATGGCAGGCATGATAGAAGGGCACATGACTACCTGAGCCAAAAGGGTTATTGGAGGGGAAATTGTGCTTAAAACACAATTCCACTTTTTCTGCTGTTGCTTCTAGATCAGCTAGGAATATCTTTGGCACCCTTTCCATTTATTCAGTTTCTGAATAGTTTTGACTTCTTTTTCCCCCTGCAGCTCTTTTCACACATTTGCCTGTGTAATTTCTTGCTGTCATTTAAGACAATACACCATTCATATGAAGTGTGGTGCAAAGGAAGACTTCTACTGATAGCATGGAATGTTAGAAAGGCAAATGAATGAATCTTAAAGCGCATCAAGCCTGTGCTCTTCTTAGAAGCCAAAGTGAACAAACTGAGGCTATCATACTTTGACCATATCATGAAACAACATGACTTTGTTAGAAAAGACAATAATGCTCAGCAAGGTGGAAGGTGATAGGAAAAGAGAAAGACCATGAACAATGGATAGGAAAAGAGAAAGACAATGGATTCAAGTGGCAGGAAAGGCAATTCCACCTGAACCTCAGGAATTACTTCCTGATGGTCAGAGCTGTTCGGCAGTGGAATATGCTGCCACAGAGCATGATGGAGTCTCCTTTTTTGGAGGCTTTTAAGTAGAGTCTGGATGGCCATCTGTCAGGAGTGCTTTGATGTGTGTTCCTGCATAGCAGGGGTTGGACTGGATGGCTCCTGTGATCTCTTCTATGTTTCTATGACCATATTACAGATGGATAGACTCAATCAAGAGAGCTGGTGACTGGAGTTCAAAGTCAACTTGACAGCAAATAAAAACAACATGCTAGCTTTGAATCTGTGTCTGTTCTTTTCATATGTGTTCTTTATTGAATAGATATCACATAACCAACATACTTTGAGCCCAGTATCTAAGGTAGTAAGCAGAGTAACCTGCTTTTAAATCCAGATCTGTGAGAGCCTATGGTGTAGTAGTCTGAGTACTGGATTATGACTGTGACCGGAGTTTGAATCCTCACTTGGCCATGGAAACCCACTGGGTGACCTTGGGCAAGTCACATTCTCTCAGCCTCAGAGGAAGACACTGGCAACTCCTCTCTGAACAAACTTTGCCAAGCAAACCCCATGACAGGTTTGCCTTTGGACTGCCATAAGTCAGAAATGACTGGAAGTGAGATTTTGTTAATCTGTGTGTGTGTGAAAGAGAGAGGGGGGGATGCAGAGAGAAACACAGCTTAAAATGGCCTAATCTAGCTTGAACAAGTGGGGTTTTTTTCCCAGTCTAATATGTGGGGTGCAAATTAAGAGGAGTTGGAGGGCCTCTCCCAAATGCCACAAAGGACTCCCTTTAAAGTGCTACATACAGCCCATAGGCCACTTGAGTCCCACTCTTGCTCTGTTAGAAGGTGTCTCCTATTTGAAATGCTATGCAGACTAAGTCTGACAAAGATGAAAAGTCCTAAGAAGGGAAATGAGGGACCTTGAAGTTGCCCATCAACAATCAGCACTTGGACAGAAGCCTCAGCAAGAACAGAGACTTCCTGGCCACGGTCTGTCTTGCTATGGTGAGTCAGATTGTATTTCTACTGAAATTACATATTGTCCAGTTTTGCCCCAACCCCACCCCTTTGTGATATGTGTTCTCTGTGGCTCTCCAGAAACTGATGAAACCCAACTTTTATCACCAGTCACAGTTTGCAAGATTATCTGGGACTGATGAGAACTGAAAAACATCTGAAGGGCTACATGTTCTCCAGCTCTGAACTATTTTTTCCCCCTCATTGCTACCCCCTGCACACCAGAACTGGGGCTAGGTCAGGATTTGAAAGGAAGGGCCCTTGGCAGAGTGCCCGCTGGTGGGTCCTGGGCTCTTATCAGCTTTGGGCAGCTGGATCTGGAAACTTGTTTTGCTCTCCTTTGATTACTGTGGAGTGTATGTGTGGGCTGTGGTACTACTTCAGGTACTGTAGAGCTGGAGGAACCCAGGCAATTGTTCTGTGAGGTGCTATGAACTGATGCCAGCTCTGACAAGACTGAAGCTTTCCCTGGGGAATTTTTGCTGGTTATTTGGCCACTAAAGCAAGGGTGGGCACGTCTGGCAGGTGGGCTGCCATGGGCTGCAGCCTCTCCACTCCCATAGCAAATTGGAAAAAAGCCATTGAGATAAACAGGAAATGCTTTTTTTGAAGGTTGTTGCCTGCTTTGCCACTTAATTTCAGCACTAAACCGTGAAAGCCCCTCTAAAACAATTGGAAAAAGCTTGCCTGTAGCTTTTTGGTGCCCACGAGTTCTACTGAAATTCAGAGGGGAGGAGCTAAGAGACACAAAATGACCTGATAAGTGCAAATGCCATCTAAAGGCCACAGGTTTGCTATTCTTATATTACAGGGTCTGGAGCCCTTCAACTTGGCAGGGGCAGTCCCACTTAATCCTCTGCCATCCCATTTTTTCAGCTGTATTTAAAATGTCCTGGTTTCTCTTTCTTTCTCCCACTTCCCCCCTCTCCCCTTGGCTTATTTCAATTGCTTCCAAGTGCACAGTGCAAAGTGCAAAAGTGTTTGCACTACTGAGTGCAAAGTGCAAATGTGTTTGTACTCTATTGACTCAGCAGGGGGGAGGGGAAGGGAAGGGCTAGAATCTTGCCCTTCCCAGGAGGTTTAGGCAAAAGCAAACTGTTGCAGCCTCTCCTTGGGTACATTTGCTTGTTAGGATAAGCCTGTTCCTTCTTAGGCCCACAGGAAAATAGCTCTGTAGTTCAAATATCTCTCATCACACAGATGCTTCCTTCCATTTGATGGGAAGATGGCATGGAAGGCATACTGTCTTGGCTTTTAAAAATTGATCTTTTTTCTGACTTTTGTACCAAAATGCACAATAAAGCAAAGGGAAGCTTGATGCTTGCAAACTGGGATGGGCTGCAGCCCCTTGTTAATGATGAGTTGAAAGCCTTGAGTGTGAGCAATATTATTTAAAACGCGGAGAATCTGAAATTGTCAATCTGAATAAGCATAGTGGAATATTCCTGCCAAGCTTGTAAGTTCACAGATCGGAGAGTTACATGCTGTGCATAAATATCAGAATGTACTTGCTTTTCTATCTCGTCTCCAAAGCCAATCTCCGCCAGGCAGCTAAGGGACTCTGTGACTCTCCCACTGAGCTTGCTGGGGTCACAACCTCCTCTGAGAACATCAAGTCTCTCTACTGCTGTCGCTCTCACCTAGACTCCCCCTCCTTTCTCCCCATTTATGTACTTTGCAATTTTAAGGATGTGATGCTGAAAAATGCCTAGTCATGCAAGATCCTCTTGTGTGCTGTGCTTCTCAAACAAGCACAGTTGTCTGCTCTTGAGAAGGGTAAACTTTGATTATGAAGCATCAAGGCTCAGATCAAAGGTCTATCTGGTCGCATCATCTTAAAGTAGATGCTATCTTGAGGCAGACTGAAAGCAGGCTGTAATGGCAGCAACTCCCTTGGTCTTGCTGCTCAAAGAATAACTGCCTCTGAACCTGTACTTGTGTATTTTTCTTTGGTATTTTGCACTTAAGTTGGTAATTTGTGTGGCAGTTGGCTAATTGGCAGTTTGCTAATGTGGTCTTTTTAAAAGTTTTATTGTGCCCTTTTTTGTATGTATGCTGTTTTATATTATTCAAAAGTATGTAGATTAATAAAAATATTTTAAAAAATGATACCATGGGTGGGAAACTGTTGGAATTAAATGTATCTATTCTCACATGAAGACTTATGCTTGAGCAGATCTCTGCTATGTATGGTTGCTGGGTTTTCACCTTAGAGGGTGAAACTTCACAGGGCCAGAGGGTAGGATTCTGTGAGGTCTCCCCCACAATTAAAAGGAGTCAAACTGCTTGTCCTGTTTTCTCCCCAGTGGATCAATTGAAGATTTGGGGATAAATAGAGGGGGTATATGTACTTATGAAACAGTTCTCTTCATCTGAATAATGAATGAAATACTTTTTTAAAATGGTCATTTAAAGCAGTGCTACTCAAAGTGGTGGTAACCCTACCAGGAAAACCCTACCTTGGGAAAAAATGGCTCTGCCTTTCCCACCCACATCAGCCCGAGAATCTTTGGTTAAAGTACTATTGTTAACAGTCCATTCTAATTCTGCAGAACTCTTACACTTAAACTAAACATTAAGGAGAATGCACATTCCCTGCCAATAATTGACTTTCCCGATCATAGTGGCATTTCCTCAAAATTATGTTCCTAAGCAATCAGATTTGGAAATTAAGCCCTGGTTTACCTTCCAGTGACAAAACATGGAAAATGCTACTGAGGGTAACCATGTCCTATGACAGATAGGTACCATTCTAAAGATAAACATTTTTATTTATTTCATTCTTGCATGTAAAAAAGGAGATTTCAAAAAAGTTATCTGCACTAGGCAAGATTATCAGAGCTTTTGCACATTTTTGAGGATTTTTCACATTACAGGCCATTCTTTTGCACACAAAGAAAAAACCAAATTTGCATTAGAAACTTGGCTTTATGCATAAAAACAAAACAAAACAAATCTCTCCTTTAAGCCCATGGTTTTTCACAAAAAAACCCAGCATCCTTTGTGGAAAAGACACTGGTTTCTGTGCAAAATTCAAGAGTTTTGCTGCATATATGTATCTCTATGTAGATGCATATGTTGTAGTGTGCCTTCAAGTCTTTCTGATTTATGGTGACCCTAAGGTGAACTTATTATGGGGTTTTCTTGGCAAGATTTATTCAGAGGGAGTTTGCCCTTGCCTTCCTCTGAGTCTGAGAGACTGCAAGTTGCCCAAGGTCACTCCGTGGATTTCTACGGCCAAGCGGGGATTTAAACCCTGGTTTCCCGAGGCCTAATGATCAAACGACTATACCACATTGTTGAAAGAAGTCCTGAAAGGACAACAAGTTTGTTGCAATTAATTGTTTTCAGTAAGGGGCTGAAAAAACTGTGAGTATTCTTTACAAACTGTGGACTGCTGAAAAGACAAATAAATAGAGTAAATCAAGCCAGAACTCTCTCCCTAAAAGCCGAGATGATTAAACTGAGACTGTTGTACTTTTGACACATCATGAGAAGACATGACTCACTAGAAAAAACAGTGATGCTTGGTAAGGTAGAAGGCAGGAAGCGACACTGCAGATGGAGAGACTCAATCAAAGAAGCCATGGCCCTGAATCTGCAAGACCTGAGCAAGGCTGTTGATGACAGGGTGACCTGGAAGGTCTCATTCATAGGGTCACTTATTGATCAAACTGGATGGATGACAGTCAAAAATGAACAACAAATTCTTTAAAACTTTCACCACTTGGAGGAGCACCTCTGTAAAAAACAAAACAAAACAAAAAACACCTCCCCTCCAACAACCTTCCCCCACTGTAGCCAAAAACAAAAAACAAACAAACAAAAACCCATAGTAAAGCATTAGTTGGTTTAACACCCAGATCCAAGATAGTTAAATCTTTGATGATACCATAGTTCTTGCCTTTTGCCTGCATGACAGACAATAGTCTCTTGAAAAATGGAGCTGGGGAATTCCACAGCAGAAGTTACAGAGTAAATAATTCTTCAGGAACTTGGCCCAAATTAGAATCCAAGCAGGCATGTTGCTACTGCAATATCCAACCCTCCAGTTGTTTTGTTTTGCTGGAGACTTCTACATTTTTCAGAGCTCAGCATCTGAAAACTTCAACCGCGTGGAGGAAACCGCTCTTTTTGATCAAGAGACATAACGAAACATCACAAAATGGTGATGCCTTCATCAGAACAACAGGAATGTCATAAAAGCAAGCAGTTTTGTGGGGGGTTTTTAGCTTCTCAAGGCAGGGCAAAAAAACCCCAAACTTACTGTTGGATTAAAATAATTTTTAAAAATGCATTGAAAAGAAGGAACAAGATCTAGGTTTCACTCACTCACTTACTCACTCACTCACTCCAGCCTATGCCCACGTTGTGTTTCTCAGGCAACTGAGACACTTGAGTGGTGGGCGGTAGATAGCAACTGCAATTGTTTCTAAGAAACCAAAAAAAAAATAAAAAAAAATATCCCCCCTCAATTTTTATTTTTCTTGGTTTAGCTGAGATTTACGACTACACTTAAGACAAGTTGGTAAAATCCAAAGTCTGGCTGCCTCAAAAATGATCTTCTATAGTATGCTAATGAAATAGTGCGGCAACACTGGGTTGGAGGTTAAAATGGAGATTACAGAAACCTTTCCATGTGATTGTTCCTTTTCAGCATGACGATCCTTTGTTTGGTGTCCCCGTGGAGCCCAGCACCTGTTGATTTTTTTCCTGTTTACTGTTTGTGTACAGACGTCATTTCTGTAGCCTTTACTTTTGGAAATCCATTCCACCTAGAGGCAGCTGACATGTGGCCAGATGTTACACTGCCGTTACCATTGTGAATTTTGATTAATGTCCTGATGTGCAAACCTTTGGGTGACTGAATATGGAGAATATCACTGCTTGGATATTTTAATGGATGCATGCTATGCTGTTTTGGCCAGCTGGTGGGGAAATTGATTTTTTTTCCTGCTTCAAGCTAATTAGCAAGAAACCTGGCAGAGATTATTTATCACCCACATTTCCACATCTCTCTCCCACCCAAACTTTGGAAAAGGGGAAAAAGCAAGTCATGCTTTGCATTTCAGAACTGGCCTTGGCTAGGTGAGTGCCTGGCTGGAATCACTAGGGAGAAATGTTTTCAGGTGTGGAGGACCAAGAAACGGTACTCCTACCTGGGAACTAAAGGTCAGAAGAATTAGCAAACAAAGCGCAAAATGTAAAGCAAAGGAGCTTTGTATGCTAGACTGCCCATTCCACCTAAAAGCAGTGAATTCCTAAAGGTGTGAAAATATGTTGTGAGAAAAATTATAATGAAGCAATGCATAAATGGTGTAGTCCAGGAGCACAGAAAACTGTCATATGTGGGGTCATCAAGTAATTAATCCACCCAGCACTGCCTGCTCACATTGGCATCAACTTCCCAGGATCATCATCATCAGTGTTTCCTATTACTTGTCATCTGATCTTTAAAATGGAGAAGGAAGCATTGAATCTGAGATCTTCTACATGTAACGAAGGGATATGTGGTCCTCCAGATATTGTAGAATCACAGCTCCTAGCATCCCTCCCTCATCATTGGCTATGCTGGCTTAGGGCTGCTGGCAGTTGTAGTCTGGTAACATCTGGAGGACTGTACAGTCACCATCCTGCTCAGCAATTTGCAGCCATGTGGAAACGTTGGCCATATATTAGGATTGCAGGATGTAATGCCTATGTTCTACATTGAACTATGGTCCCTTTGCTGAATAATTGCACGTCTCATCTTGCCTTTGCTTGAGAGCGGATTAGTATTCTGCTAGTCATTCTGGATAGTCAAACTGTTCATCCTCAAAGGATGCTGCACATCTTTTTTTCTGCATGAGTCTCCTTCCAGTTTAGAAACATGCCCAGAAGAATGACTTCCACATAACGATAGCAGTACACAGACCTTGTCTGAAAATATGTCCTTCTTACCCTTGGGTCCAAACTAGATGAGTCATTTGTCTTATCTTAGTGTGCCTCTGGCATTCAGTCTGGGAGCTTTCAACCTCCACTCATCCTGGTCTGGATCAGAGCTCTGTTGTTTGTGGAAGTGGGGGGAATTGTATATGCTTTTGTGCTGGCACTTTGAAGAAGCAACTCTCTCTGATGTAAGAGCTGAGGATTTTTGACATATCAAATAATACACTTCCAGTCCTGTTGGACTCTGAGAAACACTGACCTGATGGAATATGGAAAGATTGTATTAGATAATGCAGGCCAGAATGGTGTAGTAGTTTGAGTGTCAGACCATGATCCTGGAGACCAGCTTGGCCATGGAAACCCAGTGGGCTACCTTGGGTGCATCACATACTCTCAGCTCCCAGAAAGCCTCATGATAGATTCACTTGAAGGGCACCCAGTGATGTAGACTTGAGTTGATAGACTCAGACTCAAGTCGGACTAAAGTCGCTTCAGTGACTCAACTTGGACTCCACTCGGCAATAAATGATGAACTGACTTGACTCGACTAGAGACTTGTGTATTTTAGTGACTGACTTGCTGTTCTTGGTTCAGTAACATAATACATTCATCCAGAAGCTTTATGACTTTGAACAACACCTCCATCTCTTTTTGCCTACTGATCTCATGGCAACCTGTCTCAAGCCTAAAGTGTGGGTGCATTTCTTAGAGGGGAACAGCAAATGGGTTAGGCAGTATACTTGAGGCAGGCTTGAGGTCTCCTCAGCAGTCAGTCCCTGCTGCATATTCAAGGAGCCTTCTAAAACTTTTCCTAAGAGCAGAAGGCAAGACTCGCCTCCAGAGTGCAGGGTACATTTCTCAGAAGGGAACAGCAAATGTGTTAGGCAACAGGCCTCAGAAGGAAGGATCCTTCCTTCTAAAGCTTTTGAAGCTGCAGTAATGGGGAGTAAGAAGAATCCTATTCCCCACCTTTGAAGCTGCAGATGGCAAAATCACAAATGTGGAGGCCTGACTCTACTTAAATTGTTAAAACAGACTTTATTTGGCTCTGTCCAATAATTCTGGAATTTTGGTTGGGGTATAAATTTGTCTTCCAGACGTGAGACTTGACTTGAAAGTATCTTCAAGGACTTGAGACTTGGAGTAAAAGACTTAGACACATCACTGGGGGCATCTTAGGTCAGGAATGACTTGAAGGCACACACCAACAAATGCTAGATAATGTAAGGGTTATATGGTGACATAATGGTTCTTTTTGTTATGAGGATGCTTCTTTTATATGATGATAGGATAGGTCATGATAGGATTCCTTTACTGAAAAAAGTATGTCCTCTTCAATAGCAATGACTTGGGCTTGAGGGTCCAAGAGGCTGACTGTCTCATGACACTCCCTAAATTACGCCATTTCCGCACAAGGCTGTTATAGGGTTATGATTCCACTTTCAACATCCATAGGATGTTGCTATAACAACCGCCTGTGGAAATGACCTTAGTCTTCCCTGAGTGGGGCCTTCCACTTGTGTCAGACTACACCTCCTATATTTCCCAACACTTCTGGAGGCCCAGTCGGAGAACATCTGGTTTAAGTACTTTGCTATCCAGTTTCAATCTGCCTGACTCTCTGTGTTTAAAGACTACCTGTGTGAAGAAGACTCGTGGAGGAAAAATATTGACTGTTATAAATGGAGGAGCCTGTCCCTACCCCAGGGAGATAGAGAATGAATAAAGACTAGTCTCAGCTGTAACACTGATACTATGCTCCAGTTGCCAGCCTGAATACACTGGATGGCTCATATATTACCATCAGCAGCATGAGATTGGCTCACTCCCCAGAAACATTTGAAGGAAGCCAACATGGTCCCTACTGATTTCAGTTTTATGCTTTTTGCTGCTGGCCTCCTCTTTTCCCAAAGTCTTCCTGTTCTCTTCCTCCTTTCCATATTCATGGGGCACTTTCTATACCAGGAATAAGACAAAGTGTGCCACAACTTGATCTCAGGGAGATGTAGCTCCCATCATCCCTCAATGCTGGCTATGCTGGCTTAAGCTGATGGGAAGTGCAGTCATCTGGATAGTCACCTGTTTCTTATGCCTATTCTGTACTGTTCCAGAATGACATCTTTTTCTTTTTTATATATATAATCATTTTAATACCAAAAGCAGTGAGTTTCGGTCTTTGGTCCTCCAGATGTTTGCACTTCACTTCCCAGACTTGCTGGCCATTGGCCTTGCTGGCTGAGGCTTCTGGGAGTTGAAGTCTGGAACACCTGGAGGACTAAAGGCTGAGAACGATTCAATGGATACTTGTGGGAACTGGGTTAAAGATGATCTTTATGTGGTGGTGGTTTTAAGGTTACTTAAGGTGCTCTTACTTGCCCTGCTCTGTTAGGATGTTTGAGTAGCTCACTTGCAGCCAACAGCTTTGTCACCACACAATTCCTTAGCTTAATGCCAAAGCTGATTGTCTGTGGCAGCTGAGCTATAAGCCCTCAAGCTTCAGTAAGCTGTTGCATTGAAAGTGTTGGGAGAGAGACATCTGAGAGAGAACTGCTTTTTAGGCAGCCTGAGTGCTGAAGCTTAATACAGCTTCTCCTTGAAGGAGGATGCATGAATTGTTTCTTTCATTTTTGGACACTTATCTTGTGTGCACAGCATCAGTTCTAGACTCTGGATAGGTACCAGCTGCTCCCAGGTTACCAAATATAGTGTACTGCATGTGTAAACCCATGATTTATCAGAATGCTTTAATACAGCAGTTTCTGGAGCTATCCATTTGACCTGCTTTCCCCAAAATAACAGCTTCCAAGTGCATGCTATAAGTAGTGGTGATGGTAGTAGTGGTTTGGATGATGGAAGTTATTGTTATTACTCTTATCAGATATGCAATTTTCATAAACAGAACTTATTAATGACTGGAGAACATGATTGAAGCCACGCTGACAGGAGAATGTATTCAGGGTTACACTGGCCAGGGATGTGTTCAGGGTCATGAAAGTTTAGATTATGCAGAAAACCCAAAGCTAATGGGTTTGTGCTAATCATAGAATCATAGAAATGTAGAGTTGGAAGAGACCACATAGGCCATTCAGTCCAACCCCCTGCCATGCAGGAACACCCTCAAATCAGTCCCGACAGATGGCCATCAAGCCTCTGCTTAAAAACCTCCAAGGAAGGAGACTCCACTACACTCCGAGGCAGCAGATTCCATTGCCGGACAGCCCTGACTGTCAGGAAGTTCTTCCTGAGGTTCAGGTGGAATCTCCTTTCCTTCAGCTTGAATCCATTGCTCCTTGTCCTGGTCTCTGGAGCAGCAGAAAACAAGCCCCCTCCTTCCTCTATGTGGCATCCATTCAAATATTTAAACATGGCTATCATGTCCCCTCTTAACCTTCTCTTCTGCAGACTAAACATACCCTGCTCTCTAAGTCTATCCTCATAGGGCATGGCTTCCAGGCCTCTCACCATTTTGGTCGCCCTCCTCTGGACTTGCTCCAGCTTGTCAATATCCTTCTTGAATTGGGGTGCCCAGAACTGGACACAGTATTCAAGATGGGGTCTAACCAAAGCAGAGTACAGTGGTACCAGTACCTCCCTTGATCTAGACACCATACTCCTATTGATGCAGCCGAGAATTGCATTGGCTTTCTTGGCTGCCGCATCACACTGCTGACTCATGTTCGGCTTGTGGTCTATGAAGACTCCTAGATCCCTTTCACACGTACTGCTATCCATCCACGTGTCCCCCATCCTATATTTCTGTATTCCATTTTTTCTACCTAAGTGTAGGACCTTACATTTCTCTCTGTTGAATTTCATTTTGTTCGCCCTGGCCCAGCTCTCCAATCTATCCAGGTCATTTTGAATTTTGATCCTGTCCTCTGGCGTATTAGCAACCCCTCCCAATTTGGTGTCATCTGCAAATTTGATGAGCATGCCCTCTATTCCTTCATCCAAGTCATTGATAAAAATATTGAACAGCACTGGGTCTAGGACAGAACCCTGTGGCACCCCACTAGTCACTTCTCTCCAGGATGAAAAGCAGCCATTCGTGATCACCCTTTGGGTTCGGTCGGTCAACCAATTACAAATCCAAATAACAGTAGCCCTGTCCAGCCCACATTTTACTAGCTTCTTTGCAAGAATGTCATGGGGAACTTTGTTGAAGGCCTTACTGAAATCAAGGTATGCTACATCCACAGCATTCCCTTCATCTATCAAGCTAGTAACTCTATCATAAAAAGAGATAAGATTAGTCTGGCATGACTTATTTTTGAGAAATCCATGTTGACTTCTCGTGATTACCGCGTTGCTTTCTAAATGATTAGAAACTGACTGCTTAATGATCTGCTCCAGGATCTTTCCGGGTACTGATGTCAGGCTGACTGGGCGATAATTATTTGGGTCCTCTTTTTTTCCCTTCTTGAAGATGGGGATAACATTTGCTCTCCTCCAGTCTGCTGGAACTTCTCCTGTCCTCCAAGATTTCTCAAAAATTATAGCAAGCGGTTCCGAAATGACCTCTGCCAGTTCTTTTAATATCCTAGGATGCAATTCATCTGGCCCTGGAGACTTGAATTCATCCAATGTGGCCAGGTATTCCTGTACCACCTCTCTTCCTATTATGTGCCTCATTTCCTCTGCTTCCTCCCCTGCTCCCCAACCTCCAGGTTGAGTGCTTGTATCCTTCTGGGAAAAAATGGAGGCAAAGAAGGTGTTAAGTAGCTCTGCGTTTTCTCTCCCCCCTGTGAGTAGTTCGCCATCTTCTCTGCGCAGCGACCCTACTGTCTCCTTCTTTTTCCTTTTGCTGCGGACATATTTAAAAAAACACTTTTTATTGTTTTTAATGTCTCTGGCCAGCCTAAGTTCATTCTGTGCTTTAGCCTTTCTGTGCTTTAATCCCTTCTTTGCTTTAGGCTCTTGGCAATTTTGAATATAATAAAAGACAAACTGTCATACTGGTGAGCAGTCAGAGACCATCCCTTGATCTTACCCTATGGAGATCTTCCCTATACACCCTACCTGACTGGACATTAAGAGATTGTCATCAGTCCCATCAACGTTTTCTCACTCCAGAGTTAAAGCAATCAGCCCATTCTGGGCCCTTTTGTCAATCCTGTGGGAAAGCCATTATGGCTTTGTCAGTGCACCCCTTCAGAGTGTGAAATAGGGTATAAAAACCCTAGCTTCGACTCCAGCCAATTGTAGTACATAGAACGTAGTCCAGACTACTGCTCCCTCATGCTACCCTCAGACACTGTCTGAACCCCTCTACGGTGACTGCCTTCTTCAAGACTGGTAACTACCACCCTTTCCACCCCTAATCTCTCTCTGTTCAATCTTTCTTGCCTCACTTTCTGATAGCCTTGTATAGTGCCTGATTCCCCACATGTTTGTCAATTCAAATTAAAATACTCTGGAGTCCTCTCTACAGTTAGTACTGGTATATATAGGTGAAAAGATCTGCCATTATTCTCTTCTCACAGGCCTCTTTTGAGCTATATTTCCCCCAGATTCTAAGGAGATGCTGACATTGTGGGTGGACCCCAATGTCCCCCACCTCTTAGGGTAAAATTATAGTCCAACAGAGCAGTTGGGTACCAGGTTGCGGAAAGTTATTTTTGATTCAGACTCTAGAGGGAAGATTATTGGAGGCTGGTTGAAAAAGTTTGGACTTCACAAAAAGTAACAAGCCCATCTGGGACCAGACTTCTGTTAGTACAGATTTTAAAGTCCTTACTGGAAAGACCCAGAAAACAGAGACTTTCCCAAAGGGTTCTTCCAGGATCTTGAGTCTCCATTTACTTCTCTAGCTCTTGTATTCCAAAAATATAGCTTCTCCTATTTCACAGATGAAAACTAGGACACCTGTGGCTGAAGAACATCAGAACATGATCAAGATGGGAAAAGTTATCAGTGAGAAAGAACAGACTAGCTAGGAGACACTGCAGCAGTTCACTTTTGCCTAAGCCTACTGGGAAAAGCCAGATTCCTCCCCTTCCTCTCCTCTCCCCCCTGCTGAGTCAATGGAATACTAACTACTTTTGAGCTTTGCACTCAGTAGTTTGCATCAATTGAAGTTAAGGAGAAAACGGGGATCAATGGGAGAAGGAGAGAAAAGTCAAGACATTTTAAAAGCAGCTGAGAAAGTGGGATGAAAGAGGATTGGTTAGAATTGTCTCTGCCATATCAGGACAGCAAAAATCCACAGGACTGCTGGGAGAGTGAAAGAGTTCCAGTAGAGCAGCCTGATGGGAAATAGGCATCCTATATCACAGGCCGTTTCCGCACAGGCTTAAAGAAACGATGCAGAGTGTCCTCCAGGGAGGACGTCTGCACCTGGGAGCGGACTGGGTCGGACCTACTTAGTGTAGTTCCGCACCTCAGCCCGCTCCGGAAAGACCCGAAGTGGTTGTCCAGCATGTTTTTGAAAGACTGCTTGAAACAGGTCTTTCAAAAGCATGGAGCGTGCCACTCTGTGCCTGCACTCTGGTGCAGATTTGCAGGCTCGCACCAGTGCGAGCCTGCAATCTGCCAGGGGTGGGCTTTAGGCTGGTGAGCTTCAGTAGTTGGTGGAGAGCCTAGACCAACTGGAAGCCACCATTTTTGTCCCCGGAGCAGTGCAGAGTGGCAGCCATGCACTGCTCCGGACCAGCCTGGACCCAAGTGTGGAGCCAAGAAGTCCAGTAAGCACTGGCACAGGGCGATTCCCTTGCCCAGTGCAGAAATGGCCAGAGTTCTAGTATATTTCATAAACAGGCATTATAGTTAAAAATACTCATTTTTAAAAATGCTCCTCTGTTCATATGGCGTTCAAAGATCACTTAGATAAATAGACTTATAGGTAGGCTTCAGGAGAAAGGGACATGTGTGAACTTAAGACAGGGCAGGAGATTTTGATTAATTTTGCCTCCTTGCATTTGTGCTTTTCCATCTGTCTATTGGACTAAATAAATACAGACATATATAAATAATATGTCACATTCTAATCAGTATTGTTAACATGAAAATCTCAGTCATCAATATGGTTGGGTAATAATGATTAAAACATACTGAATGAAGCTGTTACAGTGTGATTACTGTGAAGGCAATGATAAAATAAAGGACAACATTACAAAGTTGAAGTATACATTAAGCAAAAGGAAAAATACATATGACCTTTTAAAGCTAATGCTAATACACCTATAAGATCTTCTAATACAACTTCTTCTAAAGCACAGCAACCTCAAGAGCAAAAGCAGTGGTAATATGTTGACAGAATGCCACAGGACAGAACACGAGTAGGTGAAATGCTTGGTATATTAAATGCAAGAGCTAATATTCAGTTTATCTATAAACTGGAAACCATGGGTACATGTGCAAAGCAGTCTATAAAGACAATAAGAAACATTGACAAAGCAGCCTCTCCAAGAACTGGCTTGAAACAATGGCCATTTTCACCCTACACTGTTATAGTGCTATTATTCCACTTCCAACATCCTGTAGAATTCTGGAGTTTATAGTTTCCTGAGACCAAATAGCTCTCTGGCTGAGAATTCTAAATGCCCCTCCCTAAACTGCAAAGCCCAAGATTCCACAGGATGTTGAAAGTGGAATAATAGCATTATAATAGTGTAGTGCAGAACTGGCCTTAGTTTAGTTAGAGGTTTGTTGTTTAGCTTAATTAATAGAATTCCTTTGTATGTTGTTTTATATTAACTAAAAGTGCTTTTAATAAAAATATTTTTTTAAAGGGAATCCAAAATGTATATATCTACCAAACTTGAGATGTAGAGGATTTCCTGCTGCAAGTCAACCACAAAAAGGTTGAAGAATAAAGGAAAATGTCATGATGATTTTGAAAAGATATATCAGGGGAAAAAAGGATAGAATTTGCAAAAGAAAAAAGAATTAAAAAAAAAAACCTCCAAAAAGAATATAGCTTGAACAGGACTACAGCTGTGGGAGGAATCCAAACCTCTTTCTGGTCTTATAGAATCCCAAGTTCTCTAAAAACTCATAAAAGTGACAGCCTAAAAACTGAGTAAAAGAAAACAAATGCCTATTATAGCTTCCCAAAGGTCAAAATATATATACCAGCTCCATGTTGCTCCTTAAAATATGGGAAGAAATTCAGGATACAGTCTGCACAGTAAGGAGCAAAACATTGCCTTCTCTCCTTCTGGGAGAAGTCTATCTCATCCCAAAGAAAATCTGTAAGCAGACAAAAATAGGAAGAACAAAATCATCCCTGCCTTTGGGATCTTTCTCATACACCTTCTAGATTCTTGTCATCCTAGAGGTTCCTGGTCCTCTTAGAATTTTATCCCTATTAAAAACCCATTCTATCCTGAATTATTTTTAAACTGAAAGCCTTATTTATTAATTATCTCATTTCTTAACTGTGCCCTATTTTCCAAAGTTCCATGTCAAAAATCAAGAGCCATAGACCAAAATCCTGAATCATGGAGGAGAGAGTAACTCCCACCAGGTGTGGCTTTGCTTCATCTCCCTCTGCCTCTGCACAGGTGGAACCTACTTTCTGCTGCTGGGGCCATTTAATGACCAGGGGAAACAGTCAGGTAGCAGCTGGCAATGTACCTATAGCTGGATATACAAAGAAAATGTCCTCTTGGACCTTCAGAGCACAACTCTGAGGTCAGGGAGGATGCTGTCATTCTATCTATCTATCTATCTATCTATCTATCTATCTATCTATCTATCTATCTATCTACCTACCTACCTACCTAGCTATAGGAAGACAACTGACCACTCTCCTTGACCAGTAAATTGCTATGGGGGTGCCCTGGAAGCAGAAAGGTAGACTGCATGCAGGTTGTTGTGTGAAGGAGGTGCTGGCTGTATGCTTCTGCAACAACCCCCAAAATGACACACAGCAGTATAATACCTATGTATATCTCTGCCAGGATTCAAGTCATAAATTAGTAAAGATGCTCCCCAATACAAAATGAAGAAACAATTACCATATATTTGTCTTCAAGCCTTTACAGTGAACCCTCTACTTTCTTGGGGGCTGGAGATGCAAGAACCCTGTGAAAGTGGAAAAGTGCAAATAAAAATAAAAACCACAACCCTTTTTTTAAAAAAACCTGAGAACAAATCTCTAGCAATCTGTAGGTTCTCCAGTGTGGTTCTATGGTCAACTTTTGGTGGAAGTGGGTCACTGAGTCATAGGCCATTTCCACACTACACTGTTACACTATTATTCCACTTTCAACCTCCTGTGGAATCCTGGGGTTTGTAGTTTCCTGAGGCCAAAGAGTTCTCTGGCGGGGAATTCTAAATGCCCCTCCCTAAACTGCAAACCCCAGGATTCCATAGGAAGTTGAAAGTGGAATAATTGCACTATAACAGTGCAGTGCGGAAATGGCCATAGTGGAGGGCCTAGTAATGTCTGGAGAAGTGTTCTTCTAGGAATTTCTAGGTCCTGCAGTATGACTCCATGATCCACATCTGGCAGAAGTGGACCATGAAATCTCACTAGAGGACCCAGAAATTCCTAGAGAGTACATATTTTTTCTATAGCAGAAGCAAATAGGGTAAGAATTTAAAAAAAAAAAAATTAAATGAATAAAATAACCCACAAATAATCAAATCCATGAGTGCTGATGCTGTAAAAGCGGAGGGCCCATTGAAACAGTGGCCATAAAAACTACTTTTTTTAACCTTAGGAATTAATCAAACTAGCAAACAAAATAGCACTAGTAACTATTATTCGAGAGCACTGAAAAAACTGCCAACTTTTGAAAACTCAGATATAAGAACAATCATCTATTCCCTTGCTGTGCTGAGGTTTTGCCTTATAACATTGTTGCATGTGAACAGCCATACTATAAAATGCAAAGTATCATTTCTTGGTTCTGTCTTGGGTGTTCTGCATAGCTAAAAAAGGACAATTCAGAAATAAGCTCTTATTATGGAAGTTAATTTTAATTGGAGGGACTCTCCAGATCAGAGCTTTCCAAACTTTTCATGTTGGTGACACACTTTTTAGACATGCATCATCTCGCAACACAGTAATTCAGTTTTACTAGCAAACCGGAGGTTAAACTGACTTATGTACTAATACAGACCGTTTAGCATTTGTTTCTTGAGCAGTTTCCTCTATAGCTGCCACATTTTATTCATTGCAAATGTCATCTTCACCAGCTTTTTGTTTCTTAATCAGAAACTTATCCAATTTAGGGGTAATTCAACCGCAGTGTAAGTCACTAAATAGGAAAATAACAGCACTCCACTCTCTCAGTGATAAAATGAGAGAACAGTCCCTCGTGGTACACACCAACAGAGCCTCTGCGCCTTTTCACATTCACTCCCACTCCTTCCAACTGATCAGGCATGCGCAGTACCCAAAGGCCTATCCAGGGTGGGGAACGGCAGCCCCCTCCCACCTGGTCCTGATCACTGCCATCGCTCTTGCTGGGGAAAGATCCTGATGAGAGTGACAGCAGGGAGAAAAACAGCTCTCTCCCACCCAGTCCTGGCTCCTTGTCATCATTTTTTCAAAGGAAAGGCCATAATGAGAGCAAGGGCAGGGAGAAAGGCAGCCCCCTCCCACCCAGTCTTGATCACCACCATCGCTCTTGCCAGGGAAAGACCCCAACAAGAGAGACGGCAGTGGGCCAGGCTCAGGTGTGTGTGTGGGGTCTTTCTCGGCCTAGGAAGCGACACACCAGCACACTATAGGCAACACACTAATGTGTCACAACACACCGTTTGGAAAGCTCTGCTCTAGATGCTGTGTTATTTTTAGACATTAGCACAGCTGCACACTTCACACAAATATTTAATGGCATTGGGGTCTTTCTCTTAGTATTTTCTGCATCTACACATCTAAATTCTCTCACGTTATTTCTTTCTCCTTTTCCATTTTCTTTTTTCTTTTCCTTCTTTTCCTTCTTCTCCTTTCCCTTTCCTTCCTCTTCCCCCCTTTTTATTCTTTTTTCCTTCTTTTTTTCCCTTTTTATATTGCTTGTATTTGTATCTCTCTCATATTCCTTCCTTTTTTCTTTTTTTTTGTTAAATCTAAGTTTAATTAGATACTTAGATTTTGAGCATCACTGGTGTAGATCATCAGAAACTGTGCTTCGCTCTGAAAGAAATGGGTGTACTACAAGACCGGATTAACCTGATGCATAATCTATATTCTGGACAAGAGGCCAGTGTCAGGACAGAATATGGAGAAGCAGAATGCTTTCTCACTAGCAAGAGAAAAGTGTTTTTTGTCACCCTATCAGTTTAAATTTCTATGCAGAAGATATTGTACATAACACAGAATTGGATCAGATTAGATTCAGAAGAAGGAGACATTAAAATTGGAGGAAGGTACATCAACAAGTTGAGATATACAGATGGCTTCATATTATTCACAGAAAGTAGCAAGGACCTAAAAGAACTACTGAAGAAAGTGCAACAGCAGGGCTACAGTTAACTATTAAGAAAACAAAAACAATGTGGTGATGAAGACAGTCAAAGATTTTCTATGGCTTCAGTCATTAATTAAAATGGAGAGTGTAGTCATAGGGTTGCCGTAAGCTGAAGCCAAATTGACACCAAATAACAACAGACTCAAAATTTCCACCTGAAGTGCTCCTTTTAATACCTTGGTTAACATTTGGAAACTTTTCGAGGAAAACAAATTGGCAATTTAGGTTGTGTTTATGTTCTCCTTCAGTTGATGACTTCATGATGGATAGTTTCAACTTTGCTGGACATAAGGAGAGAATTTAGAGTATTGCTGAACAGTTGTATTTGGGATTCTGACTCTGTTTCCCTCACCTGTCCTTAATCATCTGAAGAGTTTCATCAGTCAGCCAATAAGACCTTCTTTCTTTTTGGCAACAAATAGTGTCTTTTTGGCATTCTTCCCTGAAATGTCTCTAACTTCAGTCCAGAGTTCTTCTGATCCCCTGTCAATTAAGATTAGTTGTTCAAATCTGTTCTTTGCATGGCATTTGAATTATACAGTGATGTTCCTGTATATTATATTGTATTTTGATGTTATGATTGATATAGTGTATTTCTTTAGCTTTACTTTCATTTTTGAAATGAGCAGTTCATTATCTGTGCCACAGTTTGTTCTGTCTTCTTGTAGCACAGGGAATAGAATTTCTCCATCTTCTGCTTCCAATTCTATAGTCTATTTGATTTCAGCACTGGCTTTCTTATGATGTACATATATATAGTTCTATGTTTGGTTGCCTGAAGAATGTGTCTGCGATGAACAAAAAGTTGACTTCACAAAATTTGAAATCTCTTCTTGGCCTCATTTCTGGACTCTAGGCCAAACTCTTCAACAATGTTCAGTTATGCTCTGCTTACTTTTACTTTCCAACCATCTATATTTATCAATGAAAACCAGCGTGAAGTAGTGGTTTGAGTGTTGGGACTATGACCCTGGAGACCAAGGGTCGATTCCCTGCTTGGCCATGTAAGCCCACGGGGTGACATTAGGCATGCCACACTCTCCCAATCCCAAATGAAAACAAAGGCAAACCCTCTCTGAACAAATCTTGCCAAGAAAATGCCATGATAGGTTCACTTTAACATCACTATGGCCCTTTCCGCATGAGGAAATTAAGACAGGCCAATGCATCTTGTAACGGAGGTCATCTGCACCTTGAAGCAGACTAGGTTTGGATTATTTACCTTCGTTCTGCACCTAAGTCTGATTAAATGCACCCCCAAGTGGTCCTCAAACGTGCTATTTGAAAAACGGAAGAAACCGGTTTTTCAATTTTCTGGATTGCGCCAATTCATACTTTCACAATGGTGCAGATGCACACATTCGCACCAATGTGAACTGGTGATCAGTGGAGGGTGGGCTGTGGGCGTGGTCAGCTTCAGCAGTTGGTCCAGCCCAACAAATGACAGGAAGCTGCCATTTTCTCATCCTCATAGTGCGGATTATGACCTTGCAGTACTCCGAATTGGCGTGGAACATACAGAGTAGCCCTGCAGAAGGACATTAGGGAAAGTCCGCCTTGTTTTAAGCCCAGAAGAACCGGTAAGAAACGGCACTAAGCGATTCACTAGCCTTGTGCAGAAAGGGCCTATAAGTTGGAAACAATGTGAAGGCAGACAACAGCAATGTAGTGCCTCTGCTGTTGTCTCTGGTAAGTGTATATAGGGTGGGATAAGTAGGGCATGTGACCCGGGTGCCAATGCCAGGGGGATACAAAAAGCTGTGCAAGTAGAGAGGAGGGTGGCAGTAGGAGTAAGAATATAGGAGAGCAACTTGCATGCTTGCCATAGGTGCTGTTTACACTAGATACACCGCTGATGATAGATTCTATGTCAGTATCACTACCCACTACTGTTACTGACCAGTAGCTAGTTGGCATATTTAGTGGGGCTCCTAAGCAAAAGCCTGTCTGATATGGGAGACCCTACCATCAGCAGTGCTACTGGCGGTATAGCCTCTTGCCTTATGGGAGCATGATCCCACCACCATGGAAAGGTAGTGCAAAGACAAGAGTTTTGGCTTAGTTTTTCTTCTTAGTTCACTGGTAGGGAATTCATCTGGACTGGTAGGGAATTTCCCCAGCACTTTGTATCTGGGCATTTTTGAGCAGCAAACTCTGCTAGGGAATGCAAAGTGAACTGCATGGTACATACAGTTCTGTCCTCCAATAACCTGGGCTTCTTTCTATCTCTCATCCTTCTTTCCCTGAGGCAGCCACTTTACTTAATAGTAGGGCTAATCCTGATTTTCTGCATATTCATGGAGGTTTCAGACCATCCCTTGCCATTCTGAATTTCTCCAGTAAGTTCAGCGCTCTTAGTGTTGAGTGTGTGTGTGTGTATGTGTGCATGTGTGCAGATGTGTTATTATTGCCAGACATTGTTTCTCTCACTAAAGCATTGGTATTGCTATTTTTGTTGTTGTTGTTTTTTGCACTCTGTTGTCAAGATGTCTCTCATGGGAATAAGAGGGAAATTGGATTATTGTGTTTACTGATATTTTACCACAGTTTTCATTTGATCAAACATATATGGCTGAGCATCAACTATATTGCCCTCATTACTCTTGGGAATTAAACCTGAGATCTCAGATCCCACCGATGATTTTCAATTGCATGACTTCACTTTGAAAAATACGTGTGTGTGTGTGTGTGGGCAACCTAAGCCACCTACCTGAATGTACAAATGGCCTAAGTAGCTATTGAATTTTAACAGAGAGCAGCACATATTTTGTTCAAGCTGGTTTTCAAACAGCAACTCCTGTGTTCTTGGCTACAACCATCTGACACAATGGCCCATTGAAAACTGACCATTTAATCCTTTGGAATGGTTGAGGATGACCAATACGCAAGATGGCAAGCCATGTAATAGCGCAAGGATATTTTAAACAAGGCTACCAAAGACATTTTGCTGCCTGAGGCTGAGCAACATATATTCTTCTCACCATACACAATTCTCAAAGCCAGCCAAGTTATTTTGGCATCTGGGGCAGAAAATCTGGCAAGCATCTCGCCTACAGTAAAAATACAACAACAATTTGCTGTCTTTTCACAGCTTTCAAAATCTACCCAGGCAGGTGTTCACTTTTCCTAATGCTAGGGCCGACCTTGTTACTGAACTATAGTCATTTTTTGGGAGAGAGAGGAGGATTTCAATTCTTACCTTACCACACTGTTAACATTTTTCTTCTGTGTAGGTGACTGTGTGTGGCCCTGGGGCTGCATGAGACCTCTCAACCTGTTTTTATAGCCATTGACATATCTAGACCATCCTTGTTCTGATAAAAAAAATAGCCTCCAGAAACAGCAATTTACCCTTTAAATAGGTCACAGTCCTGCCTCCCCTGCACTGGTTAACAATAAAAATGATCCATGTTTCCAAAGCAGAAACAGATTTTTGGGAACGTATGTTTTTTTCTGTTCCCATTTTTGACTGTGTGGTCCTGAATGATCTTGGAGGAGAAAACTGGCCTCTAGACCCACTTGAGCTGCTCATCCTCAATTAATATCCCAATTAATCCTCTTCCGCCCCACTTTTTCAGCAGTCTTAACCAGTGGCAGAGCTTGGAGTGAGTGGAGGGTGGGCAGGAGGGAGGCGTGGCCACAGTGCATTGGGCGTGATCAGAGTATGCAGGGACGTGGCTACGAGCTGGGACACCCAAAAAACATTGCCGCCTGGGGCAGCCCCCTCCGTTCCTACACAACTGGCCTTTACACTTTCCCAGTTTCTTTCTCCTCCCTCCATGTTCTGGCTTACTTCCATTGATGCAACCCGAGTTCAAACAGCAGAAGTAATTTGCACTCTGTTAACTCAGAGAAGGGAGAGGAGAGGAGGGGGTGGAACCTTGCCCTTCCCAGTAGACTCAGGAGAAGGAAAACTGCTTCACCCTCTCCCAGCTTGTCTGTTCTTCCTCACTGATAACTTTTGCCATCTTGACGACACTCTGATGTTGCTTGGCCACATATGTCTTGGTTTTCATCTGTGAAATGTTGGCTGATATCATATTCAGGGGTAGATATGTTGACCATACAGCAAAATACAACAAAATCCAGCTTCAACAGCTTGCATAATGTATTTTGTGCATTAGGGATCACTCCCTTGTGGATTTTGGATTTTGCTAGGAGGTATGAGATCTATGTTTATATTTATGCAACCCACTAAGTCAAGATGTTACTCCATGCAACTTAAGAAGCAAGATTTGGTCGGTTTGGTCCACAACAGGTTATACCACAATAAGTTTGCTACTCCCCGCCCCCATTTTTTAAAATTGAAACAAGATTAAAGTGAATTGGTAAATACATCTTCAGACTTGAACAAAGTTACTTTCGATCAACTAATGTCTTACAACTAACATCAAGAACAATGAAAAAGAAAACAGAAAATAAAATAAAACTTTCTAATGTTACCATTAATTACATTGTTATTTAAAAAAAACCACCTCAAAATAAAACCATACATTTAAGATTACTTCCATTGATTTGAACTCAATCACTTCTTGACAAATAACGAAGGTTCACTTGCGTATTACTTAAACTTCCTCTCCTTACTTCTTTTTGTATAGTCTCCCTATCAGTATTGTTCCTCCTATATATATTTTCAACATATATCAATGTTCGTACACTATTCAAAAATGTCAATATTAATACACATTCATATTTATACATATATAAGAATATATGCACAAACATACAGGCTTCATTATGTACACCTCTAACCTTCTTTACTCTCGAGTATCCATTTCAAATCAAAATAATGTTATTTGTAAAGTTCACTATTAAACCCATGCTTGTTTGTGCATTTATTTGATTTTTAATTTCTCTTGAATGTATTCAGGCTTGTTTAATTTACTTGATCTACCTCCCTTGGTTTATCTTATTCTATAATTAAGTTACCCCATTTACTATGGAGAAACCTTGTAATTGGATCCCATTCTTTCAGTATTGTGTCAGATTTCTCTTTAATTTTTACAGTAAGTTGATCATTTTCTTTCATTTCCAGTATTTTAATCATCCATTGTTCTAAAGTGGAGATTTCTTTATTTTTCCAGTCTTCAGCTATTAATATTCTGGCAGCAGTAACAATAGAACTCTCCAGTATTTCTTTGAGATTTTTGAATCTACGATTTAAACCATATTTAATAAATAAATTTCTGGCCTTAGAGGTATTTGGATTTCAAATATTTCTATCAGAATTTTATTCAACTCTTCCCAGAATTTTTTTTATTTTTTGGCAGCACCACCACACATGTATAAATGTTCCGATTTTCTCTTGACATTTCCAACGTTTATTTTGATGTGTATTATACATTTTGTCCAGTGTCCAGCAAGAGTTATATACCATTTATAAAACATCTTTATATAATTTTCTTTAAGATCTTATGATAACGTAAATCTATGGGTTAACTTCCATGATATTTCCCATTGTTCTAGTTCAATTGTGTGGCCTAGTATGTTGGCCCAAGATGTCATGGTATCTTTAACTGTTTCATCCTCTAATTTGTAGTTTAATAAGAAACTGTAAAATTTTGGTATGACATGGTTTGATTGACCAAATATGATTTTCTCTAATTCATTAGATGTTTGCTTCAGATTAAACCCTTCTAGTTTTAAATCCATTTAGTATGTTTTGTAAAGTCGTCTGTATGGAAACCATGCCAACTTGAAACCCATTTGTTCCAACTTTCTCTTGTTTTTAACTGTGGTGTAGCCGATTCACCTGTTTCTAGTAAGTCTTTATTTTCCAAAAAGTGCTTCTTGAGGTGATACCCAAGCTGGAATTTTATTATACAGTTTTTTCTTTGTTTGTATCCATATTCTCAATAGTGATCCCCTAATAAAATGATTTGTAAACTCCTTGTCTATTTTTGCTTTGTTGTACCAGAGACAGGCATGCCAGCCCATCCTGTTATCAGCTCCCTCTAACATTAATGTTTTTACATTCCATAGTCTGATCCAATCTGATATCCAAGCTAACCCAGATGTATAATACTATAATTTGAGATCGGGCAAGCTACATTCACCTCTTTCAGTGAAAGTTAGACTTTTAAATAAATTGTTCTTCTTTCTTGGGATGCATATTTTTTTGTTAAAATTCCATTTTTCTCTTTATTTATTTTAAATCCTGCATTTTCACCAAATTCATAGGTGTTCTTTAACAGCTTATCTATACATTCTAGTGGTTCTTGTAAAAAAATTACCAAGTCATCTGCATAAGCTTGCAATTTGTATATCTGTTCTTTGATTTTAACCCCTTTTATGTCTGGATCTGATCTGATCCTTTTATTTAATATTTCCAATATCAAGATAAATAAAAGAAGTGAGAGAGGGCAACCCTGTCATGTTCCCTTTTCAATTTTTATGTCTCTCATTTTTTCTCCATTTAGTATAACTCTGGCTGTTTGCTGAGAGTATATTTCTTGTATCCATTTCACATAACTGTTTCCCAGATCCATTCTCTCCAAGGCCGCTATTAAGAATTTCCATCTCACCTTATCAAACGCTTTCTCGGCATCTAGGAAGATCATTGCTAATTCTTTTTCATTATGTCTCTCGAAATGTTCTATAATATTTATCACTGTTCTTACATTATTTCTCAATAATCTCTTTGGCAGGAAGCCATTTTGGTCTTCGTGTATTACAGATTGCATAACTTTCTTCAGAGTTTCTGCCAATATAGGGGTAAATAGTTTATAGTCCGTATTTAATAATGAGATTGGTCTGTAATTATTGGGTGATGTTAGATCTTTTCCCTCCTTCGGTATTAAGGTGATATTCACTTCTGTCCAGGTTTTTGGAATACCTTCTGTTAAAATTTGATTAAAGGTATTATATAACGGTTGGATCAGCTCCTCTTCAAAGATTTTATAGTACTTCACCGTGAAACCATCTGGTCCAGGTGCTTTTGAGGTTTTTAATCTCTTAATAGCTGTGGAGATTTCTACCTTTGTAATTGCTGCATTTAGTGTTTGTCTATGGTCTTGCGATATTCTCATTATGTTCTGACAGTGCAGGAAGGATTGTAACAGTTGATCATCATCTTTTTGTCCTGAATCCTCTTTGTATAAGTCTGTAAAGTATTTGTGAAATATTTCTTTAATAGAGTCTTGGTTTGTGTAGGTTTTGCCTGCCAATTTCAGTTGGAGAATTTGCTTTTTCTCTTTATATTATATTTTCTTAATTTATATACAAGCCATTTACCTGGTTTATTAGAATTTTCAAAATAGTTCAGTTTGCAATTCTTAATCTTCTTTTCAATCTCTTGTGAGTATATCCTTTTGAGCTGTTCCTGAAGCAATTCGATATCATCTTTTAATTTTTTTATTCATGGGGTCATTCTCTAGTTCTTTTTCTTTTGATGTAAGTTCATTGTAAAACCTTATTGTTTTTTCTGATATCTTCTTCTTGTTTATATGTCCTATTTTGATAAGAAAGTTTGCTACTTTTTAAGGAACCACAGGATTCTTATGTTTTTACTGCAACAGACAAATACAGCTATCTTACTGCTCAATGACAAAATACTCATTGCCCCACAGCTTTCTTTCTGAAGTAATGCAATCAATTTTCAATTCCCAGCAGTTGAGAGTTTTCTAAACAGTTGGTTTGAGTACACTGCAACCAATAGACCAGTTATAAAATCTTTGTGAAATCAAATCATTTTTGTCTATATGGCCAAGGTGACATGTTTTCAGGAAGTTTTCATTCTCTGTATCTTTCTACCCCTCTGTTATATCATCCCAGGTTCTGAAAAAGTCTTCTATTATAAGACAGCAAGATGCATTATATGGTGGCTCCTGTCATGACTTTATCTACCATAAGGTCAATAAGCTTGTCAATTATTCAAAGAATGATTCCTTGTGAAGTATCAAAGTGTAGTGTTCCTTTTCATGTTCCATTAAGGGATGTCCTTTTTGCTCCCTTCCAATTTTCAATTTTTTATTTATTGATTGCTTTAATTCCGAGACTTGATAAGGTGTGGCTGCACATCTTACCTAGCCTCAGAATTAAAGTGTATAGTCCTTGCGACCTCCCAGAAGTGTGGTCCTTGCGAGCTCCCAGAAGTCCCTCAAAACCCCCAGATCTCCAATTTTTATGAAATTCTTTTGGACTCATTTTTGAGTGAGTCTTTTTTTTTGCCTGAAAACCACTCCAAATCTCCCAAAACTACTTAAAAATGCACCATTTTCTTCCTCTAACCTCCCAAACCTCCCAAAAGCATACAAAAAGGAAAAAAAAAAATCAGCTGCAAATCTCTCTAAATGGTGGCTGGAAATGATGTTGTACAGGTGGGCATAGGGGAGAAAAATGGTTCCTCTTCCACATGTACAGGAGTCCACCCCTGCTTTAGCTGCTGAGTGCCATGCATGCCACACACTGAAACTGGAAAAAATAGTCTCAGTGTCCTCTCTCCTCCTCCTCTGCCTCCTTCTTCTGGCTTTTACATGGTGATCAAAAGGGAGAAGCTGTGTACATGACCAGGATTGGGAAGCGGGGGGTCACAGCTCAGAGGCAGACCACATGTTTTCCATGTAGGAAGTCCTAGGTTCAGTTCCTGACATCTCCAGGTAGAGCTGGGAAGGACTCTGGTATAAAACCTTAGAGCTTCTGCCAACAGTGAAGACAGCTCTAACTAGATGCTTCTTGCATTCCTAAGTCCAGCCTGTTCTTTGTGACCAAGTGGAGTCTTGTTAATATGATATTTTTAAGAAGATGTCATATATTTGATGACCCAATATCTATGAAAACACTCTGAAGTTAACAGCAGTGTTTATTCAAGGTTTGAAAAAGCAACCACAGCACACTTCCCCAGAAGTTGCCAAAACTGATTGATATGTGCAGTCTACTTCGTTTATAAGTTCTCAATACAAATATAGGCACACAAAGCATTCATTGGTTACCATGTGAGATTGATGCTGACTGAATGCTTTCCCATGCCAGTGCCTGGTTCTAACCCTCCATTGCTGACCTGTCTGCTTGCCTTCCCCCGTTATCTCTCTACCAGCCTCTTCTCACAACAACCTGGCCCTGAGCAGTGTTTGTGTCCACTTTTCCCCACTCATCCCCATCCATCAATTATCAAGTAACAGCAAGTGATCTCTGGTACACAGTGTAGCACCAATTTACACTGTTTAACATGTTACCCTGAGTTTTGGGGGGTCCTGTGAGGGGCGCCCAGATTGCCAAATAAAATACCGAATTGGGGGAAATTAGCTTGAACACTGTTTTGGCTAACAAGAGGCAGGGTAACTTTGCAAGGATCTTTTGAACCCAGTGTCTACGGCTTCGGGTCAGGGAATGGGCACACAAGTTTAAAAGTAACGAAAATAACAATTTTATTGAAATACAACAGCAAATAAACACAACACACACTCTATCTAACTGGAAGCAGAAGGAGGAAAATGTAAGGATGGGTAATACAACCTGGTCTTGTTGTCCTGGAGGAAGAGAGATGAGCTTCCAAAGAAGAAAGCTCAGTGTGGCGGGCTGAGGGGAGTTCTTTAGACGAAACAGTGGCAGGGTGGGATGGCAGTCCAGATAGTCCGAAGACTGTTTGAAAGTGAGGGGTTTTTATAGGGAAATTTGTGCCTACCAGCTATGGCAAGCCAGGGGAGAACAAAAGGAGATTTGGCGCTGGACAGAGGATTTAGAAAAGGTCCAATTTAACATGATGAGCTTAATGCTTGATGACAATAGTATAGCCAATATGTAAATGCCTTGTTTACCGGGCTAGCTCTGCTGGGAGCTACGCAGCTATTGTGAAGTTGCACGTGGAAAGTTCCCTGAAGCTGGGAGCAAAGTTTAGATTGCTGGTCTCAAAAGAGATTGGAATGTGAAAACAATTAGCGGCCGCACTCATGTCCGTGCTTGTCCGGAGAACTCGCAAACACATGGAGTGAGGTGACTGAGAGTAGGTCCAGCTAAGGCCGAATTAGATGATATCAAAGTGATATCTGGGGGTCCTCATCCAAGGTGCCATACCGGAAGTAAGAAACATATGTGATACATTCCAGTCCCCAGCAATGGTTACATACATTCCAAGCTGCTGGTGAAGCTTGCTAAGCATACACATTCAAATACACCATATCCATGCCCTCAAATGATTTCCCCTTTCCCTTTTTCTCCTAAACAAAATGACAGGGATGCCTTGTGACCTGAAACAAGCATGAGGTTTTTTTAAGACAATATATGCTTATGTTGTAGCAGGCACCATCTTAGAAGATGTATTTCCTTCTGCGCATGTAGTGGAACATCTCTTCTAAAGTGGGGCTAGCATTCAAAGTTCACATCTGCCATTCAGCTCAGTGCTTTGTAATAAAAACATATACAAATCATTCCAGTCTCATGGTAGTCCTAGTGATATGGCTTCCCTCTTCACCCCTTGCTCTGGTAATAAACCAGTTCCCAAGTCTTCCAATCTATGCTCAATTCTGCACTACATTGTTATAGTGCTATTATTCCACTTTTATCATCCTATGGAATTCTGGGGTTTGTAGTTTAGGGAGGGGCTTTGAGCATTCCCAGCCAGAGAGCTCTTTGGCCTCAGGAAACTACAAACCCCAGAATTCCACAGATGTTGAAAGTGGAATAATAGCACTTTGTATAACATTGTAGTGCAGAAATGGACTAAAAATCCCATCAGAAGAAGAAAAAAATATAATAGATGGTTAATGGAAAATGAGTGAAGCTGATGGATCACCTTGGTAAAAATAAGAAAATGCTCATCAGCTACTTGGACCAAGCCAAGAACTTTGAGTGAAAGATTAATCATCACCCCTACCAGTTTTCTAACATAATTGCCAGTTTTTCCCTGGCAAAAGCTAAATTCTTGAACAGGAGTGAAACTGTAAAGCCGCCAAGTCATTTGCTGGAATTCAGCCAGATATAACTATTTGAATAATAATAACCTGTGAATAAGCCTACATTTGCTTTACCACAACAGCTAGGCCTTGAACTTATTTTGAAACATTCTCTTTCCACATTTTCCCTCTAATGACATTAAATTGTAGGAAGGTGAGAGGCTCTGCTAATCAAGAAAATATTCACACCAACAAAACATACATGTGTTAAATAATCTTGTTTCAATTAGGAGTAATACTAACAGTAACATTCATTCTTAAGTGCCCTATACTTCAAATGCTGTGCATTTGTTACAATTTTTATAGGAACAAATCGTTATAATCTAAAAGACTCTTGGGAAGAACAGGATGTTGACTGTTTTATTTTACCTCAGGACTGAACAATCTGGGTCAGATTTGTCCCCATTCCCCTATAACATGTAGGACTCTGCAGGATATCTAGTTGAAATACAGGATAGGTCTCTTGTATTTTTAATTGTTGTATAGGAGTGTAGTGGCAAGGAAATGATGAAGACCTTCAGGTTGTTCCAAAACAGAAAGCTTTATTTTCCAAACCATTTATTTACTGCGCAGGGCAAGCAGCGGATATATAATGTCCAAAACTGCCAGCCCCGATTGATTAAAACACTTAGTTCTTATACCTTTGGTCAACAGCGTCAGCAATCAATCACATTTCTAGTCTACGTCAGCCATTACATTTGGAGCTTAATACCACCCCCAAAACAAGGGAACAAAGGCCTCAGTCACCAAATAACACAAAGATGAGGCGAAAGTGTATGCTTGACTCCCTTTTACTTCCCAGGCACCTAAGCATAGTGTTACAAGGCCAATCATACTTTCAAACCGAGATAAGGCAGGGACATCTGCTGTCCAATTCACTTATTTTTCTACTCATGCAGTACTTCTCTGAATTTAACTCTTTCATTCCCCCTTCATGCCAAATTCAATTCCTTGCAATTTGAAGCATGCGCTATTTCCCTATTGCCTTTATAACACAAAAGATACATAGCAGCAAAGAATTCCTCCAGCAGTCAGGTATACAAAACCTGTGAATAGGGTTTTCACCCACTACTGTAACAAGTTCACTAACATGCATTCCATGGTGCCTCCGGTGACAATGGGGATTGAGATAGAGACCCACGGTTTTAGGGGAAAGATTTATTGTGCACAATGTCCCAGTTAGATACTTCTCAAAAGTCTGGGCCCGTCCAAAAAGAGAAACTGACATGTACAAGTGGTTCCCACTATTCTCTTGCCTAATCTTACTAATGTTGCAAAGTAAGGGAAGCTTTGCGAGACACATTCCATCCCCCCTAACACTGTCTCACAGAGTACCATTGTATTCCTTTCAAACCCAGACAGATTTCAATCAAAGCATATACTGCAGCCTTTCCCTCTATTACTCTAATCATTACAGATTGAAAACTATTTAACATGCAGAGTACAGAAAAGCAGATTTAGTAAGGCCATTATTTATGCACAAAGCAATTCTACAAACAGTGTCTTTTACCCATACTTACTTAGGGAACCAGATAATCATGTCCACATGCCTGCAGAGTACAAGAATGACTTTCTAACATTGAATACTGCTAAATGTATTTTCCCTCTTCACAATCAAATTCATTTACACAATAGTAAGACAGTTCAACCAATTTCATGCTGGGCTACCTTCATTGGTTGGTGCCCTGGGTGAAAGGTGATACCCTCAGTGGCCACACCAACTCATCCCAGAAGACAAACCATATACCCATTTACCATTGTAAAAGCTGGTTTCTTTCTAGAACTCATTTATGGAGGACCAGGCCCCCCTTTCCCATATAACCTCAATAAAACCATTGCTATAACTAAAGGAAAAGTCAACATTGGGATGCTTTCCTGGGCATGCCTGTAGAGATTCAGGGATTTCAAACTTTACATAACAATTGGGATAGTCTCCTAAGCTTAGCCCATTAGAACATACTCAGTCATTACTGACATTCAGGGTGTTCAAGATCTGATTGACCAGTTGGTGAAACCAATTCACTTCCCAGCCTCTCCTGCCCAGCATTCTCATCATCACCATCATTACCAGCAATTACCATATACACATATCTTCCAACCCCACAGAACATCCGTCTGTAGTGATAAAACAGGCAGGCCAGGCTTCCTGCCCCTCCTATGCCTGCCACAACCCATAATATTGTCTCCAACATTCAGGGATCGGGCCCGTGTGTAGAGCAGTGTGTACGTCCCAGGTCACACCTGCAACAGGGCCTAGTCCCCGTCTTCTTCCTCTCCAGTTGCTAAGTCTGACCGTAAGTAGAGCCTGACAGCTTCCGGGTGTGTGTCAGGCAATAAGGTCTAGCTTAGATTTCTTCATTCACCAGTTGCGGATCTGACTGTGCTTAGAGTGACCAATTTCTCCTGGTCTGGCCACAGCAGAGTCTAGTCCGAATTTTCTCTCCCCCTTTCGTCTGGAGATCTTCAGTTTCAGAGGATTTTACAACCCAATCAGTAAAGGCTCTCTTAGCCTGGCATAAAGTATCCAAAGCTTCAACCCTGCTACCTTTACAGCTGTAGGGGCAACCAGCAACACCTAATACAATCCCCTCCACCTATGACCCAGTTGCACTCTAAGGGGAATCTCTATTCCCACATTTTCTCCCTTGTTGTACTCAGAGCTTTCCCTAATCTACTAACTCTCCCTTATATGTCTCCTTGATCCACCCAAAATGGCCTCATGTTTTGGCTTGAAAGGGAACAAACAGCCTTATGGTTCTGTGAAGTGTGCACCTCATCCTATGCCATCCTATGACGGGGCTCTGGGAAGAACAAAAATACTCCTTGTTTTTCTGTTGTGGGCTGCACATGGAATAAAAGTGAAAAGCCTCTGTAAAATGGGCTAGGTAGATGGTGATATCATATCACTAGCCCTGTGTTGGCATCCAGTCCAAAGACATAGCCAGGGCTGTTGTTTGGGCCATACACGTTGAACTACTGTTTCTTCGGGATTTTTATCCCATTTCCTCCACTTCTCCTGAGTTCTGAGGTCTGCAGGTACAATGTGACTTCCAGGTGATTCCTAGAACGGTGGTTCTTGCCTTTGGTGATCCTGTGGACAGATGCAGGTCTGTTGCTCTTGAGCATATGTGGTGTGTGGGCCTTTAGGGCTGTTGTTGGTCCTTTAGCTGTCTCACAGCTTGCATCTCTCTTTTCTCTCTCTTGCCTTTTCAGTCAGCGTCCTTCAACTGCAGTTCCACTTCCAGCCTGGAGGGGCGCACAATCGCCTCTCAGAAGTGCCCCCTTATTTTCTCCCTTCCAGCTCAGAGGTGCACCATCACCTCTCCTCCCAGCTTACTCGTAGGGGTGCTCTGTCACCTCCTCCATCCAGCTGAGGCTGCGCTTAGGGAGCCATTCCAATCTCCACCTTATCGGGGACTGGTGAGGGGGCACTCCTTTGCTGCTTGGACTGCCAACTTTCCTTTTCCAGAATGTCACAACTCCAAACCCTTGCCCTTCTCTGTCTGTGGGATGAGGAACAAAATTTTTCCTCTTAACTGCTGGCCACTGACAGTATTCTACTTCCATTAGTCCCTGCATCTGTCAGTTGGACCATCTTTTCTGCTTTCCTCTTCCACACACGTCCACATCCTTCTCTGATCCTCTTCAGGCTCTCTTGCCTATATCTCTCCTGCCCCCACTGGGCACATTGGCTCTCAGAGACCCTCATCCTCTTCTGGGGTCTCTATCTCTTCTGACCTCTGCTCCATCATTCGTTAATCTTCTTTCTTTCTCCGCTTGACAGCCAGTCATAAATCTTGCTTCATAGAGCCTTACAATCGCAGGCCCTCTAAACCTTCCTTAATTGTTCTGTGGAATCCTGTATCCTGAAGCCTTTTCAAAGACTTCCTGAAGAGATTCCTCTGCTGCATCATATGAGAGGTTGCTAACAATAGGAGTCCCTTCAGATTCCTGGAGCCTCCTCCAAACACTCAGATAGCCTTGGGTTTTTACAACAGCCCACAGCTCCCAGTATTTCCAGGCGGTCTCCCATCCAAGTACTAACCAGGCCCGACCCTGCTTAGCTTCCGAGATCAGACGAGATCGGGCGTGTTCAGGGTGGTATGGCCGTAGGCAGCTAAGCCTCTCTTTTTCAGCTCCCTTCGGTTTCATGCAGCTTTTTCCTACTATGTTAGATGGCACCTCCTACTGGCCACCGTTCTGCAGCATCCCCTCCCTCTCCTCTCAGGTAGGAAAGGGCAGCCAGGGATTGTGGTTTCCTGTAATTCTCCACCCACAACTTTAAACATATTGACTGGCTTTTTCTAGCAGAGTCTGACACTGGGAAGAATTCCCAGTGTATTCAGATCCCATCAGGGGTCCATCAAAAACACTCTCCCCCCTGTCCATGCCTGTGGGGAGTTCTCTCCTGGATGATCCGCTCTACCTGCTGAATAATTTGGCTCCTTTCTTCAGTAGTGATTGGCAATCTTGCCAGTTAGGCATGTGCATTGCCATGAGGCTAGAACACAGTTCTACTATCTTTCAATTCAACAGATCAGACGTGGTGAAGGGCGCATATGCATAAGCCTAAACAGGTATGTAGGGGGGTGTTGTAGATTTGGCATCATCTGAGTTAGCTGCCTCAATAGAAGGCAACTGCATTCCTAGCCCGAATGTCCACAGGCAAATCTTCCTATTGAGGGGAGTTTACAATTTCCCTAAGTTGTTGAGTAGCTTCTTTAATAAAAAATCTTCTGGTTCTGCTGCTTAGAATCCTCAGGCAGCCTCTCTGGTGGGGTCTGCCGCTACTTCCATTCTCCCCCTCCTTCTCATTGCAAGCTGGGGGTGGGGAAGAACTGCTGCAGCCATTTCTTCTCCCAGTCAGTCTCACCCTTTTCTCTTCCATGCAAAAGCAGGCGGGTCTTTCATGCAAACGCTGATTCTTTTGCTCTTCCCCCTCCCTGTCTGTCTCCTCAGGGGAGAGGCAGTTTCCTGTTGGTGTGTTTAATTCCCCCGGGGGGGGGCATCCAATATTTTACTTCTCTTGTTACTACAATTCCCATGTGCCCCAAAGTTCGTATGCTAAATGCTTTTTTTTTAAAAAAAACTTATTGTCAAATAGAGATTTGCAGCCCCTTTCCCCCCTTTTTTTTAACCAAGTTGTTGACGTAATAATGCCAGAATTGCAAATTCATGCTCCTCATTCCCTCCGTCTCAAGAGGGGGAGGGTTGCATTCAGCCCGATGGCCACAAGGAGTGAGAAAAAAGCCATGTCTTTTGGAGAAGCAGCCTTCCCTATGCTAAAGCTGCATTGTAATCTTGTTTTCTCTCTTTGATGTAGAAATGTATCCAAAAGGTAGACACAACTGCTGCCACACTAGAAAGAATAGTTCATTGTTCATTGTAAGGGAAAAACGAAACTAACACCTCTTGTATGACATGTTTGTCTATACGGGCTCTCAAGGTGGGGTTTTTGCTTTGTTTTTGTTGTTTTTCCCTTCTTCTCCAGATGCGGCTTTTCTCTGTGCTTAGAGAAAACATTGGGACTCTGTATTGTTTAGAAATGTTGCAAAAAGTACTGGAGGAGAAGTTTCCAAAGTTCTCTTTTTTTCTTCTCTTTTCCTTCTATGTGAGCCAAAAGGGGGGATTCTTGATGGCTGAAGAGTTTAAAACATGAAACAGGCAACTGTCACCAGAGTCTTCAGCAATGTTTTCCAAAACTTCGCCATCCTGTATTCATTTACCTGAAAGCCCGCTTTTTTTGTTATTATTATTATTTTTCCTTGCTTCTATGACATCCTCACTCAGCCTGCCAGGCTGAAAATGAGTTATCGAAACTATCTTCATAGCCCTCCCTATGTACACACTGACAGAATTCTTAAGCATTTGGCTAAAGAAACTTCCATTCTCCAAAAACCAGCAACTATGGAGTTAACATTTGGAGGAGGAAGGAGGGGTCGCGGGGGGGATAGTACTGCTTCCAGCAACACAGGAGAGATAGAGAGAGGGAGGGGCAAGCAAAGAGATGCCGCTTTTGCTTACACACACACAAGCCTTTGGGGGAAAAAAATTTCTTTCATCAAATCAGTGTTTTTCTGCCACTTCTAAGAATCTGCTTAAAAGTGCATCTCTTTCTCAGCCCTTTTCACTCACCCCCCTTTCCTGCTCTGAAACTGAGCTAAACAGTTTGAGCTGAACAACCAGGTAGAATGAACAATTGAGGTAGGAAACCTTTAAGTTCCTATGCCAACTGCTTTTTCAAAAAAGCTTGTTGTCAGATAGCCTTCTTCTCTTTCTTCTTGGAAGTCCCTCGAATTGTGAATTACCAGCCCATTAAATAAACAGACTTGTTCCTTGCCTTTTGCAGAGTGATTTTCTTTCCAGTTGATTGAATCACTGAACTGTGCGTTTGGAGAAAACAACAAATCCCTATTGTTTCCTCACTACTTCTATTAACACCTACGGTTTGCTTCATCATTTACATACTGACTTAATTTCTGCTTTTTCCAAGCCCCTGGCCAGATAACTTCCATCCCTGCAGGCAACTTCATGGTTAACTCAGAGCCAGGAGAGGGAGGGGCTCTGGGCAATGGCACCCAGCAGAGGGAAAACAGAGCGCTTTTCTCCTGTCCTGGGATTTTCCTACAGCACAAATAGCACACAGCAATGGTAACGTTTCCACTGAATCCTTTCTTAAGATTCTTCAGCATATTGTCCAGAGGGTTTGCCAACTCACCCCCCTCCCATATCCTCCCGCTGTTTAGACAAAACACAGAAGGGGTAGGGGATTTGACGCGCAGGTAAAAGGGGGTCCTGTGCGCCCACACAAGAGGATTTTACAACAGACTTTCTGTGTCGACCTGGTCACCCAGACGGAGTCAATGGTATGAGCCAGGAAATGCGACACCAAGCATAAATCTGACTCTGGTCAGACCAGTCACACCACACTCACACCAACAAACGGCCTCCCACCACCGTTTACCAGACTCGAAGAGATGTCTCTTTACCAAAGTCTTCGCGGCTTCACTCACGGCCCCACTAGCCATGAGTTACTAGGGCGAGACTTAGAAAGGTGATCAAGCTCTCTCTTTCCCTTGAAAACGCAAGGGAGTCAACTTCACCAATTAGCCGTGGGAGGTCTTATGCTTTCTGCATGACCAGAGTCCGTTGACTGGAAAACGCTGCTGCCAGGGAAACCACCCCGCTCAAGGCCAAACCTCTTCGACCAAAGCAGTCGAGGGCGCCCTGGGTTTCGCCAAGAGGGGGGGCAGCGACCCTAGCATTCAAGCGTCCGTCAAGGGGGGCTCCAAAGCCCCTTCTCTCAATTTCCCGGCCAATGCACCAAAAATGTAGTGGCAAGGAAATGATGAAGACCTTCAGGTTGTTCCAAAACAGAAAGCTTTATTTTCCAAACCATTTATTTACTGCGCAGGGCAAGCAGCGGATATATAATGTCCAAAACTGCCAGCCCCGATTGATTAAAACACTTAGTTCTTATACCTTTGGTCAACAGCGTCAGCAATCAATCACATTTCTAGTCTACGTCAGCCATTACATTTGGAGCTTAATACCACCCCCAAAACAAGGGAACAAAGGCCTCAGTCACCAAATAACACAAAGATGAGGCGAAAGTGTATGCTTGACTCCCTTTTACTTCCCAGGCACCTAAGCATAGTGTTACAAGGCCAATCATACTTTCAAACCGAGATAAGGCAGGGACATCTGCTGTCCAATTCACTTATTTTTCTACTCATGCAGTACTTCTCTGAATTTAACTCTTTCAGGAGAGGAAGACCATTTCTGCACTACACTGTTATAGTGCTATTATCCCACTTTCAACATCCTATGGAATCCTGGGGTTTTCAGTTTAGGGAGGGGCCTTTAGATTTCTCAGTCAGAGAGTTATTTGGCCTCAGTAAACTACAAACCCCAGAATTTCAAAGGATGTTGCAAGTGGAATAATAGCACTATAATAGTATAATATAGGCCAAAATTTCAGCAGGTATTGTTTGTGTGACAAAAGAAGACATGAGCCGCCCATCATAGCTCAGAAAACTTTCTTTTTGGACCACAACTCCCAGCATCCCTCAACTGGTCCGACCACCGACTGAAATCCTGCAGCTAGAATAACGACTGGGGAATTCTGGAAGTTGTAGACCAAAAAAAAGGAGCTTTCCCTAGATCTTTCTCTTGCCCTGGTCAGCAAGTGCCAGCAGGGCTTTAGAAACTGCAGAAAATCCACCATTTTGATATTCTCCATGACACCTCTTGGATTGTGCTACGAAGCATCCTGAAAACAATGGGATTTCCTTCTGAATGAATGCGATCAGGAATGCATTGGGTATTTATATTCTGCTTTCCCACTGAACTGTTCCACTCTTTTGCCTCTTTCATTTTTTCCCCCAAGGAGATAAAACTCTGAAATTTGAAGAGAGGACACAACCAGGCCATTTCCGCAGTAGACTGTTATAGCACTGTTATACCACTTTCAACATCCTATGAAATCCTGGGATTTGCAGTTTAGGGAGGCGCTAGCTGGCCCCTCCCTAAACTGCAAACCCCAGGATTCCATAGGATGTTGAAAGTGGCATAATAGTGCTATAACAGTCTACTGCAGAAAAGGCCCAAGTGATGATCTCTCCTCCTTTAGACCTCCTCTTGTGAAAAGAAGCATGGTGTGGGGGGGTGAGAAATGGTGGGTGAAATGCAAGAAAGGACTGCATGCCCTGCATTGGTGCTCTGCACACATGAAGCAACTGAGTTCTCCTTGTTAATCTGACTTTGTAAGCAGGCATGAAACATTTAGACTCTGTATGAAATATTCAGGCTTCCGTTACAATTTTTTGAAAGGCTTCATGCATAATTTAAAGATAAATGTAATAACACCAACATCATTAAGAACAAAAATGCCTAGATTGAAAAAAGGGAGGGGAGGAGGGAACTGAACTGAGAATGATTAAGATAGTTCCAAAGGTATGATGAAAGACTCTCGAGCAAAAGGTCACACAGCAAGAGACATATTCTATGAATTTGAAGTTTTCAGGCAAGAAAATGCATAGGACATTCCTTTTTCACCTTTCACTTCTGCTCCAATTTGGTTCTTTTAGTTACATTTTTATTTGGTTCTTCATTCTTTCGAAGAATGTGGATCATGTCTTATTGTTTCACAGTTTCATACGGTAAGTTGACAGGCTGAGAGGTGGTGGCTTGTGCAAAATCATCTAGTAAACATTGTGGGTCAGCATAGTTTGAACCCATGTCTCTCTTCTTAGCCTATGCATCTTTATGCATTAACTCCTGAACCACATTGGTACTGAGATGGTGACGTGCATGAAATTGTCTAGTCAACATTCTGTCTCAGCATTACTTGAAGCCAAGTCTTAGGGCCTTTCTGCACATCCTATGGAATCCTGGGGTTTGCAGTTTAGGGAGGGGCATTTTGAATTCTCAGTCCAAGAGCTCTTGGGTCTCAGTAAATGTAGGACGGAAAGGCCCTTAGTCTGTGCTTTAACTCCTGCACCGGAATGATGCTGTTATAATTTGGAAATTTGCTTTGTTTGTGAATATAGTCTGTACTCAAGTAGCTGCCATAGAATTCCTAGAATGCACATGTTCAGCTTTTAGAAAGTGATGCACATTCCTTATCTTAAATAAAAAAAAAATACATTTATATTTTAAAAATTATTTGAAAATGAATGTTATCTTTTTCTATCTGCATTCCAGTTAGGTTAAATTAATGTGCCTTTACCTGTTGCAACTCTCATACTGCTAAGGAACACATGTTGCCCCTACATTTTTTCACCTTTTGATCCCAGACTAAAAAGATTAAAACTATACCATTTTGCTTTTAAACGTTGTATAAGGAACTGACACATACACACATTTTGGAGCAGCTGCAGTATATATGTTGACAAATCTCTGGTTTCCTTCCAGCACATTTTTACTCTGGCTACACAATGATTTTTAAAATTATTTCAAATGTTTATACAAAATGGAAAAATGCTAACAGCAGACCTCCAAGCAGTAACAAACATCTCTATCATTCATACCAACTTTAGTAGATCTAATCCAAATTCTGATTCCAAGAATTTTAAGATGCTGCTGTTTCTGAAAAATTAGAGACTGAGTTCTCCAACCGTTTCCTCTCTCCACCATGGCAGCCAATTCTTACATGTGATAGTCTAACACTTTCGTCAATTCATGTGTTGGTAAAGATGGAGAATTCCAGCAAAAAACACTTCCCCCCCTTTTAAAGTGTTTTTGGACTGAAAAACAGATTTTTTTGACTGAAAAATGGTGTGCTGGGGGTTTGCAAGACAGTGTGGATTCCAAGGGGCATATTGGACCCCCTGTCAAACCTGTACAAGGCTTATGGCCTGAACAGGTCCCACTCCAATTCCAGGTAAATTGTATCACATGGTACCAATTTTTTAAAATCAATGATAGTGAAATTCAGAGTGGGACATAAATACCAGAAATAACACATATGTGATTTCTCGGCAGTCTTAGTCAGTCTTATTATTCAGTTTCTGAGGAATAAGATGCCATTTGGAAGAGCTTTTGCTACACCTCTCACAGCTTAATAGATCATAAACTGCAGGATTTAATTATTTTATGGCTCATTAGAGGTAGCCGTCTTTATATATCTCTAGGCCAAGAAGCTTTGTAACATGCTCTCTTCCTTTCAAATCCCAGATGACTTGAGAGATCATTCAGACACTTATTCTGAACAATCCATGTTAAATGGTTTTTAAGGAAGTCTCTGGCAAGAATTTGTATTCAGGCATTTACAAAATGCCCAAATCTCAGGAGCAAACAGCAGCTTAGAAAACAGCCAAAGTTATAAACAATCTTCAAAAATGTATGAGAAAAATAAAACCCAAGGCTAACCCTGTCCACAATTAAAGTAAAGAGAACTACTATAATAAGGAGGGAATCAACACAGCAGGGGCCCAGTTTTACATTCCAGTAATAGATAGCTAGATTCTATTTCAGTGTGTCTCTATAAAAGTGCAGCAATTCGGTACAGTATTTACTATCCTAGCTCGATCCAATAGAATACTAGGGCTTGTAATTGGGTAAGAGACTTAGGCCCTTTTCGCATGGGCTTTCTGTCGCGCGACAGCCCCGTGAGCCTTGCGGGAGTGGGAGCGTCGCTCTGCACGACACACTCCCACTTCTGCCGCGCTCACGGGGCTGCAGCGGCGCGATCGCGGGTTTTTTGATTTTCGCCTCAAAGCGAAAATCACCCGCGCTCGCGCAACGCTCCCGGCGCCCACGCGCACTTACCTCCTGTGCGGAGCGTCGGGGAGGCGGCCGGGTCATGCTTCCTTCCCTCCGCCCCTGCGGAAGGAAGGGGCGGGGCGGGGCGCTAGCGCTACGGACGCAACAGCCTCCTGCTTCGTGCGCGCGGGGGGGACGGACGCGACAGCCTCCTGCTTTGCCCGGGGGGAGGGCGGCTCGTGCGAGGCTGCCGCTTCCCCCTAGTTCCTTCGCCTGCAGAAGGAAGGAGGGGGAAACGGCAGCCTCCCGGAGGAGCCTTCTCGCGTGAGCCGCCCTCCCCCGCTCGCGCGAGAAGCCTCAATGCAAAAAGGGCCCAATTCTCTGCTAAGAACCACTTGTACCCTCTTCCTGAACAATAGTACTAGAGATGTCTAGGCAAGAAATCTCACTACAAATACCATGGATGGAGCCATGAAAACTGAAAGGTCATCAGACTAACTGTGTGATATATGTGTGTGTATGTGTGTGTGTGTGTGTGTGTATATTCATACACACACACACACACACATATATACACACATACAGAGAGAGGGGGGAGAGAGAGAGAGAGACTGTTATTAAAACATGTCTTTTATGGAAATTTGTTGTGGCCAATTTCTCATATGATACAGTAATCACAGATACAAAGATTTCTAATGAGTTGTCTCATGCAGTTTCACAGATGGGAGAGGCTGGGGGAGAATTTTCCTCCATTGCTGAATTGGCTTCCATATTGGGGCTCAGTACAAAGGGTGGTGCTTTTCAGTGAGAATATGAGAGTCTTGGGACCATACTTATTCAAAGGACTGTAGTTGTTGTTAATTTTAAGATGGAAATATGAAAACTTGGAATCTTCAAGTCTCCTTTTATCTGAGGCTGGCTTATACTTCACCTTCTATGTTTTCTGGGTTTTGGTTGCTGTTATTTTTGTTTTCTGTTTTCTGTTAAAATGGTGTTTTTGAATATTGCAGTTTTAGTTATTTGTATTCTAGCTAGATAGATAGACAGACAGACAGGCTGGCATCCTGTTCAGCAGTTATGAGATTGTAACTGGACTTACGATCTCATAACTTCTGGAGATTCATGTTTATGGTTGTGAATGGATGAATATGCCTCCCAAAAGCTAACTTTGGAGCCTGGCAGCAACCTTGATCAAAGTGTTTCTGAAACACTGTAGACTGAGACATTGGGGAATGATATGTTTGCAGCTCTGTCCTGCTTATGGGGCACATTAAGACAAGCATGTGCAGCAGGACCCCAAAGGCTGTTTCCAGCTGCCTGTCCTTGACATAGCCTGTGAGTGGAAGAGTGCAGCTGGCATCACTCCCCAATGGCCCAATCTGCAGTGCCTCAGAAACTCTTTGGTTGGAGTGCTGCCAAGGTAGGTTTCTAAGGGTTATCATTGTCAGATGTAACTACAACAGAATGAAACTCTGGCATCATATTTATGTTGATGATGCAGGATATTGGCCATAAAAGTTTTTCTGTTGCTCTTTTGAAAAGTGACTTGAGAAGGTTTCTATCTTTAAAGACAAGTTGCTGCTGTTGTTATATAACTTCCAGGCAATTCTAACTTACAGTGACCATCTCCTAGAGCTCTCTTGGTAGGATTTTTTTCAGAACAGACTTGCCATTGCCCTCCTCCAAGGCTGAGAAAGTGAGACTTGCCCAAGATCACCCAATGGGTTTCCATGGCTGAAGGAGTATTTCAACCCTGATCTCCTGGAGTTCAGCACTCAAACCACAACATGACACTGGCTCTCAAATATAATAACATTAATAGGAGGTTGTCCTCCCTCCCTTCTGTCCCTTTGCTAATCCTGAGTCCCCTGGACAACAGCAAGTCTGAGTCAGCTGGCCCTCCACTGATACATTCCTTGCCTCTGGTTTGTTTAACAAGAAGGGAAGAGATAGCTAGTATCGTTCAGAGGTTGGTTTTGGCCCTGAATTCTCCAGTTGCTGATTTCTACCAGAGATGCATGCTTCTCACAAAATTATTGGTAGCAAAAGTGTGTTCGTATGTTCCCCCTTACCTCTCTGTGCTGTTCCATTTTTTCTTGTTCTTCCCTTGCTTTCCTTTCTGACCCAATGAATCACCCCACATTTACTCAAAAATTATAGAGATAAGAGGACAGAGCGGAAGGAGAAAATACTGCCCCCAAAGTAATACTGAGTAGATTTTCTACTCTGACTCTCAGGAACTCAGTGTGGTGTGCATGTACCCTCTTCCATCCATGTTTTATCCTTAGAATCAAAATAACCCTATGAAGTAGGCTGATCTGAAAGAGAGCAAGGGTTATAAGGTCACCCAGTGAGTTTCATGAGTTTGTGGCTCTTTGAAAACCTAGTTAAGCATTCTGACTACTACATTGTTTTTAATCCCAAATTCTGGCATCTGTATGGGGTGTAAAAGACAGCTCAGACAGCTCTAGTGGTAGATTTGGGGATGATGCTCAGCTGGCTTGGGCTAAAATGCTTTGCTACCTGTGGCAAGGCAAAAAATGGTGAATCCCCCTTCCCAGGGCCAGATATGTTGCTGTTGTTGTGTGCCTTTGAGTGGTTTCCAACTTATGACAACCCTAAGGCAACCCTATCATGATGTTTTCTGGGGGTGAGAGTGTGTGACACATCCAAGGTCACCCACTGGGTTTCTATGGCTAAGCGAGGAATTGAACCCTGACCAATACTCAAACCACTGTACCACACTATACCACACTGGTATAGTAACCAAGGCCAGTCCAATTATTATGGAATGTGAAACCTATCTATCTATCTATCTATCTATCTATCTATCTATCTATCTATCTATCTATCTATCACGTATCTGCCTCTCTCCCTAAGAATAAAAATGAAATAACAAAACAATAAATTCATAATTTGCTGCCCTTCCATGATGCCCAAATTCATCTGCCCGAGGCAGTTTCCTCACTCTGCCTAATGGTAGGGGCCAGTCCTGATGACTATATTTTTAAATGGGATGGTAGAAGAAGCTGTCTAACCATTTGAAGTGTACAATGAAAGGGAAGAAGGGACTAAAAATGTCTGTGCATCTTGCTTTTCTGATGCTTGTCCTGAAACAGGGTTATTTATATAAAACACACACACACAAAGGTAAAGTGCATTCTTTTTCTGGTAAGCTGGTAGGCCTACCAACAGGTAAACAACTGAGCCAAAGGTGCCCACCACAGTTTCTCTCAGGACTTCTTCCCATGAGGTGAGTGCATGAACTGGATACGCCTCATGAATCTTTCATTCCACATTCTTAGAATGAACACCAGGCTCCCATCAACGGCATCTGTGTGTCAACATCATCAACAGCTCCTTCTACCTTGTTCCTGTCATAGAAGACAGTAGAGTACAGCAGATTCCCTCCTGAACAAGACCTGCATCGTATATGCTCCAGCAGTTATTAAACACATCAGTCACCAGCTGATGTGACCTTCAGAAGAGATCAGACAGTAGAGATGGTGCTGCACGAACTGATACTCAGTACCTGATTGGAATTTTTTCTGGTATAGGCAGCACTGCGAAGAGGAGGAAAAACTGCAAATGAGTATATAACAACTCTCTAAACAATCTTCATGTTTATTTGCTTCCTTATTGGAAATAGGTGTGTGTTTTAAGATGTATAAATGCTATGTGATATATATGGTATGTGATGGATATGCAAGGGTTTAGGATTTTAATAGACTACAGTATGTACAGCCATTTCTGCACTATGCTGTTATAGTGCTGTTACTTCACTCTCAACATCCTGTGGAATTCTGGGCCTTGTAGTTTCCTGAGGCCAAAGAGCTCTCTGGCTGAGAATCCTAAAGACCCCTCCCTAAACCGCAAATTCCACAAGATGTTGAAAATGGAACAATAGCACTATAACAGTGTAGTAAGGAAATGGCTGGAGGTAGTGGTGTTTAGGGAAATGACCAGAAAGTCCATGTTCAAATTTCATCTTAGCCAGTTATGCACCAGTTGATGTCATATATTCTCAAACACAATGCCCTCCGTTTCAGACCCTCCCTCTTTCTACCATATGGCAATACGTCTGGCTTGCCTTACAGATTGTTGTAAGGACAATTCATAGTTATGAAGTGCTTTGAATAATTGGAAAATACCTTAAAAGTATTAGCACCTATTGTTTTGCTTCTTACCAGATTTAGTTGATCTTCTCATGTGTATGCATTTTATTTGGATGCATTTTGTGACAGTGTTTTTTAAGATGCAGATTGGATATTAAAGTACAAAAACTGTTTTACTGTTTGTTTCTGCTCCGTCCTTTGGCTGCTAGCACTGTAATGAACATGAATTTAACAGGGACAGCACTCCGGCACCCGTCTGCCTGGCCCTTATGTCTGAAGAATTAATCATCTGGACTCTGCTGTGAATTTTTGGCTTGTACTCAGCCAGAGATTGATAGTTCAGGGAGAGATGAGGGATCCATACATTTAATAGTAGTGTGAGAGTACCTCACGGAAAGAGCAAACTGGTTTTAAATATGTATTAAATGTATATGAAAAATAATGATAATGTTTGAAATAATTTTGGAAGATCTTTCAAGAGCAGACAGTTGTAGGAAAATGATTTATCTTTACATTGCTGTCCACCTGTAACAAACAGGATTCTACTGAGAATATTAAGATGAGAAGAACATTTAGTTACCACAGTATATGAAAGAAGAAAAAGGGAAAGGAAAGAAAAAGGGAGTGAAATGCAGGACAAGGTCCCTGTACCTTTAATGTTTGCACTGAAGTGGGAATTTCAGTAGATATTGCTTGCATCACAAGCTCCACCTGCAGAAAATTGGCCTTCTACACAGTTATTAAAGGTACAGGACCCCTGTCCTGTATTTCACCTGGCAACCTTAGTTATTGCTCTTTCTCCCCACCTAGAATACTGTGTGCAGTTCTGGGCGCCACAATTCAGGACGGATGTCCAAAGGAGGGTGACCAAATTGGTAGAAGCCCTGGAAACCATGGCCTATGAGAAGTGGCTTAGGGAGCTGGGTATGTTTAGTCTAGAGAAGAGAAGGTTAAGGGGCAACATGATAGCTGTGTTTAAATATTTCAAGGGATGTCGTATAGAGGATGGAACGAGCCTATTTTCTGCTGCTCCAGAGGCTAGGACATGGAGCAATGGCTTCAAACGTCAGGAAAAGAGATTCCATCTAAACATTAGGAAGAACTTCCTGAGGGTACGAGTCTGACAGTGGAATGCACTGCCTCAGAGTGTGATGGAGTCTCCTTATTTGAAGGTTTTTAAACAGAGGTTGGACAGTCATGTCAGAAATGCTTTGATCGTGTAGTCCTGCATGGCAAGGGGTTGGACTTGAGGACCCTTGCGGTCTCTTCTAACTCTACGATTCTATGATTCTATGCTTCCTCATCTTTGTTTCATGCCAATTAAGTGCTCTGCTAGTAGTAACTCCTTGAGCTCTCTGATTTTTGGCTGGAGGAACCACTCTAGCTCCTAGCTGTTGCTACAGGATTCTAAAATAACTAACAGAATGATTGAATTGGGAAGGACACTTATTTCAGGTAACACTGCTTTTAAAAATGTTTCAGCATCAAAGTTTCATAGAAAACATAATAACTATTTTGTATTTGCATTCCAGAATGATATGCTGTTCCATTTTCCTATGAAAGCTGTGAGTGACCCCCTCCACCAAGGCCAAATTGAGACAGGTAGCCAGAGAAAGAGATTTTGCACTGAATGCACAAGTGCTGTGTTTTTGCTGTGGGTCCTTCTGGAGAATTTTGTAATGTGTAAGTCATTTGCCAAGCACAATGTTGAACCTTGACTATTGAACTGAAGCTCCACTGTGGGTATGATAACTGATTTATTTACAAGCTAAAGTACAGCTTCCTAACAAAGCTCTTAACACAAGCCTGCAGCAGGGGAAACAGCTAGGGTGCTTTTTAGAGACTGAACTTTAAGGCTAGGTTTTAATAGCTTAGTGCACATTTGCTTTTGTATGCCTGAATACAACATATGCAGGAGTGTTTCAGCGTGTTCTCCTCTTTACACATAATCTAACCATATAAGCAACAATGCAAAGAATAGCTTGCCTTGGTTTTAATATTTTAGTTTCAGGATAGAAACATTATTGTTCAGATATTAACAAATCCATCCAGTTATTTCATAATACTCTGTCAACTGAACAATAACCAAACTGCAGCAGTAGGTGATTAGCAAGTAAACTTTAGTGAAACTTATTAGAGACAGAAAAATCATGCAACATTCAGACTGAACAATTGCCCAAAGTTCACATCATACAAGCTTGAATTGTTGCACAGAAAAATTCTTTTGCATGCAGCATATGTAAAAACATTTCCTGTTATGTAATTTACTATTTGAAAGTTCCTTTATCATCATGTAACTCACGGTTGGGTAACGTCATGTTACATGACCAGCTTACACAAAGCTTTGTGTGCTAACAATGAAGTCTTGACCTGATTTGGGGGCCTCAGGCAGTTCTGATTGTGTAGGGCTAATGTAACCAGGTCTTTGACATTATTGCTTGTCCAGCGAAAGTATGTCAAGAGGAGGTGGAAATGAGATGGCCTGAATAAGATGGCATGATGGAATGTAAAAGTAAGCCTGCTTGCGAAAGAAAGGGGAAAAAAAAGGAATGAAACCACGATTCATATTGGACTATTGTTCCAAGTCTGTTTTGTTGCTTCATGGAACCGATCTTCCTTCTGTTTCTTTCTTTTAAAAATTTTGGCTAGTGGTACTGAAGTCCATCTCCCATCTTTCAGATTACTAGTTTGAGGCCTGTGGCTTGGACTCTTGGCAGGTATATATAAGGGGGGGGCAGACAACAGTGTGGGGTGGGGGGAACTTGACTCAGATTTTGTACGGGGCTGAAGTGACTCCTAGACCATTAATATGTCAAACCAAAGTGCCAACAGGACTGACCAACACAAGATCTTTATGGTACGTTTGATCAAAATTACAAGAGAGAGAAATACCCCAAAGCCATACACAATGTGCAGTGGCACAGAGATGGGAGGGTGAGGGGGCAGTGCAACCTGGGTGGCACTTTTTTGGGGGTGCCGCTGCTCCTTGCCTGTCCCCCTCACGTGCCATCACCCCTCCCCCACTCACCATTGCCCCACCCCACACCTCTGCCCCCACCCACTCCCACCCTACCCCGCTCACACCAAACTATGCCACTGACAATGTGTTTTTATATGTATCCTTTTATCAGTGCATTTCCAGCTATCTGAAGCTATGAAATGTCAATTTTTTTCAATCCTCCCAGGACTGATATCCATATTTTTGCTCATGGGCAACAAGTTTCTTTCCTGGAAACTCACCAGGAAGTAGCAACTTGTGACTCAGGGACCAGTACTGGTCTATGGACCATTGCTTTGAATAACGCTGCTGTAGAGGAATACAAAGCTAACTGCTCTGTCTATTGTCTGTCTCTCCTCCCCACAGCCTTCCTCTGTGATTAGGTTTGCTTTTGATCCTGTTGAACCTACAGCATACGAAAGACACCTACAGGCAATTTACATCTACATGGGGATAGCTTGGGGTAAAGAATAAAGGCTTACTGTGCAAAATGGGTGCTGTGCCAGGACTAATCAATACACGCCTGATGGATGGCCTGCCAGGAGTCTTTCAAGCACATCAATTCAGCTGCTAGATTTTCTGCTTGCTCACTGCTTAACAAAATAAATAGAGATGAATCAAGGTGTTTAACATTAAGCTCCAACTCAGGGCTTAGGTTGTTTAAAATGCACTGCAGCTCCTGGATTCCTTTTAAAGAATATTAAACTCTTGAGTTGTTTTTAACAGTGTGTGTGTAAAAAGCAGCAGAGGACTGGAACCTAAATATAAGGACATTTGCATGGAACAGACCTTTCTTTTGGGAAAATTGTTCTTCTTTTCAAAAGAATAAGGGGAACCATTTTGAATTCTTACACTAGAAGAAGACAGTTGGAGACTGGGAAGAAGCCAAAACTCATCCTCTCACCCTCACAATGCCATTATCTTTTTAATGATGGAACCCTATTTATGGAACATTCTCTTTATAGGTACTCATTTGATCCATTTCACAAAGCTGAAATCAATGGGACTAAAGTTAGGATTCTAGTATCTCATTGATTTTAACTCAGCTTAAATGCAATGAACTTTTCATACCATTTGGCCCAGCAAAATGAGATAATGTTAAATTTAAAATTGTTTAAATATGTAGACATGATACACAACAAGCAAACAAATAAATAGTCAGTTTTTCAGTATTTTGTTTTATTCCATGTCCAAATAAATGAATATTTCCTTCTCCAGCTCCAAATATTTGTCCATATTGAAATACTGTAAACACTTCCACTATTAATCAGCTGCTTATCTTCTGTTTAACACTATATCTTTGGTTTAGTCAGTAAGACTTAGTATAACAGCAACTTGTTTCTAAAATCTGTAGACAGGTCTTTGGTATCTTAGTTGGGTTACAGTTGAAGAGGGCTGTTGTTTCTCTTGTGTTTAAAGTTGGGTTTTAACATGTTTTACATGTTTTAATTGCACTTGAATTTTACACTTAGCTGCCCTGAATATCCTTGTTGGACAGAAAAGCTGGATATAAATTTAATAACTGAAATAGTACGTAAAATGAATACAATGCAAAATGAATATGAAAAATAATCTCTAGTAAGTTTTGAGATGGAGGGATGGGGGAATAGTTTAATATTTTCCTGGACTAAACTAGAATGACTGAACAGCAGTTTTGTTTCTGGTTTCTATACAGAGTTAGCAATTCTGCTGGAAAAATGGATATGTTGTTTTTGTTGTGGTGGTAATGATGCTGTGCCTTCAAGTCATTTCCAGCTTTTGGCAACCCTAAAGTGAACCTATCATAGGGTTTTCTTGGGGCTGTTTGATATGCCCAAGATGCTAGCAGTAATAGGTCTTATTTCAGGTTTCTTGTTCATTTCTGGATGAAAAATGGATAAAATATGACCACATTTGGAAATAGTTCCCAATAGCATAGGCAAACCCATTGAGTGGTCTTGAGGAAGCAGAAAAGTATATACAGAAAAGTTACATTTTTGGAAGGATTTGTGCTGAGGAATTGCTGAGCTGTGGTCATGTAGCACAAAGGGGTGCAAGAAGGGTGAGGTCATTTAAGTAACTGACGATGGGGTTTGATTTTGTTAGTTTATCCTTTTGTAGAAGAGGGAACAAAGACAGATGTAGCCACAAGTAATTGCTTTTTGTGGGCAGATGACCTTTTAAATACAATCCTTTCCATTTTAAGGGAAAAGCTCCAGTTCATTGCTAGATTGTGGCAACTAGTATCTGTCTGTAGAACAGTAGATCCAAAATAAGTTTGACTTCCAACTGTAAAGGAGCTATCCACAATGAACTTTATCCTCAAAACTGGCTGAGCACCTTGGATAGCTCCTTCCAAGTCCACGGAGTGGATTCACCATCATACTAACATGAGAGTTTCCAGATCCAACTGATGAACATTTCTATGTAAATGATACTAAGTTCAATGTATGACATTCCCAAGTAGGACTGGGAAAGCCTTTTACCTGAAACCCTGAAAAGGCTGCAGCTGGACAATATTGAACAAGATTGACCAATGGTCCAAGGATAGCTTGCTATATTGCCTTTAGATCTTGAGGAATTTCACACACCACACAAATAATTCACCATATGTGCATGGTATGAATTCATGCATAATTCTCACTAACTGTATAGTTGCAGGGTATCTAGAAATCTGAAGTTCCCTGTGAGATTAGGAATCAAGTCTTTGGCTGCCAGATTCTATTTTGCTGACTATGCTTTTATGAGTAAGTGGCACCTTTAACTATAATGACATTTAGATAAATAGGAAGCACTTCTTCTAAGTTCCAGACCAATGCACTCATGATGGCTTGACAAAAGAGAAGGAGCTGGAACATAAATTAAACATCTTAAATTTTGAGCAAATTCAATATGGTTGGATTGCCAATAGGCAAGAGACACAAAATGGTGCTGATATATATGTAATTGTTACACATTCCCCCATGGACCTGCACAGGGAAAGCTGAACATTTGTTTTGTATTGTTTTCTGATAATCTCTTCCCAGAATTTACTAATTCCTTCATGAGTTGAATAGGAAGGACTTGAGATTTTAAAATGTTGACTTTGGGAGAAAGTGACACTCACAGATTCATATATTCAGGCTGTGGGGTTTGAATCCTTGTGTATTCAGCTATGGTGATAAATTGGAAGGACTGCCTCTTTTTCTCTCTGATTAAATCTTCCCTTTAACAGGAACCCAGGTACCATCTGATATTCTCCATACTGGGAACAATGCTACCTACAGAATTTTCCCAGGATCAATGGGAGAAAATTTCATTTGTTTTGTTTCAGTAAGTATTTGCCAACATTTGCAAATTTCTTTGGAAATTCACGGACCAGAATTTCAGAGTTGTTTTTTCTTTAATGGATGTCAGTAGAAGAAAACCTGACAAGTTTGATAATTCCTATTCCTGCATGATAAGAAAATTTCAGTGCAGATTCTTTCAACAGAAAGTGACTTAAAGATTGTGAGAACATTTAAAATAACATTGTTTTTTCCAAAATCAAACAGCATGTCTTTAGAAACCGCCTCTTTTTTTCCTGTTAGCTTGATTCAAAAGGATAGACTCCTATCTAACTCTCTGAGTCCTTCAAAGCATTAAATTCATTCTTTTACTCCTGCTTTGTTGTTATGTACCTTCAAGTTATGAAGCTACCATGGGGTTTTTTTTGGAGCTGAGAGTAGCCATTTCTGCATTAGCCTGTTATGGTGCCATTATTCCACTTTCAACAGCCTATGGAATCCTGGTGTTTGCAGCTTAGACTAAACTGCAAACACCAGGATTCCATAGGATGTTGAAAGTGGACTAATGGCACTATAACAGGGTAGTGTGGAAATGGCCAGTGTGTGACATGCCCAAGGTCACCCAGTAGGTTTCCATGGACAAGTAGAGAATCAAACCCTGGTCTCCAGGGTCATAGTCCAATGCTTAAATTATTATATCACACTATCCACCCAAATGAGAGCCAGTGTAGTGTAATGGTTTGAGTGCTGGGTGATCTTGGGTGTGTCACGCACACCCAGCACCAGAAAATTCCATGATAGGGTCTCCTTAGGGTTGCAATAAGTCAGAAACAACTTGAAAACACACAACAACAACAACAACAACAACACAACCAACTCCCCATCAAAAACCACTTGTACACTCATTTGCAGTATAATTATGTGGAATGTCCCTCTGTAGTAAGCTTACTCTCAGGAAGGCAGATATAAAATTTCTGCCAAGTAGTACACCTAGCTCTAAGGTGTACCAACTGTACAGGGTTACACTTGGGCACCAAGATTCCTTTACTGACAAAAATCCCTTTGTGCTTGCCAAAATATTCTTCTGCTGGCAGAACGCTCTTCTGTCAGCTCTCAGAGATCTGATAACAGAACAACCTTACCCAGCTGGCAGAAGAATCAAAGTAGGAATGAGGAAGGAACCCACTTATGCTGGATTCAAATCTCCCCTAGCTGATGCTACAATGTCAAACCAAAGTTTGGCCAAAGTAAAGGTAATCCTAAATTACATCCCTAGGAAGAGTCTGGATTCAGCACTGCTTTAGCTGTCCTAGTATCAGCTCAGCTTCAGGGCTATGACTGTGGTGTTAACTAAGCATCTTTTGCTTATCACTGTCTGATTACTTTTTGCTACTCAACGTCAGCAGATGCTATGTCTTCATTTTGCAGAGCGTTACACACTGTATTGGTCCTCCATCCCCTCACCATTAACAACTTCTACCTGCATTTTCTTGAGACAGAAGTGAATTCCAATCCTGGGAATGAATGAATAGATAGATAGATAGATAGATAGATAGATAGATAGATAGATAGATAGATAGATAGAAGATTTAGTGGACATTCTAATCAGGAAAGGCCTTTATTATTTCTCTCCAAGTAGGACAGAGCTGACACAAGAAATGCCCAACTCTATCAAGGTACAACTTAATCTACTACCCTCTAGTGACTTAACAAAACAGTGGCACTATCCATAACCACATCTACTATGCACCACAGAGGTTAGGAGAGATGAAAGGACAGTTTTCTTTTTAGAGAAAAGTAATGAGTTTCATAGCCAGGATGAAGTAAATATAATGTGATTACTGGGGCTGGCCCTAAAATGTCGGTCAACCTGCTTCAGATGAACTGGGGCAAGGTTAAGATAGGAATTGATATTCAGATTAGAAAAGCAAGGTGTTGTAAAGAATCCACAAGGGGGAGCAGATTGCTGGGGCTCTGTTTCAGTCAGGAACATGTCCTATGGTGTTCCTGTATAGGTTTGAGCCAGGAGTTTCCTCTTTTTAGATCAGGGGGAGCCAAAATTTGTATTCTTGGAAATTGTCTAGTTTTCCAGACAATGGTTCAAGGGAGGCTTCCCAGCTTGATGTCATTCAGTGTCTTGGACTTCTATAAATATTTAGATTATAGGAGTGGTTTTCAGACTTTTTATCCCCATGACCCCCTTTACATCTACATACAGATGCCATGCCCCCATATCCTGTTCTCCTTCCCTGTCTCTCTCTCTCTCACACACACAGGCACCTCATGCCACTCACACTCACCATCTTAATGCTGAGCTCTCATGCTCTGTGCCACTTCTCTTCCCTTTCCTTCCCCAAGCAACAGCTTTGTGGTCGCTAAGGGGCAAGCGCCTGCTGTGTCAATGACAGAATGTTTGGAGAAGCTGAATGAGAAAAGCATTAAAAAAGGGAAGCCAATTTTTGCTCTGTCTGAGGTTGGAGGAAGGCAAAATGGAGGAAGATGCTTTGTATCATGCTTTTGCAGGGACCAGTCAATCCTCAATGGTGTGCACATGCCCTTCTTCCCTCCCTCCCTCCCACCCACACAGTCTTGCCCTTCTTTTTCATGTTTGCTGTATTTTCGGCCTGATTTTTCCTGAGCCTCCTTAAGCAACTATGGTGTCCCCCCATTAGGATCAGTCCCCACAATTTAGGAACCACTGGGTTATAGAGCTGGCGGGGTGAGGTGGTCCCACATTTTGGTTGTTGCTTATATTAAGCAGGAAATAATTGACATTAATCGACCTGTAGCTCCTGAAAGCTGAAAAGAGTGCTTTAAATGTAGAATAAGTATGCACTGCATCAGCAATGATTTATATGGAAAACAAATATATGTTTTCTTAGCTATATGCCTGACAGTGGTGGTACTTTGTGAGCTACAAATTGGTCTAATAAAACAGTTGTATCATAATTTTACATAGCCTTTCCCCCCATGACACATGCAAAATACAAGTTAAATAAATGACTTTACAGTTTTATTTTCTCTGCTTTTCAAGATAAACGGCTTCTTTATTATATTGTCTTTCAAATGCTCAGTATCAATTTGAGTCCTATTATGTTCTTTGGCAGAAAATAATCGGTTGGATCCACACTAACATTTTCATTCATGGAAAGCCCCAGGATCCACATAGTTTTTCCCCTCAAGGAAAGGAGTTAGGAAGTGGTCTCAGATAATTTTCCCTTCTTCTTGGAGCCCTCCTGTTTCATTTTTAAATGCCATGCCAGACAGTCCCCCCTCCACCCTCCAAAGCACTCTTTCAGGAGGCAAGGGAGATGGTGGGGCGGGGGGACAGGAGGAACTCTTCTGGCCTATTCCTGCAGCATAGGTAGAATTTTGCTAAGCATTATATTGGGCTAGATGAGTCAATGATATGACTCTGTATAAAGGAACTCCATGTGCTTATGGTATGTTCAGATATTCATAAAAATGAGAAAAGTGAAATTCTATCCTAAAATCTCTAGAATAGTTGAAGGAACAATAAACTTCTTTAGCTTCTGAGAAAGAACATATATCTCTGTGGTCAGATAAAGAATGTATGTACTGTTTACATACTTTCCAGCCATACCAATTTGGCAGCAACAGTATCTGTCAGTCCTCTGTCATCCTTTTTCAGCTGCTTTTAAAACGTCCCAGTTTCTCTCCCCTCCTCTTCCTCCTCCTCCCACTTTCCCACTTTATCCTTTACTCACTTTAGTTATTGAAAACTGAGGGCCTTTCCGCACTACACTGTTATGGTGCTATTATTCCACTTTCAACATCCTGTGGAATTCTGGGGTTTACTCAGTAGTTTTGTTACTGCGGTTATCTGGCCCAAGCCCAAGGTCTACAATTTCATATTGGATATGTTTAAGATTTCCACGTGGCACTCCATAAGATGAACTCCACGTGTCTGAAAGGGTCATGAAAAGCCCGTGTAGGCAGGCACGGCCGCATGGCCTTCATTATGCACACTAGGTCTAGGCCAGTAAACAACCATTTGCCGCACAGCCGGTAGTGCCCTCCAGACACAGCCGATCATTAAGCAAATGCAAGGGCTCTCAGCCCCGAACTGCTTGCTCTATACAAACACTAAGCGCTCCTCATCTGCATACTGTTCTAACAATTGGCAATGCTGACTAAATCTCATCAATTCTGATTTTGACCTTTTGAAGGCTTTGTCTCCATTCAAATCCTTATTGTTCTTCTCAGGAGAGGGCTTGCCTCAAGGTACAATCTTCCCTATAAAAACCCCAAGTTTTAGCTCCTTGTTGGAACGCTCGTGCTTTGCATCCCAAGCTGCTGCCACTCTGTTTGGCGAACCTCCCCTCAGACTCCACGTGCTGAGCTACTACGATCCCCAGCATCAAACTCTATTTCTCCTATCTCGGACTGCAGGATCAGGTGGAGTATCACCCCAGAAAACCCTCTGAAAACCCCTATCAATTTTCCTCAGTTTCTGCTTCTATAATTCTTGGATGAGTGCGTGAGTGCGTGTATCGTTGTTTGCTTAATTAAGGAAAGTTTAATAAAATCTTTTAATTGAACAACTTGCCTAGTTCTTGTCACAGCCCAACCCCATAAACATAGGGTTAAAGATCTCGCTACGTTACCCTGCCTCTCGTATTGCTAGTTTGTGCTCCTTGCTAATTCCCCCAACTTAGTAATATTTGGAGTGTATTTAGGTGTCCCTCCCGGGACCCGCAGAAATCTGGGTAACAGTTTACTCAGTAGTTTACTGAGCTGAAAGAGCTCTCGGGCTGAGAATTCTAAACGCCATTCCATAAACTGCAATCCCCAGGATTCCATAGGATGTTGAAAGTGGAATTATAGCCCTATAGCAGTGTAGTGTGGAAAGGTCCTATGTTCAAAATGCAAAAGTAGTTTGTATTCAGTTAACTCAGTGGGTTGGGAGAAGAGAGAAAATGAGGGCATGGGATTTTGACCTCACCAACAGGGAAAAGGAAACTGCTGCAGCCTCTCCAAGCTTGTGTGTTTTTCCTCATTAATAACTTTTGCCATCTTGACCACATGTATCCCAGTTTTTATCTGTGAAATGTTGGAGTGCATGTATTTATACTCCAAATATACCATTTTGTCTCTAAGGTCAAATTTGTCAGTTTCCTGCAAAACCTAACCATTGGGCAGTTCCAGCTGGCTTTTGCTCATAGCATGGCCCTCTGTTCACCGGATGAGCTGCCCTGGCATTATTTTAAAACAGTTTCAAATCAACAAACAAGCAAAAAGCAAGAGGATTAACATACAAATGAACAATACAATCTATTTACTTGTTCAGGTTAAAATACAAAACATAAATAACAGAAGTAAACATACAATTTATCTAAGTAATATAGTCAACCAGGAAAGTGAACAGTGATTCAAAAATGCTGGTCTCCTGTCTGGAAATATGTGGGATCTGATATCCCACAACCAATCTGCCATCTGGATGCTGGTAAACTAATCAAAAGAGAACAAATTACACAATGCATGCAAATGTATGAAGGTACATGCATTGTTTAAGAATATGTTTTAAAGGCTGTATAATCCTAGAGGGGACAGGACAAGAAGGATGGTCCAGTCCAGGGCTCAATTTGATAAAAGATGTGACTAATATGCAAATTATGAGGAAGTCAGGTTTACTCTTCAGATGAAGCTGACTGTCTGTAAATATTATGCCTGTTATCACGTAATGAAAAGGGACATTTTAGGACATATGTTTAACAGGGGGTGTAGTTTTGATTCAAGGGATCACACTGCTTCTGCATTTGTTAAGCCAAGATTTAAAAAAAAAGTTCCCCTCAAAGCTTCCTCTCTCTGTCTCTCTCTCTATATTTTGGAACAGCAACAGACATATTGTAATGCCTCTGGTTATGCAGCTCACCTAATTACTTTTCTTTGCCCAGACATCTTCTCTTGCACCTAGGAACTGGCAGGTATGATATGAAGTGCAGAAAGGGAGGCCTTCTTGGTAGCTGCTCCTTGACGGCCAATCGAAGATGAATTCATTTGCTCTTCCCACTCCCTTGGCATTCAACAGTATTTTTATTCAAGTAGGTCTTTGTCTTATATGCCAGTCTACAGTTGAAGAAGATTGGGTGATAGCTGTGGTTTTTATCATAACATTTTATAGTCAGTCATAATTTTACTGTAAGTAGCAAACAGCCGTTATAAAAATTTATTACAAATATCACCATTGGTCTTTGCACAGAAGCATAAGGCCAGAGCCAAGAATCTAGCCCTTCTAAACATTACGTTTTTGTTACACACCTAATAAAAAGCAGTTTTTCCGAGGGCAACTACCCCATCATCCTAGTCAACAATGGGGAGATATATTTCCCCCCAATACTGGAATAATCACTAAATCCTATAACAAAATGGGCAATATCCTCCACAATTGAAGAATTACAAAAACAGTAATGTAATTTTCTACTATACTTCCTCTAAGTTTTTAAAATCTAAAGTACTAACTCTACTGTATACATTACCTATCTGTCTTAGTAATACCAAATTACATCTGCAATTATTAAATCACTTAAATTTCAAAACCAAAAATTGACGGATTTCCCCAATTACTCTTCACATATTATATCATCCTCCCTCCCAGTCTTTCTTACAGTTACTTAAATTATCCTTTTTAATCAAAACTTTCAGTCTGCCCTTTTTGGACAATATACGTTCTGATGTCTGCTTAAATGTCACCTTTTACCAGTAGAACAGAGAAAACTTAGGGGCTTCAGTTTTTACCAACAGTAGTCTCCTTTCAGCCCAAATGGTTGACTTTTTTGTGGAAAATGGAACAGAAGTCTTCACAAAAATTTATTTTGAGCTCTTTCGATTGGCTCTAATTTGGCCACAGCCAAATGTTGAGGCCCTGTGTAATAACTGTGTCAACATCCTAACATGGTATAATTCAAAAACTGATTGCACAAGCTTATCTTCTTTAGTACAATGTAGCCATAGTAAACCACTGAAAATCTCATCAGTCAGCAAAGCATTAGTGTGCACTTGGAGAGACCAAGGGCCTTTTGACACTACACTGTTATAGTGCTATTATTTCACTTTCAACATCCTGTGGAATTCTGGGGTTTGCAGTTTAGGGAGGAGGGCCCTTTTCGCATGCATTTTTTTTTGCGCGACCGCCCCTTGAGCATCGCGTGAATGGGAGCGTTACTCCGTACGACGCACTCCCACTTGCGCGACACTCACGAGGCTAAAGCGGGGTACGCGCACATTTTTTATTTTTGACTGTAAGTCGAAAATACTGCACGCTCGCGCAATGCTCGCAGTGCCCTTGCGCATTTACCTGCATGCGGTGCTTCGGCGAGCCGGGCCGGTGCTTCCTTCCCCCAGCGCAGCCTCCAGCTCCCAGACTGCGCTGCGGAAGGAAGGGGCGGGGCGCTAGCGCGACGGTTGCGCTACCAGGAAGCCGATGCAGGAGGCAGAAGGGCTGTTGTGAGCGGCTCGCGTGAGCGCCGCTCCCCACTTCTGCGACGAAGGTAAGGTGCGAAAAGGGCCTTAGAATTCTCAGCCAGAGAGCTCCTTGGTCTCAGTAAACCACAAACCCCAGAATTCTACCAGATTTGGAAAGTGGAATAATAGCACTATAACAGTGTAGGGCAGAAAAGCCCCAAGTCTGTCTTTGTTGGAATATAACCCCAAGATAATTAAAGGAAGAGGATTGTTCCAAATCGTTTCAGCCCATATTCCAGTTGCAAATTTGCTTAAGTCTACCACCTACTAGTACCTTGGTTTTGTTTATGGGGAGCTATTCATTTTGGCAGTAGTAATTAAATTGCCTTAACAGTCTACATAGTCCTACCTGAGCATGAGATACTAGAATAGCACCGTTGACATAAAGGACGATCATCATTTTGTCCCACTTTTCCTGGGAAATAACAATTGCCCTTTAGGAACTTTATAATATCATTTTTAAAAAGATTTTTAAAAAAGGGAGCAAGTAAGCAGCCTTTCCTGATTCTTGTTGTCACAGGTACCATGATGGATAATTTTCTCTGCCGGCCCACTCTGTTTTCAGGAGATGTCTCTGAGTACAGGCTCATAATACAATTAAACAATTGTGGATCAGTCCCCAAAGTTTGTAGCTTGATCTACAGGTATCTCCTAGGGATGGAACTGAAGACTACTTTTAAAACAACAAAAGCAACAAAAAATTTTTTGGAGAGTCCCAACAAATATTTATCTATTATGAGCTTAAGTAGGAAGTGCTGAATACCAAGCATGAAAACTGGTGCAAGTGAAGATTTTTTTCTCTACCCAGTCCTTCAGTTTCTCTTATTATTCCAAGATTTTGTATTTTATCTGTACTTTATTATTGTGAGGTAAGCACATTTTTTGGCAGCAAAGTAGAGGAAGGAAGGAAGGTGAGTAGGTAGGTAGATGGGTGCATAATCTTCATATTGGAGAGGGTGAGGCTCACAGAGCACTTTTAATACTCTTACATCAGCTTTTGCCAACCTGTAGACATGTAGAACTATGGCTCACATCATCCCCAGTAACCATGGTTGTGCTGGCTGGGGATGGAGGCTGCTGCAGTCTGGTACATCTACAGTCCACCAGGCCAAGGAATGCTGTCATAGAAGCCCTGATGAGGTGGATCTTTGGTGCTCTCCTCTACTTCCTAACCCGCTCTTCTGTTAAAAATGTCAGTTCATAGAAGCTTGATCTAGTCACGTAAAAGTTCTAATAGCTGTTGATTCCATGAATCATGAAACCTTCACAAACAGCATTTCTTATTATTGATGTTAGTGCTGTAACACAGCAAAACATGACTGAAGAACATTAGTATGTTTTCTTTTCCTCACCTTTTGTGTCCCTCCCAGCTTCTAAATTCTAATTTCCCAGGACCTTTTTTTCCAGATCATTTCTTGATCGTTTCAAAGGATGTTTCTGAATATGTAAGTCATTAAAATTACAGGTAATAAATCAGAATGTCTGCCTTATTAATTTGTGCCATGCCTCAGAATAACTAAATATTAATGCATACTGGATAAGAAAATGAACAGAGATTAATTTTGTCTCTACACATTTAATATAGTCATTGATATATTAGCCCATCCATTGATGATCAGATATGGTTATTTATTGTCAAACACGATCACTGGGACGCCTGAGCCAGATCAACAGATGATTTAAGGGAGTGTTGGTCCATGGATGGGCTTTTCCGCACTTTGGGAGGAAAACGGGGCAGTCCGTTACTCACCGGACTGGCACGCTCCCCCCGGCGATCCATGCTGATCCGTAACAGCGCATGCCCACGCTACACACTCTCTGGGGACGAAAATGGAGGCTTCCAGTTGGTGGAGAGCCTCCACCAACCGGAGAAGCTCGCCAGCTGGAAGCCCACCCCAGGAAGATCTGCAGCCTTGCGCTGGCGTGAGCCTGCACATCTACACATTAGTGCAGCGACGGATTGGGGCACGCTGGGCTATTGAAAGTCCTCTTTTAATCGGTCTTTCAATAGCATGGGGAACCACCAGTTCTGGTCGTTCCAGATCGGGCTGAAGTCCGGACATACATTAAGTAGTCCGGACCCAGTTCACCCCCAAGTGCAAACATCCTCGCTGGAGGATGCGCTGCCCCGTTTTAAAAATAAAATGCGGAAAAGGCCGATATCAGTGCTGCTTTATACCAAAGCAAATTTGAAGTTACTATAACTGGCCACATGGACAGCCACTTTTACCACAATTATCCCAAAAATGCAAGAGCAAAAGGACCTGGATCTTCATTATGACTAACCTTTTCCAGTGAGACAGATCTGTCTCTCTCTCAGGTAGGTCAGAAAGCTGAAAGCAGTTAGGGAGGAGGTGAACGGAACAAAAATGCAGAGTTTGGAAGCAAGTAACATTTTCCCATCTGCCACAACTTCTTCCTTGAAAGATATGCTTGCTGTTTTTGGCTGGACACCTCTTCCCACAGGCATTCGCTTACCGGGAAAGGATAGGGGGAGAACGAGAGACAACTGGGAATCATCTCCATGAAGAAAATGACATCTTCCTAGACCTTCTATGGATGTCTATGAGAATCGTATCCTCTCTCTGTTGTTGTCTGGCTGCCTGTCATCTTTCACCCCACTCACCCTCCTCTGCCCACTAAACACCCATGGAGAGAGGAGCCCCATACCCACCCAACTGTCCCAGTTTCTCAGGGACCGTCTTCGTTAACCCTCTGTCACCCCACATTTTCAGTTGCTTTTAAAAGGTTCTAATTTCTTTCTTCTCCTTCCACTTTCTTCCTTTGCCTTCAACTTGCTTTAACTATTGCAAACTGAGGCCATTTCCACAGTACACTGTTACAGTGCTATTATTCCTCTTTCAACATCCTGTGGAATTCCGGGGTTCGTCGTTTACTGAGGCCAAATAACTCTCTGGCTGATAATTCTAAATGGCCCTCCCTAAACTGCAAACCCCAGGATTCCATAGGATGTTGAAAGTGGAATAATAGCACTATAACAGTGTACTGTGGAAATGGCCTGAGTTCAAAGTGAACAAGTAGTTTGCACTCAATTAACTCAGGTGTGGGGAGAGAAGAGGAGGGGCAGAATCTTGACCTTCCCAGAAGATTCAGGCAAAAGCCAACTGTTGTAGCCTCTCCTGGCTTTGGTCGCTCCTCTTTAACAACTTTTACCGTCCTAACCACACTCTGGTGTTGCTTGGTCACAAATGTCCTGGTTGCCGTCTGTGAAATGCTGGAAGGCATGGAGCCCAGCCAAAAAACAGGTAGATCAAGTGCTCAAGTAGAAGGGAAGGCTTTTAATTATACCTGGTGAAATTGATGATCTCTCAGTGCGATGTAGGATCTCAGACTCACTTTTTGGGTGTAATGGTGGTATCAATACTGTTTCTTTAAAAGTAACATAACTGGTAATAGCATGCTAATTTTTATTGTTTGTCGACGACATAGCAATTCATAGCAATTCAGCAATTCATAACTTTTGTTAAATAGAGAAACAGTGAGCCAGGATGGTGTAGTGGTTTGAACGTTGCACAATGACTCTGGAGATCAGGATTTGAATCCCCACTCAGCTGCGGAAACCCACTGGGTGGGTCGCATTCTCTCAGCTTCAGAGGAAAGCCCAGGGAAACCCCCTCTGAACACATCTTGCCAAGAAAACCCTGTGATAGTTCACATCAATCAGTAATGCCTTGAAAGCACACAACAACAAACACAAGTTTTTCAAAAAATGTTGGTCGAAGAAGAAAGCCACTGCTGCTGCTTTTCTGACAAGTAGCTCCTAATGAACCTATACTAGTCAGACTGTTTGATTCCTGGTCAAGCTGGCAATGCAATTGGCAAAAAGGGGAAGTCTGTGTGAGAACAGAGGAAGGGGATGTGTGACCCATTGTTACCAGGCCGTACACCTCCATGCTTTGATATGGTCTAATTGGCAAAACATATTTATTGGTAGATATGTTGGCATGAAATAAAAATTATATATACTGACTGGAAGCCATGTGGAAGAAGGGATCCTTGCTGAAAAACAGGCCAAAAGGTAACCCCAGTGTGGTCAGGTTAAAAGTTCACAGAAATTATCCAAGAAAGCCTGACTTAATGACTCTGAGCTAATCCTATCAACTGCCAACCTCAGAAAACAATAAGGTTCCCAAGCGCAGAGGCAAGGACTTCTATGGTGTGAAGCTTGATTCAGAAACCCCCACTCAACCAAAACACTGAAGCAATCAGTCTATTCCAGACCCCATTGTCTGTGTTGCAACTCCCATTGTCCACTAGGCTGGGAGAGCAATCAACTCACACCCCCTCAGGGAAGAAAACAGAGTATATAAACCCTTGGTTTTGAGAGGTCAGATGAAATGCTGGACCCCACTACTCACTGGACCTTTTGGCTCCCTGGTGCGGTCCACGGTGCTCCGGAGCAGTGCGTGCTCGTCAATACGCACTGCTCCGGCATCCCAAATGGTGGCTTCCGGTTGGTCAAGGGTCACAACCAACCGCTGAAGCTTGCCAGCCTAAAGCCCGCCCCCAGGCAGATCGCAGGCTCGCATTGGTGTGAGCCTGTGAATCTGCATAAAGGAGCAGGCTCGCAGTGGCGCGTTGTGTGCTTTTGAAAGACTGGAAAAATCAGGTCTTTCAAAAGCGCGCTGGAGGACCACTTGGGGTCGTTCTGGACCGGACTGAGGTGCGGATCTACCTTAAATAGGTCTGACCCAGTCTGGTCCGAGGTGCAGACCTCCTCCTTGGAGGACGGAACACACCGTTTCAAAACCCACCTGTGGAAAAGGCCTATGTCGCTCTTAATCCTGATCTGTCTACCCTTAGACAGAAGTCTAAGTCACATTTCACACTCTTCAACTACTCTTCTGGAATGGTAACTATATAACCTCAAACCCTCAGTCTCTCTCTCTCTCTCTCCATATAATTTTTCCTCCCTTTCTCCTTCAGTTAGCTCTTGTGTGAACACTTGACTGTTTGTATTTTGTGTGCATGCAGAAGTGAATTCCCTCCAATAAAAACACATTTTTAGCTTACTTTTGAATCTTTGGCTGGTTCTTTTCCTGCATGAGCCTATAAACACTGTTAGGGAAGGTCTCATTAAGTTACCTCCCTCTCGCAAGCCTCCTCTTTGAGTTAATTCATTCCCCACTTTTACAAGAGGTATCTGTCATCACGGAGTAGCCCTTGTGGCACCTACTTTTTGGGGTAACACCATTGCACTGAGGAAGGACAGAAGAAGACTAAGAACTAGTGAAACTACATAGGCCTCTGATGGCCATGTAGCTATCTTTAATGGTATCCTCAGCTCCTGAACAGAAATTGGAAAAGTTACTTTTGGGGGCCATCACTCCCACAAACCTGAGACACTCCAAAAAAGTGACATTTTGAAACTCTGCTCCTGAGAGGCCTGCTGGATATTAGTGAGGTGAACACTAACCTTGACATAGGCCTCTATGTTACCCTGTATGTTGGGGGTCCCAGAAGGGGTGCCCAAATAACCAAACAACAACACAAGATGGGGAAATTAAGCTTGAGCACTCTCTTAAGCTAACGAGAGGCAGGGTAACTCTAGCTAGGATCTTTTACCCTATGTCTACGGCTTCAGGTCAGAGAGCGTAGTCAGACAAGGTTTTAAAATAGCAAAAATAACATTTGTTGAGGACAAACAACATAAAAGACACCACATGCACACAGCTAATTAGAAATAGAAATGGAGAGCTTTTGGGGAATGGGTAATACGACACCTGGTCTCGTAGTCCTGGAGAGAAGATGAGGTTGCAGGGGAAGAAAGCTCAGTGCGGTTCGCTGAGGGGAGCTCACTGGACAAACCGACAGCAAGTCCAAAGTAGTCCAAAAAGGCAGGCAGACTCAGTTACTGGAAACTGAGGGGACAGGTTGCCAAACACAGTGGCAGCAAGGCTGGATGAAACTCAGGAGCGATCTGAGGAGGACTTGGAAAAGGGAACCTTTTATAGGGTGGATTTTACCTACAGGCCATGCCATGCTTGGTGAGAACAAAGGAAATTTGTAGCTGGACAAAGGTGTTGGAAAAGGTCAGGTTTTGCATGATGAGCTTAGCGCTGGATGACAATAGTATGGCCAGTATGCTAATGGCCCAACATAAAGGAATGACTCGGCACTTGGCTGTGCGTCTTTGTGTAGATTCGCGCTGAGCAAGGCTGGTTTGCAAGAAGGTTTTTCCTGAAGCATCAGAGAGGCTTAAGTTGCCTGCCTAAATGAGGTTTGGAATTTATAACCATTAACAGCCGCATCTAATACATGCTTGTCCGGTGGACCTCTGCAAACACATGAAGCGGGATGGCAGAGAAAGGTCAAGTAAAGGCCAAATTATTTGATACCAAAAAGGATATCTAGTGCTCTCACCAGACATATCATAACCGCAGTAACATCTAGTAGATGGTTGTAAAGGATCTTCAGAGTATTTCTACAGATTTCATGAAAAGCAGCCCTATCGTAAGCCAGACTCTGATTTTAGCATCTGGTGGCTTATTTTATCTTGGCTTATTTTGCTTCTCCAGATCAACTCATTGGCCAGACATGTTAACAGGGTACAGGAGCAATTGGCTGCAAAGAGAGATGAAAGAAGCAATTGCTTGTAAAGAGGGATGGGATGAGCAGGGTGAAGTGACAGGTAGAGAAAGGCAACCAGAAGCTCCTATTGCTCTATGATACAGAGCTGGCCTTACTATTAGGAGAGTGAGGAAGCTGGCCCAAGAAGGAAATTTGGAGTGGGGGAAGAAACAGCATTTGTGGTGAGGTGCTGAAAAATATGATTGCATATATAATAGTCTATTCTGCAGATCTTGAATATATTACCATTTGGACTAAAACTCCCATAACCCCCAGACAGCATGTCCACCAGGGAATTGTGGCCCCAAAAGTAACTTGCCTATACTCTGGTCTTCTAAGCTGACCTCCTGCCCGTATGTGACATTATTCCAAGTGCTGAAGTTATGTTTATTTCTCAGGCCAGGTAATTTCTAAATGGGAGTAGGGAGGATAACAAGCAGAGGTTGGAAAGTTTATTTTTTGGGAATACACCTACCAGAATCTCACAGGCACCATTGTCAATGGCCTGTGGCTACTGGTCATGAGAAGTTTCTTCTTGGAGAAACTTCTGGTTGAGAATTCTGAGCTAAGTTCATACCTGACAAACAGACACTTAGCTCCTAGGCATATTTGACAAGGAGATAACAAGCAGAAGCTGGAAAACTTACCTTTTGGGGGAGTATCTCTCCTAGGCTCTCCTGGCCAGTATGAAGGCCTGCATTTCTAGAACAGCATCTCTGACACTGGTGAAATTATTCATCAAATGAAAGATGACTAACGCATCTGTTGGCAACAACTGGTGCTTACGGTGATCCCCACAGTCTCTTCTCAGAGAGAACAAAGAACTCTCCTCTCCTCCCCTCCACCTCTTCAAACCTCATCATGAATGACAACTCATTGCTTTATTAGGCAGCATCAGAGCAGAAAAATAGCTTTACATGAGTAGTTTCTTTCTCTATAGGCTTCCAAATGATTCCAGCCCCGCTTATGACCATTCAGTAAAGCAAAGTTACTACTTGAGATGGCAGATAATGGAGACTGGGGACATTTGAGGAAGCAAGTGATTGTGTCTGCCCTTTCTGTCTCCTCCTCAAAACTAGCCTGCTTTTCAGTGGAGGACATTGTTCCATCACCACTGTTGAAATAACAGACAACTTCTAATCTGGTTGGCTTCTAAAGATGTAAATATTCATCATCGTTAAGTACCACTACAAGGAGGCGTATCTCAGCATGTTTTTCACATCTCAAAAAGTTACAAGGATTCTTGTACGTTTTTCAATTGTTTGTTTTTGTATTCCAGGTTTTTTTCTTTTTGTGTGTGTATGTGTGTGTGTGTAAAATTTTCTCTTCTGCCAAAAAGTGGTATTTTGTTCAAGGTACATTTTTGTGGAAAAATACACTTGCTGAAAATACATCTTTCTCTCTCTATTTCTCTTTTAAAAAAATCAGCAAAAAAATCCAGAAATGTAAAAAAAAATCTTTGGACAAAAATGTACAAAAATCTTCACCCATCATGAAGAAAATGCTTGTAATTTTGACATTCTCTTCACAAATGAAGTAAGAAAAGATGTCTGTCCCTGTCAGCTTCTGTAGATGGAACACAATAGGTGGTGTTATCTTATCCCGTGACTCAGATAGCAAAATATCCTCAGCAGACCCTTGTCTCTTTGTAAATATTTGATTGTTGCAGATCACTTCAAAGGAGATGTAAAATGGCTCTGTTTGAAAGAAAGAGATGTGAAAGCAAGCACAAGGGAGCATAATCCATATCATTTGCTATGCTTCTCCCAGAAACATTCTGTAGATCTGCTCATACAAAGAGAACTTATTAGTATCAGATCTAATACATTGTTCTGGCTGTGTGGAAGAGAAAATGGGGTATGTGATTGAAATGACACAATTGCTAAGCTAGACTTTCAAAAATAGCATTGCTGGTAACACTGGTGGCCTCTACAGAGTGATGACTAGGGGCTTCCATTTCAGTGGGAAGTTGAATCTAGGTTTTAGTTTGAACTAAAAGAACTATCCAAGATGCTGAACTTACTCTAAAAATAGGTTCAACACTTTAGGTAGATCCTTTGAAGTTCAGAACAAATATAAAAAAAAGAGAGAGAGAGAGAGAGAGCAGATCTACCAATTCACTGACATGAAAACCACCAGCTGCCTCTGAAACTATACCACAAGCACTGAGAAACAGATAGGAGGTGACAGGAGATTGTGATCCTTGGAGATCTCACAAACCAATCATATGGAAAAGTGCTAGAAGTAGGCTGTGATACCATCCCACATCTTTTCAGGTGGGATTTGCTCCATTCCCCTTTCCAGCAAACATTATTAAGACCAGCTATTCCATCCTTTTTTCCATCTTCTCCTTCATCTATTGATCTTCAGAGTTAAAGAAATGAGAAAGAGCTGAACGAACTTAGTGAATTTGAAAGTAAGGCTTCCATGAGCATCAATATACTTATTTTTTTAAAAAATGATACCCTGTCTATCCATCATAGATGTAGCATTCACAAGGAGACTTACAAGGAATAATTGCAAAAGACCTCATGAAAAATCACAGATGCAATAAACCAAGAAGTAGTGGCCTAAATGCAATTAGTCCCAACTAGAGTTGAGCCAGTGAACAAGTTGAACTTACCTAAGCGCTAACTTACCATTCAGTAATTCATTCCATGAATCTATTCTAGTTGGGAGTGCTGCCTAGATTTAGCCCAATAATTCTAATTTGAGGGACTTAGATATTAACATATTCACAGCTGGGAAGAAATGTCTTGAATATTACAAAGTTTTTTAAAGTGTTTTTATGAAGGAAATGGAAATAAGAGGGAGAGCAAGGACTAGTTTATGAAGGTGTTGCATCAGCAGAATACTTGAACAGAAGAGGTAAGGCTGCAAAATCACTCAGCCTCACAGAGAACAGCAAGCTATGTCACCACATGTCAGTGAAGAACAATAGCCTAGCACTAAGGCTTGAAAGGAAACCAAGATATTTTACTGCTTGACACAAAGAACAAGATATACCTTCTGCCTACAAAAGCCAAATGGGCTGGAAGATGAATCTTTTATTCAACACCGACAAAGAGAGATCATCGTTCACTATACAGGAAGACAACAGCCAAGATTTGGGCCTTCAGGGCAAACCACTTAGAGCAGTGCTGTTCAAAGTAGTTGTTCCAGGACTTGTGCCAGTCCTTGAGCCATTGGTGGCTCGTCATTACCAGGACATAAATTTAGTGCTAGTCCCTTGGAACGTTGGAAGAAACATATTTGCTGGTCCACTACATCAGATAGCCTGAGAAACACTGGCTTAGAGCACAACTCTTTCCTCCAACACCTTGCAACACATCTTCACATTCACACTATGCAGTTATAGAGCTAAGGTTCCTCTTTAACTGTGATAATTCTGCCTTGTGGGATCATGGGATCTAGAGTTTAGGGAAGTTATCTAGAGTACTTGGACCATTTCCACCCTAGGCTGTTATAGTGCTGTTATTCCAATTTCAACATCCTATGGAATCCTGGAGTTTGCAGTTTAGGGAGAGGCCTTTAGAATTCTCAGCTGGAGAGCTCTTTGGCCTCCGTAAACTACATACCTCAGAATTCCACAGGATATTGAAAGTGGAATAATAGCACTATAATAGTGTAGTGTGGAAATTGCCTCAGTCAGAGTATGCTAGGGCTTCACAAAACTGCAAACCCCACGATTCCATAGAATGTTGCTATGGTAGTTACAGTGGAATAGAGCACTACTGTTGTATAGTGTGAAAGAGCCCTTGCTGTCTGCAATGATCACCTCCCTTTGCTTAATGCTAAGGCTGGACCTGCGAATCCCTGTTCTGTTTTGAACACTTTGCTTAGCCAAAGCCACAATAGTAAGCCATTTAGTTGGAGCCAAAATAACACGGGAGTTAACCCTATGTAAAATCTCACCATTGCAAAGCCACAACAGCAACAAAACAAAAGCATGTCGCTCCTGAATGTTCAGAAAATGCAGTGTCAGTTTTCGGCAGGAAGGCAGTGGGAGGTTTCACACATCCCTATCAGTAAAGCCTTTCCCCGCCTGAATGTCCCGGCCAAAGAACCAGCTGCTTACTGTTCGCACTGCCTCTGTTCAGAAGCGTTATGCCTGACAGAGGACGTGTGGGTGGTGTGAACAGTCTGTCTGTGGCACGTGAGCTGGGATCACTCCTTTACAAATGCTACTCACCGCTTGGTGTCACTGCAGTGCCTCAAGTGACGAACTTGCTTCAGTGAACTCCTTCCTGATCTGATCTCATTTATCATCCCAGACAAAGTAAATCCCATACTTCTCTCTCTCCTTCTGCACGTAGACAGATGCTCTTTTCTTTTCCTCACACACAGACTTATGGTTCACCACCCTTCCCAGCTACCTTTCTGTATCACTGTGGTTTATAGAGGGGAAACAGGCCTGTGTCATCTAGTGAAGTTGAATGGTGAGAGATTCAAGAGAGGGAAAGGAGATACCTCTTCACTCAGTGCTTAGTCAGATTGTGTAACTTGCTACCACACGGTGTAATGATGGCTACCAACTTGGATAGCTGTAAGAGAAGATTAGAGAAAAACAAGGAAGATAAAGCTATCGATGGCTATTAGTCGGGATGTTGGACTAGTCAGAATAGTAGACTAAACAGGAATTTGGACTGATCAGGGAAGGACTTTCTTATGAAGCAAAATAGACCCAATTTGCAAGGCTATACTATGGTTTTGGCCAAATTTCAACCAATATGGCAAGATGCCTCTTGAGGAACACATCTAGTATATATACATATAAAAAGAACTTCTTGGAATGAGGCTAGGAATTATCTTCATGAAGTACTTGGAGCTCTGTATGTTAAAGTTAAGAAGGGAACATGGAAGTACAATGGTTACTAACACTAGCAGGCAGCATGGAAGTTTCTGGAATGGCCAGGATGTAGTAATAAAACCAGGACCACAGCTTTGTCCCCTGCCTGGATAAGATATTAATACCTTCCAAGCTCCATTTTAGACTTCCACTCCTTGCTGCTTCTTCAGTTGGGTCCCAGCTCTGCAACTTAAATCAGGGACATAGGGCAGGTTTGGATTCAGAGACAAATATTTGAATCTGAGACCCAGACAGGCTCTTCAAAAAAAGAATTAGCAAAACGGGCATTTGGTTACCTAGTTCCTCCTATAGGGTGTGCTGGAAGCTAGGGCATGCAGGACTGTCCTTAGCATTAAACAGAGGTGGCAAATACTGTCTGAAGATGGGAGTTTTCCAACTACTCTTCCTGGACATCACAGCTATCCCCTTCTGCCACACAGCTTGACCTGGGCCACCTAAACTAACTTAATGCCTGCTGTTCTTTGGAGTTCTCTCCTGATATTACTGTTGAAGGAAAAAATGAATTGCCAGCCCAACTGGCTTCTGTATATGAAATGCAGAAAGCATGCCATGTTGTCCTTTGCCTTAGGCAACAAAATGTCTTGGAATGGCCCTAAGATAGGGTGGGGAAAGAATGGCTTGCAGGTCACATATGATCCTTGGGCCCCCATTTTACAGTCCCAGAAGCCCACAAGCTCACAGATGCTTACCCAATTCTTTTAAAATAGTTTGTTTGTTTGTTTGTTTGTTTTGGCCAAAACTATCTTAAAAGTACTGTCAAATGTGGAGGTTTTGCTCTCAAATGCCCGAAGATCAATTCACAACCTCACCAAGTATAAAAAAAATTGGCTGAAAATCAGACAAAATCAAAACAGCAAATGCTTGTATGTCATTCCTGATCTTGTCATGAACTTTGGTGCAGCTCCTGCAGGGTGTTTGTGTGCACATGTGCCTGCAGAACTGAAAAATTCTCCCTACCCTTCCACAATGACCCACCATTGCTCCAAGAGCATGCATGCTTTCTCTTTCTATTCTTGGAGGCTGTACTGTTCCTAGCTCTTTATGTGGGTGAATCTTATATTTCCAAAAGGTCTGCAGCAGCTGCAGCCCAAGCATAATCAGCTGCTACAGGATAGGTAACAATCCATCTTGCCTATAAGGAATGGTCTAAGTTCTCTGCTTCTGAAATCTGTAAATCTCTCCTCCATTTATGTGTGCTGCAGATTTGTCATCACCAAGTGCTTATTAAATTGCTTCCTACTCAGTGTCATTGCAAGCACTGACCTTATTCAGTATGTAAGTCTATCAAACAAAATTTAAAAACACAGCCACCTTGTCTGTTTGCCTCAACAACAGGGGAGGATTCACAGCTTGGTTATCTAGCTTGTGAAAAGGTTTCAGTGCAACCATTTCAGGTTTATGGCCTTTAAACACATAGGCCTCCTGGCCCTGGCTTTAGAGTTAAATGAAACCATCTAGCTGAACATCACCAGACTGCATTTCACACACTTCTGTCAGTGTGTTCATCAAAGGGTGCTTCCATTTTTGATAATAAGCTGGTTGCTTTTTTTAATAAACCTTGCTAAGATAAGTAGCTATTAAATTTATGAAAGGCTGCTTTAAAATCTGTAGGATTAACTATTTTGACATGAAATTTTCCTGAAGGTAATGCTTCCTTGCCTCTTTCTTAAGGAAAGTAAAGAAACATTCTCCCCTTCCCCATACAAATTTGATTTGAACTTCCTGTTCAAAAATCTAAATATTAATGATGCTATAGATGTCTAATTGCAAAAATGGCATAACCAGAATATTTATGTATGTATGTATGTATTTGTAAATATAATTTCAACTCAACATAGCACATCACATTGCTTTCAGGACAGGCTTTGCAAGGGCTTTTCAGTAGTGCTCCTAGGCTCTAGGACCTCTTGCCAAGGGGGATTATGCAGGATCGTTTCCTTTACATTCAGGTTGACAACCAGTGGTTACAGAGGAAAGATCTTTATCCAGAATTGTGATGATTGCTGTATTTTCCCTTTGTTCTTGTTAATTGCCATCAGTTCCGTGTTTGAGTCCATCCACTGTAATGTGGTCTTCCTCTTTTCCTAGTGTCTCCCACTTTAGCAGGTATTATCATAATTTCTAATGAACCATGTTTTCTCATGTTACAGCTGAAGTATGATAGCCTCAGTTTGGTAACTTAGGCTTCCATGGTTTATTCAGGCTTGATTTGCTATAGGACCTACTTATTGGTCTTTTTGGACTTATTGGTCATTTTGGCAGTCCATTGTATCTATAGAACTTTCATCCCACACCACAGTTCAAATGAATTGTTTCTCTTTCTATCAGTTTTTTTTCATTGTTGAGCTTCTACAGCCATACATAGGAATCAGAAATATGATGGTATGGACAATCTTGACTTTGGTACTCAATGATATATTTACACATAAGGATTTTCTCTAGTTCCTTCATAGCTGTCCTTCCGAGGCCTAGTCATCTCGTATCTTGACTACAGTCTTCATTTTGGTTTGTGACTGAGCTAAGGTATGGAAAGTCTTTGACTATTTTGATGTCTTCATGACATCTTTTCCTTTACTGTTGTGTTTTTAAATTGTGTTTAAAATGTTTCAAAATCTATGCCCCAAACTAATCTTTTAAGCAACACTCCCCCCAACACAGCCATTTTGGTGTTACTGGAAAGTAGGTGGTCAACAGAGATGAATCCTTATAACACAGGGGTAGATGAAGTATGGCTTATAGGTCATATGCAGTCCTTAGGACCCCTAAGTGCAGTATCTGAAGCCCCTCAAAGTTCCCAGGCCACAAAAAAAAATACAATTCTTTTCTTCAGGCTGATTTCTGGGTGATTATCTAGCCAAAATCTAGTCAAAAGCCTTCCAAGCTAGTATTTCCAGTATAGACAATGTGAATGACCTTCTCTATGTGGATACTTTGGCCTGAGGAAAATACAGTATGAATAACAATTTTCAACAAAGAGCCAGTATGGTGTTGTTGTTTGAACACTAGATTATGACCCTGGAGACCAGCGTTCAATTCCCTGCTTGGCCATGGAAACCCACAGGATGACCTTGGGCATGTCACAAACTCTCAGCCCCAGAAAACCTTGAGATTGGTTCACCTTAGGGTCACCATAAGTTGGAAACAACTTGAAGACACACAACAACAACAACAAACAACAATCTTCCGTTCCTTTAGTTGATGGTGATTTCACCTGCGCAATCCATGCAAACATATTCCCATTTTAGAACTTAACGGTATCTCTTGTTGTTACGTTGTACAGCATTTTTGACATTGTACCACTGCAGACTACAAAGCACAGGTACTGCTGACCCAAGCATTTTGACTTGCAAGCAAAATTTAGCATTTTATATGATACGAAGACATTGGGGAAGGATTACACCACAACCCAACTCTTTGACCTGCCATTTTTCTGTTGATGGGGAGATTTTCATGTGGGAGAACATTCAGGCTGGAAATTCTACCCTTGTAGTAGTTCAAGAAACCGTATCACACAATTCTCCTGTAGCTTAGCTGTTAACTGAAGGCCAGACATAATTTTCAGAAGTTCCCAAACCAGGATGAGGAAAATCAGCCTGTGCAAAGCTGTTGTATGATTGGGATCACATGATTCCCAATATCCATGCTGGCGATGAGATCTACAGACAAGAAGTATGGGTGCCTGGGTTTAAGGCTGTATTTGGGTCATCAGAATCAGTGTGCCATCCACTGACTTAGAGCTGGTTCAAAATCCTCAGGAAGACAGTGACTGAATGACACGTGACTGATCCATACTCTTCTGAATCCCTATGCTCCAACATAAAAGATCTACTTTCCCAAAGAAAGCAGCCAATGCCTTGGCTCATGTGTGAGGACTGAGATTTTGTCGTGTGGATAAATTTAAACAAGTGATATGTGCATGTTTTATTATTATTTATTTGTATCCCGCCTCTCCGTATGGATCGAGGCGGCGAACAACTTACAAATGGCATGTATTTCAAAACATTTCTATACATGTTTCAGTAAACTCTTCATTCTGAATAAATTTGTATAGGATTGGGATGCTAGTCACATCTGACAGCAACCATCTTGTGGTTGGAGCAGTGCCCCGCCTGGAGATTAGGTTACGAAATATTACTTTTATGGCTTTGGGCAGATGAAATGCTAGGAATTTTGTTTTGTTTTCCCTTCCATTGCCACTAGGGGGCATTGTTTACTTTCATACCGACGTAAGGTAAGTATTTCTTTCCCACGTTACCTAATTTTTGCAAGATTGGTAAGAGACATTGGTATTAGAAGATATGTGGGACCTGCGAGAAAGTGTTGCAGTAAATTTCTCATCCCCTATGGGAATGTGTGCGTATTTTGTGAAGGGTTTCACTCAGCCAGCTGGACATGTTTTCCACTTGGATACCATATTATAAGTTGTTGGGGAGCTTCTAACAAGCCTTTATCATCAGTTTTTGGAGTTTCAGTGCCAACTGACACAGTTTTCTGCAACTGCTGGATTTGTCTACAATGAACTTGCTCTGTTTTCACTGAGCTGCTTAGTGGGGATCTGTCCCCCTCTGGAGTTTTTTAAAAGGGGTTTTACTTGTACTTCTGCAAACTAACGTTTTTCCTGAATGGACTGACATCTCCTTCATGTTCTTCTGTGGCCTAGTTTTGTTTGCTGTCTTGTTGGGACAAGAAATGAGTTTGATTTTAGAAAGAGTGCATCAAACAGGCTATAGCCACAGAAATCAACAACTAGGTTGTCTTTTTTCCAGGAGGATTGCTGTGTTAGTTCCTTACAGCAAAAACCACAGAGATCTCACAGCACCTTAAAGATTGACAATTTCTATTATTGCATGAGCTTTCATAGACCAGAGCCCACTTGATCAGATACATGACATGCTGCATCTGGGCATGAGTAGATAGATGTTAAGTGGAATATATATTCAATGCAATGAACATGTTTTCCTTTAGCAGTGGGACAGAGATATGAATAATAGAATCATAGAGTTGGAAGAGACCCCAGGGGCCATCCAGTCCAACCCCCTGCTATGCAGGAACACACATCAAAGCATTCCCAACAGATGGCCATCAAGCCTCTGCTTAAAAAGTTCCAAAGAAGGAGACTCCGCCATACTCCGAGGTAGCATATTCCACTGCCAGACAGCTCTGACTGTCAGGAAGTTCTTCCTGAGGTTCAAGTGGAATCTCATTTCCTGCAATTTGAATCCATTGCTCCTTGTCCTAGTCTCTGGAGCGGTAGAGAACAAGCCCACTCCCTCCTCAACAGGACATCCCTTCAAATATTTAGACATGGCTATCATGTCCCCTCTTAACCTTTGAGCCTCTGCAATGAATGTTAAAAAATTAAGCCCATGTTAATCTTTTAAGGACCAGTCACAGAATGAAGTGTGCAAAGTGCAAAATATGTAGGTGACAAAAACATGTACTATGACAAACAAACTTCTTCACCACTTGAGGGAGCACTATTCCAAAAACTGCACATGCTAAGTATATTGTCCTCTACTGGCAGATTATTAGCACCATCTTTACCAGTAGGTATGGTGAGACTGCCACCCCAGACAGCAGCTTTCAGGTGTCAATGAAAAAGCAGCCAATTGTTATTTCCCTTGTATATCTTTTATTGAGACAGTAAAAGATGCTTGAAGGATTTTCTGCTTTCCATGCTAGAAGAGCTTGGCTGGTTTTGTGTATAGTGTGCATAAACACAGGTAACGATCACTATTTATTACTCTGTCTCAGGTATAAGAATGTCTTAGGTGGTGCAAGAGAGTGTAGACATACTTGACTGCCTGGAATAATGAGTTGGAGATTTCAGCTAATGGGATCAGAAGAAAGTACATTTTTCTCACACCTTTAGCAGAACTGTCTATCATTCCCTCTAGATTTGATTCCTGTTCTACAATAGCCAGCTGTAACGGTAACCTCTGCTTGAGAGACTATATGGCATAGGGAGTCAAAGAGAATCAAATAATTACAGAATATTGTACATTGGAGATGGCAGGTTCATCTAAAGCAGTGGGTCCTGAACTTTGTTCCTCCAGGTGTTTTAGACTTCAGCTCCCAGAATTCCTGACTCTTGTCCAAATTGGCTGGAGCTTCTGGGAGCTGAAGTCCAAAACACCCAGAGGACCAAAGTTCAGGAACCACCGATGTAAAGTTTAGATTTGAAATTGATGCAGATACCTTGAATTACTTCATCTGGTGCTGAGACTTGAGATTTTTTGCAAAATTCATTGCTGTTTCATTGCTGTAATATATTTCAGTTTATTTATGTCTGCTGATAGGATGGTGAGGTGATTGTGAACATCAAATGTCAGTAATACAAAGGTAAGTGGGGAAGAACACTAAGTGGGGAACTGCAAAAATGATGAGGCTAGTTGCCAACGTTCTCAGATGTTCATGAACCAAAATAGATGCTGATTTAATGCCATGATGTTTAGAGAACAGTCTGGGAAGTCCCATGCAGATGAACCACATCATTGTAGCTGCAGCTGTTGCTGATGGTGGAGGCAGAAAGAGTGTGACTTGGTCGAGGCCACCCCTTGGGTTTGCATGGCTGAGTGGGAATTTGAACCCTGGTCTTCTGGAGTCCTAGGCCATTTCCACACGAGACTGTTATAGTGCAATTACTCCACTTTCAACATCCTATGGAATCCTGGGGTTTGCAGTTTAGGGAGGAGCCTTTGAGGCTCCTATAACAGTCTGGTGAGGAAATGGCCCCAGTCCAATATTCAACCACTACACTATGCTGGCTCACATTTTCATCCCTACTCACCCGCAATGCAACAGTCTCAACAGGAATATTTCAAATCTCACACTGAGGAGTCCTGAGGAGTCCTGAGCCCTTCCTCTTTTCCTCTCCTGCTCCCATTTACACATTTCTGGAAGCTGTACACTATATGCTTTACAGAGTATTTATAGTTGGTTCTGGTCTGTTTAAAAAGCCAAGATGATGTTTCTATTTTAGATTAAAGATATGCTGAAAGAAGTATAATTGTGCTGACAGAGTTAGCTGGCTGGAGGATTCTGGGAGTTCCAGTCTAAAAAGGAAGTTTTCTGGTTCACTCATCCATAGACCTTTGAGCAGATGCAGGTCCTTACTCACCCTCTAGGTTCCCCTGTACCTGGCCATCCTTTCTGTTTCTGACAATGTCTCTAGACTAGCTTTCCACTGAAGAATTGTGGAGAAGGAGAACTAGATCAGCTAAGTAAGCCAGGCATATCTTGCTAAGAATTGGGGGAAGGATGGGCAGTACCAGAAGACATCATTTCAGGCAAACCCCAAGCTGAGCTATCACATTAAAAACAAGTGCTGGAGCTAAGCACTCTAGAGTCTTGTCACCAAATTAAAGTTCAGGCAGCCATGATCAAGCATGGGTGAGAAGGAAATTTTCTCCATCGCTTCTCCAGTCTGTCATTCTGGTTTGTTTATTCTGTGGAAATTGGCAAGAGAGCATAAACTGCAGAGTCCCCTACAGTTATTCTCTGAAATGGAGCAAAGCCAACATTAGGCACTGTATTGCTGAAGGGAGAGAGGAAATGCATTGGTTCTGGCACATATGGGCATGCAATATCCCATATGGGAACCAGAGAAGAAGTCAAAGCATTACTAAAGAGGAGGAGGAATAAGAAAATGACTGTGACTATTCAGATTGATAACAATTACAAGATTGCACAGACTGAATGCAAGAAACATTGTGATAAAGTGACTGCAGTGACACTTTGGAACTGTGCAAAAAATAAGATTTACTGTCTGCAAAGAATAAGTAGAAATGTAGCCTGGAATTCACTAAGGCAGTTACGAATGTGCAACCTAGAGTTAACGCACTCATGACTGCTTAATATTTACAATCCCTGCATATTTACTAGTTTAGAGAATATATAGAAACCACCAAAAAACCCCATCCTCATTTTCTGGGCAGCAGTCATTGTGACCTACAGGGATCTGTTCCCAATTGGGAAGCAGCTGACTGATGTTTCCAAGCTCCTTCTCACAAGTGATCTCTGGTGTGAGAGGAAAGTGCAATAGGGGCCCTGCTTCTGACTATCACATGAGAAATTGCTGGTAGGAGGGGGTGGAAATGTCAGTCAGCTGCTTCCTGATCAACAGGGGAACAGATCCCTGTTGCTTGCATGACTGCTGCCTGGTAAGTGAGGATAGGAGAGGGTGAGCTGAGTGGCACTACTTAGCAACGTAACTAAGGTGGTTACATAGCTAAGTAGATGACACAGAATTCCATCTATAAGCTGGAAAAAAAGATGCTGAAAACTGGTGAAGTAAAAATATTATGAGACTTTACAATTCAAAGTGATGAGCAGTTAGAATAGAACAAAGGAAACATAACTGGCTGAGAAAAATAAATCTTGGATTATAGAAGCGGAAATCCTAGGGGATAGCAGGATTGAAAACAAAGAGGGAGAAAAGATTGTGAATAATAACAACAACAATGACAACATTTATTACTATCCTGCCTTGAGACTCAATGCAGCTTACAACAAATTAAAAAAAGAAAAAATAAAGTACACAAAAGTTAAAATCAATACAAAAGTTAAAATGAGATTAAATCCCCAGCAGGTCTCAATGCGTAGGCTGGTTTGTAAGGGAGAAAATGGTCCTTCAGATAACCTGAACCTGAGTTGTATAGGGCTTCATAGGTCAAAACCAGCACTTTGTATTGTGCTGGGAAATGGATGAGCAGCCAGTGGAGATGTTGCTACAAGGGAGCTGTGTATTCCCTGTAGCCAGCCCTGGTTAGCAGTCTGGTTGCAGTTTTTTGGACCACCTGAAGCTTCTAAATGCTTTTCAAAGGCAGTCTCATGTAGACCATGTTACAGTAATCCAACTGGAATGTAACTAAGGCATGTGTCACCATTTGAGATACTGAGACCTACAAACTGGGATTCAGCACTTCTGGGAAAAGAAATCCACTGGGGTCAGAGTGACAGATCTTCTGGGAGCAACTCCAAACAGACTGACACAACATCTGAATGAAAGCACTATAGGTAGGATCACAATAGTACAATTACAGAATGTGGAACCTGACATATTGTCTGACAGTGGCGTTTTCTGCACAAGGCTGATGAATTGGTTCATGCCATTTCTTACTGGATTTCAAGGCAGACTTTCCCTCATTTCCTTCTGTACAGCTACTGTGTATGTTTCATTCTGATTCGGAGGAGTGCGAGTTCATGAATCCACACTGCCTCCGCTGTGGCCACTCCCATTACTCCCCTCACCCTGCCCGGTCGGCTGTGATTGGCTCTTTTTTTTTTGCATGGTTTAGTACGTCCTTGTGTACATGCGTACGTGCGTAAGTCCGTACTACCCCTGTCCCCTCCCATGAGCCCTCCCCTGACCACCAATTCGCATTGGCGTGAATGTACGTGTCTGCACCACTATGAAAGTATGAATTGGATCAATCTGGAAAATTGGAAAACCGATTTCTTCCAGTTTTCAAATAGCTTTACCACCACATGGGGTTGCATCTAGTCAGAATTACATGTGGAACGAAGGTAAATAAACTGAACCTAGACTGCTCCAAGGTGCAGAAGACCTCCGTGGCAAGATGCATTGGCTCGCCTTAATAGGCGCATGCAGAAAGGGCCAGTGTCTCATTGCTTCCTAGATTCTTAGACAGAATCCAAATCATTACTGGCCCAAATCAAGAAGAAGGGGTAGAAGGAGAAGGAATCATTGTCAGGAGTCAGATATTTAGGGGAAGCAAAAGCATCATAAGGCCTTCTGTATATTCATAGGATGAGTCACTGAGTGTTTGAACTCTTTTGCAGATCATCCCAGTAAGAAGCCAAGTCTGCCACTTTGCCTGTGGTTGTTCTCTCTATCCTCATATCTTGCAGCAGCCTTTAATGGGTCCCTACAGACAGACGAGGGAACTCTATGTACACTGAGAAGTGTTGCCACAGCCTCCTTGCCCAAGCAAGTTGAAAAGACTAATTTAAGAAAAGACTACTTTCAACATCCAGTGGAATTGAGGTAAAGAAATCCAATTCAGCTGAGCCAGCTTTGGACAGATAAGAAGGAGCTGTGAAAGAATTACGTTTTTATAGATAGACACAAATATAGATGTGAGTGTGTGTAAATCAATCAATCAATCAATCAATCAATCAATCAATCGATTGATTGATTGATTAATTACAGTAAAAGAGTAAAGCAAAATACAATTAAAACCACATGTCATACAAAAGCTAAAAAATTATTTAATAGAGAATCATATTAAAATACTTAAAGGAATTCAAAATGTGTATAAAACATAAGAGCGCACCCCATTAAAAGACCTTTCTGCCACACCCATTAAAGACTGGAGGCCTCTTTAAATCAGAAGGTCTTTGCTTCTCAGTGAAGAAAGATCACAAGAGGGGGCCAAACTAGCTTTCCATGACAGGGAGGTCCACAGTGTGGGAGCAGCCACCAAGAAGGCTCTCTACCATGTCCTCACTAACCATATCTGTGATGTTAGTGGGACAGAGAGAAAGCCCACCCCCAAAGATCTTAAGATTCATGTGGGCTCATATATAAAGAATATTTGGAGTGGCAATGAAGTCTGGAATCCCATCATGAACTGAAAAGGAAGCTGCCCATAAGCTGATTTTGAACTGAGCTTAGAAATGTTATTTTGGGTTCCATGGTGGGTGGGGGATTCTGGGAGCTGTAGTCCAAAGCAAGGAATGTTTCCAAGGTCTAATTTTGAATGATGCAGCAGCTACAGCAAAGGCAGATTTAATAAAGGGGTATGAGGTGAAGGAAGAAATAAGGGGCTTATCTGAACAGTACCCTGGTGCTACTATAAGGCTCCAACCTGATTTTTAGCCCATGTAGTTTTTCAGAAAATTCTCCCTTCTTCCATGTGTGGCACCATTATTATAAATAATGGTGCCAGACATGAAGAGAGAGAATTTTCTTTATTATAAATAAAGTTCTCACTGCTGTTTTTATGTCAATGGATGTGCAAGAGCACCAGTTTACAGCCTGTACCACAATGCACTTCCTGTTGCTCAAGGTCTGTCTTGGTCTGCTGATAACCTAGTTTTAGGACCCCAGGGGTAGATCCAAGGCACTTTGCTGTCTAAAGCTGAGCAGCAAATGGCTCCTGCCTCTCCATCAAGTTGTATAAAGACTGGAGCCAGTCAAGTTATTTTGCTTGGGTAAAATATACAACAAGTCCCTGTCTCTGTCCTTGTCAATGAAAATACAGTAATAACAAAGAGAACAGTTAATCTGTTACTGCCCTTTCACAACACCCCCAATCTGCCAGTGGGCATGTCAGTTTGGAGGAGTTTGGGATGTTCTAGTCCAAAACGGTAACCTGTGCTGAGAACTGACTGTCAACATGGCAAGGCTATGCATGAAAGCCACATCCCAAAACAGGTTGTCTGTGACTTATTTCTCTTTCACCTTTTGAAAATCAGCTCTTGACATCTGCTCAAAGGTGGCTGGTACTGATTCAAGCTTTCCACTGCAAAAAAAGGGTATACAGGCTGTGAAGGGTATAAAGAACAGATGACTGTGTTTTTATGTATACTCTTCAACTCTGTTTGACTTAGCCAAGTCCTCTCAGAACAGGATCTAAGAGGTGATAGACTCTCAGATTAAAAGGTAGCATTACCAGATATTTCTTGAAACCCCAGTCTAAGAAAAAGCAAAAGGAGGAGAAATGAATTGGGGCTGAATGACAACACTCCAGATTTCAGAATAGAGTGGACAAAGAGATCCAGTATATTGAATTACAGAAATCAAGTATCATAACTCATAGGAAGTGGAGAATCTCTTCCATTACTATGCTGAAGATTACATTATTCCTTTTGAAATACACAAGTGTGTATGTGTATATAATTAGTATTCTTGCTGTTTTGTCCCAAGAAGCATACAGTATGAGTTGCATTCTGCATTGGAACAACAATTTGACTCAAGGTTACATGCATTTAAGCCCAGTGAAAGTAATGAGTATTAGACTGCAAGCTCTGTTAATGAGCATGTTGCTTCTCAATTGTGCAATTGGTATGCTTTTATTTTCCAATGTGGTTTTATGCAACGGGCTAGATTGCCAAAACCTCAATTTCTTGGAAAGATATTTGTTTGCTCGGCATTTGACTGAAAGACACGCAGTTCTGTTTGCACTGGATGGACCAAGTTCTCTGTGTTATACGTCTTTCCACCACTTCAAAATAGGTTACCTACAATTTTGCCCACACTCTGTTGTTATCTCTGGCGTCTGTCATGTACCCAAGTCTGCTCCCAACCTTCTCTCTTTTGATGTTTACACATGCCTCCCCACTGCATCACAGTTGCCCTTGGGCACCTTGCCTGGCACAGGGAAGGCTTTTGCTGAGCCATGTTTGTGTGCTTAGACCTTGTATAACTTGGATCAGTAATCAAAGTAAGCAATTGCTTTATTGTCTTGTCCACAGGCCATTACTAACCACAGGTGAAATTTAAACAGATAAGCAGAGCGTAATGAAATACAAATGTAAACTTGGATTAAAAAAAATAATAATCCAGGTTTCCCCGAAAGAACTATTCAAATAGAAAAGTGAAGGACTAGGAAAGGTGGAGGGGATATTTACACATCACTGCAGTGTTAGTAAACCTGCCTTGCAGCAGTTTATGCATCTCTATTAAAAGGATTGTGTCAACCTCACTTATTCTGTTACTCCTGTTCAGTTCAAATACTTAGTTAGCTTCACTTTTATACACTGAATGGCTCCTTTGAGGAAAGTCATCCAGTTTGTTATCTACATTGCATGTGTATGTTATTGTGCTGTGCATATCTGTGTTAGTTATCTGTCTGATTTATGACAACTAATGGTCAAGGCAATAAGACTATTCTTTATATAGAGACCTTGGAGAAGTTAGACCTTTTTGGACAACAACTTTCCAAATTCCCAGCTGCATGGCAAGTGGCTGTGCTGCTAATTGGAGGATCCTGGGAATTGTTGTCTAAAAAATATCTTTCCAAGTTCTGTATAGATATACAGATATGGACTAGAATTCTGCGTCAGAGTTGCACCTCCGTAAGTTATGCATATGGGAATTAGAATTAGGCAGTTTTGCAATATTTGTATCCAGTAAAGGGATGCTTTTGCACTACTATGTACCAGAGCTGGCAAATTGCCCAATGCACATCACACACCGATGTGCATCACACACAGAAGCACATTGGTCCTGATGTTCATTGGGCACTCTTGCCAATCTCCTGATATGAATCTTTTCATTTCACTGAAAGGGTTTCTTAATGCCTCTGCTATTTAGCTCAGTGCATGTAAAGTTATGTTAAGTAAAAGGTAATATAGGATTCCAGTGGCCAATAAGATTGTCAATGCCTTGATTTGTCAGAATGGCAGTCTTATCCACTGTCTCCTGTTCGCATGTGCCTCCTATGCTGTGGCACATCTGCATCCTCCTAGGAAAAAGAAGGACAGGGTGAGGAATGCACAGAGTGCTCCTTGTTCCTGCTACTCACTCAGAAAGGGCAGATGAGTAGAGATCAACAGCAAGGAGGAGAGGGGACAGCAGAGCCAAGGGGCTCCAGAGTTCAGCAGAGGGTCCTCTACTGAGATATGGGCTTGGCAGGTGTTTAACAATGCTGAATGCTGGTTTTTCCCATCCATGTATGTCAAGGCTGCCATCATGGTGGCATGGATAATATTCCTGGGCTTGGGGTAACTCTGCAGGGGAGAAAAGCAATCTATGGCCATTTGGATGTTGCTGGACTCCAGCTTCTGTCAGTTTCAACAGCATTCCACTCATCCTGAATGATGGGAGCAGGAGTTGAACATCATCTGGAAGGCCACAGCTTAAAACCCATGGTGCCTCAGCCTATATATAAACGCCTCAGCTACCCTCTGAACTGCACAGATTTCTGTTCCGCTGAAACAGATAGATTAGAGAACTTTCCCTGGCTCATGCCCTCTGTTGTTATAAACATGTATGAGTGTGTGCACATGCAAATATTTACCACTCAACAGGACAAAAAGACTTGGATTTCTTCAAATTCAAAGTTAAACTGTAACTTTTGGAGAATCAACAGATCTTATCATTCCTGCTGTTTCCAGTACTCAGGCAATGAGTGCCGCAACTATTCCTCATGTGGCCAAAACTACCTCTCTGCACACACACACGTGCACGCACACACACACACACACGAGACAGCAGGCTTGGAAGAATCCTATGATTTGCAGAAAAACAAAACATCATTAGGAAAAAAGCCTTTAAGTGGAGAGTAGGCCTGAAAACAGCCCTAAGAGGACAGGATATGCTTAGTGGTCACAGAAGGCTGACTGTCTATTTATATGTATCCTGCCTTTTTCCCAAAATGCAGAGTCAAGACATCTTACAATTTAAAAACACAATGCAAATAGCAAAAAAAGTGAACAACATTGTAGGATTAAAATTTTGACAATATTAATATGATCTTAAAAGTACACTTAAAAAGATCAAACGTAATCAAAGGTAAACAGCTATTCAAACAGTCCAGTAATACAGCACACTCAGCTTACTCTTTAAAACCTTTCTATTTTAAAAGCATGCCAGAATAAAAAGGCCTTCGAGAGCAGACAGAAGGACAGCAGGAGGTGGTCATTCTGGCTTCCCTAGGAATGAAGTTCCAGAGTCCGGGGGCAGCCACTGAGAAGGCCCTCTCTTGTGTCCTCATCAATGTTACTTGTGATGATGGTGGGACTGAGATAAGGGCCTCTTCTGGTGATCTCAGGGTCTGGGCTGGCTCACATTTGCATTTGCATCCAGAACTGTGACATCAAACTAAGCCCAGCAATACTCTTGGACAACTGGCCAGTTATCCTTTATTTCAGAAAGCTTGTGTTGGAGAATGTGTGAAATAATGTGTTAATCGGCAATAAGCCCCACATTTCAAATGAACTATTTTATTTCCCTTGGTAGTAGAATTCAGACATAGTTGTGTTTATCTGATTCAGTATGCAAAAGGATGTTGTAGTACCTTTGACACTAACTGAGAAAAAAAGTTTATAGCATAATTTCTTTCTTTTAGGTAATTTCAAAGGTGCTTCAAGATTCCTTTGCATACTGATTTTTTTTTCTATCTGTTTTTTTCACCATCCAGCTTTCACAATCATAACACAGAAATTTGAAATACAATGGCATGGACAATTGTGACTTTTGCAATCAAAGATAAATCTTTATACTTGAGGATCTTATTTAGTTCTTTAATAGTTGCCCTTTCAAGTCCCAGTCTTCTTCTGATTTCCTGTCTAAAGTCTCCATTTTGATTAATGACTGGACCAAGGTAGTAATGTATTAATTTCCCCATTTCTAACATTTAACTTATCATTGAATTAATTTTCACCCTTGACAGCCCAAGCTCTGCTAAAAAAAATAGAGCCCTTGCAATAATTTCCATATGACTTGAGTAATGATATATGAAAACAGAGTCTCCAATATGATTTTTTCCCCTTCTGTTTTATCTAGTGTACACTGGAAGAAGATCCGGCATATAAGATTTTCAGAAGATTAGGAAGAATCTCCAGTTGACTCTGCTTTTGTACTTCAGTTTTTCTTCTCTCCCTCCTCTGTGGGCTAAAAGATAAAGCAATGCCAATAGAAATACCAATAGAAAAGAAATACCAAATATTAATGGCCTCAGTGGATTTCATTCATTTATTTAGCCTTTGTATGAGTTGGCTGGAGGGGGAAAGACTTTGACTCCTTTTACTGATGATGCTCCCAGTCTGCATCAGGCCCTTGTGCACACATTTATAAGTAAAAGAGCAAGAGACTCAGCTGTGTACTGTCTATTAAACCATGCAGTTTAGCTCCAGCTCCTCCTCAGAGGTCTTCTTTTTTCAGATTCCTTCACCCTCTGAAGAGCTGGGAAAGTTTCTTCCAACCCCTCATGGTAGCCAGAAAGTTTCCTCCCAGTTTTAATTGTTGCTGATTTTCCATATACAGTGATCCTTCCACATTCACTAGGGTTAGTGGCACAGCACCCTGTGAAAGTGAAAAGTGCACTCTAAACCATATTTAACACACAAAAAACTGTGATCACCATATTCAACCCACCGTAGATTCCTTTGAGGCATCAACATTCCTTCAAAAGGCAGAAGTGGGGGGCTGGTGGGGCTTACTGCCACTCCACTGCTGCCCCACACCATTTTTAATAGGGACTTCCAAGCTTTGTTCTCAGTTTCTCAGTCTCACGAGGCTTGTGGTCCCTTTTAAAAATGGCATAGGGAGGCAGCAGAGGTGACAGCAAATAGTCCATGAAGAACCAAATCTGCAAAAGTGAAACCCACAAATGTGGAGGGCTGACTGTACACACACACACACACACACACACACACACACACACACACACAGTATCCTAGCCCACCAGACCCCCATGCACAAACTGGTGAAAACATTGAAAACAATACAGAGATGAAAACTTGTTTGAAAAATAAATCAGAATACTCTTTAAGAACCATTTGAACATCTAAAAATAATTTTAAAACGAACAAAGAAGAGCAACTCCAAACATAAAAGGTGATGAGAAACAGCTCTGTTTTAGCTGCCCACTGAAAACTCAAAATATGAAGCCAGCCCAACTTCCCTTGGCCAGGAGTTCTACATTTTGGGTGTTGTTACAGAGAATGCCCTGTCATGTGTGCACATCAGCCTAGCTTGACACATTTAATCTATTTGACACCCTTATATTGTTGTGCATTGGAGGAAGAATAATTTATGGTCCGAGATATAGGTGGATAGCAGATGTTTCCCTCCCCCCCCATGCCCTGCCAATATGAATGATGCTCTTGAGTGGCATGGGTTGACTTGTACTCTGATTCTATACACATGAACTGTAAATTGAATGGCATTTCCTTTCAAAAATTGCTTCCAAATAGGGCATTTTTCCCCAAAACCAAGAGGAATTTTCTTCCAAAAATTGCTGAGAATGAATAGGACTTGGTTGTCTGTGGGAGTAGTGACGGGGGAGGCCCCAGGAGAACTTCCATTATAACCCCGACAGCTAGTACATTATCTTTCCTCTTGTTCCAAGACACTTCATTAGATTCTTTTCTCCCTTCGAGGGAAACAACTGACACTACCTCCTGCAGTGTTCAGTGGACAGGCAAATGGAGCCTGAATCTGATTACAGCAAGAGCCAAATTGCACCCCGGAGAACCGTACTTGGAAAGGAGGCAAACCATGCAAGCACATGCTGAAAGCGTCTGGTGTGCGTGGGCGTCTTGGAAAAGACATGGAAGCAGCACTGGCAGGCCTCCATCTCCTGTGCAACCCCCCTAGAGGGGCTCACAGTTACAAAGTTTAGAGGTGGCCCTGATGAGAAAGGCACCCCCTTCTCTCTGCTGCACCTTGTTGGAAAAAAAGAAAGAAAAAGATGACAGTAGTCATCTTGCAGGCGAGATCAAAAAACATCGGAGGACAACAGTTCAGAAATTTACATTTTGGAAAGTCATGAATTGTATCAGTTGAGGCTTTGGGAAAATAATAGAGCTTATAAAAAGTTATGATGAAAACTTGGCTCTCTTTCGTTATTGAATACAGACAAACAAGAAGGCTGGTTTCTGAGTACAGTTTTTTTTAAAAAAGAAAACTAACTAACTCAGTTGCTCATTAGAGTGTTTCCAGAATAACTTGTTGTTACTCATTACAGTGTTAAAAAGTAATTCATTGTGTTAGCTTGTTCCTTTTTCTTACTTTACCTGGACTTTTTTAAACGAGCAAACAAACATAAAACCTGAAAAATTCCACTCAACATGCTTCTAAAAATTCCTAGAATGCACTTTGAAAGTGAATTAAAGAGCTAATAGGAAATAATACATGTTACACTGATTAACTAACTTCCTTCCATCTTGTTACAGTGCTTTTTGAAAAATAACTTCATTGTACCCTCATTACCAACATAAACAAAGAAAACAATAACAACAAAGAACAGTTACAGGGAGCTGAGGACAATGTATAAGAAAAAGTGAAAACATGATTTGCTTGATGTTCATCTCCCTCTCTCTTTCTCCTTCTCCCTAATCCAATTATATTTATAATTAATTATCAGTTTTCTTTCTGTTCAAAGCAATTCATTTAAGAACATGCAGAGCTTAAGCAGCGCATATGCAAAAAATGTCCTCCATTACATTGATAAAGCCCTATATTGTACAGAATCAAGGCCTCACCAACTTTTCTCATCCATTTTAGAAAGTTGCTGTGAGCACAGCATGCTCCTTTTATAGGAATTGCATTGTGCATATGGAGCACTTCACTCAGAATGGCTGTGTTTGGATTGATGCATAGACCACAAAAGTAAGAGGATTTAATACCAGTTTGTCTTGGTAATCATCATCATCATCATCATCATCATCATCATCATCTTATTTATACTCCACCTTTCCCCAAGATTGAGACTCAAGGTGTGTATGTGTGTGTGTGTGTTCCTTTCAGTTATCTGTTAACTTATAGGGACTCTATGAATTTCACAGGGTTTCCTTAGGCAAGGAACACTCAGGGGTGGTTTTTCCAGTTCCTTCCTCTGAAATGTTGCCCACGGATTCTGGTATTCATTAGTGGTCTCCCATCCAAGTACTAACCAAGATAATCCTGTTTAGCTTCTTAGATCAGATGGGATCTAGTGCTTTTAGGGTATTTAGGCACTAAAACATTAAAATTTAAAATAGCAGTACCCTCTTAAAATGCCTTCATCTCAAGACACTTCAGTTTTATGAACTTCACAAATGTTACAAACTTGTTGATTGTTGCTACAGTCAATGGTAACTTGTGTCTGCTGTGTCCGTGGGGCAGTGAATCTGCTTGGAATTTTAATCTGAATTGAAAAGAGCTGTCCAAAGTGCTAGACCTAGTTTGGAGGTGGCGTTACAATGCTAAAACTGAACATCATGATAGCCATGTTTAAATATTTGAAGGGATGCCACGTAGAGGAAGGAGGGGGCTTGTTTTCTGCTGCTCCAGAGACCAGGACAAGGAGCAATGGATTCAAGCTGCAGGAAAGGAGATTCCACCTGAACCTCAGGAAGAACTTCCTGACAGTCAGGGCTGTCCGGCAATGGAATCTGCTGCCTCGGAGTGTAGTGGAGTCTCCTTCCTTGGAGGTTTTTAAGCAGAGGCTTGATGGCCATCTGTCGGGATTGATTTGAGGGTGTTCCTGCATGGCAGGGTGTTGGACTGGATGGCCTGTGTGGTCTCTTCCAACTCTACATTTCTATGATTCTATGATTCTATGATCAGGTTGGTTTGGAACCGTGGTATTTAGGGGAGCTTAGATATCATTGACATTCATAACCTGCCATTAGTGGCAAGATTTCTCTATGTTATTTATGAATTTTAAAACAAACCAACAAAATCTCTTCATGAAACAATGAAGACTGTCATCGAGATGTTATTGCAGTGCAACATCCAGCACTGCTCAACACTAACTGTGCAGGCTAGACCTGATGGGAATTACAGTCCAACTGCAGCTAAAAGACCACATATTCCATAAAATTACATTAGTGGAGAGTCATAAAACACTCTCTGTCTCTCTCTGTCTCTCTCTGCTCTCTCTCTCTCTCTCTCTCTATATATATATATATATACACACATATAGTTTTATGACTTTCCACATATATATATATATATATATTTTAATGTATGTATATATATATGTATGTATATGTATATGTAGGAAAACAGATTGCTTGTGATATAAAAAAAGCAGTTGGAAAAGGTCAAGAAAATCAATGAGATAGAATAATAAATGAACTATCCATTGTCATGTGTAAGCAATTAAGCAAGAAACGCTGGTATGTTGAAGGTGGCTTTGGTGTATTATTACTTACACAAACTGTGTCCATGCCTTTCAGACTGAATTAGCCACAGGCAAAGGAGGACAGGGCTCCTGTATTTTCAACTACTATCTTGCAGTGGGAATTCCAGCAGGTCCAGGTTTTCTCACCTTCAGTGTGACAAGGAACCAAGACCAAAATTCCACCTTCCAAGTGAAAGCACAGTCAGTATCAAGAATCAGCCTTCTCAGGCACCTGCCTATGGCCAACATTCAGAGTTAGCTCAAGGCATTTTTGCTGCCTGGAGCAATGGGCAAGAGGGCATCCTCCTCTCTTCCATGCATAGAAGCCAGCTGGACTGACCTCTGAAACTTATGTCAACGTATCAGGAAAGCTCCACCCAACTGGAAGGCAAGCAGGTCAGTTTATCTGGGAACAGACCAGGCTGTATGGCACATACAGCTTGCCTCCTCCCCAAAAGAGAGGATTAATGGTTGGGATGTTGCCACATGGGTTCCCAGTACCTTTTGCCTGAGGCAGTTGTTGGGGAGCACTGGTCATACCCCAATAGGGGGCTCGCTAACCACCAAAGTTCCTTGGTACTGCTCCTCCTTTTCTTCTCACTGCTGCTGTTGTTGCTTGCTGACTTGCCCTTGCCAAGTGACTGACCAGTTACCAGAGTCAGGAGGAGGAATAGGAGCTTTCCTTTGAGTGCAGACTGGGCCCACATAGGAGCAGGCAAGTGAATGGGTAGCAGTGATGATATTGAAAAGGATTCACTGGAGAGGGGTGGTCCAGTGAAAAAAAAATTATTCAAGGGTCATTCTGACATCTAGCAGTGTGTATCCTGCAAAGGCCATTCTCCCTGGGCTTTGCAATGTATATGTTGTATGGTACTTCTCTAAGCAGAGACACATTTCATCCAGAGCTTGGAAAAGCTACTTTCCTGGGAATATGGCCATACTAGGCTTTGGGATTCTGGGAGATGTAGTCCAAAAAAGAAACTTTGCCAAGCTCTAATTTCAACTCCCAGGATCACCCAGACTAGATCAAGCCATCCATTTGTTATGGCCCTGCACTCATATGGTTTAACTGGTGAAATATTATTTAATTGGCAACTACATTAATTGGCATTGATATAAAATGGAACCTGAGGTGACTAGAAGCTCAAACTGGGCAGAAGAAAATTTCTGACTGAACACATATGATTGCAAGGCAGGTCAGCCAACATCCCCTCTAGGCCTAGCCAAAGTCAGCAGGCAGATTACCAAGCAACTTTGGAGATAATAGGCTTAAGATGAAACTGGAACATCTCTGAGCATAAAATGGTCAAGGGAAGTTCCCACCAAAACAATAATTGTTTCAATCCTGTTACCTCACACCTGGACATTTCCCTGCATTGTTCCCCAAACCTCCCCACAATACAGAGCTATTATGACAGCCATTACCTCTTTGTCACCTAAACATGAAGTCCATTAACTCTGTCTGGACCCCATTGTCCGTGTTGCAACTCCCATTGTCCACTTGGCTGGGAGAGCCACTCACAACCATAGCCACAGGGTAGACTTTGGGTCTAAGAACCTTTTGTTTTGAATGGTTCAGTGCAGTACTTTGTCTGCTGGTAGCCATGCTGTCTCCCTGATTCCCAGTTCTGTACTGCCCTCAGACAGAAGTCTAAGCCACAACACTGCCTCTTTGCTTGTCTTCTGGTAAATATTGCCCAGTCCCTGAAACTTCACTATCCATATTTCCTCTCTTTCCCTTTGGTTAGCTCTTGTGTGAATGTGTGACTGTTTGTACCTTGTGTGCATGTGTGAGTGAATTCCCCTCAGTAAAACACATTTTAGTTTACTTTTGAATCTCTGGCTGGTTCTTTCCTACAAGGACTCCATAAACATTGGTGGAAGATCTCATTGGTTAACCCTCCCCCGCAGGCCTCTTAACTGAGCTAATTAATTCCCCATTGTCACATGGAGGTACTGGCATCACAGGTGGACTGGTGAGTCACCCACATTTTGAGGTAACACATTGTCAGTAGAATGTGGAAGTCAGGTTCCTTCTTAGCTGTCACAGTGTTCACACATGCTGTACTTTACAGTAGCCTGTAGTAAAATGTCAGCCATTCATTTTTATGAGAGAAAATAGAGCACTGTGCTCAAGGACAGCTCTGGGATATCAGGGAGACGTGCTCCCAACAGTCAGTAAATATGAAGCCTACTTCTATATGTATGATCTCATAACAGCTTCTGTTTCTGTGGGCCTTTCTTTCCTACACTGTTATAATGCTATTGTTCCACTTTCAACATCCTGTGGAATGCTGGGTTTTGTAGTTTACTGAGCCCCAAGAGCTCTCTGGCTGAGAATTCTAAAGGCTCCTCCCTAAACTGCAAATCCCAAAATTCCATGGGATGGTGGACGTAGAATAATAGCACTGTAACAGTGTAGTGTGGAAAGGCCCTTTGTCACACTGGGTAATGTGTGCCCCCCCATTGTTCACCTGCAATGCTCACCAGCGCTAGACAGCATGGGCAATGATGACAGATGTTGGGATTTGCCATGAACCCTTGGAGGGCCACATATTGAATACTGTTGACTTGGACTGTGACAAAATGTAGGAAACTTGCTTTTATGCAGTGACACAGTTGGGTCATTCTAGATTCTGGATGAAATTATTTTACCCTTCCAGCTCCTTTAGGTCAGAAGTGGCCTGCTCTGTGGCACTCTAGGTGCTTTTGGACTACAGCTGCCATCATGACCATTGGCCATGCTGGCCACAACCAATGGGAGCTGGAGTCTGAGAACATCTGGAGAGCTAATAGTTCTTCACCTCTGCTTAAGATGATTATGTAATATATTCAGCTTACTTGAAAATGTGCAACTCTGCTGTGTGTGGAGGATCTGGTCCTTATCCCTCTCTCCAAACTAGACCCTAGACTAATGCCCCAAAGCCCTACCTTGATGGCACCACTTTTTTATGCTTGTAGAAAAGCCTCATTGTGCTCTGCATTTGGCCTTTCTAGTTCTAGATATTCAGCTTTGAGCCCTGGTACAAAAATAAAGAAAAAAAAAAAAAAGGAGAAGTCAAGTTCTCTGAAGATACTTTTGCTCTGTTTTTAGTATTCTTTCCACCACCACTGCCACAACTACCACCCGTCTTTAGCAACTGTTCAGTCTGTCTGTTTCCTAAGGAGTCCCATCAAGCCATCAGCTCTCAGACATTTTCCTTTCTCCAGGGGATTGTGTCAGAGAACTGAGCTCAGAGCTGCGGAAAGTATTTTAAGGAAGGCCAGCTCCCTCTGGGCACACCACTGTGGACCATAGTTTCAACTCTTGTGAACTCAATAATCCCTTATAAAGATCTGGGGCGAAGATTGGTAAAAGATGTTAATCAGTAAAAAGCTACTGATTTTGAGAGTGCACATATAGGAATTCTAAGCTCTTGCCATTTTTCAACAAACATGGAAGATAGCACAGGGGAAGAAGGCATCAGGTTCTCAGAGGTGCTCCATATGGCTATTATTATACAATGGGATCAAATGGATCCTCTAGTGGGCAGGTCTCCTGATTCCTGCTGGCCCAGCCACACCTGCCTTTCAAGTGGTGAGGGTATACTAGTGTTGCAAGGTCAAGACTATATTATACAAGGCCCTGAATTTCAGCATCAGACCCTAAAACTTGGGGCAGATCCTGGTGATGTTACAAGGTTGATGGTACAAGCGGTATCCCCTAGTGATGCCTTTAAGCATGATATATTAATAATCAACCACAGTTACACAGGGTATACCACTGGGGGGAAAAACACCAAATCTAACAAATGAGGAAAATGTATATACTTACACTTTTCAAGGCAGCATACTTGCCCTGAGATTCTTCATCCTTGCCCTGAGGACTGGAGAAGAGGTTCCAGGCCCTGAGAGCCTAGTGTGTACTAGCAGTACAATAGCTTGCCCATTAGGGAAGGAGGCAGGTGGGCAGTAAACTAGAAACTTTCTAAGGCAGTGTCCTTCATTTAATAATGACCAAAAAACTGAACACTGAGAAAATGAATGCCAAGAATAATGAATGGCTTTGTTTCTGGGATCCTGTTCATATCCATTTATTCCATATTTAACAATGTAGAAATGTACCTTACTCAGCTGGCAATGGCTTTTATTAGTAGTGGTATCCTAACAAACACTATTTTATTTCTCTTAGACATTGTGTTACTCCAAGTCATTCTGGACTGGTGGCTGCCACTGGGGAAGCTGATTCTTTTTTTGTCTCTCTGGCCCATGAATTCCCCCGCCAGAGAAATAGAGCATTATGGGAAGATTAAATAGACGCCTCCCCCCAGGAAATAGTCTCTGAGGTCTCTTTGCTCCCGGCAATGGTAAAAAGCTAGGTGGAGTTGGGGAGAAAGAAGACAAATAATGTGATGTAATGAAAATGAATATAATGTTTATGAATGACTAGACAAAACCATGTTTACAGATGAATAGCAAAATGATTGCATCTGTAACAATGAAACCAGAAAAATGATTCTGTTTCCTTGCATACTTCTACAGTTATTATTTTGAAAAATAATCCTCTTTTAAAACCTTTTAAAATCTCAGTTTTAAAAGAGGATTATTTTTCAAAACTGTTCAAGTGTGCAAGAAAAAAACTCAGTTTCAAAAGAGCAACATCAGGATATGGCAAAGGAACAGGAAGCCAAAAGTTACTGATGAGAAAGAACACACAAAACTGCTATTTTAAGCAGAGCAACCCTAGAAACTGGGATTAGGAAAGCCTGAATAAAAACAAGTGAGCCTACTGGGAAGGGCAAGGTTTCCCTTACTCTTTCTTCCCTACTACTACTACTTTAACTACTTTTCATTTTGAACCCAGTTTGCATGTCCTGAAGTAAGCTGAGGACCAAGGAGGAAAGTGAGAAGAAAAGCAAGAAACTGGGACATTTTTAAAGCAGATGAGAAAGTGGAACAGCAAAGGTTTAACTGGGATTTCCTGGCTAAAACAGGACAGTTGGAGAATATCGAACTGTGGGCACAAGCAGGAAAACTGTTGGGAGTTAGAATTTCCCAGGGTGTTAGCCCTTTGCAGAAATTCTATGAAAGCTGAAGCTGTTAGGAATTAGCCTTCTTTTAGCAGAGTTATAGAAAAAGCATGTCCCAATCTCTGTGTGGCTTCCCTGATAGGAGACTGATTTGGAAGGCAAAACAAGGCAGACAGTTTCTTAACTCACCAATTTCTTGGTGGAGAGGCTAGCATAACAGAGAGAAGGTGCTAGAAGCAAGATAGCAAAGAGAGAGGGGTGTGGTCTTCTATGGAAGGTCATTGACTGACTCCAGAGTGTATCCTGGGTTACGTGGTCTGGTTACCATTACCAATCATTTTAAATAACACAGAGCAACAGTTGAGACTTTAGGTGAGAGGCTAGAGCAGTGATTCTCAATCTTAGGTCATCCAGATGCTTTCAACTTCAACTTCCAGAGGTCCTAGCCAATATGACCAATGTTCAGGAATTCTGGGAGCTGAAGTCCAAAACACCTGGAGGAAAAAAGTTTGAGAATGACTGGGTTAGAGGGCTTTTACATGCAAAGGAAAATTAACCCTATGCTAGCAAAGCCCCATTTGTTCTAGAACAAGGGGAGGGGAAGAGAATGCTAGAATTTTGCAACAAAAACAAAGTGGCTAGGCCCTCTATCCCTTGGCCACCTTCCTTCACATGAAATGTTGAGAAGGAGTACTGTTCAACCTCTTCCCATGCCATGTTCTGCCACCAGCTCTGCTCCTGGTGCAGGGCTTGGGGTAGTAGGTATGATCTGGGCTCAAAAGAACAAGAATGTGATCTTGCTCTTTCACAGATGATGGCAACAAAGGGAAGAGCTTCCTCTGTGATACTTAAGGTGCTAAGTGGTACAAAGTAGTGGCCATCTGTTGGTCTGGCATGTTTACCACCATCATCACAAATCTAGAGTAGGGAACCTGAGAGTCATATTCATTTTCAAAAAAAGTGCTCCAGGGATATCCAGTGATTATGTGGGATTGAAGACAAGCACATTTTGGCTTATATCTCCTAGGAGAAGCATCTCAATGTATGTGGGTGGGGGAACCATACAGTTCTGGAAACTTCAACATCACCTTGTCATGAGAAGGCAGTGTATGGTCATTTTGGGAGCCCTAAGGGGCCAGATTTAGTCCCAAGCTCTGAAGTTCCACCTTTGCCCTAAATCCACCTTCAGTCCCTTCTCTCTTTACTCTCTGAAAGGGTGAGCCTGCAACCTGGGACCCTTTCACAATACACAATTACAGCATGTGAATCCATTTTAATTGCTATGTTTAACATCCTATAGAATCCTGAGACTTTTAGTTTAGGGAAGGGTACTTAGAATTCTTAGCCAGAGAGTTCTAGTGCCTCATCAAGACTATAAACTCCAGGATTCTATAAGGTGTAGCCCTGGCAGTTAAAATGCTAAGATTGTAATATTATGATTTGTGTACTGTGAAAGGGCACATGGACTTTGTTATTAACTATCATGGAATAAAGCAGCTGTTACATGTGCCTGGATGGATCTCTACTATCTTTGCATATGATTTTAATTATAGGAAGCTTCTTTTAAGCAACCAATCTTGGCTGAAGAGCTGGCATAATACGTATGAATGAACAAATGAATCAATAAAAAAACTTTTGTAAGCAGAATTGCAGGTTACACAGCATGACCCTGCCTGACCTTAAGTCAACTGATTAATCCTGTGAACTCAAATCAGGTGAAGGCCAATGCTGCTTTGATAAACCACTTTATCTTCTTTTGAGCCTCTTGTTAGGCACTAAGTGGTGAACCCTTTGCTAGGCTATAAAAGAGGCTTCAGAAAGAAAGAAAAACACCCAACACATATATAGAATCCCGTACCACCCAATTGCACCAATTTGGCAGGGACAGTTCTGATTAATCCTCTGTTATCCCACTTTTCCAGTTACTTCTAAAATGTTCCATTTCTCTTCCACATTTCCCTTTACCCTCAGCTTACTGCAGTTGCTGCAAACTGCATTTGAAGTGGAAAAGTAGTTTGTACTCAGTTAACTCAATAAGAGAAAGAGGAGAGGCAGGGCACAATCTTGCCCGTTCCAGTAAGCTCAGGCAAAACCAAACTGCTACAGCCTCTCCTAGTTTGAGTTTTCTTCCTCCTTTTTGTCATTTTAACCACAGTCTGAAGTTGCTTGGCCACAAGCATCCTGATTTTTTGAAATCTCTCTCTCTCTCTCTCTCTCTCTCTGCAAAGATGGAGAGAAACAGAGAAACCATGATTTCTATGGTAGCCACATCTTATACATGGCTCATAAAACTGTCCCCTGCTCCTTGCAGAGTGCTCTGGTGCCACAGCACCTATCCCCTCTCTCAATATCATGGTTCTCTAGATATTCTCATATTGCAGCTCCCAGCATTCCTCACCACTGACTGTTGGCTATTGCAGGTTGCATTGCAACAACATCTGGAGAGCCACATCATTCCTGCTCCTATCCTAAAATTATTCTACATACGTAGAGAGCTCTGGTAAGTACTGAGCTCTAGGTACTGTACTGCATCATACTGTAGGTGGAGAACTCTGTATTTGAATGCTTGGCTGCATTTTTTTTTTCTAAATAAAATTTGTTCAAATGCAGAAAGCCAGAGAAGGAGATGGCTAGGTTATAAATATCTTCCCATGGATGAATAACAGCCACAGTGAATTTAGGTGATGTTCTAATTTTTCAGTGCAGAGTTACCTGCAGCTCTCAGGAACTTTATACTTACTAATTTATACAACCATGTGCAGGGAAGTAGTGGTAAATTTTAAAGTGTAGGCACTTGCTATAACAGTCCCCATAGCCACACCCATAAGGAGATTCCAAAAATGCAGGCAGTTGTGAAGAGTTAGGGTTGCCAGGCTGAATACAGGACAGGGCTCCTATAGCTTTAATAAATTGCAGATCCTGGATCAGGGAGGGGGATCATAAAGTTCCATCAGGCAGAACTACAGCATGTCTCCTCCTTCATCCTCCAAATCAGCTTTTGAGCTGAAACATCACTGGCCCAAACACAGTTATTTATTGGCAGGTGGAAAATGGGGGAAGAGAAGGCTGAGAAAAGTCCAGCTTGGTTCATGTAACTGGCTGTGCAGCACTTCAGTTTCAGCTTTGAGGAAACAAAATAGCCTGCAGGGCATAACGGATGATATGAACTTCTGTCTTAAACAATAAATCTCTGTGGCCCTTTCCGTACAAGGCAAGTGAATCTCTCCATGCTGTTACTTACCGGCTGGTGCAGGGCGAACCAGAGCAGTGCAAGGTCTGTAGATTCACACTGCTCTGGCTCAAGATGGTGGCTTCCTGTGGCTTCGTGGGAGTGGACCAACTGCTGATGCTGGCCACACCCACAGCCTGCCCTCCACTGATAGCAGTCTCGCATTGGTGCGAGCCTGCACATCTGCACAGGTAAGTAGGAATGCAATGGCACATTCCAGAAAATGTAAAGGCCTGATTTTTCTGGTCTTTACTTAGCGTGCTGGAGGACCACTTCGGGGCAGGTTGGATCGGACTAAGGTGTGGAACTAAGTTAAATAGTCTGCACCTAGTCCGATCCAAGGTGCGGACAAACTCTGTGCCAGGATGCCTTGGCCTGTTTTAACTGCCTCGTGCAGAAAGGGCCTGTATTTCAACCCTCTTAACCCTGGGCTACTGAATGAAGATAGGAACAGTCATCATGCACATACCCCCTGCAACTGTCCTGATTTGGGAAGGACAGACCTAATTAATCCTCTGTCATCTCACTTTTCAGCTGCTTTAAAAAGCTCTAATGTCTCTCTTCTCATCCCACTTCCCCCTTTATCCTCAGCTTATTTGAGTTGCTACTGAGTTCACAGTGCAAAAGTAGTTAACTCCGTAGGGGAAAGTAGAGAAAAGAGAGCAGACCCTCCTGGGAGGCTCAGGCAAAAACATACTGCTGTAGCCTCTCCTGGCTTGTGTGTTCTTCCTCATTAATAACTTTTGCCATCTTCACCACTCTCTGATATTGCTTGGCCCCATGTGTCCTAGTTTTCATAGGTGAAATGCTGGACTTTAGTCCCAGTAACCCTAGCCAGCATAGTCACTGGTGAGGAATGTTAGATTCCTACACATGGTGCAAAGACTTGCAAATTCTTTTGGCAGTACTCTTTTAATCCACTCCATGTCCCATACGTTAAACGAAAAGCACAAAAGAATATACTCTATCTCTTCAATGGATGGATAAAAACAAGAGTGGATTCCTTACCTCTTTGCCTGTCTTCATACTTCAAATTCCAAAGCAAGTTAATGTTGCATCAAAGGAGTTATGAAAATGCATGCCCTTAGGCTGCAATTGCACACAAACGTGTGCAGGGATAATTTCATTTGAACTCAATGGGAGTTTCTTCTAATAAACTTTCACAAGGCTGGATAGAGTGTTATCAAACTAAAATCCCTGAAGTGCTTTCATGATGAATAATCAGAAACAAACTGGATTAAAATCCGCACCTGATCCTCAGGTGTGTTTGAAATGTTCTTCCAAACAATACTGTCAGATACTCATCCAAGGTAGATTCCAGAACATTTTTGTTATATTAAACCTAGAGTAATTAATTATCTCCTTGAATGAGTGCATAGTTAGTACACAGCTTTGCAAAAGTAATTGCTTCCATTTATCCATATTTCTCTGTGGCAACATAAAGAATATAAATGCCGGACAAGGCCTATAAAGACAAATTAGCTATAGCACAACATCCCAGACTTTTATCAGTCAGAGATTTTAAGAATACCTACAAGTAAAGATGTAACAGTATGGGATATATGCATCTTACTTTAGGTTTTCACAAGCTCATAAAAACGTTAGGTGCCCAGTGTGTGTTGGGATGGCAGAATTATCTGGTTAGTGCTTATGCCATATAGAGCAGCTTGATACTTTTCATGGCAAGGTGATCCATATTATCACCTGATAAAGTCTGAATATTAAGCTGCTTTTAGAATGGATACCACACAGAAAAAATTCGGAGCTCTAGTTTGTGGGAGTTTTTCAGGAACTGCTAGGGCTGTGGGCAAAGATAGTGTAGCTCAGTCTATACAGTGATCAACCGTACTGTAAGTAGCAACTTCTTAAAATTACCTACAGATTTTGGACTGCTGCTACCCATCCAAGCTGTCTGTTCCTGGACAGAATATAAATCCAGACCCATGTTTCATGGGGTGTTGTGGAGGAGGACCTGCTTTTGCTGGCTTCTGATGGACAAGAGTCCAAAGCTGATAACATCATGTGTGATGCACCAAGATTCCAGGTGTCTGGAAGTACAGCTGGGGGTTTATTAGCTCTATCTGCTACTCCTAAATCTGCATTTCATCTCTTTTCAGTTCATCCAGGTGACTTTGAGTTTTTGGATTTTTCTTTTTACAGCCTATTTTATATGGACTGGACTATTTGTATGAGTTGTTCAAGATCATGTGCCACATTTGAAGAGTTTAGTCCTTTTTTTGAATGGGCCCTCAAGCTTAGATCTGGACAGAAAGAGATTATTCATCATTTGGATGATTTTTTGTTCATGACAGTATGCTTTTCTGATGAGAGAGTTTTATTCCTTGATATCTGAGTTGGGCCTGCCGCTGGCCCACAAAAAGACCAAGGGACTGAATCATTGTTTAGTTTTCCTTGGTATTGAGAGTAATACCATGGAACAGCACTGCAGACTTCCAAAGATAAACTCAGAGATTTCGAGGTAGGTTTTCTGAATTTATGAGGCATAGAGCTCTGGACTACAACCATGGAGACCAATTCTCCACTCAGCTATGGAAACCCACTGGGTGATCTTGGGTGTGTCACACACTCTCAGCCCCCAGAAAACCCTGTGATAAGTTTGACTTAGGGTTGCCATAAGTCAGAAATGACTTGAAGGCACACAATGACAACAAATAAGCTTAGAGAATTTCAGGAGCTCATTGGTCATTTTAATTTAATGAATAGGGTTCTGGCACCTGACAGGGCTTTCCTGAGGCAATTCTGTAAGGCTATATGTGGAATTGTTCAGTGCCATCATAGGATAAGAATTATGCAGGGGATCAGGGAGTACTTGAGAGTTTGGCAAGATTTTCTTGTTCCTTTCAATGGGAATTCTTCTTGGAAGGATCAGCTTAGGGTCTATTATACTTTAAAGGGGTCTTAGTTTGTTATGTTGACTTTCACCCCTTACCAAATATCAATTTTGATCTGTTGCTTTCAAGACCTTACAGTATTTGGGTCTTCAGATTAGGGCAGCTTCTGTGGCTTTTGCCATGGAGCTGAGTGTGGGAGCAATCCATCTTACTGGGCATGGGCAGTCCCATGCTTACAAGATATATGTATGACTTCTCAATTTATGAATTGTATGCTTCTGTTTTCTAATGTTGTTGTATTTTACAGGTATTAGGTTTTGTCTGGAGAGGCAGCAGGCCCTAATCTGCAGCCACAGGAAGGTTTACTGGGTGGAATGGCAGGCCTGAAATGACCATTTTGGTGCTCAGCTTGGGTTGAGCAACCAGGCCATAGTGAAGTGCCTCAGGGAAAAGGTAATACCCTAAACAGGGGGTTAGACCGTTACCCTGATTTCTGGGGTCCTGGGAGGGACACCTCAATGTGCTCACAATGGGGAATGGGAATTAGCAGAGCACAAGCTAGCAATACGAGAGGCAGGGCAACCTAGCGAGATCTTGAACCCAATGCCTACGGGGTCAGGCCAAGTCAAGGAGCAAACAGAAGTAATTAATAATTGTTTTTATTGATGTACAGCACAATTAAACATGTGTATGCAACACACTCACATAGAGAACTATTGAAATAAAGGTAGGAGTGGGACAGAGGGTTTTAAAGAGGAGGTTTTGTATGGGAAATACTACACCTGTCCTGAAGCCCGGATAGTCTGAAGAAAAGTCAGTAGAAGCAGAGATTCTCAGCACGTGGAGCTGAGGGGAAGGCTCGTCGAATGAAGTGACAGCAAGGCAGGATGGAAGCCAGGAGCGATCCAAAGAGACGCTCAAAATCAGGGGGTCTTATAGGGGAAAATGTGCCTGTAGGCTAGTCTGTTCCCAGGGATAACAATGGGTTTCGGGCTGGAGACAAAGCCTCCGAAAGGTCAGTATTTTACATGATTGACTTATGATAGCGTTGTCAATAGCTCAGACAGTATGCAAACGTGGAGTGCTTGATAGTTGAATATTTGACTGGTCAAGCTGCCTGCTCGGGGCAGGGAGTCTTTTGTAAACAGTGTGCATGCATAATATGATCTTAAAAGGATACTTGCCTTGAGGTCTCCTAAAGCGGCAGTCTGGCTATATTACTGGTCTGCCTGGATCGGTTTTGAATATTTCAGCTATTTTCAGCCGTGCCTGTGTGCAGGCTTGTCCGGGGGCCTCACAAGAACGTGGAGAGGAATGGGTGAAGAAGGCCAAATTGTTGATATCAAATGATAGCTGATATCCCACAAGTCCGGGCTAGAAACTACGGTAACAGTATCACTTCATCCTGCATCCCAATATAGTGTTTTCAGTGTCCTGAGCTCTACAGAGTGGGCAGTGGAGGGTAATTATTCCGGGGGGGATTTGCAACAAGGGGTGAGGGCCCTTTTGGCGGACCTGCTGGAGGAAAGGGCTAAGTAGATGCTTGTCCCTTGTCCACCTCAGGCAGAGAGGGAGAAATAAGTTACAGTGAACATCTTGGGACCATTTTGGTGAAGAGGAGGACTTTGTAACTGCCTCTTTAGGTCCTGGGGACTGGCGTGGGCTGAGGAAGGAGACTACCCTTGGGGCTGGCATGGGAGGCTTTGACCCCATTTAAGTCCTGTGACTTGTGGATGGGTTTCCTTGGGTCTGCTCCCCCTTTTGTACCTGTCCAGGTTCAACTCAGTTTAAATAGGTTCTAGGTTAAATGAAGTGGTTCTTTTCAATGTAGTTCTCTGTGTCTGGTCTCATTATTCCACAGTTGGTCAGCAAAGATGTCATCCAATCGAGCAACAAAGGCTTTCTGAGCTCTAGTGTGATTCTTTGGCCCCCATTTATTGCTGCTCAGTCTTATTTTGTGGCTTATCCTCTGGTGGTAGTGATTGTATTGTCATCATTATCATATTCCTCAAAATCTGGACTCAAAGAACTCTGAACTGCTCTTCTGTCTTGACTTCTAGCTTGTTCCAGGACCCCACTTCCTGGTTTGCCCTGTATTTATGACTTTTGACTTGACTGGCTACTGGTCAGCTACCCAAATCCTAGTGCCTGGTGTTGGAAGCAGAGTGGCCTCAACATTTGTTTACAGTGATGGGAGGCTAGGGGTGACAAGCTACACAGTCCCTGCACCCCTCCCCTAATATATCTTGAATCCAAGGCCTTGGGCTCCTTCCTTATTTCTTGAGCTCACTTTCTTCTTTTTCAAGGAAGATAACCTCTTTATCTGAGAAGGAAGTGGTCATAGGACTCCAAAATGGTTGCTACCTTACTCATGTGCATGAGAGCCAGCTTTAGGAGCTCTTGTAAGCAAGTATAGCTTAACTACTTTTGTTTATCTCCTTTCCTATCCCTGGATGGATTTCCTGAGACAATAAACATAAGTCTCCTTTCAAACTTACCATAGAGTCCTGGATAATTACTCCTGTTTCTTCCATAGCCTCAATTAAACTGGCTTGTTGTACTCTGCATCATGTGTGTGTGTGTGTGTGTGTGTATGGGATGGGACGAATCCAGAATTTTCCAAATCCAGATCCGAATCCCTGGAAGGTTCTGGAAATGCATGAATCTCTTGAATCCTTCTTTTTAAAGGGTGTAAAAAGCAAGGGAAAGAAGGATAATCTTGGGCAAGACATACTCTGTTAGCCTTAGCAAAAGCCTAGGCCAAGAAAAACCTCCCTCTGAAGAAATCTGGCCAGGACAATTGTCATAGTCCAGGTCAAAACTGGATTTTCTTTGCATAGCTCCTTAAGCATCGTGAGGCTTGTAGTTTGATGATGCACCAGCACACTTTGGCAGGGAAGGCTGTGACACCTTGTAAAACTACAAACCACAGAATTGTGTATGAAAGAACTTTGCAAGAGAGCTCTGCAAAAGAATCTTGCTGCTGTCCTTGAAATCTCAAGAAGACTGCACCTTCCAGCCAATTGGGCCTTTGGCGGGCCCCGGAGGCACCAATTCTTAAAAACAATTTTTCCTTTCTGCCACATTTGGTTTGTCATGTGGCTCCTGCACGCAGGTGCTTCTGTGCTTATCTCAGTGTTATTTTATTTGGAAAGGAGGAGGGCTGTGGTTGACAGAGTAAGGGGAATCTGTTCCTATGGCTCAAATGATTTGTTTAATAAATATACTGAGAGTAAAAAAGGAAAGTGTGTTGGCTCCTTCACTCTCTGTTGGCAAGTGTAGTGACTTTGTCCATGAGGAAGCCAAAGCTCTGTAGGAACTAGAGGTTACTCTAGGTTTTACTTTTAGACCAAAGAGTAAAACAAAATCATTGCATCTCTCCCCCTCTTCCACTCTGTTTCTATCTCCTCCTCACTTTCGCACGTTTTGTAGCTTGGCAAGGAACGGGAACAACAATATCTTTCCCATGCTGAAGAAATAGCCAAGGAACCATGTCAGTTTGAAGAAGAGCGAAGGGCAGCGACCAATGGGAGAAAGGATCTGGCCTCCACACCCACCGCCCACCCTTGGAATGAGAAAGGGCCGGCACCCGTCTGTCTCTTTACATTGCATGCTTTAAAAATGTCTGGCAAGACAACCAGATAAACTTGGCGGGTGGTATTTGGCTCTGCAGCATTATTAACTAAACCATACTCAAGCAAAAAATGCAGCGTGGACTGTTTTAAATCCAGTCCCTGGATTTTACTGGAAGCAGGCTTTGATTGTCTACTTGCATAAATAAAACAGAAGATTCCAAGTAAGAGACAAAAGAGAATTAAAACATGACCCTCTCCCAGACTGATCAATTGACTGAAGAAATGTAGACTTTGGCAAGTGGAGAGTTAAGGGTGTTCAAAGGGATACACCAGAGACTTGTCATTCCATCTGGAAGAGATTCTGTATCCACAGGAGTAACCTTTTCTCAAACACTAAGTAATACAAACAACCTAAAATGCAAATACAGAACCAGGACACGGATGGTCACACGACAACAGAAAAAAAGCCTCTACATTTTCCTTTTTGCTCCAGCCAACAGTGTCTTGTCTTGCTTGTCTCAGCCCACCAGACCAAAAATCCTTTCTGACTTTATGCTCTGGTTTATCTTTGTTTTGTAGGATATTATGTGTATCTAAAATTTTCTTATTTTATCATCCTAGTAAAATGTATAATCCTGGGCAAAAATGGAAGAAATAAATACAGTGTTTGGGAATAATGCTCCAAATTCTGCTATCTCAGGGTTTTTAGAAAAATGGTTATGGATATATATTTGTCTTTTAGTTGTCTAAAAAGATATGAACTGGGAAGGCCCTGGTAGCAAATTCCATAAACCCATTTGTTGAAAGTCCAAAAAGAATAAACTGGGACAGGGTGGACATTGCATGACATCTCTCAATGTTGCTGAATTCAGCTCCCAACATGCCCCACCACTGGCTGTGCTGGCTAGGCTGATGGGACTTGCAATTTGACAACATTTGGAGGATAGTACAAATCCCACTCAACTTTCTACAAGGGTACTGTTGTGTGATAGTTCAGAAGTAGAACCCTAAATTACTGAACAGAAGTTGGGAAAGTTACTTTTTGGACTAAAACCTTCAGAATTTGGCAGCCAGTGTGTAGTCAATTTCCAAAAATTAACCTCCTGGGTCCTTTCACATTACACATTTAGAGCATTTTGATTCTGCTCTAACTGTCTTGGTTGTATCCTTATAGAATCTTGGGATTTGTAGTTTCCAGGGTATCCAGAGGAGCTCTTCAGCTGAGAATTCTAAATACTCCTTCCTAAACTACAGTTCCCAAGATTCCATAGGGATGTTTGCATGGCAGTTAAAGTGGAATCAAAGTACTATATTGGTGTAGTGTGAAAGGGCACCTATAGCTAAACAACAATTGATGCTTTTTCCTTGCTCTGAGTAGGAGTTATTTTCTCTTCAGTCAATGACTGAATGGCTAGGGCTGCCAGTTTGTGACCTGGAATACCCAAAATCCTGCTCCCTTATTGTGTCAGGGAGCTGGGGGTTTCTGTCCCTTCTTCACCCTCTGCCAGCTTGTTTGATGAACAGGGCTTCAGGTGTATTGCATGACAAGTACAAATGGTGACCACAAGAAGCATGGGAGTCTTGGATGAAGTTCAAACTGTCTGGCATCTCAGTGCATGAGAGCTCAGAGCAAAAAATATGTCTTAAGCAGACATACACCACAGAAACTTAGATGGACCTAAAGGGAGCAAGGCCCCAAGCTTTATTTTTTCAGGAATATATGTGATACCACACAATTCAAGCAAACAGTTGTGGTAGATGTGTGTCTGGCCTGTGTAGGATGATCTCAAAGGAAGCAGGCACTAGAACTTTCCTAGGCAGATTGTTACTTTGATGAGCAGACGCTAGAGTTAGGAATGTTTTCCTCATACTTTTATCTCACCATACCTTCCTGTAATTTAAATCCCATGACTTCATTTCCTCTCTTTCTCTGGTCAGGGTGGAAACAATACATACCCTTGAACATTCTGCAGATAAAAACAGGGCATCCTCCTATAGTAATAATCTCAAACTAAGAATCACTGTAGAGAGCAAGATGTAGTTGCCGACAGGCAAAATGGTAATTTGGCTGTCCACTTTTCCTGAAATCTACTAACTCTCCTTTTAATTGTATATTTTACTCAGTTTCTCATTCAGGAGGTTACCTTCTAAATTAGTAGATAGGAACATATGTTTGTTTAGCCAGCACAGAGTTAAATACGTGTTTAAATCCTATGCATGTTTGCTCAGAAGTATGACTCTGTTCAGTAGGGCTTAATCCCAAGGGCTGCAAACCTGGAAGTAAGTGCCACTAAAACAATTTGTTTGTTTATTTTATACCTTACATTTCTCCCAATATGGAACCAAAAACTGCTTCCAAGAAAGGACTTACTTCTGAGAAAGTCCTCCTAGGAGTGTGCTGTAGTACATGGAAGTGTACTTCTGATGCCAGTCTTAAAGGCCAAATGAAGTGTGACACCATTAAGCACTAACAATTGTGTGTAATTAAAAAAAAAGAGTAAATAGCAGCTGTGAGGCCTCTAGGCCTCTGATCTGCTTAAGAAGGACAGAATCTGCTTTGTTTTTTTTAATGAAGATTACAATCCAGTCTGTGGGTTGCTTAGCTTCCTTCTGTGCAGAGCTAAGTATGTTTAAGGCCCTTTCCGCACAAGGTTAATACACTGTAGTAGCGTTGAATTCTTACCCTCCAGTGTGCATATTGTAGCGTTTTAGCGTCATAGTTTTCCTTGTGGATCTGCATGTTTTCAGCTCCTAGAATGGTTCACTGCGATGAGAAACCACTGTATCTGAAAACCAGAAAAACTCCAATGTAAATGTTCCAAACCAGTTCTATTTCGTTTTTTGCCTACATGCAGAAGTGTAACATTGATTCACAATGCAGAAGTGGCTGGCTATGGGCATTCACAGGCTGTCCCTTTCATCATTTCCGTCCCTATCTCTCTCCGCCCATCAAAGGACAGGCTGCCATCATTATTGTCTTCAAATGTTAGACAGACCGTGGGAAGAGAGTGGATCTGGTAATGGCCTGTTAAAGCGTGTTTTTTCCCATGTATCAACGAACATACATACCTATGCATAAATGTAGCAACACAGAAATGTGTTTAAAATGTGTGTGTGTGTGTTTTTAAAAAAAGACCAATCAGTGATGGTGGGGCGGGCTGAGGGACGGGAACGGGAGTGATCAGGGACTTGCTGTTATGGATGCAGCAACTGCTGTTCTCTGTGGTAGTACGATGTAAATGAGGGGATGCAGACAGCACAGTTTCTGAATCAGAGTATAAAAACACCGCTCTTAACAGGCAGTGAACTGCTCCTCCCCTCTCATGTGGAAATGGCCTAAGATGATTAAGGTTAAGACTAACCCTCTATTTCAATTTGGTTATTTAACTACATGCTGAAGGCAGCAAAGCTGTTGTTGTTGTGTGTCTTCAAGCTGTTTCTGACTTATGGTGACCCTAAGGAAGTGAGCCCCACTAAACTCACTGGGACTTACATCTGTGCATCTGACAGGTACAGGAATAAGTTGCCAACTGAAAGAATGTTAAACATTCTTAGCATGTGCCTTTTCTTGCTTTTCTGCACTTGAAGAAAACCACCATAAAACCCAGATAAAATCGTTGGTAGACCCCACTGAAAGAGCTCCTGCCTTAGATGCTGGAATGAGATTTTTCCTGTCCCAGAACATTTTGATTAAGAAAAGCTCCATTCTTTAAAGGGGTGTTTATAGCAGCAGTTCTCATGCACAGGGATAATGCAATGACTCCTGTTTACTAGAGCATCTTTTCCACTGAATAGCTGAAAATTGCACTGGGCAGTTGAGAATTGCTGTTCCTAATGGTCTCCCAAGGAAGGATTTTTTCCCTCCAAAATAAATCTTATTTCTAGCATCAGGAGTCCTCCCTCCTTTCCCACCAATTCATTTTTTAAAAATTTGAATTAGGAAGAAAGATCCCATTAGACGTAAGCACCAATACTTGAACAGAACATTAATAAATATTATTAACATGAGTTAATGCTGGAATCCTAGGCAATCTATCACATTCCTGTTCTACTTTCCCATCAAGGTTTTAAAGCAGTATGGAAGATTCTCATTTTATCTTCACAATAACCTTGTGAGCTATATTATACTAAGCACTAGTATACTAAGACCTTGCAATAACTTCATGGTACATCCTGTGCTCTCTCTTATTATAGGCTGGAATTGTAGATGAGATTCCCGAACTGGGAAAGCGTTCACATTGTCTTCTTTACACATGAGGAGAAACATAACAACATTCTTGGAGCAAGCAGGCTGCCTAAAAAGCAATCCTCTCCTACTAATTTATACACAAATCCAGATACACAATGCCTATCAGACTACTCCAGACACTTGCTCAGTCCTAGCACTGCAACTCTTCTAGTAATTTTCTTCCAGCTGCAAATAATTGTAATCAGATTGAGAAGAAGTTTATGCCATGACCTAAATATGTTCAATTCAGTGTTGGCTGGCTTTAAGATCCAGCCAAACTCGGGGCTCAGTAGATAGCCATTGAAAGCAAGAAAACTTTCGAATATTAAAACTTTGGCTGGATCATTCCCACAGAGATGTCAAACTATGTAAGTAAAGTATTACATAATTATCTGTGATCCACTATATTATTTTGTTGTCATTATTTTAAAATTGCTGTTGTTTTTGTAAGGTGACTACTTACATTTCAAAAGCAACATGATGGGAGGAAAATATACTTTTCAAGGTGGAGGTGTTTTAAAATTATTATGCTATTCTATCAATCCTAAGATCTCCCCCCTCTGAAATAAATCTTTAAACATTTTTTTAAAAAGAAACCAAAGCATAATAAAACAAAGCACTATTCCTTCCTCTTGCCCAACGTTAATAATCTCATTTGTGGGCTCTTCAGCAAATAACATAAACCAGTGATTCTCAGACATTTTACCCCCGTGACCCCCCTTTAGATCAACATGCAGATGTTGCACTCCCCCAACTCAACATTGTGCCTCCCACTCTATCATATCCATCTCTCTCCCTCTCTCTCTTACAGGCCTCTGCTGCCATGCCCTCCCTCTGTCTTAACACTGAGCATTCGTACCCACTGCCTCCTTTCTTCATGTCCCTCCCATCCCACCTGAGAAACTGCCTGATGGTCTCTAGGATGCATGAACCTGCTGTGCCAATTGATGGAATATTCAGAGAAATTGAATGGGAAAAGTATAAAAAAAGAGAAGCTGATTTTTCCTATGTCTGAGGTTAGAGGAATGTATAACTGGGAAGACACTTTGCATCATTCTTTTGTAGAGATCAGAAAATCTGCAGTAGTGTGCATGTACACACACACACACACACACACACACACAGAGGCTTGTCCTTTCTACTGTACTTGCTGACTGATTTCTTGTGCCCTTCCCACCCCTGTTCAGCGACTATCACTCCCCCTTAGAGTCCCACCCCACAGTTTGAGAACCACTGACCTAAACAATCAGTTTCAAAGAGTAACATTGACTGAACATATGTAATGTATAATTTTAGGAGATATGAGCAAATTTCTCTCCACACATGACCCCTAAACTGATTATGACAATAATGATGATGCCTAATGAAATGGGCCATAATCCAATCAAAATGAAGCACTGGAAGCTGAGTTGGTTTCCGTAAAAAAGCATTAGGGTGTGAGAAACTGATACAATTTTTGCATCAGTTGGTTCTGAGCTGCTGGGCTGAGAAACTGAGGCTGCCTTCAGCCACTGACTTAGAGGACCAACAGCACATCCGGAAGATCAACAGTAGAAGCAGCAACAGAGCTGACGCTGCAATGACCCAGAAGCTGCAAAGGACAATCTCATCTTAGGCATTCTTCATCATCACTGACTTCAAAGCAAAAACCTGGATGTGTTTTCTTCTCCATTTTTAATTAAAAAAATTGTGAGATTAATCAGATTTTGTTTTATGGTTAAGAAAGGAGATGGCACATGGTTCTAATGAACAATGGTATTTCTCAGTGTGCAAAGGACTTCATTTATATTATTTTCACAGTCTTTACTACAGCCCTGTAAGGTAAGTCAAGACAGCTTATTCCTGTATTTCAGATGTGGGAGTCAAAGATACATGCTTGGATAAAACCAGCTGCTGGATTCATAGTGAGGTGAGATTTGAAAGGAGAACTTTGGAGCTCACAGTCTTCATCACAGAGGTCTTTCTTATGCTTTGGCTCAAGGGCTATTTCTGAGCAGGAAATGTGCTGAAGGCTCCCTCCTGCTCCTCTAATCCCATTGCCCTATGGTCTGTTAAACTGTTGGGAATGCTGCTAAGATGGCTCAGTGAAGGTGACAGTAAGAAGAATCAAAGCAAAGTTGGGAGCTCATATTTCATAGCATGAGTGAAGGAGAAGAATGTCCTGTCCTCCCTGCAATTTGGATTGTTGGCAGGTTTGGGGGCATTTTGTTCCACAGTGCTGTTTCTCCATGTGCTTCTAAATGCTGTTCCATCTTTTCAGCTGCTTTTAAAATGTCACAGTTTCTCTCCTTTCCTCTCACTGTCCCCTTTGTCCTTGCTGCAAACTGAAATAGAAGAGAGGAGCAGGAGGGATCTTACCTTTCCCCGGAGACTCAGCCAAAAGCAAACTGTTGCAGCCTAGGCCATTTCCGCACTAAACTGTTATAGTGGTATTATTCCACTTTCAACATCCTATGTAATCCTGGGGTTTGCAGTTTACGGAGGGCCATTTAGAATTCTCAGCCAGAGAGCTCTTTGGCCTCAGGGAACTACAAACCTCAGAATTCCACAGGAGGTTGAAAGTAGAATAATATCTCCAAAACAGTGTAGGACTGGAATGCCCCTAGTCTGTGATTTCAGGATACATTTTATCTACCTGAATTCTCCTGTAGTTGACCAATAGTCCTGGTAATTGCTGGGCTATTCTGTTTCTCTTTCTGTCATTGTTCTTGCATCTACAGCCAGTCAGTCCCAAGGGTTTTTTTCCCTTCCTCTCTTGAAATGTGTTTTGGGAAAGATTTCTTCCCCTCCCATGAACTGTAATGAGGGGAAGAAGGTTTCTGGGGTGGTGGTCACACCCTTATTCACAATAACATCAGTGAGGCAACCCAGGATTTCAGAAGGAACCAAGACAATGGAGACAGATCCAAATGTTATCCTGCCCGTATTGGAAAGCAGGGGGAAAACACCTCCAGCCCTGGGTTTAAAATGTCACAGCTAGTCCTGGGAATTCACAGGAAATAGACTGGAACAAAAGCTATATTATTTGGATCTTTTAAAAAATCCGACCACACACAGGTGCAGCTCTTGGGGCTTTTCATCAGTCCAGATGAACCTTGAGACTAGGCTGAATGAAATCTCAAAAATGGGCAACTGGGAATTTTGCCTATTTCCCCTTATTTTTCTATGCTCCTAGGATGTATTTTGTGCAGCTGAAAATGTGCTGAATGAAGTATCTGAGCTGGCATTTGGACAAATGTTGACAATGGTGGTGGTAGTAATTTAATTTAATTTAAATGGTGGTTTTCTTCCAATAATGGGACTCAAGGCAGTTTACTTACATATTTTTTAAAAATACAGATTCAAAAACTATACACAAATTTCAATATAAATATGAGACAATTTTTTAAAGTTAAAAAGATGAACATTTATTAAAAGACCATAAAACAGCTCATGACACCATTAAAAGCCAATTCTACTCAGTTTCTAAAAGCCCGATGACACATGATTTAATTTGGCAACAGAAGGAGAGTAAGGATGGCCTTTGCTTGACCGTTCGGCTGGACGGCGCTGTGAGTTCCTTTTCGGAGTTGAGCTTGTCACCCCCCCTTGCAGGCAGGCGAGTACTCCTGTAGGGGCCCCTAGGTCTGGGCAACCTCCCTATCCGCCAACCGTTTCCCCGTTTGGGTGGGCTGGAGATTGGTTCCTTGTCCCTCTTCCCTAACGTAGTTCCAGAGAATTTGCTTCCCTGAGTTCCCCCAAGGGGTCTAGGTGACCCTACCCGTCACTTCAGCCCCGGTACTGTGCAAATGCACTTCAGGCTGAAATCTAGGCCTCTATGCTTAGTGCTAAATCCAGGCGTATTCTCAACTGCAAACCTGCATTTTCAGGGAGTGAACCTGATCTAACAAAGGCTGAACCCTATCCCCAAATCTGTATTTTGACCAATAGGAGCATCTCTGTCTTGTCTAGATCAAGCTTCAATTTGTTCACCCACATCCGGTCTGTTATAGATGCTAGATAGTAGTTAAGTGCTGAAGAAGCTTATTTGGAATTAGGTGGAAAGGAATAATAGAGCTGATATCTTCAGTGTAGCACTGATACCTGACCTGAGAAAGCCGGACAACCTCTCCTAGCGGTTTCATGTATATGCCAAATAACAAGACAGAACCCAGAGGGACTCTACAGGCCAATTGCCAAGGAGTTGAATAGGAATCCCCCAGCACCACCCTCTACAAACATCCATTCAGGAAAGAACAGAACTGCTGTAGAAAGGTACTTCCAAGTCTCATCCCAATGAGGCAAATCAGAAGGATACTATGGTCAATGGTATCCAGTTCCATGACGAGGTCCACCAGAATTAACAGGGACATACTTCCACTGTCCAGTTCCTGGCATACACCATCCAGCAAGATGACCCAAGCTGTCTCCGTCCTATAATCAGGTCTGAAATTAGACTGAAATGAATCTAGATAATCTGCTTCATCCAACAATCCCTGGAGTTGAGAAGCTACTATATGCTCTTATACTTTGCCCAAAAATGAAATATTGGAGACTGGCCTGTAGTTATTCAAGATGGTAGGATCCAGGGAAGGTTAGGCAGGACAGGTCTCACAACAGCCTCACAACAGTCTCCCTCTAGCCTATTTAATAAGCCAGAAGGGGCAATGGCATAATATGTGGTGCTTCTTGTCTCTCCAAGTATCCTGTCAACACCTTTGGGCTGCAGAAATTGAAAAGTATTAATCAACACTGGACCAGAAGGAGCCATGGTTATATCTACTTGGCCTGTACCAATTCTGGCCTCCAAGTCAGAGTGAATCCAAACAATTTTATCTGTGAAGTGGTGGGCAAATTCTTCACAGTGGGTGGTTGAATGGCTTAAATTCTCCTTTGGGCTTGGTTGTAACATATCCCTGACCATTAAAAATAGCTCCACTAGTTAGTTCTGTGAAGATGCAATGGTGACAGCCAAAAGAGCATTTTTTGCTACTCTTATTGCTTCATTGTAGGCCTTCAGATAGACTTCAGCCTGTTTTTGGTCAGACTTACTGGAGTTTTCTCCCAGTGTCTCTCTATTCTCTGTCTCACTTGTTGCATTGCTGTTAGAACCTTAGAAAACTACAGTGCTGGTTTTGCTTTACTCCATGAAAGGAGACGCTTAGGAGCAATCATGTCAGCTGGGTCATATCCCCTTTCCAGAGATCAACCAGAGCTTCAACAGATCCCTTGCCAAGCCAGCAGAAAACTCCCTAAGAGCCATCAGTAATCCATCCAGATCTGTAAGCCTCCTGGGGTGAACCATCTTAACGGTCCCCACTCCTACTGGGGTTTTGATTCTCAGCAAGTCTAAACCTGAGAAGTGATCTGCCCATGACAATGGAGCATAGAAAACTCCTCCATTCCCAGATCATGATCATCCCACACTGTACAGCAAACAAGGTCTACAGTGTGCTCAGCAGCATAAGTGGAGTCTGAAACCACTTAGGAAAGATTCATGATTGTCATGGTAGACATCAAGTCCTAAGGCACCCCCAACATGGTAATCTAAGCATTGATGGTGAAGCCCCCTGGACATCACAGGTTGCAGGAACTCCAACAGCATTCCTGAAGCCACTCTTGGAAGGGAGACTGTTCAGCAGTGGGGTTGACGGTGCACCAAGAGAATCCCTAATCCCCCTCCCTTCAAATAAAGACGTTCAGACCCTGCAGACTGAGAAATAAGTCATGTGGTCAGAGGGAGATCATCCTGATAGACCACTGCAACTCCACATCCCCACCCCCCATGTCTCACCTGCTGGTGCACAGAGGAAAACAGTGGGCAAAGCTGAGAGAAATTAACTGCCTCCACAGCTTCATCCAACCAGTTCTCTGTAATACTGATGGTTGCGGCTGGATATTTGGTAAAAAACCATCTGTATGCTGCAGTACAGTGTGGAACCAGTGAACAGAATTACATCAGTCTGCAGAGCTAGGGTTGACCTGCAGAAGGAATCAAATGGCAGGCAGAAAACAAACAGCATGTGTTCCTGGGGTAACAAACTCACAAAAAGAGAACATTGCCCTACCAAACCACTGTGCAGAACAACAGATTCCAAAACTCAGGTGACTCCACTGGCTCCAGATATTGCAACCACCTGGCCTTATTATCCTGGTCAACCTCAACATATACACAAAGGCTATTTCTTTAGAGGTGGCTTGAGACATCATGGCTTCCATAAAAAAAATAATGTTTTTACTTTTGTTTTGGCAGATGATAACTATTTCATTACACATGGAGAGCACTTACCTTTTTCTCTGGAAACATCTGCAGTAATCATTAGGGACATACAGAGGACACAGATGTATTAAATTATATCCCACCTTTCTCCCACAGGAAATCACTCAAGGCAGCAAATAGTGTTGAAATCAAAGAAAATAAATCCATAATATATAAACCATAGTTAAACTACTTTGGTATAAAACCTCCCACTCATTTAGTTAAAAACAATATCTTGAAGAATAATGGAACTTAACTGCCAAAGGTCTGCCTGAATCTAAAAGTTTTTGGCTGCTGGAAAAAAAGAACAAGAGGAAGGAAAACAGGTTATCTTCCCTTTTCAGGGAGCTCCACAGCCTGGGAGAGACTACCAAGAAAGTCTACTATTGTATCCCCATAGATTTCAACAATGGGGATAATAGGGTGTTTTCTCACATGATGCATGATACTTCCTCAATGTGTAGTGCTAATGGAAAACCCCTTTTGATTAAAATGGACATTTTGTTTCTGAATGACACTTACAGTCAGCCCTCCATATTTGTGGGTTTCACTTTCATGGATTTACTTGTAAATTTCTCCACCTTTGTTCCCCCTACTTCCTGTGCGTCTTTTTCCAGGGGAACCTTCCCTCTTCACAGCTCTGATCAGGCCACACAGCCTTTTAAAATCCCGCTTTTGCTCCTTCTCCAGCCTCTCCCTGGCCAGCTAAGTAGACAATTTCTCAGCACCACAAACCCTCCCCCCTGCCCCTCACACACATTCAAGGAAGGAGATGGGCAAGAGAGAGGAAGTACAGGGCCACAACGCTGACCTACCCTCTTTTTCTGACCTAGTTTGAACTCCCATTGCCTGTTCTCCCCACCATGCCTCAGTCCCCTTCTCACAGACACACACATTTTGATATTTATGATTTTTCCATTTTTGCAGGGATCCTGCACCCCTTATTCTAGTGAATGTGGAGGACTGACTTTATCTGCTTTTTGTCATATATTAATCCACATCTTTTATTTTTATTTTAACTGATTTGGGGGTTTTTTGTGTTATATTTTAATAAAGATTTTGTTTTAAATCTGTATACGAACATTACCTTGAGCACCATTTTTCAATATGTAAGTGAGATATGAATTTAATGAATAAATGAAAATTAACCTGATGCAAAATAAGTGATACATGAAAGGCTCAAAACCATACCCAATGGTATTAAGAAGTGGGGGTGCCCTGTTTGAGTATGTTCTGGCTTATCAATATGGTTATCAATATGGTTTTAATGAATACTTGCCCAGTGTTATTTCAGTTGAATCCAAAGGATGAAGCAAGTGTAAAGCTAATTTAAATTTCAATAAAAAACAAATCATACTCTTTAGAATGATGAGGGAAATAACTGCAAATTCAGATTCCTTCCCATGCTACAGGATTCTCCTGTGAATAACTGCTACCCCTAAATATGGAAGATGCTTGGATTTCATCTGTTTGAACAAATTTAGCTTGTGTGATGAAGTACAACAGCCATGGCTCATGGTCTGAAAACAGAGAGACATCTTTATTGGCAGAACAAAATTGCCCATCATGCTGTTCAAACTTTCCTACTCCCTTTGAATTTAGCTGCAATCCTGACAGTAACTGTACAGGGACTGTAGATGTTCCTTGGTGCCAGCACTGCAATCTGAAGTATTTTGTGGTGACCATTAAGACTCGTTAGCTTTATGAATGACCTGCTCCTGGTGGAGATAAAAACTGCTAGAACTAGTTTGTTGATTTTGAGATAAAGTGTTTTAAGTGTTTCTCTCTTTTAAGTGCTCGGAAGTTCCTGGAAAGTCTTGAGTTCTAGTGTCCTTTTCTTCCTCATGCAATTTCAGGTCTCTCCAATCAAAGACCAACTTGCTAATCACTCCACTCTCTGGTATCTACAAAAGAACAAACATAAAGATATATATGGTTCCACACAGCCACCAGCATTATTAGACTCTCCTTGCAATTACAACTGTGAAAAGTCTCATGGTGAGCACTTGCATTTCCAAATTTGCAATAGCACTCTCACAGTGTAACTATACCCCTAGAGAACTTTTAAAAATTTCTAGTACCTTAGCACCAAAGAGACAAACTCTGAGTAGAAATCTACCCTCCAATTATTGCTTTATGATATCTTTGTAACTGCCATGGCCCCATCCTAGGGAATCCTGGAACTTGCAGTTGGATGAGGTCTGCAAAGTTCTCTTCTTGAGAGCTCTGGTATCCATTCTTCTGAGCCACCGCACAAGAAAGCTCCTTGAAGTGAATTATCCCCACCAAATTACAAATCCCAGAGTTCGATAGGATAGACTCATGGCTGATAAAGTGATAGTGAAGTGCTATAACAATATACTGTAAAATAGATAAACCCCAGCCCTTTCCTTCCCCAGTCTTGCAGTTTCAGACCAAGTTGATAAGTAGATAAGTCTACTCTTTATTGCTGAAGGCTCTAGAGCAGTAATTCTCTACCTTTCATTTTCTAGATTTTTGAGACTTTAACTCCCAGAATTCGTGAGCATTGGCCATACTAGCTGGGAACTATAGTGCAAAACATCCAGAGGACCAAATGTTAAGAATCACTACTCAAGAGGGGTGTCTTTTTTAAAAAAAATTGCCACTAACTATTGAATGTTACTTAAACTCTGAAGACTGGGGAAAAAATCTTGGGGGAGGGACCAATTAAATCTTTCCTTGTGCTCAACAGAAAACACAAATGCAGTACTTTTTTTAAAAAGTGAAATTGTACATTCTGTCAACTCTCCAACCAGTAGATGCAATTGGTAAGATCTGAGACTAAAGCTGTTAGTGAGTTTTTCACTTTTTTTCTACAGAACAAAGCTGAATCAAAATTTGGAAGTTTCAGAAAGACTATATAAAGAAGTATGCAAAAGAGTTTCAGCAGGAACAGTGCCATTTCTGGGCTGGAGTGTCTGCATAATATTCCTGATTGTGACACAGAAGAGAGACATTGGGGCATTAGGCAAGTGGTATGATGAAGCTGTGTCTGGAAACTCTGCCCTAGCACAACTGACTGTGCTCTTGCATGGCTCCTGTCCACTTCAAGAGGCCTGGCATGGGCAGAACAATTTTGTACTGGATTGAGGCCTTTATCTTGAGGATGCTTCTGAGCACCCCCATCCTATATCCTGTCGAGAACAGATTTAGTTTACTGACATTTAAATGCCAGAAATCTACATAGATATATCCTGAACATATATTGTGTAAAGCAGTCTCTGACATACTATAGTTTTCAGAAGCTGGAATGCAATTAAAATAGCCATTAAAATCCCATGATTTGATGCTAGAGGAAGAAATTAAGAGACATGCACAGGTCCAATATGCAGTATTTTGGAAGTATATTTTGAAGTTCCTTACAAATTATTTTCTGAGCACTCCCCAGCCTAGAACTAGAAGGTCAAGAAACTGGAGTAGGCATGTATCCTTACTCTGTGGGTCTGAAAACTAAATTTGGATGTTTCGAGGTGTGAAGGGCTGACTTAGGCCACTTCTGCACTAGACTGTTACAGTGCTATTACTCCACTTTCAACTTCTTATGGAGTCTTGGGGTTTGCAGTTGGCCCCTCCCTAAACTGCAAGCCCTAGGATTCCATAGGATGTTTAAAGTGGAATAATAGCACTACAACAGTCTAGTGCGGAAATGGCCTCACCTGAGAGAACCAAAGGGGAAGAAATAATTTCCGCTGTCCCCAGCTGCTGCTTGCTAGTGTCCTCTTCATAGTCTGGGCTGCTGCTTTGGATAACAAAAGAAAACAAGCCAACTCCTTGTGACCTGGATGTCACGAGCAGTTTCAGTCTGACCAGGACATCTAGCTTAGGCCATTTCCACACGACAGTGTTACAGCGCTATTATTCCACTGGCAACATCCGATGAAATCCTGGGGTCTGCCGTTTGGGGAGGGGCCACACCCCCGCTTCCCTTCCCTTCCCTTCCCTACCCAAAGCGTTTTGGCGCTGCGCTCCCTACTAAAAATCAAACCCGAACCCGTAACATTTGTAGGGCGGGAGCAAATCCAGCGACGCGGGTTTCCTCCACTCCCTGGAAAACCACCCTCCTCACGCCTCTCCCTCATCCCACCCCACCCTTTCCCCGCCTGCCCGCCCTTCGCCAGAGCCAATAGGTGCTGAGCTATATTTGCATAAGCCCAGAACTTAAGGCGCCTCGGGGAGAACCGACGGCGCTAGTGGCGGGCGTGGGGTGGTAGTTTCCGTGCTGTGCCTGTTGCTGCCTCAAGAATTTCCCTCCTCTTTTTTTTGCACTGAACTTTGGAGAAACTTTCTCTCTCTCTGTCTTTTCTTTCCGCTTGGCGCTCAAGCCAGCTTCGCAGTCGTGCTACGGTGGGCTCCCGGGGCACCTTTGGCCACCAAGTCTCGAGCAGGAATGGGCAAAAGAGGAGCGCTGCTGGCAGCCTTGTGTGTCTGGAGCCACTGCCTCGCCGCTGTTTGCGGAGAGCCCGCGTTCGCCGCAAGCGCCGCTCCCTCAGACCCGAGTAAGTCCGCCGCCGCCGGTCCCTCAGAAGAGTTCCTCGGCCGCGCACTGGCTCGCAAAGCGACCCTCAAAACTACCCTCTCTCCTCAACGGCCGGGCTCGGGTGGCTGCGGACTGATTTCACGACAACCTGACAGAAAGGGGAGCAAATGGAGAGGAGGGAAAAGGCGGCGGCGGTTGAACAAGTGGCTGGTGGACGGGAGGCGCGGAAGGGAAAGGAGAGGGGCTTCCCAGGAGGCTGAGGGAGAAGAGGGCGGGAATGAGGGGCCGAGGCGAGCGAGGAGCTGAGGAGCGTTAATTGAAGCAGAAAATGGGCTCTGCCTGGGCCAAGGGAGGGTGTTGTGTGAGAAGCACCGACTGAGTGACGGTGGTTCAGTGGAAATGTAAGCCCCGGTGTTTAGGGGAACTTGTTCCCACAGAAAAATGTGCGGTGTTCTTCAGCCTGCAGCCATCCGTAGGAAGGAGGTGACGGGGGCAGCCAGTGGGCTGCGTGGCGAGCGTGGGGAGGGTGTTGCCCCGTGGAGGGCAAAGCGCGCACGGCTTTAGAAGCCCTCAGCCGAGGGAGGGGAAGCGGCGACCCCGGCGAACCACCTGCCTGCTTCGCGCGCGCGGGTCTCTCGGGCGGCGGGTGAGAACTTCCTGGCGTCGCGGCCCGCCGGAGGGGTGGCGGTGCCGAGTTCAGCTGCTCCGCCACGGTTCACCCTTCGGTGGTCCAGCGTTGGTGGCGGCGTGTGGGTTACAAGCTGTGTGCGGCTTGAGGGGCGCACGCGGGAAGACTTGTCCTTTAAGGGCACGCGGAGTTTGGATGTATCCGAGGCTGGTTGTCTTCCTGGCTCGTGAACCGAAGAGAGGGCGGGGCGGGGCGGGGTGGGGGAGAGAGGACGCCAGGGAAAAGCCCCAAACTGGAAGCATAGGGAAGAGTGTGTGCGCGCGCGCCCTCGCCTACATAGGCCATTTCCGCGCTAGCCTGTTATAGCGCGATGATTCCACTTTCAACCTCCTCTGGAATCCTGGGGTTTGCAGTTTCGGGAGGGGCCGGCCGGCCCCTCCCGAAACTGCAAACCCCAGGATTCCAGAGGAGGTTGAAAGTGGAATCATCGCGCTATAACAGGCTAGTGCGGAAATGGCCACAGACGTTAAAGGGAGGCTACTGCTGAAGGGAAGAATGAAGGGGAGTTGAGGTCGGCGCTGGAAAAGCTGCAAGTCCGAGCGCTCGTCGAGGGCTGAGGTCCAGGGCAGAATTTCGGGGGGCAAGGAGGTGGCTTAGTAGAACTCGCTTGGCTTGACAGCCTGTTCCACAGCACAGAGCGTTGTTTTCTGTGAGAAGGAGCAAGTGTGTGTGGGGGGAGGTCTTAAGAGAACCGAAGTCGCGCCGGCTCGCCCGCGGGGTCGGTGAGGCGAACCGTGTCGGTCCGCGCGACCTGGGCTCGCGAGGAGGAACTCCCGCCCTTCGCCTTTTTATCCCCTTTCCACGGCCGCCTCAGCCTCCGTTTGTCCCGCCGCGCCAGGAATGGGCAGGGCGGCTCCTCCTGCGCGCACGCTGGAGTGGAGGCGTGTGCTGGGCGGGGAAGGAGGCCCGCCGCCGACGTCGGCGGCTGCTCCGTGCTTGGTGACCGCGAGTAACTCCTTTCTCTGGCGAGCCCAGGAATGCGTGGAACGTGGGCCAAGGTCACACTGGTTCAGGGGATGCTGGAAGCCGGGGCTGCCCGGGGGGGGCTGCCGCCTGAGCTGCTGCCTGTGTTCGGTTTCCAAGCCCGGGAAAAACCTCCTTGGGATCAGCCCTGGGGGATGAAAGCGGGGCGGGAAGGAGCGGGTGGGGCCGAGCCGGCGGTGAAAGACATAGGAAAATAGGCGGTGAAAGAAATAGGAAAAGTCGTGGCGCGTGAGCCAGAGGAAGCGAAGTTGGATAGAGAGGTGGCGGCGTTTGCAAACGATGTTGCTCGCCACCGCATGCGTGTAAATAGCTCACCGGCGGGAGCCACCAGCCTGCTAGGATTTGTGCACGATTGTTTGTTTTATGCATGTGCACGTTCGAGGAAAGATGCAACTCCGGTTAGGCATCCCAGCCTTAGGCCATTTCCGCACTAGGCTGTTATAGTGCTATTCCACTTTCAACATTCTATGGAATCCTGGGGTTTGCAGTTTAGGAAGGGGCCTTGGATTAGAAATTTGGGAAGGATGGGCAATGGCAAAAATGTCCCTAAACCCTCACTACTTGACATAGTGTTACTGGTAACCGGAAGGGCTTTTTGAAAATCTGTATTGCACGTCCTGTATTTTCCAGTTACCTTCTCCCTCTGTACCAGTGACTCTTGTAAAATCTCTAGGGACGGGGAGATTGGACGTGAGCTGGAGACAAGATGCTGGTGCATAAACATTAACATGCTGTATAGTGCACATCTGACAGCTCATACATCTTAGATGGTGAGCTTTGTTTTCAGACTGTTCAAAACATATATTGGTTAAAAGAATGAATAGAAATAATCAGAGGACACAGAACAAGTGGCTAGAGAAAGAGGTGACCATCTAGATTTTGTTGGATTGCAACTGGGCATGTTTTACACAATTGGCCGTGCTGACTGGGGCTGCAGATACTTGCTGTCAGTTACTTTTGGGAGGGCACATGATTGTCACTTTTGATGCCTTCACCTAGAGAATGCAGAGGAGGCTATCAGTGTGTGGTAAATGAGATGAATGGGCTGAAGCACTGTTAGAAGACTGCTACAAAAATACACAAAGTTGCTCCAGTTTTCAATGAGAAAATGGTGGATGGTGCAGGTACTAGTTGCTGTTCTGTGTCTTCAAGTCATTTCTGACTTGCGGTAACCCCGCCTTGGGGTTTTCTCTTCTAGAGTTGTTCAGAGGGAGTTGACACTGACTTACCAAAAGTCATGCACTAAGTTTTTATAATTAAGTGAGGTTTCAAATACTCCTCTCCCAGAGTTCTAACATAGCAGTGAACTGCTTGCACCACAATGGCTCTCCCAAAACAACACAAATGGTCTGCAAATTGTGCTAAAATTGAGCTAAACAGTTTTTCTGGCACTGATAAACTTGCCCTTTCCTAATAATCTATACATAGCGTTTCTCCAAAGCATTTGATTCCCATGTTTTCACATTAGCTTACATGTTCTTGACTTGTTAAGGTTTTTAAAACTTTCTGCAACAACACTGGTAGAATCCTTCCATGTATAAACTAATTGTGGTAGTGTGGTTTCGTGTGCCGGAGAAGTACGCTGTGATGTTGCTAGTAATGGTCTAATTTGGCTTCCCCACCCAAAGCAGATCCACCTGTGCTTGCTGCCAAAATCATCTTCCTGTTAGTCCTCTATTTATTTATTCTGCATTGCTGAGACTGTCCAAGTTTTCTCAGAGCAACCTAGGAAGTCTGTTGACCTTGGTGAATTCTGTCAGTTTTTGGACAGGCTTTTTGGATTTGCCACAGAGTTGTGTGGTAAAACTCTATCTTAAGAAGCACATCAGTGTTATAACACAGTAAATTTTTAGGTGGGTCAAATTGACCATCTTCTCGACTTGTACTTCCTGGTGTCCAAAGAAGCCTGTCAACTACATCATGCTCGAAGGTATTTGTGTGTGTAGGGCAGAGTGTGTTAACAGGATCAGGGGCTGGTGTCACTGGCCCCCACACAATAGGGATGAAGAGAATTCATCTCTCAATTTTTCTTTTGAAAGGAGTCTTTGTAATGCAGAATTAACATTCAACAGAACTGGTGTAGGTTGAGAGAATCAGTCCTCACCATTTGTAGGTTACCAGTTGGTGAATGGTCATATCATGCACTGAGACCAAGAACAAAGCCTGAAAAAGTAACTATTTTTGAACTTCATGTGCCAGAATGCATTGGCCAGGATCCAGCCAATTAGTTGGGAATCAGTTGCACTGAAGGCAGTGGGATTTAACTTCTGAGAAAACTCATGCACAATTGTATTCCTATACCTTTCAAAGTGATATCGTGTGTACATCAAAAGGTAAATCCCAGTGATTTGATTGGGGGATTTAAGTACACATAGGTTGGTTAGCTTAAATATCAGAACCACAGGCAGGCACCAGGCATTCTTATGAATGTACATAGAACATGATCAGGCTTAGAAGCAACCCCCCGCCCCCCATATGTGTTCTGCAGAAACCAGGGCAGGTCTATCACATTTTGTAGGTTGAAATGAAGGACAGGATTATGTCTCTCCTGTTTTGGGAGTTAACAAAAGTTAACCAGTCTGGCTATTGACTCCACATTGGTGATTGACAGGGTGTGGGTGGAAAACACAGTCCTGTCTTTCCAGTACTGCAGCTCTATATTTCCTGCTGCCTGAGAAATGCCTCTTTCTGTTCAGTGATAGAGCCACTTCTCATGGGTACAGATTATAAGAATAGACTCTTGCCCACTTTGTTGCACTTTTATTTTGGGGTCCAAAATGAAATGGGTTGAGTCTACAAGGATAAAGCTTTAGCACCTATTGACTCCTTCAGATGGTCTTCTGAATGCATCTTTATATCTAAGTCTAGTAGGCATAGTCAAGCTTCTGAACAGGGCCTTTATAAATTCTGTATACTTCAGAGTACAGTTTTAGGTTACTATTCTGGGGGTGGGTAGGTCAGAGTCAAACAGCGTCCAAAATATGAGCAAAGCTACAAGACTGCTATATATTGCTGAAATGCAAAAAATGAAAAGAATGGTAGTGAGAATTCTTCCATTAAGCACAAAAAGGTAAATGTTTTCATAATCCTCCCTAGCAAATATATAGCTTGCAACCAAGTTAAGCACCCATTCCTCAGGGATTAGGTAGTTCAGCTTTGCATAATAGATTGGTGGGATTTTGTTCCTAATCAGCAGAGCTGTGTGTGTGTGTGTGTGAGTGAACAAGATTCTGCCCACCCACTATTGATAGTAAAATTGGATTCACAGAGATCTTGTCTCTTATGGGAGTTAGAAAAAAGTGTTCTTATGTGTTCAGTAGTCAAATTATTTTTAGACTTCAGGAAGTTAGCAGTGTGATATACTTAAAATATTTCCAGTTCTGGTGAAACATAATATATAATTTTGTTTCATTTGAGAGGGTTTTCGTAGGTTAAACTGAATTTCACTGTGGATTGTGGGGTTACATAAAAGTTCTAAACAAGAATTTAATAAGACTGGTGCATGCTATTAAGTCTTTAGTCAAAGTAAAGTTCATTCTCTCCTGTGTAAAGAACTGTACTTGGTCATATCAAAAACAAATCTAAACTGTGTATCATTTCCCCTTTGGACATTCTTTATTTTTTTTCCAGGGAAAGTAACAATATTAACCCTGAGCTTTCTCTGCTGTGTCGTTTCCCCCCACTGCTTGGGATTCTGCCAACTGTTTTTCCTTCCTGTATCATTTCTTTAAGGGGTTAGAATGGGAAATACCCAGTAGCTATTTCAGTTGACTGAAGATCGAATGCATCCAGATTTCACACACTATCATATCAGCCCACTTAAGCTCTGGGTCTTATCATAGAATAGCAAATAAAAGGCTTGTTTTGGTCTATATCAGTTTACCAGAACTGCTGCAATAGCTGTCCTTCTCTTGACATATTCCTTGTGGCTATACTATAAATTCCATGAGACTTTAAAGAGGCTAGGATACCTGACTTCGTTCAGTGACGACTGATGTGACATAGTGGCCGAGAGTGTGACCTGTGAGGTGAGAAATTCCTAAAGCTTGGAATAGCTTCTTTGTTTTTTGGACTACAGCTCTCAACTCTCTGAGAGTTGTAGTCCAAAAATATTCTGTGTTCAGATCTCACCTTGGCCTTACTAGGTAGCCTTAAAGCTCATATTGTCCTATATCTGTAGTATTATGGGAATAGTAGCAACGCTAGATTATTGAAAATGATTTTTAAGACTGAATTGTGTTTTGTAGTATACTTTAAAATTTTCTATTGATATTACTGGGAGTTAAGGGAATACAGTAAGATTCATGTAGAATAGCTCCAGTGTTCATAATGTTTTCACATAAATTTTCAGAGGAGTCCTCATAATAATTCTATATTCACACTTTAATTCAAGTTAATTGAATTCAGCATCATTCAAAGTTAAGGCAGGAGCTTAACTTTGACTGGATTGCAGCTCTAATATATGCAGAATGTTTTGAATGCTTGAAAAAGCCATGTACATATTATTTTCTAAGTAAATACAGTAATACTGATCTCTCTGCACATGGGGTACAGTAAACACTGCTCTTGGCATCCTCAGTTGATGTAAGTTGTGGTTGCAGAAAACTGTTTCAGAGATTTGTATCTAGGTTTGTTGAAGAGTTGACCAATGGGGTTTGACTAGCATCTTTTTCTCACTGCCATTGGTCAAAAGGAAGTCTACTCTTTGTAGTAATAGCAACATTATTATTTATTTTTTTTTTGCTCTATATCTTCAGGTCATTTCTATCACAGGGTTTTCAGGGGCTGAGAGTGTGTGGTGCAGCCAAGGTCACCCGGTGGATTTCCATGGTCGAGTGGGGAATTCAGTCCTGGTCTCCAGGGTCATAGTCTGGCACTCAAACTGTTACATCACTCTGGCTCACAGTGGCAACATTAGAGTAGGGGAATTTTGTTGGGGAGGGCAAAGGTTAACCCTCGTCATCTTGAGTGGGCTCCTCAGCAGCCATGATTTTAAAAAAGATTCACACAAATATGATAAGAAAGAATTTAAGTATTTCATGTATTTTTGCCCCTGTTGTTGCTAGAAGTAATTGCACCTCAGCAATAGGACATAATATCTTACCTTCTTTTTTCTGTTTCACAACAGTATATGTAGGTCTATATAGTTTATATTTGTAAAGCATGTCAGCTCTTCGTAGGTTCTGTAGAAATCTTGGTAAGTCATATACTTGTGCATAAAGGTAAGTTAGAGGTTAGTATGCATACTTTCTTTTCTTACCTAGTAGGTAACAATTCAGATGAAGTGACTTAACTTTTCACACCAAGATACCTTCCTAGGCAGAGGCAGGTAACATTTGTATCATATTTATGAAGTAATTTTAACACATTGGAGAAGTATTGTAACCAAGTATTGTGAAAAGGAAAGGATATAAATAAAAAAAACAGGCATGGCATTCTTGTTTGCTTTCCTCTTTGGAATAGGAGCCTTTCATGGCCAGGGTATTAGGAGTTTCCTGTACATATTCTGTATAGTTGAAGGCTCTTTTTATTCTCTTCAGAACTTTGTTAATTCATTACTGAGTGGATGGTCAAGTGTTTGTACTTAAGTCCTGTTCAGTTGTAAAGGTTTTCCTTTCCTTGGTAGGTAACATAAGTATTTAATATTGTAGGTTTGCCTTAGGGATATCTTAAGTTGGAAATCACTTGAAGGCACACAGCAACAATAACAAAGCAATTCTACAGTAGTTTTAAAAAAAATATTTTTATTAAAGATTTTAATTAAAAATAAAAAACCCCTCCCCACTTCCAAGCTTGTTTTCCAGTTGAATCTGCGTGTATCCATTCCATTTATACATAATTGTTGCTTACTCAAGGGGTTTGTTACATCTTGCATTGTTAGACAATTGCTTTGTTACCTTACTAACTTGTTACATTGTTACATTATTATTTTACTTTGCTACATCGTTACATTGCATTACTTACAATCTTGCTTTATTCTTATTTCTTTTCTTATATTATGTCTTTATCCAATCCAAAACTTCTCTCCATTTTCTTTCAAAGTTCTGGATAGGTTTATTTCTCAAAGAAAATGTTAACTTTTCTGTCTCTACCATATCCAGGACTTTTAATTTCCATTCTTCTATATCAACATATTTCCTTTCTTTCCAATATTGTGCATATATCAGCCTTGCAGCAGTTATCAGATATAACAGTGTCTTCTGATGACATGTTATTTCTCTTTGTTGCCCAAGCATATTTAACAGATAAAATTCTGACTTCATTTCAAAATTTTACATTATAAATTCTTTGAAATTCATCATGTATTTCCTTCCAGAATTTCCTTGCTATCTTACAAGACCACCATATATGATACGTTCTATAGTAGTTTTAAATATGTGCTTAAAAATTGACAATTTAACTTACTTTTGGCATTTGTGCTACAATTTTTCTGCATGAAATACCTGCTGAGGCTTACAAAAGGAAGGTGCAAAAATGGCCATAAAAATAATCACATGAGACCATGTCAGACACCTTTTTTTTTTATAAAGGAAATCGGAGTTCAACAGTACCAAAAATGAGACTGTCTGATTAAACAAAAAAACCTTTACCTGGTCAAAAGGTATACAGTGAGGGAATAAATGTATCTTTCTTGCAAGGGAGTTTCATTCAGTGAATGCTGAAGTTTTAGCATGGTAAAAGTGTAGAATAAACAAATAGAATATTTGATTGTAAAAGATTTGTTTGGAAGAATTAATTAATGAAGAAAATGGTATATATGAATTTAGTCACACTAAAACATTTTCCTTCTGAGGTGGGGCAGCCAAAAGAGTCATAGGTTCCAAAGTCTGAAAATCATGTCCTTGAAAATAAATAAGTTCAGTTGCATCTCTTATTTCCCTCTCAATACATATAGATTTTATTCTTTGTGACACCATTGCATAGAAGTCAGGGAAGCAAAGTTCTCTCCTCAAATGGGGGAGAGTGTTGCAGAGCATTCTGATGCTGGACTTAATTGCCAAATATACCGATGCTTCACTTTTCAGTAGGAAAGCTCCTCTCAAAATTGCTGGTGTATCATCAGCAAAATCCTAATTCATTAAGTGTGTGCCTTTCATTAAGCAGATACACCGGCCTGATTTGTCAGTCTGATTCAATTCTGACTCATCAGTTGGGACAAATCAGTGGATTTCTAAATGTGTTGGTATTATAGACAGTTACATTTATGTGTATGAAGTCAATCTTGGATATATTTAATAAAAAGATCGTGCTAAAGATTATATCTGTGTTGTTCTTAGGGCTTTTTATTATTTTTATACCTGCCCCCAATCTAACAGCAGTTGTTTGCAAATTCTGGACTTTTGTTGTTTTCCTGTACAGCTTCTACATAGCTGTTCACAAATGTATTCTGAGAACATTGAGAAATCCTTCTGGAAAATGGTGTGGTGAGTGCACAACTCAATAAACAATGCAGCTGTATTGATCTTTTCAGTGTTACAAAGAGGTGAATAGATATTTGGTAGCTGGAAGTAGACCAGGTAATTGTGGAGATATTCACAAGCACAGAATTGAGGCCTTTCATGTTCGTGAGAGGACCCAACTTGAAATTAAATCATATCCTTTGTTGACAGGAGCCTTTGTGTGGATGTGCAGTGAATTGGCAGCTCTGAAATATCTAGGCCAGTTTTGAACATCCAGTGTAATGATGGGCATTGCATTGATCTTCATTTTGAGAGTGGGTTTCTAATGTGTCTCCTACCTTTCTTTCAATCTGAAAACTCAGGTGTCTTACATGTCTGGGCTAAAACAATATCAAATACAAAGGTTAAGAAACAAAATAGGAGCCCTGGTGGCACAGTGGTTAAATGCCAGTACTGCAAGTCACAAGGTTGTAAGTTCGATCCTACCCGGTTCCAAGGTTGACTCAGCCTTCCATCCTTTTGCAGGTCGGTAAAATGAGTACCCAGCTTGTTGGGGGCATGTATAGAAATATTTCGAAATACATGCTATTTGTAAGTTGTTCGCCACCTCGATCCATATGGAGAGGCGGGATACAAATAAATAAATAAATAAATAAATAAATATAATGGTATAAAGAAGTGTGGAAAATTGCAATTAATGATAAACTAACATGTAGAATTAGGTTTATGAAAGGTTTGGTAAAAACAAATGATTTTGAAGAAATTTGGAAAATATTTTTAGAAAAAGTTCTGAAAAGAGATGGTAATGCTACCCTGTTAAAAGAAGAATGGCAATTTTGGAAAGTGGATTAAATAAAAAGTTGGCTCTGGGGGGTGGGTTTTTTTTTTATTATTACTTTTATCTTTTATTTTGTATTTTTATATTGTTTATTATCTGTGTGTGTTAAACTTGTGATTTATAGATGTAATTTGATATGTGATGTTCAATGTTTAAAAGGGGAAAAAAAAGTTAAAAGGTAATTGGTTTTAGAGAGAGGTTATTATTAGAGATATTAAGTAATAAGTTTATAATTAATAATAGTAAGAGATTAAATGGGAGTGAAAAATATTGAATTAAGAGTGAAAGTATAATAATAAAAATGAATATAATGAAAATAAGAATTGAAGATACGTAACAAAAATGTATAAGTTGTATGAATGGAACAAGCTGAACAAGTTTATGATTTTAGGGGAAGGGAAAAACAATAATATAAGTTTGCATTGTTTAAAAGAAGGAAAAAAAATTTTTGTTTTGTTTTGTTTGTTTTTTAATTCACTATTATGTATAACACATGGTGTTTTATTTTTCGTTTGTTTTTGTGTTATAGTTTAATAAAAGTAAAAAAACAAAAAAACAAAATAAATAAATAAATAAATATAACTTTAAAGTATTTAACACATGATAATAAAGATGAAAATGTAGCACACTCCATTAATAGACCCTGCTGCAATGGCCACTTATCTGAAGACCCATTTAAACAAAAAGGGCTTTGTGTGCTGACAGAAAGAGATCAGAGAAACAGCCACTGAGGAGAAGGCTCTGTACCATGTTCTGATCAAACATGCCCATGGCAGCTGGGGAACTGAGGGAGGAGCCTGTCGTGAAGATCTCGAAGCACTAGCAGGTTTTCATGTAAAGAAATCAGTCTGGTCCTTCAGATAGCCTGAACCCAAGTTGTATGGGGCTTTATGGGTCATAAGCAACACTTCCATTTGTACTCAAAACAGACTGGTAGCTAGTAAAGCTGTTATAATACAGGCATTGCATGTTCACTGTCACCAGCCTTGGTTAATATCTAGCTGCAGCGTTTGAACTCCTTGAAGTTTCCAGAGACAACCCCGTATAGAATGTGCTATAGTAAACAAAACAGGATGTGATCAGATCTGTGTGGCCAGATCTGACACCTTTGGGAATAGGCCTAGTTGGCCTAGAAGATTTAAGTGTGCAGATGCATTCCTGGCTACCTCTGAAATCTGGCCTTCTAGGGTCAAGCCACAGACTTCAGGAGACTGTAACCCTATACCACATAGGATGAATCCCTTTCTTTGATCTGCCTTTTGACTGATGAGGATAACATCACTACTGTCTAGATTAAGCTTCAAGTTTGTTTGCTCTTCCATTCTATTACAGACAGCATAACCTTGTTTAGTACTGAAACAGTTTCCTTCGAATTGGGTGGAGAGCTAAAAATTGAATGTCATCAGCATACTGATAACCAGTGTTTGGTACTGACAACCATGTTTTAGAGGCCTGTGATAGCCTGTCTGTGGAAGCTGACTTTTTTCATTGTCATGTGAAAAATATAACATGTATGAGCAGAACTAGCCCTTATTGACTGTCACTTATGGTCAATTCTTTTGAAAAGTAATATCAAATTAGTACACGAAGGTGACTTTTCCCAATCAAGTTGTTAGTTCCCTCTAGCCCAATACTTTCTAATCTAGCTGATAGAAGTTCCCAAGGTATCATGGGCAATAGCTTTGCTGAGCTTTGTTACCAGAGATCCCTTTAAGTCAGGTTGTTGGCCCTCCTTGTCATGTCAGCACCACTCTTGGAATGACTGAAAATGATGTCATGACATTCCTAGTTTGTTTTCAGCCAAAAACCAGCCTTCAGGTTTCTTTGCAATGGGGGTGGAAGGAGGACAAACGTTACTGTGTTTTTCTGGTGATGATGATTATTTGTAAATTGAAGGGGTAAGTGAGACTTCTAAAATTGCAAAACAGAGATAGAGGGATGCATGCATGCAGCCCACAGACTATACTTTGCCTACCCTTGCTTTAAGTGATGGTACTGAGGAATTGATGTTGGGATCTTATGTGTGCCTTGCTTGTAGTCCATGATTATGCTGTGGTCTCAGTACTCTAGAAGATACATTTGAAAGGCAATGCTTTTTTAAAAATCTGCTTTGTTTAAAGCATTTTACATCACTCTTTAACTTGGTTCCCACAGTGACTTACAGTTCAGTTTTTTAAAAAAAGAAAAGATCACTGCCCTTTGGCTATTTTGACTTGGAATGAGCATGAGAAGTGGCTATTCATATATAGGAAGAACTGTCTGGCTTCTGCTATGACATTACCCCTTCCGCTGGAGAATTAATATACTCTGCAATGGAAAATGTACTTAACAAGGTCTGTTTTCTTTATCTGTGTGGCAGTCCTGCAGGATTTTGTTAGGAATCCTTCAAAATCATTGTTAAAGAAAATACTTTGTGCATCTTAACTATGCGATAACAGTGGTTTCCATTGAGGATCTCCAGTGGAAAACAGATTACTCACAGTTTTGTACTAGAGCAGGAGAGAAGCTGCTTTTGGTTCGACTAAAATATATAGTGAAGGCAGACTTACAAATAAGCATGCTTCTAGTTACACAACCAGGGAAGAATTTGTGATCTAGAAAAGAACTGGCAACACAGGAATAATGAAGTTTGTAAAATGCAGGTGGGAATATCTTCTGTGCTCTGTTGCTACCTAAATTGTTTTACATGTTTAGTTCCTTCGCACTTGCACACCAGGGAACACTGACTGGGTGGTTCACCTACCTCCTAAGCTGCCATCTCAGTAGTTTGTGCTGACTGGGTGGTTCACCTACTTCCTAAGCTGCCATCTCAGTAGTTTGTGCTGAAGAAGAGGTATTTGTGAATATGGAATTTTCCATCTGTCCAAGCAGTGACAGGGATGGATGACCCATCCCTCTGAAGCCATGAAGCAGAACTAGGGCTAAATATTCCATGTTATATAGTCAAGGATGGCAACATGGTTTTCTGATACATTTTGTTTCAAAATGATTTTAAAAAATGATTCTGTTTCTACTTCAGGAGCCATTGCAGAAAAGAGAGAGACTTCAGTGGTATCAAGAGCAAATTTTCTCTAAGGACACCTGACAAGATTGATGAGGACACCTGTCTCATAGTTCCTGGGCAGGAAACAAGTGTATCACAATGCAACTTCAATCATACGAGTAAAACCTTTGTGGTGATACATGGATGGACGGTAAGAAGGGTTGGGCACTTCTCCAAATGCTTTAGTAGGAGTTCCCAGACTGGGCTGAATTGAATAGAGGCCCAGTGGTTAACTTGTTGCATAATTCTCAGATGTCATACTATTGTAGTACTGCTATATAATAGTTGCTTTATTTCTGAATTTGTTGCACTTTGTGCTGTGTTTGGTATTATGAAAACTCTTTTTGTTTTTGTTTAGAAAGTACATTGTATACTTACTATAGTAACTGTTATCTTCTTACGAACTAATATTTAGGGGAAAATAAAAGCACTGTACACTGTTTCGTGATATCTCTGGCAAAAAAAGTAACACAAGAATTCCCTGGCTGGATCAGAGTAAGGGGGTTGTTTGAGTCCAACATTCTTCTTTTTCCAACTGTGGTTAGCCAGATGCCTAGAGGGGAGAAGGAAGCATGGGATGGCAATGGCACAAAAACCCCAGCGTCCTGCTGCACCAGACAGTAGGAGAACCTTTTGGTGCTGCCCAGTTACTGTGTTATGATTTCCACTTTAACTGCCGTGACTGCTGCTTGTGGAATCCTGGGACTTGTAATTTGCTGCTAGAACTCTGTGTGGATAAGGATTGTAAGTGCTCCTGTCTAAACTGCAAGCCCCGTGATTCCATGGGCTGTTGCCGTGGCAATTTAAGTGGTATAGCAGTATAACTTTGTGGTATAAAAGGATCCTTTGTGCTACTGCTGTTCAAAGGCTATCTGAGACACAAGGCAGTCACCACAATTTGGGACAGTGAATTTCCTAGTCAATGAATGATCTATACTCTATGAATTTGTTGAAAATATACAATAGTTGTTGCTGTGACGTGATCAGCCAATCAAACATGATCCTACTTTGGCCTTTTTTGAAGAAGGTGGTAATAGTGTTAGTCCTGTGTATATACACTATCTACTAAATTAGGTCCCTGTTGAAGATTAAAGTGGTTTCTCTTCTTGTCTTCCAGGTGACTGGCATGCATGAGAGCTGGGTTCCGAAGCTGGTGAAGGCACTGTACACGAGGGAACCTCACTCAAATGTCATTGTTGTTGATTGGTTGGCTATGGCCAGTTTACATTATCCTGTATCTGCTGCCTACACAAAGTTGGTGGGAAAAGATGTTGCCACATTTCTTAACTGGATGGAAGTGAGTCATATTCAGTGCCTGTACAGTATACATTTGGGACAGGTTAAACAAGTAGAACTTGGGGAAGAACTTGTGTATCTCAAAGTCTGATGTGGAATGAGTGGGTTCCCATCTTAATAACATTTGGATGCATATATGATTCCCACCCCTACGCTAGAAGGGTTTAGGGCTCAGAACAAGCTCTTGATTACCCAGCCTGCAACAGGTATGATTGAAGATTATATTGTCCTTGAATCTCCTAACTCATAAGGGATAAGAGGTGCTTCCAAGTGTGAGTGCTTGTAACACACTTAGGAAGAACATCCTCATCAGTGGCATCCTGGCTGCTGGTTTAATAAACAATCCACAATCTTGTCTCAGTCTTCTTGCCTCGCTTTTCTCTCCCTTAGGAGGAGAATAAATATTCTGTACAGCAGAGCCTGTGACTTAAGGGGACAGAATGCTGCATGATGACGGTTTTACATTTTTTTTTATTCAATTGTGGTTTTTGATGGTTTTGTTTAATTTTTTTGTATTTATATTTAACTGATATTGACACTTAATGAGCCAGTGTGGTGTAGTCTTCTGAGTGTTTGGCTATGATTTTTGAGACCAAGGCTCAAATCCCCACTCAACAATGGATACCCACTGGACAGCCTTTGGCAAGTCACACCCTCTCAGCCTCAGATGAAGGCAATGGCAAACTCCCTCTGAATAAATCATGGCAAGAAAACCTCATGATAGGTTGCCATAAGTGAGAAACAACTTGAAGTCACACAACCACAATTTACCATTTAATATTGCGAACTACTTTGATTGTCTTGTTGAGGCAAAACTTTGAGATAAAAATACTTTGGAAATGTATGACACTGACTCCAGTGAATCTTGTTAAATGCATTTGTTTTTAAGTAAGAAAATAGCACTCTGTTGTAAAACCAGAGGTCCTACCCCATACTGTCTTACAGTTCACTTGTACATAAGTATTTCTGCTAAAGTTGAGTGGAACTGTGGTTGGTTTCCTGCACTTTGTATAACATTTGTGTTCTGTAATGATAGACCTGTTAAACACATCTAAATCTGTTGATTTGTTATTTTGAAGCAAGAAAGTTACAAGTATTTTTTAAAAACTGTCATTCATAGGAGCAGTTTGCTTACTCCCTGGAAAAAGTCCACATGCTGGGATACAGCCTTGGTGCACATGCTGCTGGTATTGCTGGAAGTCTGACTGATAAAAAGATTAATAGAATCACTGGTAAGCAAATCTTGGCATTCAGATAATGGAGACAAGGTGGAATGCTAAGATTCCTTTGGTGACAGAAATGTTTTAATGTAGAATACTGGTAGGACTCTATATTGGTAAATGAGGTAAGAATAGTTCTATTGAAAATAGTTTATTTCCTAGTTCAAGGACCATTATAATCCATAAGCCTGTGCAGATACTAGTCTAAATGCAAGTATTAGTGCCAGTTCGAGTAATCCCATTTAATCAGTGGGAACTTTGATAAGTCAAGACTTCGTTAATTCCATTGGCTCGGTGAGTCTACACCAGTTGCAGCTAATTTGGGTCATTGTGAAGTGGACACTGGCCTATAATCATTTTTCTTAAAACAAGAAAATGACATCCTAAATACCTTCCTTTGTGTAATCATTGATTTGAGTGGGATTTATGGATTCTGGACTTCATTATTCTAAAATTAGCATCTGGTATGTGGAATAAGGTATTTGGATAGCAATTTTTGGCTTTTATTTCAAATGGGTACTTACTTTGGATACTTAATAGTCTCTTAGTAATAAGCAGCCTTCAGAAAACAGTTATGCAATTTATGTACACAAGGAAGAAACCAAATCTTTTAAAACTCTAAGAGCTACTTGACATTTCAGAAAGATTTTAAAGCCTTTATGTAACATTTTCATAATTGCTTTCTGGCTTGGTTGCAATGACGCATTTTCCCCAAATTTTTTTTGTCATTGTACCATTTTAGATTTTTTTTTAAAAAAAAATATTTATAATGTAAGGCAGTTGCATCATTGTTGCAAATATCAATAAACATTTGCTTCAGTGAGATTTTAGGTAGTAAAGCTTAGATGCCATCTTGGTTGCAGTATTTCCCAAAGCTACCTGCCTGTCTGTTTTGGAGGCATGGTCCAGTTAAAACAGTGCTTTCAGTCCACTGATGTTGATGGAAGAGAGTTAAGAATTGGGAGAAATGTCTAAACTATCTTTGTCATTACCCTGCCTGCCTTTTTCCAGTATGTACTCCCATCAGTGGTGAATAATGGGTGTGTCTGAGAGCCATCAATATTGCTGAAGTTGGGACATTGATTGAATGAGATACGGACTGTGTTTTCAAGATATATTGTTAATGGAACTGTGTGTTAGATAATAGCAACATGCAGACAGTGAATTTGCTTTCTCTTCTACTGCCCTCTCTATTTAGGTTTAGATCCAGCAGGACCCCACTTCGAATATGCCGAGGAGTCTGTACGCCTTTCCCCCGATGATGCTGTCTTTGTAGATGTCGTGCACACTTACACAAGGGGGTCTCCTGATCGCAGTATTGGGATACAGAAACCTGTTGGACATATTGATATTTACCCTAACGGAGGTGGCTTCCAACCAGGTTGCAATTTTGCAGCAGGCTTACTACAGCTTGCCAAATCAGGGCTTCAGGGTAAGCATGCAGCTCTGAATGACAATAAAAGCATAAATATAGAATGGCCACTTGCTTTACTGAAAATTGGTTCTCTGCTTTAGATTTTTTAGAAGAGTATCCATTAATCTGATAGTCTTGCTCAGCTGTTCACTGTGTTCCTACTTTTTCTGTTTGCACCAGTGTGTTAGCAACTTAAGCCATTTCCGCAGTAGCTTGTTATAGCACTAGTATTCCACTTTCAACATCCTCTGGAATCCTGGGGTTTGTAGTTTAGGGAGCACTACACAAGCTGGCGCTATAACAGGCTACTGCGGGAAATGGTCTTAGCTGAACATTTGGCTTCTAGATCAAATTATTCACAGCAAGGAAAATATAAAACATCTTATTCATTTATTTATTTGATTTGTGTCCTCTTTTTTCCTTAGAATGAGCCTTTAAGAAGCTCACAGTAATATTAAAATAATACAGTTAAAGCACAGAACAAAGTCAGCTGTTACAAATAAAAGCACTGTTTAAAATGCAGTTATCCCCAGAGCTGCTTTCTCTTTTTATATTGGAAAAAACCATATCAGCTGCAAATGAGGACCTCACCCATATTGTTTAACAAGTAGAAGAATGTTACAGGGTATCTCTGTTCCATTTACCTAAGCTTACGTTTTTACCTGTGACAGCTTTATAGGCTGTAGGTTATAGTGCTTGATGAAATGTTTAGTAGTAGCTGAAGATACCAAAGAAATACATGTACAAGACTGCTAATTTGGTACTGATTTCAGTTACAGGCTGTATTTTCAATCCATAGTGAGAACTAGCCTTCATAGATCATTAAACTATAGTTTGCCTTCAAAAAATAAATCACATTTTTAGGGGGAGGTGACAAATTCTGCAAAAATATTTTTAAAACTGAGGCCATACGTTCCTGACATTTTTGGCAATCTCTGCAGAAGTATGTGCTCATTCACACAGTGTATGTATGTGCACTCTCTCAGGTTGTCTGTCAACATATGGCAACCCCATGAATTTGATAAGGTTTTCTTAAGCAAGGAGTACTCAGAGATGGTTTTGCCAGTTCCTTCCTGTGAAATACAGTTTACAGCACCTAGTATCCATTGGCACTCTCCTTCAGTTATCCCTCTCTTGTTATCATTTGGCTAGTCCTGATAAGATGCAGAGCATTATGGTATTGTTGTTTGCACTGTGTGATCCCTGATTGGAGGAAATTAATGATGTGACTAATTTGGGGAGGCATGGAGAAGGGACAGCTAGGTGTTGAGGGGGGAAATAACACAGAAGAATCAGCAATTAGGAGAAACAGTAGTTCTAAGCGTGGTTTTTTAAAAATGTCATAATCTGTGTGCTTTTCAGAAAAAAAAATCTGTCTCACCAAACTTAATTTGTTTTGGCCAAAGTGAGTATTAAGAACATCTGATGTAGCTTGTTGTAAATATGTTGTTCTCCAAGAGCTGGGCATCCATTAAATACTGCTTGATTTTTCTTAAAAGATGCAGATCAGCTGATAAAATGTTCTCATGAACGCTCTATCCACCTCTTCATTGACTCCCTCTTGTATGAAGAAAAACCAATTATTTCATACCGCTGTAATTCAAAAGAAGCATTTGAAAGAGGGCTCTGCTTGAGCTGCAGAAAGAATCGCTGCAACAATTTAGGCTATAAAGTCAACAGAGTGAGAAGCAAGAGGAACTCAAAAATGTATTTGAAGACTCGAGCACAAATGCCTTATAAAGGTAAGAGGACTTGTTTACTGAAATGGTGGTTTGCAGGAGTGTGCTTTTCCAGTGTTGGTATAGATGTGCCATTTTCATAACACGATAAACAGATGACTATAAGTGAGCAGAAAGGTCTCTTGTAGAGGGCCCCATTAAGAAAAAAAAGTTTCAGCAACCCTGCTTTAACTAGGGATGACTCTGGCAGGTTCATAATTCTTTTTTTAAATTATTATTTTTATACTGTACATTTTATCTATACATATTTCATTACTACAATGCCATATTCCATAATTCTCAAATGAGTCTTAATTCTAGTAAACTTTAACATTTTCATAATGTGAATCAAGATTGAGTATGAGTTATTTTGTGTTTCTTGCATGCACATGGCACAGTGAAGTAGCTAAATTTTGTCATCTTTGAACATGCTTACTGGTTTGGTGTCGCACCTCCTTTATTTCTGAAGGAAATTAAAATGTATGTAGAATTGTTTAATATAACTTGTTTATCAGTCTTTATGAATCTGCATTTGGCCAAAACCATTCAGACAGGTAAAAATAGCATTTGCAGCACACTAAATTCTGTGATTGCTGTTTGTCTGTTTTCACTGCTTGTGCCTTCATGTGGATCTACTATTACACATAAAGCATGTGTGATAAGAGCCAATTGCCGAAGGGTATGCCATGATTCAGGATCACACTGAGGATCATATTTTGCACTTTCCAAGATGCTCTTCATATGTACAGAACTCCAAAAGATGCTTCAAAATTCTGCTAAAAACAAGGAATGTTTGTTTTCAGTTATACTATTGGACCTGTAATTGGGCAAACAGGTTATGAAGTACGTTGGACTCAATGTCCTTTGTTCTTTTTGGATTGTTCTATTTTATTTTTATGGATGTAAGCCACCTTGGCATCTCATTTGTAGACTGAGGCATAAACGAACTGTGAGTTGTAGTAAAACATGATAATTCTCTTGATCTACTTGGTCTGCTGATTCCAAAGGAGGTTGTGTAGGAGACTTCCCCACTAGAACATGCCCCTTCTTTTTTTTTTCCTGAGCCAAGTTTATATGATAAAAGATAAAAGATAAAGAGTAGTGTGTGCTGAAAGATTTAGAGTACTTCTACACTAGTAATTCAGTCTAGATTTAACAACCTTCCTTAATTTATTATGGAGAATCTGTGTTCCATGAATGTACTGCTCCCTATACCACTATCAGTCTACATATTTTTCAGGGATTTTTTTAATGATAGTTTTCCCCTGCCCCCCTCCTCCACCAAAAAACCTTGGAGAATATTTGCTTCACTTAAATATTAATGGTGCATTCCATTGTTTTTCCTGTTGTCATCCTTGACTTATAAAGATCTGAACTGTGGTGCTGACGCTACTGCTGCCATTTTGTTTGGAGTTGCAAAGTCAGATAGTCAAAAGTGACTGAAAGAACATTATTGGTACACTAAGCTTGGCATGATGTCTCTGTAATTGGGATGATGGGCTTCTTGGTACTGTGCTTGGTCACACTTCTAAAAAACCACCACCTCCATCTCCACATTAAACTTGGCTCTATCAAAAAACCAAAGGAGGAAAGTAAATTTTCCCCACATTTCCAGAGCATTTGATCTTGGTATCTTGAGTCTTGCAATCACATTACTGAAAATGCTGTCTTCAGACATGTTCCTGCAAGAAATGTTAGAAGAACACAAATCGTACAAAAGTAAGGACTTTGCTATGATGTCTGAAGCCTTCCTAAGAAATTTCTATTGTGAGAAGTTTCTTCCTAAAGAAATTTCTATTTTATTTCTATTTGTGGCACAAAGATGCTAAGTCATCATGCATGCTGATTGTAAGACATTCAGGGGAAATTGAAATCCAGTGATCCTTGCATCAGTAATACATCAGACAACATGACTTTATGACCCACTCCCCCCATTTGTAAATAGTGTATAACAGAGAGGACTGTAAGAGTGTAAATGGATTTTGCAGCCTCTGGTTAAACTTTACCATGAAAGAAAAATGGGTCCCATGGCTATTTCCATTCAAAAGTATCGCCGTGGATAAATAAGGGTGATGGATACAAGGCCAAGCTGTTTTAAAAGTTATAATCTTCATCTCTTTCTTTCTTTTTTTGTTTTGTTTTGTTCTTTTTTCTGTTTAGTTTTTCATTACCAAGTCAAGATCCATTTTTTTGGAAAGGTTGACATCACCAAGACAAGCCAGCCATTCCTTATTTCTCTCTATGGCACTAAGAAGGAAAGTGAGAACATTGGTTTTACACTGTGAGTATATACACAAAAACAACTGTAATTATAATAGTTTATAGAAGAATGTATTTCTTAGATTCCAAAATAAACCCTTTAGTCCAGTTCAGCATTTTAAAATGGCAGTGTGGCTTCCATACTTTTCCCTTCAGTTTGTGGTTTCTGATTGTAATCTGAAATTGTCTACAGAGTAAGTAGAGAATGGAACCTACATGTACTGAGAAAAATCCTGTTTCTAGGAGTACTATACAAAAGCAGCCATTAGAGGAAACCCACTTCCATGCATTTCACTGGCAAAGATGGCATATATGCACCATTTAAACTGTCATAGGCTGCATATATTTTGTGTAGTGGGAAAAGATTTTACAAAAGCACCAAAAAAAGGGAAGTGAGAACTGTACTTTCTCATCTCATTCCCAGTGAACATCCAAGAAGTATATGAAGGGGATATACATGAGGCCTGGGTATTCCTTTAGCACACTTACTCTGGAGGCAGAAAAAAAAAGCAAGGAGGATGTTATTCATTTCCTTTTTCTATCTGGGCAGCTTCCCTATGATTTGTATATATGCAACTGTGCAGAGGTTTTCTTTGCTGTCATCTATTCAAGTTGAGCACAGAGAACAAGACTCTTCTGCATACTACAGAGACTGTTCTCAGTTTTGGTAGATAAAGAAGGATCTAAGCAGCCATGTGAGAGAAGAGAGTAAAGTTTCATTCACTTTTTTTTCTTTATTAATTCTGCCCAATTTACCATGTATAAAGTTGATTTAAGATTTAAAGTTGACTCTCTCTGGTGGATATGTGGAAACATGTAATGATATATTATGAGTTGAGTTATTATCATGAGTTGCTACTTGTTTATGCAGATCTTTCTTTCTTTTTTTAATAATTAAGGAGTGAAGGAGAGTTTCATCTTAAAAGATCACTGATTTTTAAATGCTCTTATGCCTTGTACCTCTTGGGTTATCTTTGAGATTATGTTCTTCTAATATGTAGAAACACAGAGATCAAGATCATGAGATTTGTTTGTTGCTCGTTAGCCCAGCTTTAAAAAAATTAGTCACCAAAGTTGTAAAAATAAATCTGAACTTTTATTCTTGCATGTCAAATCTGCAGCAAATACACTCAAGTAATTTTAACAAAGAATAGGATATATGATCTGCCTTTTTTTAAGTCCAGTGTCTACTGGATTATTATTTGCAAAGATTTATACAGTGGGCAGAGGTGGTGATTGTAGTGGCACACCTATTAAACATTGGAAAGATGTGCAGTCTGTCTTTCAGTGAACAAATTCGTTTTCTTCCATATTCCTCAGTAAAGAAACTAGTGCTAAACAAGAATGCTGAGCTTGTATAAGGTGTCAGATAAAGAATAACTGAACGTATTTGCTTTTAACAGGCCTGAGATATCTACAAACAAAACACATTCCTTCCTCATATACACAGAGGTTGATATTGGAGAGCTCCTTATAGTTAAATTGCAGTGGGAGAAAGACTCTCTTTTGAGCTTTACAGATTGGTGGAATACCCCTGAATTTGGCATCCAGAGGCTCAGAGTCAAGGCTGGAGAAACCCAGAAAAAGTAAGACAAATGACATGTGTTGCAGAAAATAGAATAACACAGAAATGTATTTTTTATTGTTTCTTTTATGGCACTCTAGGACTCCAGGTGGCTAGGATTTAAATCCCCTCTGGCCAGGTAACTTTGGTCAATCACACTCTCTCAGCCATAGAGGAAGGCAATGGCAAACCTCCTCTGACTAAATCATGTGAAGAAAACCCTGTGCTAGGGTGGTCTTGTTGGCTTGAACACACAATAACAACAATATATTTGTTGTTGATGTCTCTTCACTCAGTATCCAAGTTATATACTGTCATTTTTTGTGAGTGAAGAATTCCAGATTAATTATCTCAGTTAATAAAGCACATTCCCTGGCGTCTCTGTGTACAGGGTCTCTGTTAGCCTAGCTGAGATTCAGAAAAATACGAGTTGGGTCAAACAATGCCTTGCGTAAGCAAAAAGGCACTTCTGTTCACCCTGTGCTCTCTCTCTCTCTCTCTGTGTGTGTGGAGGTGGAGGGAGTATGTTATCTGCTGATGTCTCTGTCCATCAGTAGCCTGTTACACCATGTTTCATGATGTTGTGAAGGATTTTCTGACTGTGAAAATTGCTTTGGGGAATGGGTGGGTGACAGCACCTGGAATGTAGAGAAGGGAGAGGAAACTGCCCATTCTGCAAGCAGAATGTAGCTCATGCTTTTCTGGATCAAAGTGTTACCATCTTCATCCTAATGGGGTCCAGGTTGGCTCATAAGCTCACTCTATATAAGGCAGCATTGCATGCTTATACGTACAGCTAAAGCTTAATAAGTAGCCCTGAACGGTAAGTGGGAGTTAATGTTTCGCACAGAGTAAATGTAAAGCTGCCAGTTCCTTTTTGTAAGGGATTTATTTTAACAGTCTCATGACATGGGGCAATTAAGCAGAATGTGTAACACAGCAAGTCCTTTTCTGAGGGGGTGAGGACTGTGATTTTTGTCCAGTCATGGAAATAGCTAAAGGGAAAGGAGCCTTCTCTGAGAAAATAATTCACTGTTCTCTGTGTTAAGGAGATTCATTTTGCATGACTAATACAATCATGCCATAAAATCTTCTCTGGATTGAAAAATGGGGTTGGTTTAATGCTTCTCAGCAAGAACAAATATGTCTGACTGGAGGTTTAATCTCTTCCTCAAGATAATACTCATTTTCAGGTTGCCACAAAATACCCTTCCTCACCCATGGAGACTCATTCAGACTTATATTTGGAGATTAGGAAGTGATTGGAGAGAAGGCTGCCCCAGCTGTAGTATCTCCCACCAAAGGGCAGTCCCACTTCACTGTGGAGAAGCTTCTGTTTGAAGGGCTATGTGGTCAAAAGTCAAAAGTTAAAGTCTTGGGAAGGGAGAGTAAGACATTGCCAGGCAGCAGACTGAAGGGTCTGAAGTCGTGGTCACCTGTTAGTTTCCACCATTATGATGAAATGTATTGCATTTTAAATTAAATTTAAGTCTGTTTCAATTATAGCAACTTGCTCTGTATTTTCAGCTATACATGTAAATAGATTTATTTTATGCAAATAAGCATCCCTCTCACTTTAAAAAACATAAAGCTACAGACTTTGAAATATTACACTGAAAAGGATGCTAAAATCTGGATTGCATATATAGTATAGGGACAGCAGTACTTCAGAAGTTTACAATATAATACTACAAACTTATAGCCCAGGATGATAGTTCTGTGCCACATGATATTTGCATTTTACGTGCTGATGTCTTGGAGTAATTGCAATTGTCATATGTACAGTTGTATCATTCATCAACACTCTGAATTACTCCTTCCCTTTTCCCTCTTTAATCCCTCCCTCTGTTTAAAAGTAGTAATATCATTTTTACATTTGTTTTGCTCCAAAACCATCATAATGAATATAGCAACTCATACAGTGTTTATGCCACAAGTACTGGAGAAAATGAAAAAGGAGAACAGGCATTGGGTAGAAACAGATGCTACTTTTTAAAATACATATGCCCCCCCACACCTATATATACATTAACTTCCAGGCTGGAATTCTAGAACTATTAGGGATGCAAAGGCACTGCTGTCTCAATCTGTTTTGTTTTTTAATCCTGGGATCTCAGTATTTGATGTGCACTTCTTTTACATGAAACAATAGAAATTGTTTTGGGTTGTATGCAAGAGGAAAGGCAAGGTATGAATTAAATATTTAAATTTGACCTAGTGTCTTTGAGCTATACACTTTTCTAATCTTCTAAATTTATTATTTTTACAAATGGATTGATACTGGTTCTCTTAGCACTGTTAATATTACACTCTGATTAAGCACCTTAGGAGACCAGCATGGTATGGTGGTTTGGACATTGGACTTCACCTTTGGAGACCATGGTTTGAGTCCCCACTTGGCCATGGAAATCCATTGGGTGACCCTGGGCAAGTCACTCTCTCTCTGCCCCAGATGAAGGCAAAGGCAAACCATCTCTGAACAGATCTTGCCAAGAAAGCCCCATGATAGGATCGCCATAAGTCCGGAATGACGAGAAGCCATGCAGCAACAGTTAAGCACATTTACTAAACTCATACCTAGCTTGTATTACTCTTGGTGTAATATGTCAGTGACAAAGTTCTGAGAGAGTTCTTCATAAAAAAATTAGGGAGTATGATAGAGAGATAGTAAGGCATTGCATTTAGGGGTGGTATGTTGATGGTTACTTAAAGCACAGCTTACCAGTAATTTCATATGTTTTGTGCAGGTTGGTCTTCTGTTCTCCAAATGGAATCTCTCATCTCAAAAAAGGGGGGGAACCTGCAGAATTTGTAAGATGTCTTGGAAAAATGCAGATTCAAGGTAAGAATTTTGCAGCTGCCACACAGTATGACTGAGAACTCAATTCATGCTTTCTCTCCACAAGTGGAACTTAATGAGCAGAATCATGAAAGTGTAATAATACCGATCCATGTTGCTTAGTATGACAGAAGGGAGAAGGACAGACTATGGTTCTGCTCTCTGACATGCTGGTTCTTTATGTTCACGTACTCTTGTCACACACACACACCCGGCCCCACAATAGGAGAGGCTTCGGACATGAAATCTTTTATCTGCATTCTGAAAGTGCCTCCTTTGCCTTAATGCTTTGAGCACTGTACACCTTGACTAGGCTGAGAGATGTTGCTCCACTTTAGGCAGCAAAATGTCCTGGGTGGCCTTACAGGTGCATCAGGTTGACTACAATCTCTGAGCACTTCAAGTTCACCAGTAAAAACTATGAGCACCATGCAGATTCTTAATTTGAAGACTCTCTAATGCTAACAAGGCCTAAAATCCAGCCATAAAACATCATGAGACTTAAGCCCTTTCCGCAGCACCCTCCCATCCCACCACAGAGACAGGAGAAGGACAGGACTACGATGACACTTTTACATGACGTTGTTGTGGTCCCGTCCTTCTCCCATCCCTAGGTGGTGCAGTTGTGGGTTAAATCATTGACAGATCTTCCCAATCAATGACCTGCGATTGCATCACCATCCCGCAGTCATCTGTCCTGTGGAAGGGCAGGAAGTGTGATGGCAGCGCTTGCCATTCCAGCCGAACCTGGGAAAGTACTTGGCTGTGCTGTGGAAGGGAGGAAGCAGAGTTGCATTCCCTTCTGCAGGGAGCCGGTCCCATCCAGAGGAGAGCACTGCTGTCATGCTCCCTTCCTGGCAGAGCTGCTGCTAGGATTGGCACTGGATGCTGCTGCAAGAAGGTAAGCTGCGGAAAGGGCCTTGCACACTTATTGACTCAAATCTGGTAATCTCAATTAGAGGAGACCCATTGAATCAATGAGACTTACTTACAGTGTGACTCATAGTGCAGTAGTTGTTTCTGTGGGACTGGTTCCAGTTGGTGCTGACAAACCATTCAGGCTGATCTATCTTTGGGGAGAACCAGTATGTGTTACGAGAGAAATTCTACTTTCCCAACCAAGTATTTCCCTAATAACAATAAGGCAGGGGTGAGTTAGGAACATTTGCAGGAGAAATTGTGTGGATAGGTTAATGATTAAACAGACCTTCCTTACAGGTGCCACTTTTCCACTGTGAATGCCTCCTTTTTTTAAATAGTCTATTTTTCCTGCCCCCAGATCCAGTGCCTTATAAATTCAGGTTAGCAGGAATTAATCTGGGATAGATGTGCAGTTGTGGAAAATATGAGGCATCTCTGATTTCTAGCGATGCTCCATGAAAACATTCTGTCTCTTTAGTTTTGATTTCATCCTAACTGACAGCTCAGCATTTAGGAAATAGGTATCTTACCAGTATACCTCATATATTACAGTTCTGGACTGGCACTGTGCTATCTTGTATATTGCTAATGAAGTTATTCCTATGGAATGTAAAATTTCAGTGTAAATGCCATTATTACTACAAAGGTAAAAATAGCGTTTCCCATTTCTGGGCAGTTGAGAATCAACCTCATTGTACCTGGAATGTTTTACTGTGTACTTTTTAAGATGCCTCAGTCAAAAGAAAATTTTTCTTGCCAGCAGCATAGGATAACATTATAACACTACTGAATTTTATCCTAAGCAACAGAGCCCTGGGGCAGATATGTACTATACACACCACCTTTATGCTAGTTTTAATGCTTAATATGCCAGTGCATCCTGGGAAATGTAGTTTGGTGGGGTTATTCAAATTTAGTAAGATCCTTGTTTGACCTCCAGAGTTACAAGTCTCAGGGTTTTTACAGGGAGATGACTTTAATTTTTGAACTCAATTTAAGTCTGGAATTGTAGATGTCTTCTCAGATTGCTGAGTTAGATTATTTAACTTTCCAGTGCAGTTTTTTGTAGAAAGTACAGTCAACATCTTAATCTCTAAATGTGTTGTGTTGTTGTTTACTTTCTTTTTATAGAGGCCTGGCAAGATACAAGATACTAGTGCTTGAGTTCTACGAAGAATAGAAAGTGAATGAAGAAATTCAGTTCCAGGAAATGAATCCCAGAGTGCTGGATGATCAGGACTGAATGTCCGGGAATGCTTACCAGTCTTCTATAATACTGTCAATACTGTCTCTTACTTTTAAGAGATTTTCACTTAAATCCAGCATGCAGCATTTGTTGCACCAGAGTTAGGTTGTGGGATGCACAGTCAGATGCATATCCAGCTGAAAACTGTGCAGTGCGGATGGATGATACACCACTGATTCATGATTCCATGTGTGATATTTAAGCAGAAGCCTACTTCCACATGTGAATCTCCTTAGACGGTTCAGGGTATCCCCCCCCCCATATCATCTCAGCACACAGGAGGAGAACACATTAGCCAAGCATTTGTTTTTAAAATGAAAGCAAGAAACTTTTTACAAACAGTGACTGATGCATTATTGGGAACAAAAAGCTTCAATAATTCTCATTCTGCTTTGAGCAAAAGTTCCTAATTTTTTATAAGGTTCCATGTGTAAAACATTAATATTTATTTAAAAGCTACGTATTTGGGACTGTTTTTAAGATTATAAGTTTGTTCTTTTTATCTGCATCTGGATACCTTGCCAGGCAGTGTGCATTCAGTGAATTCATGTGTTTTTGCATCATTTGCCGGCTCAACTTTAATCATTTCTTTTAAATGGGGAATAGATGTTCTCATTATGTCTGTTTCCCTTACCTGGATAGGACTGAATAAATGGAGAATAGTTATGCATTCTGAAAGATTCCAGGGGTAAGCTCTTCTATGTTTTGTCAGTAGTTACCTAGATTTAGGCTTATTCATAGTCTTTATATGAGAATAAAATTTTCCTCAAGAGAAGCTAGCATTTCCAGTTTCCTATGCTTATCTTTTAGGTATGGATCTAATGCATTTCTGTCTCAGCCCCTAGTACTATACCAGGTTATCAACCACTGGAAAGAAGCAGCTGTCTGTTGAAGACTACAGAACTTGTTTTTTTTTTATAATTTTTCTGAACTGGTGCAAAATTACTATGTTGGACAAGCAGTGCTCCTTTCTTTTTCAGATAACAGTTTTCCTAATTTTGAAGACAGAAACTGTATCTCCTCCTAAGTAATGAAAATCACAGAATCTGAAAACAGAGTTTGAGGTACAATGCAGTATTCTACACACTGAATATGGGCAAACATAATACACTTTGAATCAAAGTCATGAAGACTTGGAAGGGCATTTACACAAAGAGGCAATTGAAGAAATATTGATTTAGCAAGCTGAAAATAGTTTATTTCCTGATTGACCAAAACCTCAAAACTTGCAAACAGAATTGCAGCACTAGACAGCTTGTGAAGTTTGGTAAGTCATATGTTCAGAACAAGCAATGGTAAACATGTTTGTTTAAAGTCAGGATTTGAAGTTTCCCTGAATTTATATATAGGTCCTCTACCACCTATTTATCTGACATTTCAGTATTTATTATTACAGCAAAAGCTTATCATAGAGAATGAAAGCAGTCAATTATATTTATGTCTAAAAAAAATCTGCAACACAAGGAAAGCAAAATCTTTGAGGATTCTTTAGAAAGTTCTCTAAAAATGGTTTCCCAGCCCCTCAGACTATAGACAGTTTGAATTAATAAAGAATGAGTTCATAGTTTCTTATTGATCAAGTTCATACTTCCATATTTCAATTGCCTGAAGAGTGAGGTTTAAAGCTTTGAAAGAAGCTGTATTATGAGTTGCACATTTTAATACACAAGCAAGTATAAGCACCAAAAGCACTTGATCACCAAATGGTGAAATGTTTTATATGTGAGAAAACATAACTTTGCTTTAACTATTACCTATTTATTTTCTGTAAAATACATTTATATATATTGTAAAAGTTTGTATATTTGGATGAACTTATCAAGGTTACATATGCATTTATACAGTTTTGTGGCATAGTCTCTGTAAATAGCTCACAGAATCTATTATATATTGTATGATGCAATGGTAAGCTTTTTTCAAGACACATCTGTTTGCTACTGCATTGATGTCTCAAGCTTATTAAAAGTAACAAGGTATTATGGAATAAAATCATTGGAGTGATTTGTGTTTGGGTGGGAAGAAGAAATACAGAAGGAGCTGCAACACCAAAAGGAAAACTCATAAGTTCAATGGAATAGCTGTTGTTCAAAGTCAGCAATCCTGAGCTACTTATTTGCAGTATGTGTCTTTAAATTGAACAGATGGACAGCCCACACAAATGAAATTCCAATTTACATCTGAGGGAAGTATTAAAAAGTGAATGGCAGGTGGTGTCTATCATTAACATGCCAAAAATATCATCAAAGACTGTGTGCCTGCATAAATATAATGAAAGTGAAAGGGTCTGGAAGAAAAAATGCAAAAGCCAAATATCACCTAGATTACCAGCTGAAAGGTTTAGGATCATTCTTCTGTGGAGCAAGATATTTTGTCACAATTTACAGTAAACTCAACTGTATTATGTTTTAAAGTTTCTGCACCATCTGCAACTGTCAATAAAATGCAGGCCTGGTCCTACGATTAGGCAGAATAGATAAGGGAGGTCATGTAAGGGCAATGAATATTTTTTTTCCATTATTTTTATTCAAATGTAAGTCATAATAAACAATAGCTTCTGTTCTATACATCAAATACTTCATCTTTGAACATCAATTACATTACATCTACTATATATTCCATAATTTTGTCTGAATGTTTAAAAATTTCTTGCTCCTATTTTGGAATATATCAAAGCTTCAAAAAAAGAATTAATTTCTCTAAAACTAAAAAAACTTAACAAAAAAAGAAAGAAAAAAAAGGAAAAAAAAAACTCCCGAAAGTCTGAACCCATATCCTCGTTGTCCAATAAATTAAAAAGTAACAGCCTGTTTTTTGTACTTCCCTTCATTATAATTTACTTTGCTTTTCTCTATATTATAATACCGTTCCTATTAAATATTATATATACTCTATATGTGCCAAACCCCATTTGCTACTTAGGAACTTTGTTACTGGATCCCATTCTCGCAGAACCTCGTCAGATTTCTCTTTAATTTTTATAGTAAGCCGGTCGTTTTCTTTCATTTCTATTATTTTAACCATCCATTGCTCTATGGATGGGGGTTTTATTTTTCCATCCATTAGCTATAAGGATTCTGGCGACTGTAATGAGGTATGATAGGATCCTCCAATATTTCTTAGAAATTTTCGAGTCTATCATTTGGACCATATTTAATAGATCAATCTCCGGTTTTAAGGAAATTTGAATTTTAAATATTTCCATCAGATGTTTATTCACCTCTTTCCAAAAACTACTGATTTCCACCACATGTATAAATGACCCGGCTTTCTCCTGACATCTTCAGCATTGATTCTGTGATGTATGGTACATTTTTTTAATTTTAACCGGTGTCATATACCACTTATAAAGCATCTTTATATAGTTTCTTTAAGATCTTCGGCTACTGTAAATTTTTGTGTGAATTTCCATGCTGTCTCCCACTGATCCAATTCGATCACATGGTCTGTCATCTTCGCCCAAGATATCATGGTTTGTAAGGGCAATGAATATTAATTGACTTGTTGCATTTCTACTGCCAGGGATGGGGAGAAGTGCTTATCTGTTTCTTTTTTCTTGGTCCAAATAACGAGGACCAAGAATCTGATTTTGAGTACTATTCATGTTAACCTGGGTGGTGAGTGATGGCATTTTCTGCCCTACTTCAAGAGGCTGCAAAATTTCTTGCACTGGCTACAATGCTAAATTGCAAAGAATACCCCCCTAAAGAGAAGGCATTAAATAAAGTGGGCTTTATTTAGGACTCTTTAGTTTGGGGGAAGGAGCATTAGCTGAACTGACGAAACAAGGAATGAAACAAGGATTGTGGGAAATGGAGAGGCAAACTTAAAAGATGAAGGGTGGCAGGGAGGAGTGGGACACAAGATAAATGAACAAGAATAAAGATAGACAAACAATAGACCCGGGGCATGAATTTAACTTTTGTATCTTTCTGCATAGCCAGCTTTTTTCACCATGTTTCTATTCATGAAGCTGCAACTTTGGGGACCTTAATACTGTGATTTTTATTTTATTTTGTTTTATTATTTTTGCTATACTAGCTCAAACATCCCTTACTCTAGCATTTGTTTCCCCAAAATAGCCAACCCAATGGCACAGAAGGCCCCCAGTCAAACAGTATCGATCCTGTGTGACCCTACGAATGAGACATCTCCATTAACAGCCCTGCCAATGTCTTTCAGCCTCAGGGCTATGGCTTTTCTTGATTTAGCCTATCTACTAGTAATGCAGTCTTCCTTTTTTCCTACTGCCATCCAGTTTTCCCAGTATTGTCATCATTTCTAAATGAGTTATGATATGTCCAAAGCATGATAGCTTCTGTTTAGTTATTTTAGTTTCTAGTGAGAGTGAGTTCAAGCTTAGTTTGCTCTTTGACCTGACTTTGGTATTGAACAATATGTCTTTACATTATCTGGTTCATTCATAGATGCTAATCCAAGTTGCTAATCCAAGTTTTAATCCTCTTTTGATTTCTTGATTACAGTCACCACTTTGATTAATGACTGAACCAAGCCGTAAAAAATCCTTGACAGTTTTGATGTCTTCATCAACCTTAAAGTTATGGAAATTTCCTGTGGTCATTATTTTTGTCTCCTTAACATTCAGCTATCACCCTACTTTTGTACTTTCTTCCTTCACTTTTTTCAGTAGTCATTTCAACTCTGCTATTTTCTGCTTATAGTGATGTGATGACCGTCATGCACTAGGTTCATTGGTTTGGGGAAAAAGTTCTCACAGGCACTAACTCTCTCTGCAGAACCTTACAGGTTATAGGTTTTAAAAATGGACAATTAACAGAGTGGCTCCAAAAACAAGAACAAATGGTGGGGATGAGCATGAGTTCACCCCTGCCACCAGGGAAGAGATATAGAATCATAGAATCATAGAAATGTAGAGTTGGAAGAGACCACAGGAGCCATCCAGTCCAACCCCTTGCCATGCAGGAACATACATCAAAGCACTCCTGACAGATGGCCATCCAGACTCTGCTTAAAAACCTCCAAAGAAGGAGACCCCATCACACTCCGAGGCAGCTCTGACCATAAGGAAGTTCTTCCTGAGGTTCAGGTGGAATCTCTTTTCCTGTAGTTTGAATCCATTGCTCCTTGTCCTAGTCTCAGGTTGAAGACAAGTTGATTTTGAAACACAAACAATTATTTCTTTATTAAGAGACAGAAAAGCATAGCAGCAGAACTCAATGGAACAATCTACTTTCAATACAAGCTGTTTCTCAAAAGAGGAAAACATTGGCATGGGTGATTTTTATTTAAAAAAAACCCTACTCCTGACGAAACTAAGGGGGCTAAAGCTGTGCAGCTAAGTTTTAAGGCACTATAGACTAAGGCACACACATGGTTTCTCTCACTCTCAAGTGGGAAGGAGAGTCCAGTTGGCTGGGGGCGGGGCTGAAGATCAGGGCTGCAGATTCTTCGCTTGGGGGACTCTCCATGATTCTTCTAGTCTCTTTCTGGTCTGTCTCCACAAAGTCTCTTCTCTGGCATTATTCCAGGCTCCTGCTTTTCTGCCTTTTTCTATCTGAGGTGCAGGTCTGCAAGCAGGCTGTTTCCCTTAGGGGAAGCAGCTGCCTCTCCAAGTCTGTGTATATCTGTATATAACCCTTTCCTTTACTTGTGGGATGTCACCTGCAGTCAAGGGGACTCCTTCTTGGAGAGGCTAGCATGACCTTGATGTTATGCTGTAGAGGTTCAAAAATTTAAGATTTCAATATGAGCTTTTCTCATTATCCTCTGGGTACCAGTAATTGTCATGGTTGGCAGGATTTGGCTCCTCTGAGCATGAGCAGAGTGCTATCTGTGAAGCAAAGCTTTGCCGCAGCAGAGAGTCCCAGTGAAGCAGAAAAAATTCCAGAGGCTCATTAAGTAAGAACTAGAGTACTGATTTATTGTTGCACTCTAAGATAAAGCTTAGCAAAAACATGCTAGCTTTTCAGCAATTAGACAAAGAGGAAAAACAGAAGATAACAGAAAAATCGTGCATCTCCCCTTACAATCAGTATACTGCCAATAGCATGGCAGGTCCAGCTAGGGCAGCTAATTGGCAGCTGGTCAAGGCAAACATCAGCCTTTTTATGCTACCTTGTCACCCTGGAACAAGTGGGATGACACAATCAGTGCCCTGGCGTGTGGCCTTCTCTAATACACAAGGCATAGCCATAACAATTCTGCTGGCCTTGCACCTGGCTGTCTGGCCACACCGCCTCTTCTCTCTGCTGTCCACTCATAGGAAAACTTTGCCCGGCAGGCAACAACCTTGACACCCCTCCTTTACCTGTGTAGTGGATCAGCAGCTTTATACTCCATGGTCAACCATTCCCAGTTTCCTGAGCATGTCCCAGTGCTTCCCAGTGGTGAGTAGTTTTGGGAGCACATCTGCCACATTCTCCTCAGATTGACAATATTCTAATCTGATTACCCCACTCTCTACTGTTCGTTTCACGTTCTGGTATTTGATATCTACATGCTTGGTTCACTCCCTGGCTTTATCATTATTGGCCATGTGGATGCATGCCTGGGAATCATCAAATACTTTTATAGGGATTGGTATGTCCACACCAAGATCCCTTACCAGTTGTGTGTACCAAGTTAGTTTGCTACACAGATATGAGAGACTTCCATATTCTGCTTCTGCAGTTGAAGTGGCCACAAAACTCTGTTTTTTAGTCTTCCAGTGCACAAGTGTGCCACTATACATTATTAGGATTCCTGAGGTTGACCTCCTGTCACACATGTCCTCAGCAAAATCGCAGTCAGGTTTCCCACAGGGTGACACACACAGACAGTACTCCAGAGTGCTTTTTAAGTACTTTAACACTCTCTTCACCCCCTGCCAATGTTGCTTTGTGGGCTTAGAACTTGCCCTGCCTAGAATGTTAGCAGCCAGGGACAAATCTGGTCTGCTATACCCAGCCAAATACAACAGAGATCCCACAGCAGACTGGTACATTTCTTTGTCAGGGAACACTTTGTCATCCACAGACTTTGTAAACCCTTGTACCATGGGGATTTGCACATCTTTGCAATCAAGCATATTGAACCTTTGCAGCAGTTGCAATATTTTCTGCTTCTGGCTAAGCTGAAACCCATTCTCTGTTCTCTGTACCTCAGTACCCAGGTACTGTTTGATGGGACCCACCCAGTTCCTTGGCAAACCTTGTTACCTGTTCCTTTGTTGTTGTGGCCAGACACAAATCATTAACAAAGGCTAGCAAGATTTCTTGGTCTTTCCCAGACTGTTTGGTGTAGACACATGGGTCTGCTGCACTCTGCTTGAAACACAAGCCCTGCAAAACACCATCCAGGTACTTGTTCCACCAACGGGCAGATTGTTTGAGCCCATAGATAGCTTTGTTTCTGGAGAACAGAATGTCCTGGCAACTCAGCATTGAGATAGGCTGTTGTGACATAAAAATGGTGTGCCAAAGCATTTCTCTGTGCTGCCAGAGCTAACACCAGCCTGGTACTTTCACTTCTGGCTGTTGAGGCAAAAGTTTGATCAAATGACTCATTTTTCCTTTGTGAAAAACCTTGAGCCACAAGCCTGACTTTGTGTTTTACCTCCCCCAAGCTAGGGGTTTGAGTTTATACACCCACCAACAGCCTATCGGAGACACATCATTTGGCACCTTACACAATGTAAATACGCCATGTTTGTGCATGGACTCCATCTCCTGGTCCATGGCATCAAACCAGCAGCCAGCCTGTGCCTTTGGCAAACTCAGAACATCATCAAAGGTTTCAGGCTCACAGGAAACTTGGCATACCCTCACACTGTTTTGCACCACAAATCTCTTTGAAGGAATGCCTTTTGTTTTCCTCTCAGACCACCTAGGTATTTGTAACTCCCCCTCATCATCAGATGATCTGCCTCTTTAGTGGCCAGGTTTCTCCTCCCCATCCAACTGCTCTGCTCTCTGAGCCACTTCTCCCAGCTCAGTTTCTGTCTCCTCCTTCTGCTTAACCCTTGATGGGCTCATTGCAGGAGAAGAAGGCTGTGCTGGACTGTCAGCATTACTTTCATCACTAATTGGAAGGAGTACCTCAGAATCTGCATGCACCGTTTTCCAATTACTGTGCTCTTCAAACTGAGCATTTCGAGATATCACCACCCTTCCATTACAGAGATCAAAGCGATACCCTCCTCCGGAGTACCCTACAAATCTCAACCTGCGGGCTTTGGGCTGCCTCTTTTTTCTTTGGGCTTTAGGAATGTGCACCCAGGCATAACTCCCAAACACTTTCATATGAGCAACAGAGGGTTTCTTGTCATACAGTTTTTTGAAGGGAGTTATCTTTATGACAGAGTTCCAAAGCCTGTTATGAATGTAATTGGCAGTAAGCGTTGCCTCACCCCAAGCTTTCTGAGGCATGTTTCCATCTGCCAAGAAGGAACTCATTATTGTCTGGATCACTGCCCATTACGTTCCACCACTCCATTCTGCTTCGGAGAATAGGGAGCAGTTAACCTGTGATTTATGCCCTTTTTCTTTAACCAATGCTGCAAACTTCCAGCCATATATTCACCTCCTCTGTCAGTCTGGAGAGCTTTGACTTCGTACCCAAATTGAGATTTCACATAGACACACCAATTTTTAAATGCCTCGCACACCTCAGATTTCTGTTTCAAGAGATAGCAGAACATGTACCTGCTGTAGTCATCTACCAGGAGCATCACATACTGTGTCCCACCCTGAGACTTGGGCATGGGACCAATGAGTTCAGAGTGCATCAACTGAAAAGGCTGCATAGATACCCTGGTACTACTTAGAACTTGGAAACTGGCATGCCCCATCCTCCTATGCAACAGGTGGATGCAGTTATCGTGCTGGGGCTTATTGCTATATGCCATGTGGGTATTTTGTTTTGGCAAGAATTTATACAGCTGGTCTTTCAGCTCACTGACTGCACACACAACCCCATTTCTGATTACCTTACCCACATTTACGGAGAACAGAATGTCATGCTCACTCAGTGCCAACTCAGATACTGACAGCAGGCAAAACTCTAATGAGGGCACATAAAGCACATTGCCAAGGTATTTCCCAGAGCAGGAACAAAGGCTTTCCCCACGCCTTCCACCCTGCATTTAGACTCACTAGCAAGGGAAACAGAGTCAATGTTTGCTTTGCCCAGTATCTTAAACATATCCCTGCTATTAGCCAGATGTTGAGAACACCCACTATCTAGCAGCCAGAGAGCCCCTTGGGTTTCACAGCCCTTAATCATGGCTGAAACCGTCTGGCAACTCCCTCTGTCCTTGGGTCTCCTGCCCTGAGGCTTTGGCACACTGCCTCTGCTGTCCAGACAGTCCTTCTGCAGATGCTTCACAGATCCACACCAAAAACATCTTTTCACAGCATTCACCCTCTCAGTAGACTCAGTCCAGGGAAAGTCAGTGTCCTTGGCATTCTTCCTGCTGCCACTGCTGCCACTGCTCCTGCTGCTCCTGTTGATAAGCTCTTTCCCACTCCTCTCAGCACGCCTTTCCTCCTCCTTGCAGAGACACCTGGAAATATACTGCACGGTGAGGTCCTGCTCCAGCATGCCTTCGATGGTAGCCACAAACACATCCCAGCTTACATCTAGGGAGCTCAGTATGCAGTAGACTCTGTGAGGCTCAGAAATATCCTTCCCCTCTCTTGTAAGGCAATGAACAGGGAGGTCAAATGCTGGAGATGGTCCCACATGCACTCACTAGACTGCAGCTGTGCCCTGTAGAGCCTCCTTAACAGGGACAGCTTACTCCCAGCTGTAGGGCAGATGTACATGCATCCCAACATGCCTGTGCCATGGTGAGGTGCCTGACATGGTTTACCTGGCTATCTTCCAAAGCCAGAAAAATGTTACTGATGGCTTTCTCCTCCATCCTGGCATCTGCTACACTGAGGGGAGGCCTTGGGGGATCAGAAACAGCCTTCCACAACCCCTCTCTCCGCAGATACATCTCCATCTTCACAGCCCAAGTGAGATAGTTACTCTCATTCAATCTGTCCAGGGGCAGACTCGCACTTCCCGTGGACACCATCCCTGCAGCCTCTCTCACCTTCCAGGCCCCTCCTATGCCAGGACTCTCACTTACCAGATACTGTCCACAAGTAGGCTCTCAGCAGGCAGCCGCAGACTGGAACTGGCACTTCACTTGGTCCACTTGACCCTCTGGCGCATCAGGAGCATGAGGCTGGGCCCATAACCTGCTAGAGTTGGCAGGATTTGGCTCTTCTGAGCATGAGCAGAGTGCTATCTGTGAAGCAAGGCTTTGCCACAGCAGAGAGTCCCAGTGAAGCAGAAAAAATTCCAGAGGCTCATTAAGTAAGACTTAGAGTACTGATTTATTGCTGCACTCCGAGATAAAGCTTAGCAAAAACAAGCTAGCTTTTCAGCAATTAGACAAAGAGGAAAAACAGAAGATAGTGGAGAAAAATTGTGCAGCATCTCCCCTTACAATCAGTATACTGCCAATGGCATGGCAGGTCCAGCTAGGGCAGCTAACTGGCAGCTGGTCAAGGCAAACATCAGCCTTTTTATGCTACCTTGTCATCCTGGAACAAGTGGGGTGACCCAATCAGTGCTCTGGCGTGTGGCCTTCTCTAATACACAAGACATAGCCATAACAATTCTGCTGACCTTGCACCTGGCTGTCTGGCCACACCGCCTCTTCTCTCTGCCGTCCACTCATAGGAAAATGTTGCCTACCCGGCAACAACCTTGACAGTAATGACTCTTAAATAGTCTGAGGAGATGCAAATAATAGATTCTGCAGACATAGAACAAAGTCAATTCGAGAGAGCCATTTGCTCTCTTTCAACATATCTGGAAAATGCACATTATCTTACAATAAGAGTTATACCAGTCTGGAACAGTTTTGCAGGCCTTCCATTCAATGAAAAGAAAAAAGTCAGTTAAATACTGATTGTTTACCCAAATGCATCAAGGAGCCATTTCCTTCTCAGCAGGAGTGAGGGTTTTTTTGGAGGGGAAGTTCCAGCTTGTATTTTAAAATGAGGCCTGACTTCTCCAGGATGTCCAATTACCCTACCCTACAAGTGTGCAGACTGTGGCAAGGGGAAACTCCCTTTCTGAGGCATCAAAGTCTACTTGCAGTTAATATTTACCAAGTATAACTCATAACACTGGAAGTCTGTATGGGTGATGGGATGGACAGAAAGGTCTTCCTGGAAGAGCTCAAAACCTAATTGGGCTCATCTGGAAGAATACATGTCTAGTTTTCCCTAAAGTTGCCTTCAGATAACTTGGACCTAAGCCATACAGTGCTTTGTACATCAGAAACAACAGTTTGAATTGTGCCCAAAATTCACACCAGAGTTTTGCCTTGGACCTTTCAAAAAGCTAAGCAAAAGTCCATATAACTGCATTTAGCAGAAGCGAGTGCTGTAGATCTCATGAAAAGGAATTGCTCATCATGATGATCCAGAGAAAATCTAAGAGAAATTACAAAGAGGGGGTATTTGAGAAAGCTGGCACTGCATTGTTACAGAAATGAGATGGGATGAAAGACTGAAAAGAAATAATTGTGACAAAGCATAGTTTCATCGGTACTGACAGGAAGCACATTTCCAGCTTGGTGGGTGGCTTTGAGAAAGTTCTGCAAAACTGCAGTTGGGAGGAAAAGATGGAAAGCTTAGCAAATAAAATACCTGCTCATTAACTGAAATAGATACTAACTTGTCTGATACTGCATAATTGCAAAGAAGGTATTGCATAATCTTGTACAGGGCTCCTAAAACCTACAGGAATGGTTGTCTGATTTAGGTATGGTATACTTCCTTCACAGTGAAGACTAAAGAGGAGGCATTAAATAAAACAACTGAAAGACAGAAGTGGTATGAAATGGTATGTTTCCTTTCTACATAGGTTTTTCACAGTGGTTGGATGAATGCTGTCTAAGGTTGCCACACAGATCTGCACAAAAATTAGTCACTATCATTTGAGCAGAAGTGTAATACAGACTGTGACCAGCTGCTCTACGTGCCTGATCAGTTTGCAGCCTAGATGCTCACTGCTGATGGGTTGTCCCAAAGCCTCTGTTTTGTCCCCTCTAATAGTGGTCTTTAAAGTGACCTTGGGCTGGCCAGCCCTTCAAATATAGGGTACCTTAAAATGGAGGACCACTCTGTGTAAAGTAGGACCCATAGCTATAACTATTTCTCCCCTCAGCCATTTTTTTCTTGGAAAAGTCCTCTTTCTTTCCAACCATTTAACACATATATTCTGTCACTTCTCACCTCTTTAAAGAACAATAGGCCCAGCCAAGAAGAAGTCAGACAAGCATTTTGTCATTCATTTGGACAAGGCCTAACTGTATTTATCATTTTGGGTTTTTTGTTCATTTTGATTTCCAGTTCTTATTTAAGAATGAGGCCATGGTTTTAATGACCTTCCACTATTTTCATATGAACAGCTGGTTCAGTAAAAGCCAGGGCTGGTGTGATACTTTCCCCAATATTCTTCCATTAGCAGAGATTAGGGTGTGGGGATTTTTATTTCTCTTTCCCACCAACAAGAATAGCAAAACAAGTCAGAGATTTCATTCTGTATTCCCTTGGTGATGTTGTTTCTTGGCTCAGATCCCAGGACAAATCTCAATTCCCTTGCAATGGTTTCTCCCTATAAAGCTCACAGCTATGAACTGGGCCCCTGTACTATGATTTTATCTCTCTTTAGTATTTGCCGCCGCAACAGATATCACGTATCTGACTATACCTCTAGTGTAGGCAAGGAAGAGGCACTTGTGTGAAGCAAAGCAATCTTTATTTTTAACAGATGTACTTTATAAGAAGCAAATTTACTATGTAGTCAAATGCATATGGTTGCAATATAGATTTTGTGTGTCTTTCCTTTGTGTTATTCAGTGCATTTATACTGATAAATTACCTATCCAACCCACTCACCTTATCTTATTTTAACCCCACCTTCACCACGTAAATCCCAAAATAATAAGCCAATGCTGGCCCTGAATTCTTTATTATTCCACACCTCACAACCATTTTTAACTGTGAAGCACTAGTTTCAACCCCTTCCTCTCAGTCACTCCTCCAATCATCATTCTCACTCTAGCTCTCTAAGGGCTGATCTCTCCCTCCCAACAGGTCTTTCATCTTATAGAAATTGATGAACATGGAACATCACATCTTTTGCCATACAGAACCCCATATACAAAGAGAAACATTTAAATAGAACCATGGAACATCAGAATCGGCCCTAATGTTAGGGAGTGCGAGGCAACCACCTCAGGTGACAGATGCTGGGAGCTTGCCAGTCCCTTAGTTGTTATTCAGAGACTTCTGGATATCCTCTTTTGTTTGATGACAGAGTTCTGTGTGCCACTTGCTGTTATGTGCCTTAAGTGAACTCCAACTTATGGGGAACCTGTTCTAGGGTTGTTACACCACAGAGTAAACCTCCAAGTCTGATATAATCTAATTGGTGGCAATTAGCAACACACATGATTAGGACCTGATATCAAAGTGACCCTGCATTGACCGGATGACTGGGCCGACTCGGAGGACAACCTGGCAGGCACATATGCCAGAGGAACCCCCCGCCCCAGTGAGACAATGTGAGGTCATAAGCAGGAAATTAAGCAGTAAGACACAAGAAATAAAAGATTGCTGCAGGTCTGTCAAGAGGTGAACAGGAAGATTCCCAACAAAAACAACAGTTGCTCCTAACCCTCTCACCTACATCCTCTTTCCATTCTCCCTAATCCCATCCACAATTAGTGGGTTATCACACAATTCAATAATAATTTATTATGGTCATAGATCAGCATGTAGGCTATCACATGGGCAGTAGTGCCATTCTTGCCAATAAGTCCATCAGCCTGTTCTGTCCTTTGTCTGAGCAGCCAGAGCAACATTAACATTCAGATCCTGAAGGTAAATTTTGGGTATAAATGGCCTGATTTTTGGCTGATTGGCACAGTAATTCATATGTAGGGACCTACTCTGTCACCCAGATTTCTGACTGGTATGTCTAAGCCATCTCACTCTTCTGCTTCAGACAGTAAATATCACCTGATCCCTACAATCTCCGCTATCCACTTTCCTCCGTCTCTTTTTGGTTAGCCTTGTATGGTTGTGTGCATGGGTGTCAATCTTGCACGTGAGTGTGTATTTTACCCCAATAAAACACATTTTAGTTAATTTTGAGTCTCCTGGCTGATTTCTCTCTGTCAGTAACCCCTTATACACTGGTGGAAGATCTCTCTAGTTTGTCCCCTCTCCTGAGCTTACAAATAAAAATCAGCTAATTTCCCAAATTCACACGAAGGTGTGGGTGAAGATAGAGGAACTTCAGAGGTCCCACATATTTCGGGGGTAACAGAGTTTTCTTAGCAAGATTTATTCAGAGGAGGTTTACTATTGTCTTCTCCTTAGGCTGAACGAGCGTGGCTTGTCCAAAGACACCCTGTGGGTTATGATGGCTGAGAAACGATTTGAATCTTGGTCTCCCAGAGTCCTGCTTGGATGCTCATATCACTATGTCATGTTGGCTCCTGTCACATGCACTATCTTATTTCCCTAAAGTGATCTCCTGCTCTCTACTGTTCCACTGTCAGGATTCAACTGGCTGTCTGGTCAGCTTCTGAACATGGAGTGTGCCTCTCTCTTTGTGTCATCTGATTCTTCACTTCAGGCAGTAAAATTTCTCAGGCTGGTAGTCACTAGACAATTCTGTTTTCACCGCATAGTACATAAAAGCTCTTCTCATTAAAAATATACTTTGCTAAGTGCAGGAGATGTGCAGCTGTGTTATAGTCTACAATATTACAGTTCAGACCCAACTTTATCACTACACTTGCTTTGAACTCCAGCTTAGAGCTAAACTACACATTATCTAGAAACTCTGCACAAAATTGTGGAAGCCATTGCTCTCTTTTTGAGTAAGTAAGTTTTCTCCTCTGATTAATATCCAGCCTGGACTAAAACTGGGCTGCATGCAGGAGTAAGGGTTAGATTCCCTGCATTCAGCTTCAGTTCAAAGCACCTCACCACTTCATCTGCTTATATAGAAAGAAAATAATCTTGGGAGTGTTTTTGGCCCTTTGGAGCCAACCCTACCATTAGACAGACGGAAGCAACTGGCAGCCTTCCAGCCATTTCTCCTAAGCCTCCTGGTTCCCTCTGTTTGAAGGCTGGAGATATATGTACCACATCCCTCCTTTGGTCTGTTGCTCTCAAGTCTGGTGGAAGATCTTTTCTCATTGCCACTACTGAAATAATGTTCAATACCACTATTCCTCTTCATATCTCTATGTTACTGTGGTTGTTGTATGCCTTCAAGACATTTCTGACTTATGTCAATCCTAAGGCAAACCTATCATGAGGTTTGCTTGGCAAGATTTGTTCAGAGAGGATTGCTTTTGCCTTCTTCAGAGGTTGAGAGAGTGTGGCTTGCCTGGGTCACCCAGGGGTTTCCATGGCTGAGTGAGTGTGATAGATGATGGCTCTGAGGTCAAGGAGCAACTGATTGTGTCAGGAACAGAGCCAGTGGTTGACCAAACCAGCTTGCAAACATCCCCATCAGTTAAAGACAAGCAGAGGCAGAGCTGCCCCAGCCAGCTCCAGAGAGAGAGAGAACTGGCAGTGATTTGGAGGAATTACAGTCACCTGTGCTCCTCAGCCCTCAATCATGGAGGAGGCGGCAGCTCAGAGGGAAGTTGTGTTGGCTAGATTAAGGAAACAATGACAAGTAACACCTGTTCTCAGTGGCTGTTTAAGTCTGTCAGAGTGGCTTGCCCTTTGCTTGTAGCAAATTACTTTGCAAGCTCTCGCAACCCTTGTGTTCTGGCTCCCTTGACCCCTCTGGATGGACCTCTGCTTTTTGGACCTTTGGATTGGACTTTGACCTGGCTTGGCTCTGCGGTTCTCCTAGTAGTTGTTTGTATTGGACATTCCTCTGCTGCCTCCTCCTCCCCCTTGCTGGCAGTGAGGCACAGGCAGGGAGCTGGACTCTGACATTGAGGATTTGAACTCTGGTCTCCAGAATCATAGTCCAGCGCTCAAACCACTACATCACACTGCCTCTCTTTGCACCCCTTTGCTGGTGTTGGTTATGTTGTCCGTATCACTATTTGATCTGCATCACATTTTCAGCACTGAAGTCCTATTGAAGTGCAACTACTTCCTGACAGGGTTGTCAGGTCTGAGGGTGTTGGCTGAAATCTGAGAGAATTGCTATGCTTCCCCAGGCCTCCTTTTAGAAAGACAGATCTTGGGATGAGCGGTGTGTAAAGTGACTCAGTGCCAATCTCCCTCTTGCTAACAGAAATGAATAGATGCAATACCAGTTAAAATAGGCTGTTTCTAAGTTGTACTTGGGGACAACATGTAAGAAATGATTCCTCCACCCCATATCTCCCTGTTTGTCTGTCTCTAGCAATTTGTAGGTCTGGTGCCATTTGTCAATCTGTACCTGTTAGGATTTTCCTAGAGTCTACCAACTTGGTTACCTGAGCTTCCAAACAATGGCATTGTCCCAAGAGGGAGGCATAGCATCAACTTTCCCTTAAGCAATCTTAAACTTTGGAATTTAAGTATTTCAGATAAACATGCTGCTTTGTAATCTTTATCAAATCAGTAACAAATGCATATATATGGTCTCTTTAGGGAGGAACATAGATTTCTCAGCCTAGGTTTGTTCTATCACATATTGGAACATCACATTCATCTTAGAAAACATTGGTAAGGAATTAAACATAGTACTAACACAGAATCTTCTGTTGCGGAATTCTGTACAGAAGTTCCATAAAGGATTTGTATGTAAGGGATAATTCCTTTTACACATTTTCATCTCTGGAGGAAAAACTGCTATTTATTTGTTTGTTTTGCCTTTTTCCTTGTACAGGATCCAAGGTAGCTTACAAGCAGTAAAAAACAATATTTCTCATAACAGGTATCTGCTACGTTTGTTAACAGCTATACCTTTACATAGGGGGCATGCATCTTAGCCAGATATAGAAAGGTGGATGTTATCTGTATAAATAAGTACTTTAACACTCATATATTATAACAGCATTTCAGGCCCAACCATAATCTCATTCATCCTGGACAGCAACTAGCTTCTTGTCTCCTTATCTTTGGTGTAATCAGAGACCCACACTGAACAGAGGCATCTCCTCTCTATGGCGCTCACCCCATAGTTGTTTACACTTTCTGTCTAATGGAAATACTGTCAGATGATTTGAAGAAATGACATCATCACCAATCAGGAGATTTTAACTGGCTTCTTGTCTTCAGCCAATTAGTCAAGACTTGGAATAGTCCATTTATTCAAGATCATCCATCCATCACCTGGAAATGAGATTTTACTGGCCTTTTTGTGTAAGGTCACTACTCATCCAATCATATAGGACTTTAACCATCTTTTTTGATAGGCCATAAATCAGATACACATCTTTAACTATTATTCTAGTTTCTTGCCATCATATAATTGCAAAGCTAAATTGTACCAGGCCAGTTTTCCATTCTATCTATACCTTATAGTGCTTTTCCTTATTGTTGATATTTATTTTGTTGCTCTGTACCTTAAAGTTGTTTCCAGCTTATGGCGACCCTCTCATGAGGTTTTCTTGGCAGGATTTGTTCAGTGCCTTCCTCTGAAGCTGAGAGATTATGACTTCCCTAGGGTCACCCAGTGGGTTTCCACGGCTGAGCTGGGATTCAAACCCTGGTCTCCAATCATAGTCATAGCCCAAAGCTCAAATCACTACATCACACTGGCTCTCAAAATCTATATTTATTTAGCTTATTTTTAATAACTAAGTGACTGAATGCCCAGAAGCAGTTCATTATATGTTGTTAGCTCTGTGAAGACACCAGCAGCATAGCATACTCTGCACCTTAAATTTTTTGAAAAATATGTACAAAATACAATATAATTTTTGCAAAATACACATGAAATATAACATTCTATTGGCATTGCCACTCCATGGGCAGACTGCAGGGTGTGTAGATTGGGGTCAGGGAATGGGCTGGCTGGTGAGCCTTAGGAGGGCAATGCCCCATTTGTCCTAATGGGCCAACCTGTGCTGTGATGCACTTACATTAGTACAGATGTGTTAGTTTTAGTAGTATTAGCCTATTTAGGATATCGTATATAATATTTACTGAGGAAATGGTACAGGAAATATGTTGCCTGTCTGTCCCTCTCACACATATTATTTGGCAATAAGGGCTCACTCCCACTTCCATCTCAGTGATGGAAAACTTTTGATTTGGTTACTCTAATTTTTATATGTGCTGCTGTACAAGTTCCTGTCATGCTAAAACTGCTTAGAAAGTAGTATAACCTTCAATTGCTTTCCTCCAAAATCTCTCCTTCCACAGTTCCCACTTTGAATCAGTATGTCATGAGTTAACTCTCCAGCTCCTTTGATTAGATGTGTGATACAATCCAGGCATATTTGGTGGCTGATGCCTGCCTGATGGATATTGTTCCTAAAAACTGGCTGCTGATATGAAGTAGTCAGAATAACTGGACGAAATGGAAGAACTGTGTCTCTTGGAGTCTACCATTTGCTCTGTTTGGATGCCATCACACACTGAAGGCTGGCAGTTGCAAGAAATCCCATGGGGCTGAAAAGCTTTTGAAATAGCATCCAGTGAAGGAGAGCAGACGGAGACCATGGGCATGATTGTCATGGTGCAATCTCTGATTACATGCCCACTGGGAATGAGCAAGCATAGAAAAGATAACAAAATATGGTCAGGGGACTGTACACTTATCTGGAAGGAAGACAACAGGGGGAAAGGAGCAAAGAAGAATAGGAGGGACAGAAGGGACAGCTGCCTGCTTTGAAAACAAAAGGTTGGCAGTATCCACAGTTTTCCTAACGAGAACATCCACTGAACAAGCACAGGAGACATGGCTAACCCCAAGCAACAGTGACATTGCACAATCCAGCATCCTTTTCCATATTGCTTTCTGCTAGTACATAGTTCTCAGCTTGAGCACTAGGAAATGTGTTACTTTTTGGAACTACCACTGTCACTCTGACTAGGTGATTCTGAGAGTTGTTGTCCAAAAAGTCACTTTTCCAAGCACTGCTCAATTTGTGCAAGGCTGTCTATGGTCTACTATCTGAGCTATGTTTTGTGCTGGCAACCTCTTGGATTAGCTCACTCCAGGGAGCTTTGTGGAGGGCTACCTTTGAAGGATGTCCAGAAACTGCAACTATCCCAATATGGTGCAGCAAGGTACCAGTTGAAGAGATCACATAACTTTTAAAACAAAGTGTGCTCATTATCAGGGATTTTTCCAAGCTCAATATAAATGTTTGGTTTTGTCCTAGGGCTCCTTCCTTTGGAACTCCTTGCCCTGGGAAATCTGTCCTAAAAACCAAACAAACAGCCAGTTCCCTGTAGATTTTTCCTCTTTGAAATAAAAGCCTGGAGTGGAAGAAGAAGAAGAAGAAAAACCTTTTCTGCAGACATTTGTTAAGCCAGAAGAATCCCTAAATCAGGTTTGAGGAAAGTGTAGCCTCCAATTTCTATACTATTTCTTTTACTGGACTCACAATATTTATTTTGGAAGTTAGCAACTCCAATTTCTTCCTCTTGGCAGAGTGATGAGGTTCTGCAGATATTGTCCTACAATGCCCAGCCTTCCTGACTATTGGCCAGTCTGTTTAGGACTGCTGGGAACTGCAGCCCAATCACATTTATAGGGCTACATTTTGTCTTCCCCTGACCAAAAGAGACCAACAAAGAGAGACAATTTTGAATTGAGTTACACTTTCCCACACAGCAATCCTGTTTTTTCTACCCTAGGTTTTCCCCGGGGAGTTGTAATAACAAATAGATGAATTTTGGGGAAGAGGTATGTGCTTGACTGTAAGGGGAAATCTTTTTATCCATAAAAGCCTTTAGGTTGCTAACAGGTAACTGGTGTTGGTTTTATTTAACTCTGTTTCTGCTTCTATTTTTTGGTTACGTTATAATGCAGTATTTTACTGTGGTGGGTTTTTAAGTTTTATTTTTAATACTATGTGTTGCTTTGCAAGCCCAGGAGGCCTGTAATACAGCATTTGAGCTTGTGAATGAAGATCTTTATTTAAAAAATTAAAACTAGAACCAGCGTGGTACAGTAGTTCAAGCATTGGATTATGACCCTGGAGACAAGGGTTTGAGTATGTGCTCAGCCATGGAAACCACATGGGTGACCTCGGGCATGTCACACACTCTCAGCCCTAGAGAATCCCGTGATAGGTTTGCTGTAGGGTTGCTATAAATCGGAAATAACTTGAAGGCACAAAACAACAGTGCCCAGCAGTTTCTGCAACTCTGTAGAAGCAGAAATAAAGAATTAACGCCATATAATTAGTTCCTCTTTTCAAACAGAAAGTATAACAGGGCTTTTCTACGCTACATCGTTATAGGACTATTATTCCACTTTCAACATGCTGTGGAATTCTGGGGTTTGTAGTTTACTGAGGCCCAAGAGCTCTCTGGCTGAGAATTCTAAATGCCCCTCCCTAAACTGCAAACCCCAGGATTTCATAGGATGTTGGAAGTAGAATAATAGCACTATAATAGAGGCCCTTTCCACACCTTACCTTTTTTCAGCACTGGGGTGCAGGGATTGTGTGAGCAGTTTCCAGTGACAGGCTCTCATGTCCCCGCTGCTTCAGCTCTACATGAGCTGCCTGCTCCTGAGCAGGTAGTGCGAGAGCCCCGCCTCTTCCATCTGCAGTGCAGCCTGGGACTTTTCCAGGCTGCGCTGGGGCAGGAAGCATGACCGCTGTGGCTCCAGAGGCTCTGCACGCATGACAAGTGTGCACGGGGCCCTGGAGCAATGCACGTTCGTGCACCATTTTCGGCTGAAAGCTGAAAATGAAAAGCTGCACGGGCACCTGCCAGACCCTGGAGCATTGCGTGATTGTGAGTGCGCCATGCCGATCGCTCTTCACAATTGCGCGATGCTTGAGGCACCCTTTCGCTTGGCAAATGCCGTGCAAAAAGGGCCAGAGTAGTGTGGAAACAGTCTAAGTTTCATTGCACCTGCACCTTAACCAAGAGTAAGTTAATTGTTTGTGTAGTGTAATTGTAACGGCTTTTTAATTACTGTTCTATCTGTGGGATATGGCCTTACTTATAATGGGAAGGGGAATATCATGGGGTTCAAGTGCTCTGGCTCATGGTCTTGTGTTCTGTCATGCATTTTGAGATGATGGCAGGTTAGATGGGAAAACTGTGCATTTTGACTGTTGCTAGTGGGACCTATTTTAAAAATCTATTTTAGTTACTTTAGAGAAATGGGAAAGTAAGGTATTACTTTCTTTAAAACTGTAACTACTGAAGTAATTATGGGGCCTTTCTGCACTACACTGTTATAGTGCTACTATTCCACTTTCAACAACATCCTATAGGAATCCTGGGTTTGCAGTTTAGGGAGGGGCATTTAGAATTCTCAGCCAGAGAGCCCTTTGGTCTCAGTAAACTGCAAACTTCAGAAATCCTACAGGATGTTGAAAGTAGAATAATAGCACTATAACCGTGTAATGCAGAAAGGCCTATTAACCATATAACTGCAACAAATCTCTTTTTTAAAAAAAAATATTTCTAAGGTTAGAACTGGGAATGCTCTTTTTCTGCTTGTACACCGACCTTATCTGGCAAAAAGAAATTCTTTTATTGTGTTGCTCAGGTATTTGAGCCATCCCTAGATCCAAGCTTGGCTGCCTCTGGCAACCGGCTGAGAGGAATTTAGCATTAATGCACAATCGGTTTCTTGATATGTTGGCACCAAAAAGCTAGAAACCTTACCTCATGCTTTTTTAAAAAAAAAATATTGACAGAATAAAATGAAGGGGGAAGAGGGAAAAGTTAGAATAGGTTTCTTTGTGAAACTTTGTAAGTCAGCAAATATTCAATTAATTTTAGAGATGTCTTGTGTTTTCATTCCCCCCACCCCACTCACCCACCCAACTTGTTTCATGGCCATCTTGAGCCAGTTGGGGAAAAGATATCTGAAAGCTGATCAAGATAAAAAGAAAATTCAATATAAAGTTATCTTTCCTTCTCTTAAAAAATAGTCATGCAAAGGAACGTTATCTTAAGTTGGCACAATGCCTAGCAAGACAGGGAGCTTGATCTTGGCTGAAGTCCCTGTGCTCTATCAAAGAAATGATGGAGTGGGAGCTCATTTGTATGTACCAGGAATTTTTTTCTCCTTTTATCTTGCTCAGTCAGACATTGCCATTGTGTGTGTGTGTGTGTGTATCAAGGCCTCAAAAAAACAAAAACAAAAAAAACCCCAGCCTTCTTCATTAGTTGCTGTTATGTGTCTACATGGAGAGATTTCACAGAAAGATATCTCCTCAAAATGTTTCACTCACAAGACACAGGCCATTTCTGCACGTGGTGAGGGAATTGCTCCCTGCCACTACTCACCAGATCTTCTTTGGGTCCAGTCCGGTCCGGGGTGAAGAGGAGCAGTGCGTGATCGCAGATCCGCACTGCTCCAGCATCCACAATGGTGGCTTCCAGTTGGTCGTGGGTCATGACCAACCACTGAAGCTCACCAGCTTAAAGCCCGCCCTCCGCAGATCACAGGCTCGCATTGGTGTGAGCCTGAGAATCTGCATTGCAATGGTGCGTGCCGGCATTTTGAAAAATCTGAAAAATCAGGTTTTTCAAAAACATGCTGGCGCACCACTTGGGGTCACTCCAGAGTGGTGTTACTGCAGTTATCTGGCCCAAGCCCAAGGTCTACAATTTCATATTGGTTATGTTTAATATTTCCACGTGGCACTCCATAAGATGAATTCCACATGTCTGAAAGGGTCACGGAAAACCAGTATAGGCAGGCATGGCCGCATTGCCTTAATTATGCACGCTAGGTCTAGGTCAGTAAACAACCATTTACTGCTCAGCTGGTAGTGCCTTCCAGACACAACCGACCATTAAGCTAATGCAAGGGCTCTCAGCCCCGAACTGCTTGCTCTATACAAATGCTAAGCGCTCCTCATCTACATACTGTTCTTACAATTGGCAATGCTGGCTAAATCTCATCAATTCTGATTTTGACCTTTCGGAGGCTTTGTCTCCACTTGAATCCCTATTGTTCTCCTCGGGAGAGGGCTAACCTCCAGGTACAATCTTCCCTATAAAAACCCCAAGTTTGAGCTCCTTGTTGGAACACTCGTGCTTTGCATCCCGAACTGCTGCCGGGAACTGCTGCTGTTCAGCAAGCCTCCCCTCAGCCTCCACGTGCTGAGCTACTACGATCCCCAGCATCAAACTCTATTTCTCTTATCCCAGACTGCAGCATCAGGTGGAGTATCACCCCGGAAACCCTCTGAAAACCCCTATCAATTTTCCTCACTTTCTGCTTCTATAGTTCTTGGATGAGTGTGTGAGTGTGTATGTCGTTGTTTGCTTAATTAAGGAGAGTTTAATAAAATCTTTTAATTGAACAACTTGCCTAGTTCTTGTTGTGGCCCGACCCTGTAAACATAGGGTTAAAGATCTTGCTACATTACCCTGCCCCTCGTATTGCTAGCTTGTGCTCCTTGCTAATTCCCCCAACTTAGTAATATTTGGAGTGCACTTAGGTGTCCCTCCTGGGACCCCCAGAAATCAGGGTAACAGAGGACTGATGTGCGGATCTACGCTAAGTAGTCCGGACCCAGTCCACTCCAAGGTGCAGACGTCCTCTGTGGAGGACGCACTGCACTGTTTTTTCCCGTGCGGAAATGGCCACAGTATAACCCTATGCCTATCCAGTTAATAACAGTATGCTCAATGAACCTTAGTTCTAGATAATTTTGCAAAGGATTACAGAGTTAACTTCCTATCTATCTATCGTAACTTTCCCTGAGCTTGGAAGCAACATGTTACAAGTAGCGGCTGGAATCCTGTTGCTTAACTCCAACTAGAGTAGACCTACTGAATGAGCTGCTAAATGGTGAGTCAACACAAAGGAGAATCAAATTGATTCAATGGTTCTTCTCTAGTTAAGACTAAGGGCCTTTCTGCACTACACTGTTATAGTGCTATTATTCTATTTTCAACATCCTGTGGACTCTTGGGGTTTGCAGTTTGGGGAGGGGCCTTTCGAATTCTTAGCCAGAGAGCTCTTGGGCCTCAGAAAACCACAAACCCCAGAATTCCACAGGATGTTGAAAGCGGAATAATAGCACTATAACAGTATAGTGTGGAAGGCTCCTAATAGTAAGATTTAGGTCAATAGTGTTACCTGTGACAAATTTGTGTGTGTTGTAGTGCTACTACTACTACTACTACTAATAACACTTGCTCTTAAAGAGTAATGTTAACAACCATCATTTTAAAAACCATAATGAAGAACTTTTACTCATTATTTCAAAGTTTTTATTTTAGAGGTCACTTTAGGGAATGCTTGGTTGAAAATAACTGAAAAGTAAAATAATGGATGAAGTAACGAGTTACTTTGTTTTTAAAAGCGGCAACTTACACTGACATGTTACTTTTAAAAAATGGCATCCCAAGCTGTATCCTTTTTTTTTCAGAACTAGAGGCCTGCAATCCAAGATTTGTTCCTGGTATTATTTTTTAAAAAAGATTGTCATGAAATCTAATAAGAATTAAGCTGCAGTTCAAAAGAGGACCAGTCACTAAACTAGGTACTTCAAAAAGAGTTTCGTCTTCTGCAACGAATAACATGTTTCAGATGGTTCCCCATTGCAGGGCTGAATTTCATTATAACCATTTTGTATTTCCAGTGTAGCTTTGTTAAGTTTTGTAAGGTGGCACATATGTTTAATGGCTACTAAGTGGTCATTTTTTGTCCACACTCCATCCTTTGCTATTGGGCTGCAGAGGTTTCTAGAATGAGCAGAGGAATTTTTCGCAGTGACTTTGATGGAGGATGTGTCTCCAATGAGCCACTATGGCTGGAAGGTGCTACTGCATGGGGCATGCATATTTAGGCAGTTGCGCAGAGATGTGAGGGCAGGAGGGCGATTTGCCCTTGGTGGCAATGTTTTGGGGGCATCCAGCCCCGTAGCCACGCCCCACATACCCTGGCCACGCCCCCATGTGTCGCAGCCATGCCCCCGTGAACAGTAGCCAAGCCCTTTGTGCCTTGGCCCCGCCTCCCTCCTGTCTCCCTCCACACACTCCAAGCTCTGCCACGGTATTTAGGTGAACATATGGGGAACTTCTGCCTTCTCCTGGGTCTTTCACCACCAGATCATCATGGGTCACAGATCTTCCAGTTTCTTTTTTAAAATGGCCTTTTCTGACCAAAATGATGTTAGATTTTTTTTTAAAAGACAATTAATAACATGATATACTGAAGCCATCTTGAGCTAAGTGGTGATTGAATGGTTCTTTGGGACCCTGTTTTAGACCCCCCAAACCCCCAAGAGACACCCAACATCCCCAGGTCCACTATTTTTTTTAATAAAAAAAAATTCAGCTGAATTCTTACCACATAAGTATAGTGGTTTGAGTATTGGATTATTACTCTGGAGACCAGGGTTTCATTCCTTGCTTGGCTATGGAAATCCACTGGGTGACCTTGTGTGTCAAACATTTTCAACTCCAGAAAACCCTGTGACAGGGCCATAAGTCAGAAAGGGCTTGAAGGCACACAACAACAAAATAGCAACACAAAATGCATTTGTCTATTCCAGCACTTAAAGGATCATCAGCAAGAAAACAATTTGGAGCTTTGCATCTGGCTGGGAGAAAAGTGGATGGTGCTTATATAATCTTGCCTGCTCTCTCATATTTAATGTGTATAAACACATCAACATTGCAACATGTGGCATTATTCTCTTATTTGTCACTTAACAGAACATGAAGCTGTACAGTTCTGTCTCTAGATTGGCTTCTAGTTTTTTCCCCTGTTTACTTCCACCTCCACCGCCCCTTCCTTCCTTCCTTCCTTCCTTCCTTCCTTCCTTCCTTCCTTCCTTCCTTCCTTCCTTCCTTCCTTCCTTCCTCCCTCCCCCCCCCCTCCCTCCCTCCTTAGATGGCAGACTCCTTAGGGCACAATCATTCCTTCGTGTAGGATCTAAATAACATAGTGTGGCATTACCCTTCTGCATTTTGTGACAAGTTGATGAATGACATTGTTACTGATATGTTTTTAATCTGTTCTACTTTGAAGTCCCTGTGACTCATACTTGCAGGCGTTGTCACTATGCAAAGCCATGTTCAGAACCTACAAGAGCTGAGCATAGTTCTGACCACTCCATCCCTTCAAAACTTCTATTGCTTCTTCTCAGTTCCTTTCAAATATGTATTTATGTTTTAATTCATAATGGCTGGCATTCTGCTCAATATTTATGAGGTCGTAAGCCAGACATACAATCTGATAACCTTTTAAATTCACATTTATGGTTGTTGATGACCAAACGTGACCTCCAAAACCTATCTCTTAAGCCAAGTGCTTCCCCAAACACCAGATCCCAGGAATCTGTAGGATACCACCGTGACAGTTTAAGGGTTTCTGAGGTACTGCAGATCAGAGGGCTGGGAAATAGTGACTGCCATGCTGTCCTGGTCATGGAGTGTGTTGAGACAGACTGCTGTGGCAGGATTCTAAGGGGTCTCTTCAGCTGTCCATCAATTCCTGAGACCCTGATCTGCAGTGCCTCACAAATCCTTTAGTTAGGCATCTGCCTGGCTTACGAGATAGGGTTTTTTTGGGGAGTGACTTTAGTAAAAGTAGCTAGGGCAATTCGGTTCCATTGCTGTAGCCATGGCTACCAATGCAGGATCCTGTCCGCTGGTTTTTATTTGATTTCAATGCTCTTAGCTGCCTTTGGCTCCATTACTTTGGTACTAAAGCAAGCTTAAATAAATAAATAAGCATATCATGAATAATCTACCACTTTTTGACATCTCTTGAAAGCGTGCTTGTTCTAAACATGAGCCTCAAACTCTTTAGTAATATAGCCCACTAATGGACACTTTGCTGAGGAAGGTCACAGGAGTGCTTAGAGTTTCTTTTGAAAGTCCCTTTGACTGAGCATGCAAATCAAATCTTTTAGTCATCAACATTTCCCTCTCCTCAGAGACATAACAGCACTTTGTGACCTTTCAGTGGTTTGGGTTTTCAACAAGAGTCTGTCTGCCTCTTTGGCTTGTTCTAACCCCCCCCCTCTGTATTTCAAGGAGGCAAACCTCAGAGCCACAAACAGCCCCACTTCTGTTGCAGTGATATGACTTCTGTTTGGTTCTATGCCAGAAACAAACATTAGAAGAACAAGAATCACACACCCATTCAACTCTGAAGGAATTTTCCTGCCTACAGGTCCAAGGACTTCTCCAAACCAAGAACTCCAGATAGGGTGACCAGGATAATTGCCTTTGCAATGATAGCAGCCTCTAGAGATCTCTCAGAGCCCATCATTTTATTTATTTATTTATATATATATATATATATATATATATATATATATATATATATGAAATACACTTGTTTAATTATAACAAAATTATGATTTATAAGCAACTTGTACAGAAAGCTGCACAAGACTATGGTGTTTATGCAGAGCAGTGTAAGAATTCTTCCAGAAAGTGTAGGAGTGTAGTGTTTAGGGAAGTTTAGGCAAGGGTATCTAGAATTCTCATCCAAACAACTCTAGTGCTTCCCTAAACTACAAATCCCAGGAATCTATAGGATACCACTATGACATTTAAAATGGAATTACAGTGCGCTCTCTTATGGTATGAACTCAGCGCACAAGAATTCAAAGTTGCATGAAGTATCGTGTTCAGGGTTGAATGAAGCATCACATTTGCTTTTCTTGTTTTACACGAAGGGTAATGGCACAAAATCCCTGCAAATATGGAGGGCACACTGTATAATGGGATGATTTTGTAGTGTGAAAGAGACCTACTTTCTGGGAGCTATAATCTGAAAAAGGAACTTTCCTCAAATGTGAGCAATCAAATATTTTATATGAAAGTAGATCTGGGACTCTTTCACACTACACAATTATACTGTATGATTTCCACTTAAACTGCCATGGCAACATCCAGTGGATTTGGGATTTGCAGTCTAGGGAAAGGCATTTAGAATTCTCAGACAGAAAACTTTAGTGCCTCCTCAAACAGCAAATCGCAGGATTCCACAGGATGTTGCCATGGGAGTTAAAATGGAATCATACAGCTATAGTTGTATAGTGTGAAAGGGCTTTGGATCTTACTTTTAGATGTAACTTGAAATACATGTACAAGCATTTACTGTCTGCAATTGGTGGTTATGGCAGGATGGACGGGAAGCAGTGTGCCTACTGCATGTGCCTGTGTGTGCTAGAGGTAAGCTTGGTTCATGTCCTTCCTCATTTTGAGGTTGAGGAATGTATGGAAGCTTATCCACACATTTTTGTTTGAAAGATCCTCCTCCCCTTTTTCCAGAATGAAAAATAGGAGCCAAATATATAACAGTTTTTGAGAAGAAACAAGCACCAAAAAACAGGGATTGTCCCTAGTAAATGAGAGAATTGCAGCACGTGCTGTGTCAAGCTGGTTAGCTGTGCCTTTCCTCTCTTGATGGAAACAAACTCCATTAAGTGATGTCTTTCTTCAGTGTACAAATCTCCCCCTCTTTTTCCTCTGTGACATTTCCTCTACCCATCCTTTGGCTGCAGCTTCCCACCCAAAGAGAGTTAACCATCCATATGGTTGCCACTCTTGAGAGAGTTGGAGGGTGAGGTCGTGATTCAACAATCTGTTGTGAGTGAGGAACCAGTGGGTAGCCGGGCACAGAATGAAAGGTGACAAGGAATCAAGTTTCATTACCTAATAAGGGATTCTCTCTTCTTTGAGTAAGCAAGCAATTTCCTTACTGCTTGATGATAAGCTGCATCACAGTGTCTGATGCAAAGAATGGGGAGAAAAAAAACCAATTTCATCAGGGTAGCATTTTCAGGGTCCTAGGTCTGTCCAAATATACAGCATATAGCATATATAGCAAAACTCCTCTTCATCCAAGTGAAAACAAGCCATGCCATCAAGCTGCAACCTTATGCAAAAATCCACGCAAAACCTGAGTCCCAATGAACACAATTTGGCTTAGGGCCTTTCTACACTACAATGTTATAGTGCTATTATTCCACTTTCAGCATCCTCTGGAATTCTGAGATTTGCAGTTTACTGAAGCCAAAGAGCTCTCTGACTGAGAATTCTAAATGTCCATCCCTAAGCTGCAAACTCCAGGATTCCATAGGATGTTGAAAGTGGAATAATAATGTTATAGTGTTATAATAGTGTAGTGTGGAGAGGCCCTTACTTGCTGCTTATGCTGGTTGGAGGACTCTGAGAGTTGTGGTGAATAAAAAGGATGAATCCTACCATTGACCACGATGGCTGGGGCTTCAGGGAGCTCAAGTCCTAAGCATCTTCAGAGCTAAAGATTTCCTGACCCTAATGTGTAGGATAGGCCTGCCTCTCTTAGAGCCATATCACACCACAGTGTAATACCAGCAGAGCAATGCATTATTCATGGTTCAGGATCAGTTCTATTGCACAACATCATTGCTTACCAGCAACTATTGCATTGCAATCCATTTGAAACGCGTCTCCTTTTTTTTCTGTAAATAATCCATTAATGACCCCTCTTTCTTGCAACTATCCAGTTGGCTGTGGGAGTGCAGTTTCCTCATCGTGTTTCTTTCTGTAGCTGATCCAGTAGTGGGCGTGCTGTGGACATTCCCAGGTTGTCCCGCCCTCAGCTATTCCCAAGGAGATCTCTGCCCAATATCATCCAGACCAATCATGTGGTGTGGGGAGGGGAAGAAGACTCGACAATGGTTCTGTAATGCAGAGAGAAGAAGAGTGTAAATGATGCTGCTCATTCGCAGAGTGCAATAGAGAGTGTTAATAACCTAATATACCATTACAGGAATGGCTATAGTAGCATTCCAATGGAACAACTTGGTATTAAGATATGATGTGACAAGGCTGTAAGTCTCTTTAAAACAGCATTTTGTGAGGGTATCACTTAAAATGTATTTATCTATTCCCATCCTTCCCCATATTGTGGCCAACAATTGTTGGGTTATAGTTATTATTATTTATTTATTAGTAACACCTATATCCTGCCTTTCCCCCAATACACACATGGCTCTCCACGTCCTCACTTCATAACAATCCTGCAAGGTAATTTTGCTTAGAAGGACAGTGTGACTGCTCCAAAGGTTCTCTCAGTGAATTTCATGGCCCCTGGCTTCTCTGAGATGTAGGCCTGGACTTCTTAAATCTCAGTCCCAGTCCCAGTCCCAGTCCCAGCACTTGAACCACAGTACCATACCAGCTCTCAACACCCATCATCCTGAACCAGAATGGCTCCAGCACATCTGGAGAGTACTAGGTTGATCTGTGTACAATCACACATCAGGACAAGAGGAAGTGGAAGATGGAGACCAAAAGCCAGTGTGAGGCAGAAAGTACCATCTGTGATATTTCTGTACAAAGCTTAGATGCATACAAGGCAAGAGCAGCTTAATGCTTAACTTGCACACATTTGAACTTTTCAGTAGCAATGTCACAGAGAGCTTCTCCTACATGTCAGGGTTTCTTGACCATCACCTGATACATCTGCTAAAGAGAATTCTAGTCCCTGAAAATATATGGCTCAATAGACCTATTGGTAATCTTCACCTCCTTCTTTTTGTGTGATTTCTTATTGTAACTAGTTTAAGGGCAGAACGAGACCCAATGTTTGTTGCATGGTTAGTCCTAGCATGCAAGATAGATAGATGACAGACAGACAAGTAGGATAGATAGATAGCCAGATCAGGGCTGTGGGATCAGTGGGAAATATTCTTAACTTTTCTGTTTAATCTTTTTTCTGCTGCCAATCCAGTTCCTGTTTGGAATTGGGATCTTCCCACACCTTCTATATTTAGTGTGAAGAATGCCTTTCTGTAAGTATTCCTCACACTGAGAACAAATCACATACAAAGAGCTTGATTCTGATTAGCTCATGGAAAGGGTAGAAAGGTTAATGTTCCTCTCCTCCATGCCATAATGCAGCTGTCTCTCAGTCCCTTGCCCTAGCTAATTAAACTAAAAATGCAATGCTAGGGTAACATAACAATTTGTTTTTTAGTCCCAAGTAGAGTAGGCACTCTGAAGCCAGGGAACTGATATAAGTATTACCTTACTTATGTGAGCATTGCCTAAGTTCCCATTAATTCCATACCCTCTTAAAATTTCAGAGATGAAAACTGGCACATGTGTGGCCAAGCAACATCAGAGTGTGGTCAAGATGACAATGCTTATTGAAGCTTTGAATACACAAGCTAGGAGTGGATGCAGCAATTTACTTTTGTCTGAGCCTACTGGGAGGGGAGAATTCTGCCCTCTCCTCTCCCCCCACTGAGTTAACTGAGTGCAAATTACTTTCACACACTGAAATCAGTTTGCAGAAAATGAAGAAAGCCATGGATAAAGGGGGACAGCGAGAGGAGGAGAAAGAATGGGACATTTTAAGAGCAGTTGAAAGGTGGGATGACAGAATTAATCAAAACTGCCTCTCCCAAGCTAGGATGGTTTCAGGGTATAGGATTAATAGGTTTGCTCTGCATGTGATTAACAATTGGACTAAGGCCATTCCTGCCCTATACTGTTATAGTGTTATTATTCCACTTTCAACATCCTGTGGAATTCTGGGGTTTGTAGTTTTCTGAGGCCAAAGAGCTCTCTGGCTGAGAATTCTCAAACACCCCTCCTTAAACTACAAATCCCAGGATTCCATAGGAGGTTGAAAGTGGAATAATAGCACTATAACAGTGTACTGCAGAAACAGCCTTAGGCTAATGCAGGGGTGCAACTGATATAACCCTCTAGATGTTTTTAGACCACAGTACCCAGAATCCTTTCTCAACTTTTCAATGGCTACTCCCGGGCTATAGAATTCCTGTCCTTAGAAGGCTAGGCTGGTCACCTCTTTGCTCTCCTTTCTCCAGCAGGCAAAGACATTTCTATTCAAACAGATATTTAATGATCATATGGTGTTAAGGGCCATTTCTGCACTAGATTGTTATATAGCAATTTAGGGAGAGGCATTTAGAATTCTCAGTCAGAGAGCTTGTTATTACGGTTCAGGCCTACCCGGTGATAGCACTAGATATCACTTTTGATATCAGAATCATTCGGCCTTCCTCTGCCACCCTGCTCCACGTGTTTGCGAGGCCTCCGGACAAGCACATAAACAGGTGCGACCGGTAAGTGTTGGACATTCCATTCTCCACCTAGGCAGGCAGAACAAAGCCAATCCGTTGCTTCAGGGACCTCTCATGCAGACACTTCTTGCTTAAGCACGACTCTGTACAAAGACGCCTGGCCTCGAGCCGAAAGTCTGACAATGCCTAGCTATTTGCATACTGGCTATACTATTGTTAAACCTGCGCCAAGCCCATCATGTTAAACTTGACCTTTCCCAAAGCTTTGTCCCGTTCCAAACTCGCATTGTTCTCACTGAGTATGGCATGGCCTGTAGGCACAATTCACCCTATAAAAACTCCCCGATTCCGAGACCACCTTGGATCGCTCCTGAGTTCCATCCAGCCTTGCTGTTGTTTTGTCCAGAGAGCTCCGCTCGACCTCTACGCTGAGTTTCTTCCCGCTTCTTCAGGACTACAAGAAAAGGTGTCGTATTACCCATTTCCCCCGAAAACTCTTTTTTCTACTTTCTAAGTTAGCTGTGTGTTTGTGGTGTCTTTAATGTTTGTTTGTCCTGTTTAATAAAACATCATTTTTGCTATTTTAAAACTGTCTGACTGCTTGACTGACCTGACCCCGTAGACATTGGGTTACAAGATCCCTGCTAAGTTACCCTGTCTCTTGTTAGCTTAAGAGAGTGCTCCAGTTAATTCCCCCAGCTTTGTGTTTGTGCTTGGTTATTTGGGCGCCCCTCCCGGGACCCCCAGAGAACAGGGTAACATGCTTTTTGGCCTCAGTAAACTACAAGCCCCAGAATTCCACAGGATGTTGAAAGTGGAATAATAGCACTAAGGTAGTGCAGTGCAGAAATGGCCAGGGAGTCATTTACATGGGTTGTACATACTTTATTTTTAACCTTATAACTATGCTTTAAAGTCATTTTACACTTTTAAAAATTTGATAGAATTTTAATACGGTAACTTGTAATTCTTTTGACTGCTTCATTATTTGATTTTTAGCTTTCTCTTGTATCAGTGTTTTTGTAATCCATCTTGAATCCCATACTGGGAGAAAGATGGATAAACAAACAAACAAACCCTTGCCCTTGGCTATACTGTCCAGCAGTAGAGTCCAGCAACATTTGGAGGCCTGCGTTATTCCCACATCACTTCTGTGATGACAATGCACTTTTTATATCATTTATATCAGACCTGGGGTATGTCTGGTTCTCCATGATCATAATTCCCATGATCTCTGTACATTTGCTATGCTGACTAGGATGGGAGTTGCAGTCCAACAGCATGTGGAGGGACCCCACATTCCTTACCTTTGGCATATATAATATGTGACTCAGCGCAGAAAATTGTGGAATATGGCTTTTGAGCAGATTGGTTGCCAGTGCCAGTCCCAGCTTATGGCACATGAGCTACCACCCACAAACACTGTCAGCAGAATAAATTCAGCCTATTTCCAAATAACGGCTTCCTTCCCTAAATTTATTCTAGTTGCCAAATTTGCTTTTAATAGACTCTTCAGCCAGGGGAAGGAGTGGCAGAAGGTGAGTGGATAGACCAGAAACAATTTCTGACGATCTGGGAGGAAGGACATCAAAGCAAGAATGAATGAATGATTGATTTTACATCTTTGTTTATTTTATATTTCTTTATATCTTATAGTTCAGCTGGAAAAAGTCTCAAAAATGTTATTGTTGTTATGTGTCTTCAAGTAGACTCTGACTTATGGCAATGCTATCATGGGATTTTCTTGGCAAGATCTATTCAGATGAGATTTGTCACTGATTTTCTCTAAGGTGGAGACACTGCCCAAGGTCCCTCTCTGGATACTTGTGACCAAACAGGGATTCAGACCTTAGTGTCCCAGAATCTTAGTTCAGCACTAAAACCACTACATCATGTTGTCTCTCTCTCTCTAAGGGGCTTTGTTGTTGTTGTGTGCCTTCAAGTTGTTTCTGACTTAGAGCAATCCCAAGCAGATCTATTATGGGGTTTTCTGGGGCTGAGTGTGTGTGGCACACCCGTGGTCACCCAGTGGGTTTCCATGGCCAAGTGGGGAATTCAACCCTGGTCTCCAGGGTCATAGTGCTCAAACCACTACATCATGATGGCTCTCTCTAAGGGGCTTACATATCAATAAAAAGACAAGTTGGTCTCTGTCCTCAGCTTTATAATCTGAAAAAGCATGACAGAAAAGTAAAAGAAGGTCAGGAAGGCAAAGGAAAACAAGCAAAAAAACCCACACTGGAACTAACTTCTTAATATTGTGTGATTCCTCGGCCTGTTGAAATAGCTGCTAGATGGCACTTTGGATGTAGCAAATTGTGTTGAGAGCTGAAATTTCAGGAAGGCTGATGGTCACTCTGCTTTCCCTCTCTTTATTATTCTGAGCCTAGGGGAAAAAAAAATATATTCATAGGATCTGGCCACTTTCCCGAGCACTCTTATTCAGTTTCCCCCCCCAGTCTCTGCGTATGGACAAAAGCAGTTTCAAGCTTTTATACATCATCATGAGAGACAGAAACTTAAGATTCCCTCTTTCAGAGCCAGACCAAATAAGACTCTTTCCTTTTTTGTTCTGTTCTCTGAAACACAGATCTTGTTGTGCCTTTGTCTGCTTCCATGGGGTTGCCAGTTTGCATTTGGGAGCACCCACAGTAGCTTATACTTGCTTCTTTCCTGTCATGACTTCAACCAAAAAAATCTAGGAGGGGCTTGAGAGATCTTTGTCAGAAATACCTACCCCATCGTCACAAAATGACAGTCCCTGCCTTTCTTTGGGGTGAATGAATTGCTACTAAACTCTTTGCAGTGTAGATTTCATGTGTGCACATAGGAGTGATAGCAAATGAACGTGCATCAGTCTGAGTAAATGTAGTATATACAATGATGTAGGCAACTGCTGATCCTCTCGATGTTGTTGGACTACAACTCCCAGCAGCCCTAGTCAACAGCGCCAATGACATACATTGATGGGACCACCAGTCCAGCAGCATTTGGAAAGTCACCAGTTTCTAACTTCTAGTATAAGAGGAAGAAAGCAATGAGAAGGTTATTGCCATAGCTCAGTGGTTGATTTGACCAGTGCATTAAAAATTCCCAGTTACTTGGCCCCCAGATCATAAATATTTGTTCATCCTTACTGTAGAAAAAAAACACAAAATCCTGTATTATTTATTACATTTACTGGTGAAGGGATAGGTTGTTTGGTGGATGTTTCACATCCGCTCAAATTAACAGGGAGGAGAGGATGGAGCTTAACAGCAGATTTCCTGACCTTTCACAAAGATCCTGGTCTAATTATGTAGCCAGCTGGAAACTGTGACATCTCAGTTAAGGGTCATTTTGCCTCATTCTTCTCCATGCAACCTCCTTCCCTTGGCACTTTCTGACCAGCAGACAGTCAGATAATTTGAGCTCCTCATTGTGAAATAGCCTCTGAACATTGGTTCTGATGAGATGTTTGACTTTGCATCCATTCACTTCAGCAGGGAGCAGATTAGGTTAGTGGAATGACCAAGAATTAGCAGAATAAGATCTTTTGGCTTCTGTGTGAGAGAAGGAAGTACATAATACACACATACACATGTACATATACATATTTATTTAATTGGATGCAATAAAATATAAAACCTTCCCTAACCTGGTGCCCTCTGAATGGCTACAATTTCCTTCATCCCCATACAGCATGGTTGTAAAAGAAGGGGGAAAGTCTGAAATATCTTTATTGGGTCCACCTGAAACCACCTACAGGCTTTTGTGTTGTCTGGAATTTTTCATCTGGTAAATGGTAAACAAAAGCAAAAGTGGTGGCGTGGAAAGGGGAAAAAACTCTATCTGGCATTGAAGTCTTGATTTAATCACCGTCTTGAGATGGAATGTGGGTGGAAGTTACAGATGTTTTATAAGTCTCCATTGAGTCACAAACACAATCCTCTTGCGCAAAACACACAAGGGAATGGTGAGCGATGTTCTGCTCACACAGTGGTTTTTCCTGCCTCTGTCCTGCTGAGGTCCTATTTATTTCATTAGTTATTTCTGTATGTTATATTTTTACCATGCCTTTCTTCAAAACAACTCAAGGTGGTCTTTGTGGCTGTCATCCTCTCCCTTTTTAGCCTCACAAAGCCCTATGAGGTAGGTCAGGAAAAGACTGGCCTAAGGTCAAGGGGTGAATTTTAGACCCCAGTATCACCTAGAAGTCCTAAGCCCCAACCCACAATGTCACACCCTCAAAAAGCCAAAGGACTCTTCTGAATGTGTGAGATGTGGAATATGAGGCTGGAGCTGTGAACGTTGGTGGAAAAATCAGACTCTTGGTCATCATCACTGGAAGCAAAGTGGCATCAGTGCTTATACACAGTGATTAGTGGGAGAGGCGAGCCTAGAGAATGCCTGTCCTTTCTTTCACCTCTCTGATCTTTCTTTGGTCTTGTACTCAAGCCTTTTGCTGCTTGCTTCTTACTGGTTGAGGTCATTTTCCTCTTCTTCAAGATGCTCTTTAGTCCCTTTCCCCCCTTTACCTGGAAAGGCAGTAGCCATGGGGCCTCAACCCCAATAATGGTTGCTAGCTTACTCCCACATATGAGACCCAGCCTTCAGAAATCAAGCATAGCCCAAATTCTTCTATCTCCTTTGCTACTCTCAGGATGGATTTCCTGGGACAATAAACATTAGCGTCTCCTTTTTGCCTCACAAGAGCATCCTGAGTAATTAATCATCTCTCTGACACAAGCTCGTATTATACTAGCTGTGCTGCACTTTGCTTAATGTACATATCAAATAATCTTACAGTCATCATCCTCATTATCCTACCATGGAGCCCAGGATGAGGCAGTGCATAATAAAAGAGATCACTTATATACACTCATTTAAAACATCCATTTGTAAACCAATATCTGATTTGAACTTTTTCAAACTTAATATTTCAGTGGTAATTCCTCCTGAAGTAAGGAGCACTGACAGAATGTTCTTCCTTAGTCTCAATAAATGCCCTGTCTGATTCTGGCAAATGGGCCACCTATCCTTTTCTTTTGTTTTGTCTGCTCTTCTTTCCTTTGCCAGTCTGCTTAGCATTTTGTCTGTGAATTAATCAGGACTTCTTAGAAGCCAGCACTGGAGGACAGTGCCCTCTGGAGGAGCACAGCAACACTCTTAAGAGCCAGTTTCTCTAGGAGAAACTATTATTTTTGCAGCACCGAATCAAAACTGACAACAGAGGTGGAAATGTGCAGCCTTCTAAATGGGGATGGAGTGCAACTCCTGGCAGTCCTAGACTGAGATCAAACAGTAAAGCGGCAAAGCAGAAAGTTACATCAGCAAACTGACATTGGATGTCCCCTTCTGGCCATAGCACAATGGCAACAGGGCACACTCTCATGGCCAATTGGTGGCCAGAGAAGCCAGGTAGCACCTTAGTGGCCTGCAGCTACAATTGTATGTCAAGAAAACGGAACAGTTCTTCCTCTACCAAATATCAAGCAAATACATTAAATGTACTGTAGGTAAATCTGGTGAGTCTGGGAGGGCAATGGCTTTTCATTTCTCCTTACTGTACATCTGCAGTCAGATTTTGCCCAGGCATGGCTACCTGCCCACTACCATGAGTTGGCTATGAGGGTGCATCTTAGGACCACCAAGTTTGGCTGCACTGGGCTTGTGCAAGAAGGTATTGGGTACCTCCTTGCTCAGATGTCAATAAACTGACACAGTCCTCCTCAGTTTTATGCCACTGTATGTCATCTACTGGATTCTGCCCCTAGCTAACAAAGTTACTGGTGAGGCATACAGAGAGTTCAACACCATCTGAACCTCTGATGTAGATCAACCTTGTGATAATCTTAGAGCACCCAGTAATGATCCTCCAGATCATTTTTTTTGCATGTCACAAGGCTAGCAGCCTATTAACCCATGGACACCTTTGTTCCAATTTGGCTACATAAAAGTACTTCTTCCTATGAGCTATTGGTGCTTCTTCTGGATCATGCAAGTGACAGGATGAATCAGAGATAGAACAACACTTTTCATTAGTAAATCATTGTTTCCTACACATCTGCTAGTTGACATTTTTACAAATTATTTTAAGACTAATGCAACAAAAAGTGGGAAGACAAAATAAGAAGAAAAAAGAAAAAAAAATGAAAAGAAACAGTCATCTCATAATCACATTAAAAAGGACTGAGCAGACACAAATAATGCATATAGATTAATAAATCCACATGTCAAAAAAAAAGTACAAGTGAATTAGGGTTAAAAGATTGTTGCTGTTGCTACTGTGTGCCCTCAAATCATTTCCAACTTATAGGAACACTAAGTGCTTTCTTGGTAAGATTTGATCAAAGCACTTTGCCTTTGCATTCCTCTGAGGCCAGGAGAGTGTGACTTGTCCAAGATGGGTTTCCATGGCTGACCAGAGATTCAAACCCTGGTCACCAGAGTTATAGTCCAGTGCTCAAACCACTGCATCATGCTGGCTTAGATGTCTGCATAACTTTGAAGCTTAAGCTTCTTAATAATTATAAGAACTTGGCAAGTATAAGAACATGAAGACTCCATCTTCATGGCCAGTTCTCTTGAATTGAAGGCTGGAGTTTGGGCATTTGCCAGGGATATTTTGTGAGTGGGGCCTATTTTTCCCCACCACATTGATGTTTCCCAGAAAATAAGACTATAGGAAGCTGCTTTGTTCTGAGCCGGAGATGGGGCTGGCCCTATTACTAGGCAGTGATATGGCAATCTGAGAGAACCAATGTGAGAAATTGGAGAGTGGTGGGGATATGTTGGGAGGGCAGACCAGGGTGCTATCATGCACAGTCTATTTTGAGCTTTCCAAACTAGCTTGATGCCCTTAAGAGGCTGCTTAATCACCAATGGCAAATGAAGGGTCAACTAGCAGTAGTTTCACTTACATCATCTTGTCCTTCACCTCAAGCAATAAAATGTCTTGTGCTGATTCTTGTTAGGGTTAAAGTGGAAATAAAGGGGAATTTATATTCCTCATGATGAGTCAATTTTTAATTTCCACAGATGGATCTTCTCAGATATATGTGCCTCAGCAGCCAGAATTACAAATTAAGCCCACATTTACTTTCAGATGGCCACTTACAAAGCAAAGAAGGCAAAATGCAAAGTACATAGGTGAGGACAATTATGTGCTAGGATAAACAGAAGTCTTTCACTATTTGAGGGAGTGCCTCTTCTAAAATAGGCTAAATATAATATCCCCTTTGATCCTCTAGACCACTGGTCCACCCAACAAAGTATTGTTATTGCTGAGTGGCAGTGATTTTCCAGGATTCCAAACAGTACACTTTCCCCATCCTGACCAGAAATGGTGGCAGTTGCACTCCACAAAGAATCTGGAAAGAAACAGGTTGGGAAAGGCTACAAATAATTCTTAATTCTAATCACCAAGATAGATTTCATCTGGCATAGGGAAATCAGTTGATGAATAAATTGGTAGACTGGTGGGCTTTCATGGTTAATAAGTATTCAAAGAAAGTCTCATGGTTCACCTTAGGGTCTCCATAAATCAGGAATGACTTGAAGGCACACAACAACAAAAACAAAAGCAACAAAAGAAGTATCTGAATGAGAGGGAAAAACCTGTTTCTTATTCTCTAAACAGGAATGTGTGTCTTTCATTTGTTCTTGGACTGCAACTCCTGTGAGTTCTATCCAGCTTAACTAATGCTGAAGAATGCTGGGAGGTGTAATCCAGTAATATCTACAGGACCACACGTTCCCCATCTGTACCCCAATAAATGCTGGAATTCAGGTCCTAGTAGTTTTGTGGAGACATGAGTTTTCATGAAGATTGAAACCACACTTGAACAAGAAATGAGGATAGGATTGATTGCTCTGTAAAAGGGTCTGAAGTTGCACCCTTCTCTCAAAATCAGATAGCAAAGCAGCAAACTGCCACCTATGCCACATGTAGGTGTAAGCCATACTGGCTTGGGATGATGGGAGTTTAATGATGGGAATGATTATGGGAAAGTTCTTAGATGGTACTTTCATGGATTATTGTAAACCCAGATCTAAATGACAAAATGGGGCTGAATTTTTTTTTTTTTAAATCCTGTGTATGGTTACTGTTAAAAAAGCAAATCACGTGTTCAGTATAATGAGAAAAGGAATGTAAAGAGAGCTGCCAATATCGTACTGGTCCCTTAGACAAATCTATGGCGAAACCACATTTGCAATACTACGTACAGTTCTAGCCTTGCACTAGAGAGTACGTATGTGCCAAACAGCTTGGCATTGCAACACAGTCTACTGTCCTAGATTCTACCATCTCTATATCACAAAATACTGAGAGATAGGGGAGCAATTGTGATCCATCTGAATCCAATGTGCTTTTTCAGATTAAAAAAAAGTCAATGCATCCAATGACCCTCATCAACTGCTGATTGTTGTGGCTATACACACTTGCCAGTGATAGCTTATCTCTGAGTGGGGAGATGCCAAAAAGGGCTGCCCTAAGTGTGTTCAGCCACTTAGCGTACCACTGAGATTGGCTTCATGGGGTGACCCCACTTCTGAAGTCACAGCTCAGCCTGAAGTCTTGTGTCAGCAAACAAACACCTAAGGTGGCCCTGAAGACAGCCAGCATCTGTACAATATCACAGAACATGCTTATGTATTCAAGACTTACAGCAGACTGAAAAACACACTGTTACAGATATTCAGGGCTTGAGTGACAGGCTGAAGTAATTAACTTTCAGTACTAGCTTTCTGCCCTTAAATCTTCGTTTTATTTTATTTTATTATCCATTGATTTAATTACGCTAGCATAAGAGGTGGTGGTGGGAAATAGTATCTTATGTTACACAGGGTGGTTCTGAAAACACAGGAAATAAACATTTTAAGCCATTTTTCATGTTAACATTTCTGTTAAGTCATTGGGGATCAGAGTTAAGCATGCAATTGAATGCCAGTCACTTAAATGATTGGGGGTTTTAAAATAATTTTTATTAAAATTTTCCATATTTATAAAAGATTAAAATTGACATCCCACCCAACTCCATTTACATGGAAAAAGAAAGAAGAGAAACTGTAATTATTGGTTTTAATTAGAATGTAGAATTCTTGTCTGGTTAGCTAATGTTAAAGATAATAAAATAACTGGGTTTTAAAAGTGCTTAGCTTTTGTTGGGTTGTGGCCAGTCATTAATATAAAGAACATCTGACCCTTCAGCTCTTGTTGGACTGTAATTCCCATCAGTCCTTATAAATGGTGATGGATGAGGGAAGTTGAACTTTCACCACAACATCAGAATTGCTATCCATTCCAACTTTTCCATTGAAAAAAGTTATTTTTCAGCCCCCAAATCCAACAACATTGGGGCTATTTCATGCTTGATTTTTTGGGGGGAGGGGGGCTTTTTCATGCTATTTTAGCATCCAGAAACAAACCACCTTCCAGTCTAAATGGCAACCAGAAGTGGTTTAGTGTGATAGCAACCTGCCATGCGCATTCTGTTAGTGGTAGCGAGGGGGAATCAGAGAAGTGCCTAGTGATGTCCCAATAAGCAGATGCAGACTGAGGCCATCTTCCATCAGAAGAAACTGGGGTTCTCTGGAGATCTCAACAGGTGAAGTCATTGATCTTTGTCTGGCTATGAGAACGCTACCAGGTACCTTTATGATTCCATCTGCTGTTCTCCACCAACAAAGTGGCCATGGGGTGGAGGCTTTCTCAGTGAAATAGTGAATCCAAGAGGGGAGCTTTGGACGTTGTGGAGAGAGGGGGGAAATCATCTTCTACAATGACCAAAAAATACATAGGCAAGCATAAGGCAGATTTGCCTATGTCACTAACAGAATGGTGACCAGTGGGTGTGGGTGTGTGCACATGCATGTGTATGAGGCGTATATATTCAAATAGACCAGGAAGCAATTTTTGGTGGTTTCTGAGACAGAGGGACATTGAATCCACTCCTGGTTCTAATCTGATCTTTAAAAAAGCAATCCAAGGTGTGGATAAGTTCAGAACTTTGGACAGCTCTTTTACATTCAAACCTGGCCAGCAAACTTTGGTCCATTCAGTACCAGCTGACATGAAAACCACAAGCTGCCAGTGGAGCCAGCTCTGTTTAGTGCAAAATAGACATATTCCACCCCATGTAGGAACACTTTTGGTGTCAGCTGGGCATTAACTGCAGGAGTAATACCTGTACCATCACAGCACTTCATTTTTCCACATGTGGGTGAAGTGCTGTGATGCTCAGAGATGGGAGAAAGTATGTGGAGCCTCTAAAGCAGGAATTGGGCACCTTCTGGCCCTCCTCATGTCATTGGACTGCAGTTTACCACTGTCCCCACCATTGGCTATGCTGGCCAGGACTTATAGGAGTTGCAGGCCAGATGATAGCTGGAGACAGCAAGTAGGCCACAGTTGCTTACTAGAGAGCCATCAGAGTGGGAGATACTCCCTGGAAACACACAAAAATCAAACGTGTTCTTTTTGCATTGTCTGTCATGGTTCTATATCTTGGTCATGCTTGAGGCTGACAGAATGTTGGAAGACTTTTCTGGAATGATTCCACACTGGCAGAGATATGACTGTATGTTCTTCACACTCCATATGTTAATGTACCTCACTGTCAAAGAATTCATTTTATAAGGATATCTATCTTCTTCTCTTCCCTTAAGAAGAATATATTTAATCTTTCTGTTAGTTTTTTGGACTGGATCTTTTTAAAACATTTTTTGGTGGGCATTGGCACTTCATTTGTAGGCCTCCTGCATATTTATAGCAAAGAAACAGAAGAAGCAATACAGACAATGGATTCATGTGATGTATCTGAGAATGGAGGTGAAAGGATATGAATTGACCCCTGCCACATACATTACTGTGCAAAGAAAGCTTGCCCAGGCCTGTACTGTGAGCTGCATTAACATTTATAATGGGACTAAGAGCCTTTTTGCTTGATCTGGATTGTCCTGTGATTTTTCTCTTAAATGACAGTGTTATATGCTTACACCCTAGCTCCTGTCCATTCTCTTCCCCATGAGCAGCCTTAGCTGCTATTAAGACACATCACCTGAATAACAACTGACTGTCCTTTCTCAGATCCCAGGGTAGTCACACTGGACTCGATTTTTAGAGCCAAGAATTACAGAACTGGAACATAGCCTTCGGAAACACCCAGTTTCCACTCGTACAAAATTATCTTCTGTCAACAATTCCCGTCTGCACTCTAAATGGGAAAAACAGGTCAATCTCTATGGAAAAGAATAAAGGTGAACAAAACTGACATCAGAAGTGGCAACAGTCGAGATCTAGTGGAAGAACATTTCAACCTCTCAGGACATTTTGTCACTGACTTTAAACTGGTCATTGTGAAGGAAACATCAAGGGGAAATCAGTGCAAGGGGCCGATGAATTAAGAGTTCATTAAGATGTTTCAGCCTGATCACCAAAGAGGTTTCAATGTGTTTCTTATCATACTATAAACATAATCCTTTATGACTCAGCAGAATGTAGTAGTTCCACAGGTCCTTGGCTGAGCCATATATCGCTCCGTGGGCTTACTGTATCTTCTCAGAGACACCCCACACACCAAATAAATGGGCACTCAGTGCTTTGTGGAGAACAGGCAGGATCAGAAGAATATTTGACTACATTCCCATAGCCAGATGTAAAATGATGACAGAGATCCACTAAGGTAAGGTGTAGATCTCATCACTGATATAACCATTTTGTGTCTGGTTGTAGGGATATAGCCAGATGCTTCTCTGATCCCATCTGCTCCTCAGAGGTACAAAATGATCATGTAAGGAGAAGGTTCTGAGGTTGCATGGTAAGTCTTGCATGTGTGTGTCCTTGACCATTGCAGAAGAAGGAAGGGAACCCCACAAACTCCCTCCTGAAGTTTCCAAAAAAGGACATAACGCAGGCATAAGGGAAACTTACACATGCATATCTCCCTATCAGAATGTCAGCCTTCAGCCTAAATGCTCTTGTTAGTCCTGATTAAAGTCAGGACAGTCAACCAGTGGGATTTACCTAGGTGTTGACTCACCATTCAAAAATCGATTGAATAGGTCTAGACTACTTTGGACTAACCAAGATCCTAACCTATATGTGTTAATTTGGCTTACCTACTGTCAGGATGTTTGTGCTATCAGCAACAGTGTAATGAATGGCCAGTGTTAATATCACCATGACTGTTGGTATTTTTTGTGTTTAACTCCCCTCTGACCTCAGTGCTTACAATCCCAATGACAACCACATATATTTTGTGTGCATATTTGCATGCATATACATGCATACACACATCTGAATTGTGTTTAACATTCTATGCAGCTGATGAAGTATGAAAACTCTTGCTATGGGCATTGATTTTTCCTTAAGACATCTTTCTGTCACCCCCCGATAACAGTTACCTACTATGAATTTTTGGTAATGGACAGGCTATGAATTCACATGACCCCCTCCCTCCTTTTTAATGGTTATTACACTATAGAAATGGCAGTTGTATTGAACTGGCTTGAAAGAAGCTAATCTGATTCCAATTACTAGAAGGAAGTCATTGGGAATCTTCCAGCAATCCCTTGCTATCTCTGTTTCAGATTTGTCCACTATTTCATCCCCATCTCTAGTGCTTCTCACAATCTTCAAGCATAAGTTAAGCTACCTATCTAACCAAGCTATCTGGAAAAAAAAAATCATCTTCCTCCAGCAAATCTTCATGGAATTTTCCTGAGTTGCTGATACAGACCCAGTTTCATCAGTGTCAAAGGCAATGATAAACTAATAGATTATTCGAGATAATTTCCCCCCACAGTATGTACTTCTCCAAGGAGTACCAAGTTTTAAGAATCACTGGATGGACTTTTCAGAGTATAATAAGGCACCAAAGCAAGAGGAAAGGGGGCCTGTAGATTAAATCAGCACCAACTCTGCGCTGTTTTTCTTTAACAGTTCTGGAACAGTCAGCCTAAGCTAAGATGTAAGCACAATCATGCCAACACAAGAAATATGGATGGTCCTACACAACCATCTGTGCTTCAGGCAAGCTACAGTGTAGCATATCAGAGAATGCATGAGGAACAGGTATAAGAGAGTGCATGAAGAAAAGTTATAAATCTCAGTTGCTTTTAGCAAAACCTTCATACTCAGCTCAATGTATCTGGGAAGAAAAGGAAAATGTGAAAACAATTCTAACACACTGCACACGAGAAAGCAGCACAATACAATTTGTTGTTATTATTCAAACTAATAACCAGATTTTTGATGTAATTGTAAATGCTGTTAGAACATATCAAGTGGGACATGAAATAAAATGTAATCTGTGACTATTGTGTGCAACACAATAAGTTTTGACTACCCAGTTCATCTCCCTCCTCTACTAATTTTTTTTCTTCCGCCACAATAAGTTACTGTTCTATGGCCACTGCATGTGCTGAACCCTATCATGTTGTCTTGGGTTCCTCACTTATTTTTCACTCATGAAGATTTATTTGTATTTCAGAAACTTGGATTTACTCTGAATCTGTTGATACCTCCTTCTTGTTCATACATCATATTGCTTTGTCTATGTTACCAAAAGCACTCAGCTTTGATTATTAGAAATAAAGGGAATGCTTTGTATTCTTCACTGAAGGATGCTAGGAAAAGTTACTTTCCATGTTTGAGGTCCAGTCTGCATCTTTAGCAAGGCATAATTAATGGATGTCTTTCTCCCCATCATATTTCATATTGTCCCAATGAAAATATTTTGGATTCATTTTAAGACTTTAAAATCTGTTTCATTAGGTAGTCTTCTGCTTTGAAATGGAAAAAAGTAATTTTTTCAATGGAAAACCTCCATAAAGTGGAATATTAAGTATCTAAACTTATTGTGTGTATGTATTTTTCTTATCAAAAAGAAAGGAAATCCCTGAAATCAATGAGGCGTATGTCTGAGTATGCATTTGATTGCATTGTAAGTCTTCACTTTGTAGTCTAAGTCTTCATTTTGAAAGACAAATATTTTTATCTGAGTTCTTTGTTTATTTTGGGAGTAAGGATCAGCACCTTGGATAACTCCTTTAAATCTGGTCCTAGGGCAGTTTCATAGCCCCACTACTTGGAAGTCTAATATGCATGAACCATGCATTTTGACCACATTCTCTCTGGTTCAGTTTATTTATGAACTCATGTAGAGGACCTCATGGAACAGCAGGTGCATTGCAAGAAATTGAATTCAAGGCTTTAAATGCTCTGGCTCAATGTGAAGAACATAGTCCAAGAAAAAAAAAACTAATCCTAATTTGTTTTAGGGTAGTACACCTAATAAAACTCCATTCTCTGACCATGTACCAACATTTATCCTTTGTTCCATTTCAACTGCAAGCACAGACTCCCTCAAACCCACATTCTCCTGATGTGGTGGATGAAAATGCCTATTATTGGGAATCATGGGAAATGTAACCCAGCACTTGGTCACTACACTCTGCCTGTTCTATGGTCCCGTTCTATGATCCCTTATTGAACCTCTTCCTCTTGTAGTTCCCTGTTCAGTTTTCTCAATATTTGCACAGAGGCATCAAAGGAAAGAGATACAAATATGCTGCTGAGGCCAGTGTAAAAATGCTTACATGCAAAGCCCCTGCTAAAAAGAGACACTGATGAGAATCATCACATGAACACTATGTGCCAAACTTAATATAAAGTCCATTGACCTGGACAAAGTGGGTGAAGAGAACAGGCTGCACATGAAGAGGTTCCCACCAGCAAGATTGCACAATATTGTCCTTCTTTAAAGAACAGAGTACACGAAGGATCCAGGAAGTGAAAGGGTAAAGGGCGCACAAGACTGGGCATGTGAGGTAGTTGTCATAGATGCACCACTAGCTGATCATAGTATCAGGAACAATAAATGACATGATCAAAGGCCTGGAGCAATTCCCCTATAAGGAAAAGTTATAACATTTGGGACTCTTAAGAAGAAAAAAAAGGAGTGAGTAATGGGGTGGGGGTGTGGGATTTTGATAGAGATGCATGGGGCACAGAAAAAAAAAGCAGAAGTGTTTCTTCCCCTTTTACAGAACTAGAACCAAGGGTCAGCTAATAAAATGAAATGATAGGAGATTCAGGACAAATAGAACATCATATAGTACAGAGTTAAACTGTGGAATTTGCTACATTTCAACCTGGGTCTAGTAGGTCATTGTAAGAACCATGGTTTAATTTTAAGAACAAATGTCTTTGTTTTCTTCCACACCTTTTCCCTCCATGTCCCTTTTTTCTTTTGTGTCTTGTCATTCAGTTTTTAAGCTGGCACTGAAACTGGAGGAACCTCCTGCCAGTATTTGCTCTCATTTTTGATCTTTAGATTATGTTGCATACCTTGTAATATTATTCTAGAAGTCATTAATTTCAGCCACTCTATGAATTAGTTATCGTTATAGTGGGTTTTTTTGGTTTTTTTTTAAAAACCTTTTAACTTTCTGGTTATTCAAAAGTAACTAAACATCAGAATGTTACAAACCATTGGCCTGTGGTACAAAAGATCCTCAAGTAGTAAGGTACAAAACACATGTAAAGTACAAAACACCACAATTTGGCCGTGAAAGTAACAAAAACAATGGTCACTGTGCCACAAAGGAGTGTAGTTATCCCTTGCTGGATTATTTTAGTAATGTAACAGGGATGTCTTAGGCCATTTCTGCACTACATTGTTCTAGTGCTATTATTCCACTTTCAACTGCCTGTGGAATCCTGAGGTTTGCAGTTTAGGGAGGAGCCTTTAAAATTGTCAGCTAGAGAGCTCTTTGGCCCTAGGAAACTACAAACTCCAGAATTCCATAGGATGTTGAACGTGGAATAATAGCACTATAACAGCGTGGGGCAGAAATGGCCTTGGTTTTTCATAAAATCATTTATTACAACTAATTTGTTTGTCATTAGTTACTTCCATGTTCAGCTCCATTGTAACTTAATACAAAAAGGATGCTTTAAAAAAATGGTGACTAATCTGATATTAAATTCTAATCCCAAGATTTATCAATGGTTTATAGGATAATTTTGTCAAAAGAAGAAACACAGAGCTAAGTTTTTTTAAAAAAACATTGTTCCCAAGTAATTTCACATCATTACTTTTTCCTTCAGAAATTGTTGGCTGTACAACCTTAAGCAAAAGAGTCAACATTCTTTCATTCATTGGAGACTTCTGGTTGTTGCAGACTACTTCAATTACAACACAATGTCGAATCAAGATATTCTTTCTGAAATTAGACCAGAAATCAGTACTATATATCAATGTCAAAGAAAAGAATATTTGATCATCCTAGCATGGTTCAAGAATAAGCTCCAATAAAACTAAATATGATCTGAAACCATGCAACCATGTTACATTTGTTGATGCAGGAAAAGAAATGTTGGCAGCTACCCCACTCAATCAATTACAGAGATTTTGTGACTCAAAGCCAGCAGAAGCTTGTAGGAATTTTTGGCTTAGCACCAGACCGAATCTTATGGAAGAAAGACAGAGAATGCTGGGACCATATTTCAGGCTGAGCTGGCCAGAAGGGTGCTAACATCATTGACTTTGATGACAGATTCACACACATGTGAATCCTGTCCCCTGGAGTGGAGGGAAATAGAATTACACTTTGATAAAGTCACTGTTCAATTTGTGGGATGCTCCTGGGCATGTCCAGCTGCCCTCATGCATCTGTGGAAGACAGAGCAAACTCAAGCCCCAGTTTAAGGGTGTCCCTTCTTCCCCAGGGATGCAAGGGCAGCCAGAATATGACTGAATAAACTTCTGCAGCCAAGCAGTGGCCAAGGGATAGAGCTGTGATCAGGAATGAGCCCAGACTGCATTTGTGAGGCCAGGGCAAAGGGCACTGTACAGAGAGGTACTGAATATCTGTCTTCACACTGTCTTTTGTATTCCAATAAAGTTTCCATCTGAGCTACAGCATTAATATTATATGTATAGAACACCATTTAAGGACCTGTTAAGTATGTTCTGTGGATGTTCTTACTTTTATACTTCATAACCAAGGTGGACCAAGAGCAACCTGTGGCCCCCATATACCCCAAGGCTCTTTCTGGCATCCCAAGAGGGTCTAGCACTCTCACAACTATTCTCATTTCATAATATTTTTAGCCACAGCAGGTTGGGGACTCACTCTTTTCAGGGCTATCTCATACCCTCAAACTGTCCTAATTTAGCAGAAAAAAGTCCCTCTGCTATCCCATTTTCTCAGCAGCCTGGTTTCCCTCTCCTTTTCCCACTTTCCCCTTTCCCCTTAGGTTACTTCAATTGCAGTAAACTGAATTCAACATGCAACAGTATCTTGCACTGAGTTAATTCAGCAGGAGAGAGAGAAGAAGGGGCAAGGTCTTGCCTTTTCTAAACTCAGAGCATACATTCCAGGGCTCCTCTGCATAAAATAGTAGTTTTGTGTGTCCTTCCTAATTAGTAACTTTTATCTCTTTTTGCCTGGCCCCATCCTTTTGACTGCACTCTGATGTGGCTCGGTCGTCTGCATCCCAGTTTTCATCTATGAAATGTTGGGGAGTATGGTTTGTAATGGTTTCCCCCCAGCCTGTAGAGTGGGAATATGATTGAACCAGGAAATCCAGTCACTTTTTGATTTGCAAAAGACCAGTATAGGCCTAAAAAGCTGACAGGCAGGTCCCAGATACCTGAAAAACATGACAAAATGGCTGGTAGCAGCCTTCCAGACTGTGCCAACATTATAAGTCATTTACATTCTCTCTCTCTCTTTCTCTCTTTCAAACAGAGATCGGGAACGGGGAGCCCCATGGAGGCAATGCAGCCTCCCCACTCTCGTTAACTGTCAGTCTCTGCTTTTTACTAACAACATTGTTGTAAAATAAACCTAGCAGCACAAGTGAGGGGTATGACTCTTCCATTTGCCCTGAAACCTTTAAATGTCAAATAGATCGATCAGCATCCATTGTGTTCTACAATGATTTTCTGTGGAAACGACAAATCTGAGGAGAACCAACACATTCTGAAATGAAACTCTACAGGGGCCTATACACTCAGACTATTGTGTCAATAGCCAGATGTTCAGGCATGATAAAAAATGCCATGTTTCATAAACTGGCCTTGTGTGGATCAGGGAGTATGTGCATCATGGACTGATTCAGCTTCTGGGCCCTTTCTCCACTCCCATTTCTTCCTTGACCATTTCTCATCTTTATAGTGCTAGTAGGAGAGCAGAGCTAAGAAGTCATGGGGAGCAAGACAAGTTTGTTGTCTTCTGGAGAATCTCTGTGTGTGTGTCATTTTGAACCTGGAATTAGAGATCAGATCACTACACAACAGCTATAGAATGTGTCAAGAGGCATGTATACAGAAGACCAAAATGGTTTTTATTTTTCACAGGACTCAGATTTGTGTCTTTGGGGGAAAAAACTAGGAATGGGCCAACCAAATCCTTGAATCCTCAGCAAGGTTTGATATTCAAAAATCCGAATTCCTGCACCAAATACGCAAACCGAATCTTTCGAATCCATCAATCAAATAGTTTGTTGAAGACGGGGATGCCTGAAAACCTGGGAGATTGGGGTGCAAAATCTCAAGTAGGTAAGTTTTTCCCATGGAGTAATAATGGCCTTTGCTAACAATTTCAGAAATTACATCTGGGGTTATATTCTAAAATATTTAAATTGAACATTTAATATTTAAGTTCAGCACAATTTTCTGTGCTGAAAATCAATGGTATGTAGAAATGCTGAGGTCAGTGGGTCTGACACCTATCAGAAGTAGTGGGTCAGAGGGCAAGATCACACAATCTCATCCAGTAATTGCCACACATAGGCCAGTGTACCTCCTTCCACAAAACCAGTGCCTGGTTGTAAACCTATAGCTAGAATAGGATAAGTGAAATGTCTCTCATGCTTTCTCAGGAGCCACATGACAAACCATATGTGGCAGAAAGGAAAAATTGTTTTAAAAAATTGGTGCCTCTGAGGCTCACTAAAGGCCCAGTTGACTGGAAGGTGCAGTCTTCTTGAGATTTCAAGGACAGCTGCAAGATTCCTTTGCAGAGCTCCCTTGCAAAGTTCTCTCATACACAATTCTGGGGTTTGTAGTTTTACAAGGTGTCACAGCCTTCTCTGCCAAAGTGTGCTGGTGCATCATCAAACTACAAACCCCACGATGCCATAAGGAGCTATGCAAAGAAAATCCAGTTTTGACCCGGACTATCTTTGTATGTGGCCCTGTTTACACAGGCAGGAAAATGTGGGATTAATTCACATTTTCCTGCCTGTATAGAAAGGGCCTTCAAGTCATTTTCAATCTCGGGAAATCCTGAGGCAAAACTAGGACAATTGTCCTGGCCAGATTTCTTCAGAGGGAGGTTTGCCATTGCCTAAGCTTTTGCTAAGGCTGAGAGAGTGTGTCTTGTCCAAGATTATCCTTCTTTCCCTGGCTTTTTAAACCTTTTTTTAAAAAAAGGATTCAAAAGATTCAAGATTCATGAGATTCGTGGATTCCCAGAACCTTCCAGGGAATCGAATCCAGATTTGGAAAATTCTGGATTCATCCCTCCATTTAAAAAAAACACCCTTTCTCAAGGATTTGAAAAAGTGTTTTTGAGAAATGGGGATGTTATTGGATTCTTACTGGCGGGATTCCAATGAGCCCAGGGAGAGTTTCAAACCTGGAGTGGTTTCAACAGCAGTCTTACCCCGATTTCCAGATTACAATTTTAAAACAAAGGAAAAATTTAAGGAAGGACTACTCTTTACTTCACCAAACATAAATTCCTACCTCTGTCTGTGCCAGCTGACATTAGCTGTAGAAAATGAAGCGCTGGAGGCAGAAGCTGTTTAAACTCCCCCATCAGGCATCGTCGTTTATCATCATCATCATCATCATCATCATCATCATCATCATCATCATCATCATTGGAGGCTACAGCTCCCAGAACACTGCCAGGATGACAGTGGAAGCTATAATTTCCACACCAGTGAGATGTATGAAACTACTCTGGATTTTAGTCTGAACTTTAAATGAACTATTATAAACCTTCCCCCTCCTCCTCCTGCTGTTAATTTATATCTCACTTTTATGCCAATAATAGGACTCAAGGCAGCATACGAATTATTAAAAGCAGTACAGATTGAAAAGCATACACATCAGCAGCAATATAGGTATGTGTGTGCATGTATTATTTTAAAAACAATCTGTAAAATTAAAACCATTTAAATTCATTAAAAGGCAATATATACCTCAACAGCACAGCACACCATTAAAAGCCTATCACAGTCAATAGGAATATTTATACCTGGCAATGGAAGGAGAGCAAGGAGGAAGCCATCCTAGGAAATCTGGGAGCATTCAGAGAGAAGACCCTTCCCTTGTTCCCACCAAATGAGCCTGAGAAGATGCTGGAATAGAGAGAAGGGCATCTCCCAAAGACACTAGAGTTCTAACAGGCTCATCTAGGAAGGTAAAATCCTTCAAACAGCTTGGACCCAAAACACATTCATCACTTTGGTAGTGTCTGTAAAGTTTAGATTGAAACACAGAATGGTTACAAAGAAACGGAAGCCACAAGCTGTATCTGGAAGTTTCCTGAAGCACTAGCCCTAAAAACTAGCTTTTCAGAGCTCTGTAGTGTATGTTGTGTGCCTTCAAGTCATTTCTGATTTACAGCAACCCTAAGGCAAAACTATTATAGGGTTTTCTGGGGCTGAGAGTGTGTGATACGTCCAAGATCACCCAGTGGGGTCCCGTGGCCGAGTGGGGAATCAAACTCTGGTTTTCAGAGCCGTAGTCCAATACCATGCTGGCTCTCTGTTACTTCCTTGTAAACTCTCATCCAGAGCCGTTTCACTTGAGTATAAGGTATTTCGCATCTTGTAAATTGTGGAAAAGTTAAACATCGCCTCTGCTTGCTGATTCTCCCTTCAGTTGTCAAATCCTGCCCGCGCCAACCTTCAAACTGGGTGCCCCCAGTTTGGTTGAGAACTAATAATTTTATTTTAAAGGAGTTTTGAACTACAGCCAGTGGTTAGCTGTTGAAAGAAAAATAAATGTAAAAATTCTGCTAGGAAGGGAAAAACCCTCTGCAGGCATCTAAGCAGATTTCTTTTCTTTTCTTTTTTGTTTTTGGAAAATCAAATAGTTTTTGTTTTTCAGATACTCAGACTAAAATCACAAGCCTCATGTACAGATTCGAAGGCACAATGACCAATTAGATCACTGACTCTTCTTGGTAGACACAACACTTTCTTGTACTAAAAAGGCAAGGTTATCTTTTATCTGTAATTTTCCAAGACAAGACGTTCGGCACATATCAGATAATGAGATTACTGTTCATTGCCTCTGCTTGGAGCCACTTCCAGCTTCTGTTCTGGATTGTCTCCCACACATGTCACAGCATGTGCAACTGCAAATGCTGACACATGTCCATTAAGATCTGGATTGCCAGAGCCTTTGAAACACTTGTATTTCCAGCAAAGGGTTTTTCAGTATTCAAAACCCATTGTAGTTGCTATGGCCAGTAGCTTAACAACAATCATGACTAACTGGACCGATAAACCCCACTGTCACTCAGTAACCATTATTTTGTAGTCCTCTGGATTTCATTGTGCTGAAGTCTTCTGGATTTCATTTTGTACCTTTTCTCTTTGACCCTGCCTTTCCTCCTTTCATTCCTTGAAAGGCACATTTCTATAATTCATAAACACAGAGAAAAGCATGGAGATGAAGCCTTCTCTGAAAGGGACCAAGCAGCATCTCCTCTTCCAGTCTCTGTGTGAGTTTACAGTGCAAAGTATAAAACATTTATCTACCACTGAAGTTACTCTTTTCTGTCTTCTGACCTCAGGCTCCCAACCTTCTGCTTGGCTTTCACTAACTATTCTGTTGGTCACAGACACATGTGTAATGGGGGGATGAGCATGAGTTCACCCCTGCCACCAGGAAAGAGATATTCAGCACCTCCTTCCCCGAGACTGGTGTGGAACAACTGCGTGATCTTGCTAGCCACTGATTGTCTGCCAGAGATGTGCCAGGGATCATTCTGCAGGGAAGAAAAAGTAGTCTCATGCTAGGAACAGAGTCTGCTCCTTCATTCCTCCATGCTCAAGATCAGCCAGAATGAACTCAAGCACACTCCCACTGCCAAACAGGGACCTAGAGATTACAAACATATTTGGCAATATTTGAAAGATGGGTTGCAAAATGTATTTCTCAAGTGTTAAGAAACTCTGGATTTATATGCATCTTCACAGTTCAGGACTTATTCTACACAAAATTTGTTCATGGTTATTGTGTAGAAAACAGTGTTTTCTATGTTGGAAACAGCATTTTCTGTTCAGAAAATAATATTTCTGTATTCTTTGCATTTCCATGCAGCCTATATTTCTGTGCAGATTTTTATTTTTTTTAATTTTTTTTTGTGGAAAAAAACACAAAAAGGAGAACACCATGTGAAATTTTGCACAGAATAAGTCTTTGAATAGTGAAAAATCCTGGAACAGTGCATTTTTCCAAGACCTATTTTTCTCATATTTCTTTCTCATAGTGAGAATACAATTGCTTTCTTGCATCCTTTGAGGAAAAAATTAGTGAAGTATTACATTCCTGCAGTAACTGGAGAGATCAATGTACACCTGATTTCCCCCAGGTGGTTTTTGTGTTCCAGGACAAGCAACCAGGCAGAAGGAGTTGGGTGCTGTAAGGATGCTGTTGAAGCCTTATGCATTTATGCTCTGCTAGCGTGATGTAAGATGTGAGATGTCAGAATTTTTCTCCTGATTGACCTCTGCCAATTATTTCTAAATTTAAATGCTGCCTTATAGCAGAAGTCGAAAGTCACACATCACTTTTAAGACTTTTTTTTGAGGGGGGGCAACTGGGACATAGTGATTGTTTATTTTGAAAAAGAAATGTAAGCACACATAATGCTGTTCCATGTGTGTGTGTGTGTATGTGTAAAACAAATAATGCATACTTCTTGCTCCTATAACATTGTTTGAGGTGGTCATTGGGGATGGTATGATCATTTTTTTAAAATATTTTTATCACAAATACAAATTAAAAAAAGGAACTCAAAAGTAAGATGTTACTAATAAGCTACTCTTTTAACAAATTAATACTGAAACCATCTCCACACTAGACTGTTATAGTGCTATTATTCCACTTTCAACATCCTATGGAATCCTGGAGTTTGCAGTTTAGGGAGGGGCCTCAAAGGTTTCCTTAGGATGTTGAAAGAGGAATAACAGCACTATAACAGGCTAGTACGGAAATGGCCTGAGTCTGGTGAATAGTAGTGGCTAGAATCCTATGTGGGAGATATGCATGTATAAGCACCATCACTGTGAATTCTGGCCCAGACCTTACCCCTGCTCCAGTCCCATCTACCCGGAAACAGCCACTCTGACTGATGAGCATCTTCGGTGCTGTTGTTTAGGAAGCAACCATTTCCACCTCCCTCCTGTGAGGCCCTTTTCGCAGCGCTGGCGCTCGCGCGACGGAGGAGGGCGGCTCGCGCAAGAAGCCTTCTCCGGGAGGCTGCCGCTTCCCCCTCCTTCCTTCCGCAGGTGAAGGAACGAGCGGGGAAGCGGCAGCCTCCCGGAGGCAGTGGCGGCTCACGCGTCCGTCCATCCCCCCCACGCGCGCGAGAAAGGCGCTTGTCCCGTCCATCCCCCCCACGTGCGCGAGAAAGGCGCTTGTCCCGTCCATCCCCCCCGCGCGCACGAGAAAGGGGCTTGTCCCATCCATCCCCCCGTGCGCATGAGAAAGGCGCTTGTCGCGTCCGCCACAAGAGGTAAGTGCGCACGGGCGCCGGGAGCATTGTGCGAGCGCGGGTGATTTTCGCTTCGAAGCGAAAATAAAAAACCCGCGCTCACGCTGCTTCAGCCCCGTGAGCCCGGCGGAAGTGGGAGTGCGTTGTGCGGAGCGACACTCCCACTCCCAAGAGGCTCATGGGACTGTCGCGCGAGAAAAGGCCCATGTGAAAAGGGCATGAGTGATCTCCAGTGCAACAGGCAGGAGCGGAATACTTTTTGTAATTTCCCTTCATGCCAGAGATTGCTTGTGTATGAGTTGTTGAATGGGAATATCAGTCAGCTATATTCCCATCAATCACAGTGGCTGCTACCTGGTAAGGGGAGGTTGGGGGACTCTCATGATCCATATATAGCCCCCAAACTAATCTAGTTAACTGAGTAACTTTTGAATAATATAGCTCCAAGCTCTGCCTTACATGAGGTCTGATCATTTTTTCCATCTTGCTGAACATTGTCCACTCTACAGGTGAACAGATCGAGATCTACTGACAGAATTCAGTGAGATGTACAGTAGACCAGCTGGGATTTCTAACTCTCAATTGTTTAACAAAACCATCAAGAAAAAGGCCTGTTTTTTAGTCAATTACGTGGCTGAAATTCTCTCTCTCTCTCTCTCTTTCTCTCATTCTCTCATGTCATTTCTGCATGATATCGCCATCTTGCTGTTCTCAAGCACTGCAAATTAGCCTTATATCATTTCCAGAAAAAATCCGTTCAGAGCCTTCTTTAGTGCTACAATGCCATCAGCCGTGTCAGTGGGGTTCTGTAATGGTGCTTAATAGCACTTCCTGTCATCCCCAATCCAGCAGTGGGTAGGGTGTGGGTGTGCCCAGGTTGTCCCTTCCTCAGCTACTGCCATGGTGTGGTAACTTCAAAATCCATCACCTCTCCATGTTTATTTTAAATTTCTCCTCTGCATTCAAATTGCTTACTTTTCAAAATAATTTTTTAAGCATTATAGTGTGAAAATTCAATAGTGTACTGGCATGTCATGCCGTTACATTGCTGTACTAGTATGGTTTATAAAAAGAAAAAGAAAAAACACTGACCAATCACAAGCCATGGGCCAGGGAAAAGGTGGGGAAAAGGACTTGCCAATGATGCTGTAGTGCAGAGGGAACACTGGTGGCAATAATGCTACTCATCTGCTTAAATCAAAAGGGTGTGGTAGAGAGCGTTCCTAACCCAACACCATCATGGAAATGGCAATGCTGGGATTGTAATGGAACAATGCACTATAGATATATGATGCAGAAAGGGCCTCTCTCTCTCTCTCTCTCTCTGGAGTGAGGGGAGGCAATAGGAGTGGATTTTTATATGAGAGGGCTGAGTCTTGAAAACAAATTGTTGGATTGAGCACATGCTGAAAAACAGTCTGGTCTCTCATTCTGCATGTACTGATGCCCTGTGTGCCATTGGTTTGCACCTGGACTTTAGTTGGTGGATCTTGGGTTTTTTTTAAAGAAAGAACATAAATCCACCAGCATGAACTCTCCCCACCTCCAGCTTACTCTGGCTGACTTCTCTCTGGAATCTCAACTGGAGGTCTTTCCCAGCACCCACTGCTTTAGCCTATTTTAACTGTCTCTCCAAAGACTGAATCTGGGGTCCTTTTCATGCAGAGGGTGGTCTTCACAGCTGAGCTGTGGTGCCTCCCTGAAGTAGATGCAGTGATGGTGATATGTAACATACTTCATTGTTTTATTCTTAAGTGAAAGAGGCACATCCTTCCACTGACGGTCCAGTGTTTGAAAAAGCAACTTTTTGGAACACAACCCCCAAATCCCCTTCTGCTCAGGGGATTCCAGGAGTTGTAGTCCAAAAAGTAACATTTCCAGGCTCTGAGTGTGATATATCCAATGCTTCTTTCCAGAGGGATTTTTTTCCCCCTTCTCCTCTGCTCTGGCCATATTCAAGGATGAATTTATTTCAAATTCTCAGTTGGCTCCATTCCTGCTCCCATCTGTCACCGTGAGGAAAGGGAAGCAATATCCCTTGACCAATGTCTCCAGATGCCTGGAGATGTCTCCAGATGCAACATCTTTGCAGAAAATATGATTTTGTCTCTTCTTTGCCATATGGCCTGGTCCTCCAGCTGATTTCCCAACGTATGTGTGGCCTAAGATAATTTATTCTAGGACCTTTATCTTACACAACATTTAGTTCTGTACTGTTGCCTTTTCACTTTCTTTTAATTTTTTGTTAAAAATCAGCTGCTTATCTCAAAGCCAGGCAATGAAGCAAGACTATTTGCTCAGGGCGATGGGTAGCTGGTCAGAACCTGAGAGGCAGCAGCAGCAGGAGCAACAATAGCAGCCGTAGATTGTTTTATGACACTCTTCTATCCTTATCTACAAATAGGAAAGAGGGAAAAGTCTATGTTTTGGAGCCGCTGTGAAGATCAGGATTAAAGATTCCTTAAGTTTCACAACCTTCAGGAGGCAGTTCAATATTGGGAGCTGGCTGATAGATTTTTGTGAGAGCAGTGGGGACACAGGTCCCAAAATATGTGTGCATGAGTGTTTGTGTGTAGGGGTGGGTGGGGGGGTCATTTTATTGTTTTCCTTCTCATGTGGCAACAGTGCAACACACAGACTTCTTTCTTTGACTGCCCAGCTACCATTTTCTTTCTCTGACATTTCCTTGGAAGCCATATCAGAGCTTGGAAAAAATCACTTATTTTGTGTGGTATACTGGTTTGAGTGTTGGACAATGACCATGGACCATGGTTTGATTCTCCTTACGATTGCCATAAGTTGGAAATGACTTGAAGGCACACAGATACAACAAGAATAACAACAATACTCTCCCAGAATCTTTCAGCCACCACAGACATGCCATTTGGAGGGACTGGGAGAAAGGCCTTCCCACCATGCACAGATGCAGTGATGTGAGAAACTTACAGTAATCCTATCATGGGGTTTTCTGGGGCTGAGAATATGTGACATGCCCAAGATCATCCAGTGGGTTTCCATGGCTGAGCAGAGAATCAAACCATGGTCCATGGTCTCTTGCTGAATCTCTGTTCATTGTACCGCTGGTAAGCACTGGCATAATATATTTTGCCAGCATATAATGGGGCAACCCTAGCTATATGTGTTGCAGTACAAATGGAGGTTGCTATCATAGCCTGGCTGAAATAAGTTGGGTAGAACTACAGCCAGCATAGCACTGTGGTTAGAATATCAGGCTAGGACTGGGGTGAGCTGTGTTCAAATTCACACTTCCCTATGAAACTCACTGGGTGGCTTTGGGCTTTTACTTCAGCCTAGCCTACCTTGCAAAATTGCAGTGTAGAGGAGGGCCACATATGCCACCTTGAGCTCCTTGGCAGAAAGGCAGAATATACATGTAACAACAGCAAACAACAAACAGCAAGCAAGCACTTGATCCCTTTTTCAATATTCTGACACTTCAGTGATGGAGAGAGGAGTGAGAATCCACTATTGCATCCCCATATTTTTCTGCATCTGAGGAGGAGCACGTCCACATGGCGATGCCACTGCATGGGAAATCACTTAGCATTCCCTCTTTCATTGCGCCCAGCCCAATTTCCTATGCAAAGTTGAAAATTTAACATAGCCCCCAAAGTTTAATATGGACCTAGACATTCCACTTTAATAGTTTTCTTGACCAGTGGGGTATTCCTTGCACGCCCCTTCCCCCGTAGCTCTATGAAAAAACATTACTGAATTCATCACTCACCCTAGAGATCACTGTAATGTGAGATGGTGTGTATATTTTCTGAATATAGACGGACATCTGGAAGTGCTCAGCCTTTTTGCATTCCCAGAAACAATGCCCTGAGAATATTCTGACATATTTGCATTGTTTTGAGGGGGGAGAGAAATGAGTAAGCAAGTTGCATGATGTTATGCACGATGGTTTCTGCTTAAAGACATTTTCTCAAGGAAGTAAAGAAGGGTGGGACTTCATTCCTATGGCAGAGAATTTTCAGTTGAGCCCTCTTGAAGATTTGTTACAAGTTTCTCAATTCAAAAGCTATTTATGTCAAGCAGATTTCCAGATTAAAAAAACAACAGACTCCAATAATCAGGTTCCAAGAAAGTTTATGGTATCTTTTCATACTCTAATTTTTAGTATGTTTGCAAATCACTGGCCATCTCAGGATCTTTCTTTATTCTCAGTCACTGAAGCTGCATTAAGAACAAGAGGCTTTTGGTGTCCAATTGGCATGAAGAATATAGTGGTCTATTTGATGTCAATGAAACAGAGACCATTTTGGAAAAGGAGGGAGATAATCTGTCCCTCGGCGTATGCTTGGCTGCTATCACAGTGCAACCAAGATAATAGCCAAGGTTTGTTTAAACTCCAGCATTCACAAAATGAAAAAAAAAGGCACATCATGAAGGAGGATGTCTATGGTTGGTTTGAGGCAAGAGACTTCTAGCGCATTTCACCACTGCTGTGCTGATGAGAGCTCCCAGAGAACTGTGATGTACTTGATTTTCCACACTATTAGAGATGCTGTACTTTTTTCTGACAGTAGATGTCACTAACAGAACAGCCAGAATGATGTAGTGGTTTCTGTGTTGGATTATGGCCATTTCTGCATTAGACCTTGGCTATTATTTTCAAGGTCCCTCCCTAAACTGCAAACCCCAGGATTGAAAGTGGAATAATAGCAGTATAACAGTCCAGTGCAGAAATGGCCTATGACTCTAGAGCCCAGGGGTCAAATCCCTACTCAACAACAGAAACCCACTGGGTGACCTTGGGCAAGTCACACTTTCTCAGCCTCAGAGGAAGGAAAAGTTGAACAAATCTTGCCAAGAAAACCCTGTGCTAGGTTCATCTTAGGGTTGCCATGAGTCAGAAATGGCTGAAAGGCATACAGCAACAACAAATGTCACTATGTTCTAGCCGCATAAGTGGCTACAATAAAGCTTTTGTGGCTGAAGGAGAAGATCCAGATCATCACAGCAAAAATTATCTCTGTCTCTCTCAAATGTTGCATCTGAGAGGTATATCTGGGCATCCTTTCTTAAAAAATATTTTTTAAAATTAGTGCCAAGTGTTTGTTACCTGATTATTGCCCCTGAAATTACAATCAAACAACTTTCTCTGTTCATCTGCACAGCAGTGGAATGAGCTGAGTGACTATATCCTTGATAAGGACTCTTGAGGCAACAGGGATGTGGCTAGCACAACTACTGGCTTCTGGGAGGGGGCATTAAAAAAGGATACTTTCCCAAGCTCTGGTCCTACCCATGCATATCTTCAGAAAGGAGGAGCAAGTCCGGACATAAAAATTGCTTATGATCTTTGCCTGTTGCTGCCACTGATTAAAAGATTTTATATGTACACTTGATATGACAGTGCTCTGAAGGTAGTAAGTTGGAGGTGACATTTCCCTCTGTGTATACCAACCTTCCTGCACCTGATCAGTGGCCACAGAATGTGGAGCATCTCTTGGGGTTGGAGGATGGAAAAATGGGGTGTTGGTGATGGCGGATTGGGAATGAAATGCACATTCTATATTTTTTGCAGAAAAGATAACAAATGGGGCTGAAGTCCCTCTTCAGTGCTCCTACCAGCCAGCACGCCCTTTTCTAGTATAAGGGCATGGCTGGCTGGTAGCAGTACTGAAGAGGGACTCACCATCTTCTAGTCTTTTCTTACATTTGTTATCTTTTCTGCAAAAAATATAGAACATTCATTTCAAGAGCATGGTGTAGCAAGAAGAATGAGGATCGTGGTCCTCCAGAATTCCCTATAGCATTGCAATCTGATTTCAGGGGTTGATTATGCCCTTGTGACTGCCTTGACAGTCTTCTAGCATTACACAACATGCATTGGCATAAAGGGGAAAGCAGACGCAGTATTGCTGCCTGAAGACTGCGCCCTATGCTCTAAAGAAAAGATCAGCAAGGGACTACTAATGCATTATGGAAAGGCTGGCCTAAACCTTATATCTCTTCTGCCATCTACTGGCCATTAGAATAACTACAATGGGGTTTTGTTTGAGCATCGTATATTTTTAATGCCCACAAGCAACAATACTTATTGGGCCAATTCCAAAGCACAAAATACATTATGTGAACTTTCAAGGTTTCACTGGCTTCTTCATCAGGCAAAGATGTTTAAAGAAATCACACAAAACAAAAAAATATGTGACAGCCACAGGCCTACATTCTGGTAGTTTTCAAAGAAGTAGCTGTGTTAGTCTCTTGCAGGATAAAAAGAAGAAACGAAGGGAGATCTAAAAAAAGAAAAGAAGTGTGGCCGTACCTTTAAGAATAACTATTTATTATTTTTGCATGAACTTTTGTGGACGTAAACCCACTTCTTCAGATGCAGTATTGAATAGTATTAAGGCCTCAGGCATAAAGCATATTTATGCAGCTGTGGGACAGACAGAATGTTATAGGATCCAAAGGAAGATGTGTCTTTTTGGCTGGGGCACAATGGGTTATCCTCTAGCCCTTTGCACTCTGTCCAGACTCTCCCGCTTCAGCTGTTAAGGAAGGCTACTGCTAGGGAAGCACAAGAGTGCGGACACAATTCAGATGTTGACCAACTGGTTTGCTTTGGCTTGGAGGAAGACAGGAATAAAAATACAGTTTCCGAGACAGAGTGCATCCTCGTGTTCCTTCCAGTTGGAGACAGAAAGTGCTGAAGTGCTTCCTGTCTTCTCCCAACCACACAGTAAACAGCAGAGCAGCTGCCTGTTCCAGGGATTGACAGCTACAGGGAGGAGGTTTGGGATGTTGCAATAAATAAATACATACATACATACATACATACATACATACATACATACATACTTGTTGGTGTGCCACACTTATGTATGCTGTCAATAACAGAATTCCAGCCACTGTGAACTTGCAGCAGCATTGTCATGATACCTTTGGAACTGTTTTGGATTCCTGCATCTCTTACACAGTTCAGCATTCCCCAGCCTGGTATGCTCCAGACATGTTGGAATTCAATCTCTATAACCCCCAATCTACATAGGACTACTTACTGGAATTGTGGTAGCAATTGCCTAGTACCTCTGGACCATTCACCAGTTTGGGAAACACTGACTTGGGCCCATGGTTTTCTAAGGAGCTCAGTGTGTTGGAGGAACTTTGAAGTGCCTTGGAATTTTATCAGGGTATTTTGGTCAGCAATAGCAAACGTATATCTTGAGGACAGTGTGCTTTCCATAACTGATTTTTCCCCTGAGACATGCACAGAGATCTGGACTTCACTGTTGATTATAAACCAGTGTAAGAAGTTTGAATGTGACTGGAGGTACCAGAAAACAGTATGATTTCCAGGGCACCAAGAGATGGGTTATTATTATGGATTACACTTAGCTTCTAGTACAAAAAAAAGAAAAAAGAAAGACACGTGGTCTTTCCAGATCTACAGTGTTCAAGTCTCCGAACTACACATGTCTTCCCATAGCAGAGGAACATGAGGACAGGAATCTGGCTTCTGCAGGCCATGTCAGGTCATTTGCAAATGTTTTCTTTCTACAGCTCTTCCTAGAAAAGACTTCATGATGCTTTGGGTACCATTCCACTGAAATGTGACTATTCTTTGGTTTATAGTATATTGAGATCAAGAGTATGCTGAGCAATGAGAGTGTTTACTGCCATGCAGTGCATTCTATTGTACAAGGGTATCTACTACAAATTTGAAAAGTTTCTGGAAAAAAGAACCAGAGAGTACACAATGGGAAGAAATGAACACAGTGAGTATACCATCCCCCATTCATGCTTTCAAGAAGAAAAAAAAAATGATTTTTTTTTCTACCAAAAGTTAATTTATCTGGCATGATATCTCAGTATTACTTTATGTTACACTCTTTAACAATTTGCTTATATGACAAATGACATTAAATGGTAAATTGCATCAAAACTACTAAATAACATCAATGCTACTAATTTTACTAAATGCTAGTTGCTGACTTAATTACATATTCGTTAGCTAAGTTAAGACTATGAATCAAATAAATGTTTTATGATGCCCCTCAATCCAGATATATCAATATCATTTTTATAGACCCAGTTATCATTATCCTTAGTCTGTGACTTAATTACATAATTTCAACATTTAATTACATAAGTTAAAATGCCAATATGTTCTAAGATCCATCATAGAATTTATAAACCCACTCTAGTCATCATAATCCTAAGTCTGTAACCATTTATTGATGTAGTTCAGGTCAAATTTTTCATTTTGAATTTAACTCCCTTCTTCCCACCCAGCCATCCTTTCCATGGGCTATGTGCTCCCCACTTGTCAAATTCCCATCCTTGCCTTTTATTACACTTTCAAATTGCTACTCATATAACATTTTGGAATTACTGTCCTGAAACAGTACCTTTATTTTTGACATCAATTTCATACTCCCTTTAATCATACAAACTAATTCAGCTTGATTTCATTCAACTCTCTCACATTAAATTTTAAAATCACAGTCTTAAGACAGAATCCTTCTTTCAATGTCTTACTCACACCCCCTTCAATAATATAGACTAAATAACTCAATTCTCACTCAGTCATCAAAATATCTTGTTTAGATGTCAAATTAATCTTCCCCTTCTGCCTGCCTTGCGGTGCTATCTCCGTTTTACAAACTGAAGCTTCTTGGTCATAAATCTTCCCTGTGGTAGTGACTCCCTCCAATAACTGAGCTTAATTTTGTCTCTCCATTTGGTTTTCATCTTCTTTTACTTCCATGTTAGCTTCTGCCCCTTCCTCTTGTTTTTAGCTCTCGTCTTATCTCACACCACAATTCCTTAATGTTGAGCTCTTTCCTTACAATCTCTTTCTCATTTTTCTGCCAGTTTAAAAATTCCACAAGTAATTCTTCCAAAAACCATTGTAAAACATCCTGTGAATGTTCCTGGGAAGGCTCAGTCTTTAGTCCTGAGTTAACAAGTCACTTGACTCATGTCCAACCACAAGCTGCCAATGAGTTAGTGTTATCAATATCAAACTGATAACAGCTATACTTTCTCATGCTATAGCTTTTCCTTATTAAAATCCAGTGCCATCTTACAAATAAAATACAATTCAGTGTGTTCACATAGCGTATGCATTTAAATCCATAATTATTCTCTTTTAAGATGTCAACCCCCAATTTTCTGATTCAATTGTGCTGGTCTTATAGGTCAAAAAGGCTTACAGAGCTGTTAATTGCAGAAAGAAGTTAACTGCAAAGGGTCCCCTGTTCTGTCTTCACCATTATGACTTCCAAAGTTAAGTAAAAGATTCTTCTTTTAAAAAGCAGGTTGGTGACATAGGGCCATCGATTCTTCCTGAACAGCTGCATTTCACTGCAAGAGTAAGATGTCACTCCCTTGGTCCTTCTCATTCTGAATGCATTTACCAGCAAGTAAATGCAAATAATGGGAATTCCAGACCCTAATGATA